>CAKJTW010000035.1:2500-602500 GCA_917880005.1 Nanger dama | reverse complement strand
TTCTATGCAGAGTACATCATGAGAAATGCTGTGCTGGAAGAAACACAAGCTGGAATCAAGATTGCCAGGAGAAATATCAATAACCTAAGATATGCAGATGACACCACCCTTATGGCAGAAAGTGAAGAGGAACTAAAAGCCTCTTGATGAAAGAGGAGAGTGAAAAAGTTGTCTTAAAGCTCAACATTCAGAAAACGAAGATCATGGCATCTGGTCCCATCACTTCATGGGAAATAGATGGGGAAACAGTGGAAACAGTGTCAGACGTTATATTTGGGGGGCTCCAAAATCACTGCAGATGGTGACTGCAGCCATGAAATTAGAAGACGTTTACTCCTTGGAAGAAAAGTTATGACCAACCTAGATAGCATATTCAAAAGCAGAGACGTTACTTTGCCGACTAAGGTCCATCTAGTCAAAGCTATGGTTTTTCCTGTGGTCATGTATGGATGTAAGAGTTGGACTGTGAAGAAGGCTGAGCACCAAAGAATTGATGCTTTTGAACTGTGGTGTTGGAGAAGACTCTTGAGAGTCCCTTTGACTGCAAGGAGATCCAACCAGTCCATTCTGAAGGAGATCAGCCCTGGGATTTCTTTGGAAGGAATGATGCTGAAGCTGAAACTCCAGTCCTTTGGCCACCTCATGCGAAGGGTTGACTCATTGGAAAAGACTGTGATGCTGGGAGGGATTGGGGGCAGGAGGAGAAGGGGACGACCGAGGATGAGATGCCTGGATGGCATGACGGACTCGATGGACGCGAGTCTGAGTGTACTCCGGGAGCTGGTGATGGACCGGGAGGCCTGGCGTGCTGCGATTCATGGGGTCGCAAAGAGTCGGACATGACTGAGCGACTGAACTGAACTGAACTGAACGACGTTCCGTCCTCTCTTCCCCACACGGTGTGCACCAGCTGTCCGTAGAGAGAGTCCACTGAACACTGTTCTCGGCAGTGCCCAGCGGAGGAGAGTCCTGGTGGGCCTTGCTTTGTGCGCTCCTTCCCGAGATCGAGAGGGAGGAGCCGATGGGCTGTTTCCTGCGGGTCCTCCCCAGAAAATACGCCTCGGCTCGCTCCCTCTCAGAGCATCGCCCTTGCTGGTTTCTGAGAATTTTGCCTCTCTGGACACAGCCTGGAAAAGAGTCCGGGGAGGCTGCCTGCAGGCGGGCTGCTCTCCTGACTGCTGGGCGGTGGTGCTGGCCGCGTGCCACGTGCGGCCTCACACACGGGTGTGTGTTCGCTTCCCCCAGTGCTGGGAGGGTTTTAAGGCAGGAAGCAAATGAAGTGCTTTTCAGAATGCCTGCTTAAATGGTGAGTGTGTCCTCAGAGCCCCTGGGTTTGTTATGTGAACTTCGTATAGGAAATAGTAATAGATTGAAAACATTTTTTAATGGTAAAGCCTCCTAATCTCTTTTGGTCCCAAATTTTCTCATGTATAATGTGAAGCAGTTAGACTAAAGGAGTCATAAGGTTCTGTGTTTCTCTTGCATGTTCTGATTTTTTATACCCTCTTCCTGGATGTGCTATATTTAAACTCCACATAAAATAATATCTTTCAACCTATGTCAATATTAAGATATGTTGTTTAGCTAGCAAATCCAAGGAAGGATATGTGTGCATGTCTGTGTAATTTACTCTATATTAGGGCCTATCAGTGCAGCTTTCTGACTTAATATTTTTGAGTAAATAACTGAAGTGACTGAATAGAAACAGTAGTGAAAAAAACCCACTAGCTTGAATATTATGAACAAAAGTCCTAAAATCTCAGTGGTTTAAAACAATAAAAAATAATAAACGAAGTCTATTGTTGGTCCCAGCCCAGCACTGTCCACAGAATGGGTAGAGGAGTTGGGTAGTTAGTCTCTGATCTGTATAGTCATTTAGGAACTCAAGGTCTTGCCATCTTGAGACACTGATCCTCCCGTGGGCCCTAAAGCTGTTACAGAAGGGAAAAGAAGGTGGAGAATTAGCCCCCGGAAATTCTTATGGGCCAGAGCTGGAACTGGCCCATCTCCACTGGCCACAGCTCAGCCCCAGCTTCCCACGAATTGCTGAGCAAGAGGCTGGAAGATGGAAGCCCACAGTGTGCTCAGGCAGGAAAGGCAAGCCACAGGGCCTGGTGGGCTCTGGAGCCTGTGCCTTATCTGGCTTTGGGACTTATCTGGCATTTGAACCTGGGAATAGATGAAAGGGCCCACAGCCCATCGCTTTCCTACACACGCATCCTTCCCTTTTCATACCTTTCTCCCAACTCACATGATTTCCTTTTCCAACCTCATCTTTACCCTCTTTTATTTGATTCCTGGAGATAAGGAGAGAGAGAGTGAAAGGGGGCCCCTAAGGAGGAGGGTTTTCACGCATAGGAAGAATGGGGAAGGTTCACTGGGAAAGTGGCGCACTTCAGAAGGGGAGTTGGGAGATGCAGCACGGATGCTGGTGGGTGTTGGTTTGAACTGATTTGAGATGAGAATGGAGTCCCAGGTGGCACTAGAGGTGAAGAGCCTGCCTGCCCAGTGCAGGAGACTGAGAGACCCAGGTTCGATCCCTGGGTCAGGAAGACCCCCTGGAGAAGGGCAAGGCAACTTGCCCCAGTGTTCTTGCCTGGAGAATGCTTGGACAGAGGAGCCTGGTGGGCTACGGTCCACAAGGTCATAAAGAGCTGGACAGGACTGAAGTGACTTAGCATGAGAATGGATTATTCTAGGAGGGGACAAATCCCAAGAGGAGAAGTCCATTTCTGCACGTGAAGGTAAAGGTGAAGTCGCTCAGTCGTGTCCGACTCTTTGCGACCCCGTGGACTGTAGCCTACTAGGCTTTTCTGTCCATGGGATTCTCCAGGCAAGAATACTGGAGTGGATTGCCATTTTCTACTCCAAGGGATCTTCCCAACCCAGGGATCGAACCTGGGTCTCCGCGTTGGAGGCAGATGCCTTAACCTCTGAGCTGCACGTAGTAGAAGATAATGTCTTGAACAAAACTTTATGAATTTATTACAAAGTTGAGATCAAAGATCCTCTCTCATATTTTTAATTACACTGGAAAGGCCCACACCCACAGCCAAGAACCACAGCCCTCTGACAGCCACTCCAAGTGTTCTATTTTTTTAACATTCACATAAGATAACACACACATGTTCAGTGATTGTAGAAGATAATTTTTAAAGAGCATCGTTTGCTTTCTGCCTTTAATTGTTCCATCATGTAATGAGAAGCAAACATGTATTCATGTTGACTTGCATTCAGCAAACTTGCCCAGGAGTCAAAAACTGTATCACTGCTGCAGGAAGACCCCGGATCCACCCCGGGCAGTCCCCGAAGAGCTTCAGAGTTACAGATATTGTAGTATGTACGCGAGTGTGTGTGTGTGTGTGCGCGTGCGCACAAGTGTGCGCGTGTGCACACGCGCATGTGTGTGTTAGTTGCTCAGTTGTGTCCAACTCTGCGACCCCATGGACTATAACCTGCAAGGCTCCTCTGTCCATGGAAATCTCTAGGCAAAAATATTGGAGTGGGGTGCATTCCCTTCTCCACAGGATCTTCCTGGCCCAGGGATCGAACCTGGGTCCCCAGCATTACAGGCAGATTCTTTGCTATCTGAGCTGGAAGGGAGCCCGGTACTGTAGCACTCCCAATTTGTAATACACTGTTGGATTCCTGTGATAGGGGTTCCCTGTCCCCAAACCCTTAGGTCCTGAAAGACACTAATTCATCTTTGTGTTAATGACCAGAATTGACCCCCCTTCTCACTAGTTATGTTTAATTAAATAATAATAATAAAACACTTTCTGAAAATGAATTCCTGGGTAAGTTTATGAGTGGCATTTCTTACACTGAACATTCTTACATTGGCCGATTTCATGGAGCCAACAGACACAAAAGTCTTTGCCAAGAACAGTTCCCATGAAGGGTTTGAAAGCAGTGAATCCTTGGAAGTTTGGAGCAAATGACAGGACTTGCCGCCCCAAATATGAAATGGGATTAAACGCACCTTTTCTGAAAGCCACATAAAGCAGCTGCAGACTTGACACACCGTGTTTTTCTTCCCCCAGGGCTTTCCTGGAAAGGACGGATCCTCCGGCCCTCCAGGTCCACCAGGGCCAATTGTAAGTATTTCCAGGAACTGCTGGGGCGCAGTGCTGCTTTCACGCTGTTCTCCTCTTGTGAGAGCTTTTCTGCTGCCAGGCCTTCCCTTTGCAGCCAGCTTTCCGCCGGGTGACGGATCAGCAAAGTGCCTCTGGTGGGGCACTCTTCCTAAGCATCCTCTAGAAGGGATGTGTCCGGGGCTTGACTATTCCCCCTCCGAGGCACTTTGCCATACGATCGCCTGCACTGGTTTCTTTTTACTAGACACAGGTAAGCCTTGAATTTGAAAGAACTACATCCAACCAACACAGGGGAGACTTTTCCAAAAAGAGTCTTCCTTAATTCTGTGGTAGCTGGAGACAGGAACAGGCCGTGAGTCCTGGAGTCTCGGCTTCAGGAAGAGAGGGTGCTGTTTGCTGGCCCTTCTGGGGAGCTGTTTTGTTGGGAACGTCCGTCTTGACCTTTCTCCATCTTCCCATCCACTAGGGCATTCCCGGAGCCCCTGGCATCCCCGGGGCCACAGGAAGCATGGGACCCCAAGGTGCCCTCGGACCACCTGTGAGTATGTGGCCGCAGCCCGTCAGGAGGGCTGCCCCGGCATCCTTCGGGCTTATCTGTGTGTTTAAACTGACAGTGTCTCTTGTGGTCAAAATGTGTTTCGAGTATTGGACTCTTGGGGAATCCGTGAGGAAAACAGAGACTCTCCTAGGATAAAGATTAAGGTCAGACTCTGCGTATATCAGGGCTAAAGACAAATGGTCCCGACAGGGAATGATCGGCAGCTACGTTTCCGCTCATATGTGTTTACACTGTTTGTTATTCTGTATTTGGCTAAGTTAACTCAATGCATCTTTTCAGGGGTTGGGTACGATGATGTCTATTAATTATGCCTGTCTCCTAGACAAAGTCAAGAATTAGTGAGGATGGGAATAGGTTTCTCTTCCCTAAGTAGTATGAGAAAGACAGAATTTTGCCTTAAAACACACACTAACACATAAGATGGACAGGGATGCCTGGCGTGCTGTGATTCATGGGGTTGCCAAGAGTCGGACATGACTGAGAGAATGAACCGAACTGAACTGAACACATTAGTGAACAGTGGTGTAAATGAAAGCTCAGGGAATGAAACAAATTATTTAATTGCTAGTTATAATAATAGCTATTATAATAATTATTAACTATAAAACCCAATAATTATAAAATAACTAATTTACAACTAATTATATAATAAACAATACCATTAAACAATATGTTAATTATTTTTAACTATTATCAATTTGATTAATATCAATTATATTTTTATTATATATATATAATGTATTTATAATTATACATAAATTGTAATTAAATTAATTGTATAGTATTCTTGCCTTGGGAACCCCATGAGCAGTATGAAAAGGCAAAAGATAGGACACTGAGAGATAAACTCCCCAGGTCAGTAGGTGCCCAATATGTTACTGGAGATCAGTGGAGAAATAACTCCAGAAATAATGAAGAGACAGAGCCAAAGCAAAAACAACACCCAGCTGTGGATGTGACTGGTGATGGAAGCAAGGTCTGATGCTGTAAAGAGCAATATTGCATAGGAACCTGGAATGTCAGGTCCATGAATCAAGGCAAAGTGGAAGTGGCCAAACAAGAGATGGCAAGAGTGAACGTCGACATTCTAGGAATCAGCAAACTAAAATGGACTGGAATGGGTGAATTTAACTCAGATGACCATTATATCTACTACTGTGGGCAGGAATCCCTCAGAAGAAATGGAGTAGCCATCATGGTCAACAGAAGAGTCCAAAATGCAGTACTTGGATACAATCTCAAAAACGACAGAATGATCTCTGTTGTCTCCAAGGCAAACCATTCAATATCTTGGTAATCCAAGTCTATGCCCCAGCCAGTAACACTGAAGAGGCTGAAGGTGAATGGTTTTATGAAGACCTACAAAACATTTTAGAACTAACACCCCAAAAAGATGTCCTTTTCAGTATAGGGGACTGGAATGCTAAAGTAGAAAGTCAAGAAACACCTGCAGTAACAGGCAAATTTGGCTTTGGAATACAGAATGAAGCAGGGCAAAGGCTAATAGAGTTTTGCCCAGAGAATGCACTGGTCATAGCAAACACCCTCTTCCAAGAACACAAGGGAAGACTACACATGGACATCACCAGATGGTCAACAGTGAAATCAGATTGATTGTATTCTTTGCAGCCAAAGATGGAGAAGCTCTATACAGTCAGCAAAACAAGACCAGGAGCAGACTGTGGCTCAGATCATGAACTCCTTATTTGCAAATTCAGACTTAAATTGAAGAAAGTAGGGAAAACCACTAGACCATTCAGGTATGACCTAAATCAAATCCCTTATGATTATGCAGTGGAAATGAGAAATTGATTTAAGGGACTAGGTCTGAACTATGGGTGGAGGTTTGTGACATTGTACAGGAGACAGGAATCAAGACCATCCCCAAGAAAAAGAAATGCAAAAAGCAAAATGGCCGTCTGGGGAGACCTTACAAATAGCTGTGAAAAGAACAGAAGCAAAAAGCAAAGAGGAAAAGGAAAGATAGACCTATCTGAATACAGAGTTCCAAAGAATAGCAAGGAGAGATAAGAAAGCCTTCTTCAGCGATCAGTGCAAAGAAGTAGAGGAAAATAATGGAATGGGAAAGACTAGAGATCTCTTTAAGAAAATTAGAGATGCCAGGGGAATATTTCATGCAAAGATGGGCTCGATAAAGGACAGAAATGGTATGGCCCTAACAGAAGCAGAAGATATTAAGAAGAAGTGGCAACAATACACAGAAGAACTGTACAAAAAGATTTTCACAACCAAGATAATCATGATGGTGTGATCACTAACCCAGAACCAGACATACTGGAATGCAAAGTCAAGGGGGCCTTAGGAAGCATCACTACAACAAAGCTAGTGGAGGTGATGGAATTCAGTTGAGCTGTTTCAAATGTGAAAAGATGATGCTGTGAAAGTGCTGCACTCAATATGCCAGCAAATTTGGAAAATTCAGCAGTGGCCACAAGAGTGGAAAAAGTCAGTTTTCATTCCAATCCCAAAGAAAGGCAATGCCATAGGATGCTCAAACTACTGCACAATTGCACTCATCTCACTAGGAAAGTAATGTTCAGAATTCTCCAAGCCAGGCTTCAGCAGTATGTGAACCATGAACTTCCAGATGTTCAAGCTGGTTTTAGAATAGGCAGAGGAACCAGAGATCAAGTTGCCAACATCTGCTGGATCATTGAAAAGCAAAAGAGTTCCAAAAAATATCTATTTCTGCTTTATTGACTATGCCAAAGCCTTTGACTGTGTGGATCACAATAAACAATGGAAAATTCTTCAAGAGATGGGCATACCAGACCACCTGACCGGCCTCTTGAGAAATCTTTATGCAGGTCAGGAAGCAACAGTTAGAACTGGACATGGAACAACAGACTGGTTCCAAATAGGAAAAGGAGTACATCAAGGCTGTATATTGTCACCCTGCTTATTTAACTCATATGCAGAGTATATCATGAGAAACTCTGGGCTGGATGTAGCACAAGCTGGAAGCAAGATTGCTGGGAGAAATATCAATAACCTCAGATATGCAGATGACACCACCCTTATGGCAGAAAGTGAAGAAGAACTAAAGAGCCTCTTGATGAAAGTGAAAGAGGAGAGTGAAAAAGTTGGCTTAAAACTCAACATTCAGGAAACTAAGTTCATGGCATCCAGTCCCATCAGTTCATGGGAAATAGATAGGGAAACAGTGGAAACAGTGTCAGACTTTATATTTGGGGGGGGGCCTCCAAAATCACTGCAGATGGTGACTGCAGCCATGAAATTAAAAGACACTTACTCCTTGGAAGAAAAGTTATGACCAACCTAGATAGCATATCGAAAAGCAGAGACATTACTTTGCCAACAAAGGTCCATCTAGTCAAGGCTATGGTTTTTTCAGTGGTCATATATGGATGTGAGAGTTGGACTATAAAGAAAGCTGAGCACTGAAGAATTGATGCTTTTGAACTGTGGTGCTGGAGAAGACTGTTGAGAGTCCCTTGGACTGCAAGGAGATCCAACCAGTCCATCCTAAAGGAAATGAGTGTTCATTGAAAGAATGAACACTCAGGAGTGTTCACTGGAAGAACTGACGTTGAAGCTGAAACTCCAATACTTTGGCTGCCTGATGTGAAGAGCTGACTCATTTGAAAAGACCCTGATGCCGGGAAAGATTGAGGGCAGGAGGAGAAGGGGACGACAGAGGATGAGATGGTTGGATGGCATCACCGACTCGATGGACATGAATTTGAGTAAACTCCAGGAGTTGGTGATGGACAGGTGCCTGGGCCCAGCCCTGGTGGGTCCAAGGAATTCAAAGGTAAGATGGCATAGGCAAGGAAAACTTATTTATTTAATTATATAAAAGAAATTAAGAAGAATTAGTATAGTAGGAACATTAGTGGAGAAAAGATGCTGAATAACTTGGTTTACGTGGAAAGCCAATAAAACTTCAGGACAAGAAGTTTGCACCATCTACATTAGGCCAACGGTGCTCATTTGAATAGCGGAGGGTGCCCTGCCTTGGGCTCCCTCTCTCACGGGACTTAAAAGCTGGGGCAAGTAAGTAGACATGACGAGCCTCCTCGTTCCAGATGGGAGTCCAGCTTGAAAGTAAGAGGAGACACGGTGGAAACCAGTTCAGTGACTGGCCCATTCTCTATTGTCCAGAGCGGCCTTTTCTACCTTTTTTTGTACATAGAGATCAATGGATAATATAAAATTATGCAGCGTCAGCAGCCCTGACTCTTATCGAGACAAGGTCTTTCTGCATACCTAGTTGTATACACAAGTCTTACGTGATTTACATCATCTTTTGGCCAGAGGGCCAATTAACATTTCACAGCCCCTTTCCTGATGAGGGTTTGACAACCAGAAGACTCATTTGCCCTAACAGTATTGTTCTTCCCAAAGTCTGGAGCCACTCTCAGAAAGCACTAAATAAAGTTACAATACAATAAAGATACAATAATTTATAACAAGTAAAAGGAGTGCAGTGATTTATAACAAAGAAAAGTAATTAACTCAAAAGTCTAGTGTTGCTAACATCAAAACTACTATATTCCTATTTCTATATCCCAATTACATTGATTAATATCCTCCAGGTGCTTAAAAGATAAAGAATATGGAGGCCTGGCAGCAGTCATTGAGTCAACAGTGAAAACCCATCACCAATATGATTTTTAGCTCTTTAGAAAAGGCTCTGTATCTTTAAGATGCTTTAAGCTTTGTGCCCCTCATAGTTGGGGGGCTGTAAGCAATTCACAAGTTGAACTGTGGTGCTGGAGAAGACCCTTGAGAGTCCCTTCGACTGCAAGGAGATCCAACCAGTTCATTCTGAAGGAGATCAGCCCTGGGATTTCTTTGGAAGGAATGATGCTAAAGTTGAAACTCCAGTACTTTAGCCACCTCGTGTGAAGAGCTGACTCATTGGAAGACTCTGATGCTGGGAGGGATTGGGGGCAGGAGGAGAAGGGGACGACAGAGGGTGAGATGGCTGGATGGCATCACTGACTCGATGGACGTGAGTCTGAGTGAACTCTGGGAGTTGGTGTTGGACATGCAGGCCTGGCATGGTGCGATTCATGGGGTTGCAAAGAGTCGGACACGACTGAGTGACTGAACTGAACTGAACTGAAAAAGTCTGGGGGAACCTCTCAGGCAAGTTAGAGAGCCATCAAAGGGGTCTGAGCTGAAACATTCCTTTCATATGCAGGAAACTGAAGCCCTGAGCTCACTTTTTCCAGGGAATGTCAGAAGAGTGGACAGCACAGTGCAATAAAATCAGGCAGACTCTGGTATTTGGGGGCAGATGTTCAGGAAAACTCGGGGAACCCCTGAAGCCAGATCACGCCCTTGCGTTTTGCCGGGCTTCCTTCCTCACGACTTTTGCCGCGGGCAGGTTCCTCACGCTGGCTCCCGGCAGACAGGGAGGCCTGGTGTGCTCCAGTCCATGGGGTCACCAAGAGTCAGACGCGACTGAGCGACTGGACTGAACTGAACTGAATACTTTTTAATGGAACTGATTATTTTCCCATAACATCTTATGGAAAAACCTGAATGAGCTCTTTGGGAACCAGAGACCTCCCATGTTTGTGCTTCTGATCTCTCAGGTTGGATGGATGGAGAGGTCGGGTAGGCTGCGGGAGAAGCAGATGAGCTTCGCGAGCCTTTCTCCTTATCCATAATATAAAGTGTGCCTCCAAAGCCACACTTGGCACCTTTTGTGACCTGAAGTTGTTGCTTCTGGCGCAGGTATTAGCCTTCCTATATGATCTGTGAGGTGCCGAACCTGTGTCCATAGAGTAAAACAGTTGAGACATGTCCATGTATGTACATTGCAGACGTGCTAAGAATTCATGCAGAATCTCTTGGCTTATGGCTCTGTAGGTCGGAAGCCTGACGTCATCTCAGTGGGCTTTAGAATCAAGGTGTCAGCATTTCCTGTCTGGAGGCTCCAGGGGAGGCTGTGTTTCCTTGCCTTTCGTAGCCTCTAGAGACTTTCCGCTGTCCTCGGTTTGTGGCCCACTTTGAGGTCAGCAATGTCATCTCTGTTTACCTGTGACCATATCTGCTCTGAACACAGCCTGGACGCTTTCTTCACTTTGAATGACCTGTGTGATTCTGTTTGGGCCACCAGGGTAATCCTCAGTAATCTCCCCAGATTCCTTCAAGGTTATTATGTCACACTTCATAATCTTTTTGCCACATAAAATAATATGGGAAGAAGCCCCTGGAGACAGGAGTGGCTGCCCACTCCAGTGTTCTTGCCTGGGAAATCCTATGGACAGCGGAGGCTGATGGGCCCCAGTCCTTGGGGGTCACAGAGAGCTGGACAGGACTGAGCGACAGACAACATGTTCACAGGCCCCGGCAATTAGAAACGGACACTTTGGGGGCCTTTTTCTGCCTTCCACAGTGAGCGAGACCTAACGGAGACACTGGTTTTCATTCGGAAGGAAACTCTCTGTCCAGCCACGCAGGTAGTCACTCTGTATTCTTAAAAAACTCATTTCCATAAAGTTGTTTTGTCCTCAGGGTCCTGTTCTAGGCTGTCAGTCACGTGACACGTGTGCAGGTACACAGACATACACCAGACAGGAGCACAAAAAAATGCCTCCAAAGTTTAGCAGATACATCCTCACTTGCACATCCCCAAAGCTCCTTTTAGTAGTCATTCTAAAAAGCCATGTGCTTATTCCAACTGGAATGTAGTTACGTTGTAATTGTTCAACACCTTTTTAGACCTTCTCTCAAGTCAAGCTAGTGACGGGACACAGAAGAAGACTGGAGTGCTTTCTCCTTACACATCCTTTTTCATTATCTCTGCTTTAGTCCACTTGCCATAATGTGTTCGGGAACAGGAGTTCCAGAAGATGTCCGCAGGGTTCAGAGAGCAAAGGGTTCTGGGTAAGAAAGTGTCAGAGACGGTGTATTAAATCTGTTTCCCAGGAAGTTATGAGAAATTTTAGGGTGTCAAAGGGTTTGAGGCATCTTGAGGCTCAGCAGAAACCAAAAAAAAAAAAAAAAAAAACCACCTCAAAACTGGTTTAAACTTGATTGGACAATAAACAAATGCATTTGTGCAGTGTCCCTTAATCCAAGTCAACTTGAGCTAATCCTAGGAAGATAGATAGGAAGGAAGAACAGGCCCTAGAGGGTGCTTGGCAGAGGGTGGCGGGTGTGTGTGAGGGGACAGAGTGACTCTGAAATGCAGAAAGTAAGGAGGGCCCCACCTGGCCTTGTGTAGCTCTGGAGCAGACTTTAAACATGAGCTTTAAATACATTCAGAAATAGCACTAATTTTTTCCTGGAAACAGAACGCTTGTTGATATTCCCTTCCGTTGCTGCCAATCAGCAGAAAAGGGGCCCTGGACGGTGGCGTCTGTGCCAGAGGCAGCACTGGTGTCTCCTCAAAGCCAGGGGCTCCCTGAAGTGCCCAGCCCAGAGTTCCCCTGGGACGCTGGGTGGGCAGAGCCGCACGCCTGCCTCCTGCCAGACTGGCTGCGCCTCGCGGGGTGGAGCCTTGATTGATTTCCCGTGGATGGCTGTCCAGGAAGGCAGGAGGGAGAGAGACCAGGAGAGACATGCTGCCCGCTGAGAATAGTTTGTTTCCCGTGGTCAGTGCCAGGAAAAGGCTGGCTGTCACGCATGCTGCCTTCAGCTGCCGACTTCCCAGGGCAGAACGTGCATCGCTGCTGCTGCTTTTGTAATTCCTACCCGAGGCCTAAGCTCAAGGTGCCTCCCCTGCAGGAGAGCAGACAGTGGGCAAGCACATGCAAGCGGGGGCCCTGAACTCAGCTGGAAATAAATGCCGGCGGGTGGGCCAGTGTCACACAGCACAGGGAGCTCTACATCAGAAGTCGGGAGACCTGGGCTCCAGACGCCACCCTCACATGGCCTTAACTGGCTGTGTAGCCACATCCCTTAAGCTTCTTTACCTACCTTCTCAGAATGTCAGTTTCCCAATTAATTCATTCAAAAATATTGAGTAGCTATGCTGGATCATTGAAAAAGCAAGAGAGTTCCAGAAAAACATCTATTTCTGCTTTATTGACTATGCCAAAGCCTTTAACTGTGTGGATCACAGTAAACTGAGAAAAATTCTGAAAGAGATAGGAATACCAGACAACCTGACCTGCATCTTGAGAAACCTGTACGCAGGTCAGGAAGCAACAGTTAGAACTGGACATGGAACAACAGACTGGTTCCAAATAGGAAAAGGAGTACATCAAGGCTGTATATTGTCACCCTGCTTATTTAACTCATATGCAGAGTATATCATGAGAAACTCTGGGCTGGATGTAGCACAAGCTGGAAGCAAGATTGCTGGGAGAAATATCAATAACCTCAGATATGCAGATGATACCACCCTAATGGCAGAAAGCAAAGAACTACTAAAAAGCTTCTTGATGAAAGTGAAAGAGGAGAGTGAAAAAGTTAGCTTAAAACTCAACATTTAAGCTAGAACATCTTAGAACATCTAAGAAAACATCTTAGAAAACTAAGATCATGGAATGTGGTCCCATCATTTCATGGCAAATAGATGGGGAAACAGTGGAAACAGTGGCTGACTTTATTTGGGGGCCTCCAAAATCACTGCAGATGGTGATTGCAGCCATGAAATTACAAGACGCTTACTCCTTGGAAGGAAAGTTATGACCAACCTAGTCAGCATATTAAAAAGCAGAGACATTACTTTGTCAACAAAGGTCCGTCTAGTCAAGGCTATGGTTTTTCCAGTGGTCATGTATGGATTTGAGAGTTGGACTGTGAAGAAAGCTGAGTGCCGAAGAATTGATGCTTTTGAACCATGGTGTTGGAGAAGAAGGGACTCTTGAGAGTCCCTTGGACTGCAAGGAGATCCAACCAGTCCATCCTAAAAGAAATCAGTCCTAGGTGTTCATTGGAAGGACTGATGTCAAAGCTGAAACTCCAATACTTTGGCCACCTGATGTGAAGAGCTGACTCATCTGGAAATACCCTGATGCTGGGAAAGACTGAGGGCAGGAGGGAAGAGAGTGACAGAGGATGAGGTGGTTGGATGGCATCACCAACTCGATGGACAGGAGTTTGAGTAAGCTCTGGGAGTTGGTGATAGACAGGTAGGCCTGGTGTGCTGCAGTCCATGGGGTCACACGACTGAGCGGCTGAACTGAACGATATGGACAAGAGATGTGGAGAACAGGTAGGTGTCTCTGAGGGACACAAAAGATGACCAAGATACTTTACATTCATGGACAATCTAGAGAGGATGATGATTTTGTTCAGTATGTAAGAGCATATAACAAAAGGCAGAAAGTGGGAAACGCCTTACAGGAAACCCCCTGCTAAGGGAGACAGAGAGGCAGGGATACGGGGTCTGCCCTGTCCCGAGTGGCAGGGTGGGGGAGAACAGCTCCCGAGGAGGCAGCGTTTCAGTGGATCTTGAAAGATGGATGTGCTCCGCCCCCCAGGAAGACAGGGGGGTGGCCTCCTTCAGAGGGGACGGCGATGAAGCTAAGACGCGCTCAGGAAGCCGCGTGCTGGCCCTTTCCGTATTGTTCCGCTGGCTCTCGCTCCATCACTGCTGCCAGCACGTCACCGTCACCACCAGCTCTGAGAACTCAAATCTCAAGCCCTCTTCGTTTCTCCGCAAGGTTGTCCCCAGACGCCCCAACGGGTCCGCGCCTCTGTCTGGCGCTGGTCTGGCCCTTCCTCCAGTTGCCAGGGACCTGCGTCGGCAGAGCTTCCTGTTGCGTCACTTCCTGTCTTGCGTCGCGTCGCTGCCTGTCTCGCGGCTCCCCGGGGCCCCTGGCGGGTGCGTCCCGCGTGCTCCGCCGCGTGCAGGCGGCGCTGGGTTTGGGTCCTCCGCCCCCCTCCGGCGCGGCGCCCCGGCTGCCCTGCTCGGAGCGGAGTCCCGCTTTGCGGAAAGCCCGCGCAGTGTTCCTCAGGCGCGGGACACCGAGCTGCCCGGGGAGCGCTTCCGTCTGTCCGGTCGCTGCTGCGTCCCTGCCCCTGGGGGGCGCCCAGGGTTTCTCTCTAGAGCCGTGCCCCTCCGTCTGAGGTCCCCTCCCAGCCTCACCTCCTGGGGGCGGGAGGCTGCGTTTCCACTGTCAGCGACCATCTCGCCGCAGTTTCTCGAGGGCAGACCTTCCTCTCTTCCACCATACTCATGTTCTCGCTCCAGTCCCAGCTGAGCATCTCAGGGGTAGAGAAGTCCACTCCGTGCGAGAGTCCCTGCCGAGAGCGCATCCGGGAGTCCAGCTTGCTCACGAGTCCGGCAGAGTCGGCCTCGGTCCCGGGCGGGCGCGGTCAGCAGGGTTGCCGCGCTGTGATAGCTTCACAGTGCTTCGCACACAAGCAGTACATAAAACACAAGTGAGAAAACATGCTTAATCTTGCGGTGCAGTTCCTGGCAAAGTGCAGGCGTCCGGGACGACAGCTGGCACGCGGGGCGGGCGTCGAGCGGGCAGGAAGGCGGCACTGACCGGCGGGTGGGATGCGGGCGAGCTGCGGGCGTCGGCGCGGTGGGGCCGGGTGCCCCGCCACACCCGCCTCATGGGGCGCGGCCGCGTCTTCGCGAGTTCACAGCTTGAAGGTTCGCGCGCAGGGGACTTTCCGTGCTTAACAAGCGTTTGGTAAAACAGAGCGAAAGAGTGATTACATTCTAGTTAGGCTGGTACTCAGCTGAGTATGAGGGGATTAGTTTCACAGAGTAAGGGTCAGGCGTGGAAGCTCAACTCAGAGCTGAGCTAGGGGTGTTTTGATTTTAGTTAGCAGACGACTGAGCGACTTCGCTTTCTTTTTCACTTTCATGCATTGGAGAAGGAAATGGCAACCCACTCCAGTGTTCTTGCCTGGAGAATCCCAGGGACGGGGGAGCCTGGTGGGCTGCCGTCTATGGGGTCACACAGAGTTGGACACGACTGAAGTGACTTAGCAGCAGCAGCAGACACCTAATATTTGGGACTTGGACCATGAGAGCATTCTTCTTTCCTTTAGTACTAAAATTCTATAAATCTATGAATGTAGCTACTGTATTTTCTTTTCTTTGCATTTCAAGTGTTCCTGAAATCAAAGGAAAATATGCCACTTCTTCTTGCCGACATCTACAGGGACTGTGTGCTTTCCATCAGAGGTTGTTTTGGTGGAGTTACAGACCTTCGTTCACTCAGGAATTTTGAGTTTGTTTTTGTTTTATTTTGCAAAATGAAAAATCAAAAGAAAGACGTCAGAGAAGTTGGAATAAAAATAATTTGTCGTTCAGATGTGTTCACTAAATGTATCTTTCCTGGAGACCACCTTGCTGTGTCTTGCAGCTACTTAGTCACAAGCATTGGTAGGCTGAGTGTGGGGAATTTCAGGCCTCATTAAGCGCATCAGTCTCTGCACACCAGCGGCGCTGATGCCTGATGCTGTCCGTTCACCTCATCACTCAGGCTTGCACTGCCGTTTCTTTGTCCAAGTTTCAAACAGGAAAAGTTAGCACATGATAGCTAGCAATGGGAACGTTAAGAATACGTTGGTTCAGAAACAAAAAATATTCAAGGTGAATAGATTTTAAGAAATGACTCAAAGACTAATTCTGAATGACTGGAGTGAGATTTGGGAGATGTTTGTTTGCTTTTGAAATTATTGCATTAAGGAAAGTATTACCTACACTGAAACAGCAGATTTAGGCTAGCAAATGTGCTGAGCAGTGCTCTCTTTCATGGCAGCAGCAGAGTGTCCTGTGGCGAGCAAGGGTTCTGGAGCCCAGCTGGGTGGGTTCTGGCCCAGAGTTTCCATTTTCTTATGTGTGACTGTGGGCAGTTCATTTATCCTCTCAATGCACCACTCTCTTTATATGTAAAAAGCAGAGATGTTACTTTGCCAACAAAGTCCGTCTAGTCAAGGCTATGGTTTTTCAGTGGTCATGTATGGATGCGAGAGTTGGACTGTGAAGAAAGCTGAGTGCTGAAGAATTGATGCTTTTGAACTGTGGTTTTGGAGAGGACTCTTGAGAGTCCCTTGGACTGCAAGGAGATCCAACCAGTCCATCCTAAAGAAGATCAGTGCTGGGTGTTCCTTGGAAGGATTGATGTTGAAACTGAAACTCTTAATACTTTGGCCACCTGATGCAAAGAGCTCACTCATTGGAAAAGACCCTGATGCTGGGAAGGACTGAAGGCGGGAGGAGAAAGGGACGACAGAGGATGAGATGGTTGGAGGGATTAAATGAGTTCACCTTACAGGGGTGTTAGACAGCTTAAATGAGTTAATGTGCCGAGATGTGTACTTGGCACGTGGTAAAAGCAGCTTGAGTTTTAAACCACTACTATCTACAAACAATTTCTTGGCTTATTAAAGATAAGGAACAGATACTAATTTTTGTTTCCTGATTTTGGAATTGTATTTGAATTTTCATTGCATCAAATGCTTGAAAAGGAAGTAGGCAGCGGTCCTAGATTTATAATAAATATTTTTATTAATTTAATATTGCACTTAACTGAATATTCAAGTGACTCTCTTAACAGGCTAGGTGGCTTTGGAAATATAAAGTAATATAAGTTATGGTCCCCAGCACTAGAGATCTCACCATCTACACGGAGAGAAGAGAAATCTTGGTGTTACATAGTTAAATAGGGCTTCCCAGGTGGCAGTATGGTGAAGAACGCATCTGCCAAACAGGAGAGAGAGGAGACTTCACTAGATCTGGAAGAGCCCTTGGAGGAGGAAATGGCAACCCACTCCAGTGTTCTTGCCTGGAGACTCCCATGCACAGAGGAGCCTGGCAGGCTACTGTCCATAGGGTCACAAAGAGTCTGACATGACTGAGCACACACATGGTTAAAAGTATACCATAATAAAGATTTAGTATGAGATAGGTGGCACTTGAATTGAGTAATGCACTAGAATATTGCTGATACTTCATATATAAGATATACCCTTAATACCTTTCTCACAAGTGTTCTGATATACTGACTGGACCAGGTCTGCGAGAATGAGAAGTTGTACTTTTGATAAGCAGATGACAGTGGAAACTGGGGCCACGCATCAGTAGCAAGTCTTTGAAAGTGAGGACTCTGACTTTGTCACATGGGCATCTGAGAGTCGCCGGGCAACTGAATACGGGCGGAGCTGCTGTCGGCCAGAAGTCGCCAAGCTTTCTGAACCGCATCCTGAACTGCGTCAGGAGGGAGAGGCTCGTGGCTGTGCAGAGGGTGAACTGAAAGAGGAGGGTCCTTCGTTAGGGAAGCTGGCTAGAAGGAAGGTGCGGATGCCCTGGCGTGAGATGGTTGGGGCAGCAGCTGGGTGGTGGGGCAGAAGGGTGGGTACCAGAGGAGCTGCGATGCCGAAGTGTGGGGGCATTCCTCGGTGGTCCTGTGATGAGGACCCCGAGCTCCCACTGCAGGGGCTTGGATTCAGCCCCTGGTCAGGGAATTAAGCTGCCATGTGCCGCAGGGCACGGCCAAGAACAACACGAAACAAAACGTGTGAGTGTGTGAGAGAGGCTTGCGAGAAGTGGGGGAAGGAAGGCGGACAGGGCGGGCGGGTGGGTGGGCCGCGCCTGCTCGGGGAGTGGGTGTTGCGCTCCTCTTCCCTCTGGAACTCCACCCTGGGTGACAGCCTGCTTGTCACCTGAATCAGCCCCAGTACAAGCATTTACACCTCTGACAGCCGCAAACAGTACGGGTCAGGGCGTCTCATGTTTCCAGAGAGCCAGTTTACCTGCACACAATGGAGTGAACACCGAATTTTTATTTTGGATGACTAACTGAATAGAGGTCTTTGGAAAAGAGACGGTTTGATTTGGGACCTGCTGAGATTATGGTAACAACTGCGAATAGCCTGACAGCGTGACAAGTTCCAATGGCACTTTCTGTCCTTTGGGTAGAGGTTATAAAAAGTGTTGTTCAGTAAACTTATTACCCTGCCTTAGAGTTGAAACAACAAGAAGAAATTCTTCTGAAGACACATGTTTTGCATTATACATGTAATTTCATTGCACAAACACTAAGAAAAAAAAACCATTGTTTTTCAGCAAAAGTTTTTATAGATACGGTAAGCTTTCCTATGGGTCAAAGAGTAGCTAAGCCACAAAACAAAACAATAGTTGAGCTGCGAACGCACGTTAATACAGGCTCACATTACCAGGGAGAATCAGGGAGAAGGCCTCACGTGCTGTTAACCCTGAGTGGAAAGCAGAGTGAAGAGCTAGCATTTCACAGATTCCACCTTTCACTTGAGCTCTGAGGCTGGAAGATGTTTTCCTTTCTGTGACAGAGATGCTTTCAAAAATGAAAACCATGTCTTTTCACAGCAGAGATTTGTGAAATCGATTGCACAGCATCAGGAGAGAGAGGCATTTCGTGTGAAAAGATGTGAATGATTTATTCAGTGACACTGTATTACAAAGCAGTATTGCTGCAGAATCCCAATTTTGTGTTCAAGCGTACTATGACTTTGCATGTGGAGACTGGGCGAGTGAAATGTTTAAGATGTCTGTAGGACCACAGTGGGGACGTGGACGCAGAAAAGAGACTTACAGACACGAGGGGGGAGGGAGGAAGGAGAGAGCAGGGCGAGTGGAGAGAGTAACACGGATGCTTACCTTGCCATGTGGCAAACAGATTGCAGTGGGAAGTTGCTGTGTGACCCAGGGAACTCAAACCTGGCTGCGTAAATCCTGGAGGGGTGGGATGGGGTGGGATGGGGTGGGATGGGGAGGGATGGGGAGGTAGGTGGGAGGGGGTTCAGAAGGGATGGGACACGTGTCTACCTTCGGCCGCTTCATCTTGATGTATGGCAGAGACCAGCACAATATTGTAAAGCAGTTATTCTTCAATTACCAATAAATAAATTTAAATAAATGGATAACCAACGAGGTAACCAGAGCCACACAGAGCCGGTGCTGCTTGGCGGGATGCCAGGCTGCTGTTTGTTTAGTCCTGTGGCTGTGTGTCTACTTTGCCGCAGGATGATTAGCATAAGGGAAACCTCTTCATACAGTCAGAAAAGATGCGCTATCATTGTGCCTGGCTGAGCGCAGCATCCTAACTTGACAATTTGCGATTTTGCAGGGTGTCCCTGGAGCAAAGGGAGAGAGGGGAGAGAGGGTGAGTATCTCTGGGCCCCTGGCTGCGTAGCTTTGTCCGGGGAGCCTGGTGAGGGAGGGCGGCTCTCTGTCCGGGTCGGCCATCGCTTCACTACCCGACCCCCTCCCCACCCCAGCTCACCCGACTGTGAGCACCCTTTCCAGGATCCGGAGGCCAGGCCAGCTGGCTTCTCCTCGCAGCTCTGGTCGTCCGGCTCGGTGGCCTGAGCGTTCGTTTAGGGATGAAACGGAGAGGATCACTCATTTAACTCAGAGTGGTTTTAATGAAGACATTCTGTAGCGGATGGGAAAAGGTTTCAGAGAAGTGAGCACTGTTCAAAAGGCCAAGCGGGAAAGCGGCGTGGGGGCCAGCGCGCTGGCCGCGAGGCCTGAGGCAATGACTGCAGGGCCCCTTTCTCTCCTTTGAGAAGCTGTGCCGCTGCTCAGATAGTCGGCAGTCACCTCTGGCACACGCAGTGGTGGCCTTCCTCGGGGAAAACTTGGGCAGTACGTTTTTAACTCTAAATGGATTTAGCGTCTTTCCTCTGGTTGCTATTAGTGTTCAATAGGCCACTGCTTGAGAAAGCGCTGTCTTTCATAAGCTCCAAAGAGTGATAAAGAAGGCATTAAATATTATATAGTTAGTGGGTCTGTTCCAGACACTGAAACTCTTCCAGGATCTGGGACTGGAAGCGTGTGCTCGGGCGTCTCTGTCTAAGGCCGGGAGCCTCGCAGGCGCGTGGGGCGTGCGCGCCCTTCCCTCTGTGCACGCTGGGCCGTCCTGCCTGTTGCTCGGCAGCGAAGGGCCCGCTGGTGACAGTGGGTCCCATCCCAGCTCTGTCCTGCAGGTCCTGCCCGGGCTGGGCTGTGGCCGGGAGTCAGGGCTCCCTTTTTCTCTCCTCCAGGGCGACCTTCAGTCTCAAGCCATGGTGAGAGCGGTGGCGCGCCAGGTGTGCGAGCAGCTCATCCAGAGTAAGTGGGCGGCCGCCGGCGGCGCTGCCTCTCGGCCAGGGGGAAGCTCGCTTCGGATGAGTCAGCGTTGCCTCGGTGCACACCTGCCAGCTTTGTGACTGGCCATCACTGGCCCACCTGGGGTCACTGCCTCTTGAGACGCAGTCTCATCACAGATTACCCTGGCCTTCTGCAGCGATGGTGCAGACGCCAGATTCCCCTCTGCTGTTTGTCTGGAAGCTCCCTGTTCGCCCGTATAGGTTTAACTTGACTGCCCAGATCAAATCTTCTATTTCTTCTTCATCTCTCCAAATAAATAAATCTTTTTCATCAAGTGCTAAGGACTTGAAAGCTGCCAAACTAAGGCAGCATAACTCGCTTCCCAACCTCCGGACTTAATATCTTTCTTATCCGTGTCTTTGGTTAGCCCAAGGCCCTTCTCTGTAAGACTCGTGCCATAAAATACAAACAGGAGCAGAGGCACACGTGGGTGCAAGCCTCACGCGGCGTGTGACGGGGCCCTCGGGCCCACGCCAGACCTGCCCTGGAACACGCTTCACGGCATGCCTGCCCCGTCTCTTCATCTTGAACCTGAACTTTCCCTCTATTTTAAACGCTCCCTCTATTCTAACTTTAGTCCGTTTTATGCTGTATAGTGCACCAGCGTGTGTGAGGCAGAGGATTTACAAGTGAAACTACTTAAATTTAATACTCAAATAAGAATCTCTGGAAACACAATTAACCGCAGACGGGAAACTGAACGCTAACTAGAATATGCCTGAAGCTGACCTGTATCTTGGATTATTTTGTAGGTTTCTCATTTCAAGTATACAGTGTAAATGGGTACAGAATTTTTTTAAGGAAACCTAAGGGTTAAATCCTAATATGACTCACTGACCATAACATAAGGACTATATCACAACAGTTACTGTCTTATTCCACTTTGGAATAAAAATGTTGTGCAGATATGTGATTGTTTGAAACGTGGCCTAAAAATTGAGATTTCAAAATCCAGTTTTTCCCCTCAGGAATTGTCAGATTCCTGTGAATAATTTCTCGGAAACCAGCGGGGTTATACCAGAGCTGAAACAGGCCTTTAAAACGGGGAGGGCCTGCCTGTCAACGCCCTTGTCGGAGCAGAAGGCGGCAGAGGCTGGCCGTGGCCGGGAGCACAGCTCAGCCCCTCCAGAGCCGCGCCTCTGCCGCCGAGGTTCACCTCTCCCCCTTCAGCTCCGCCTCAGAGCTTGGTTGCCGCGTGGCCTATAATTCCCCACTTGCTCGGTTATCTGCTTTCTAGTCCAGAGCTAATCAGAAGAATCATGCTAGGGAACACTGAACTGTGCGAGGCTCCAGTGATGGCCTCGCAGAAGCAGCGGGGGCCCCCTCTGTCAGAGCAGGAGGCGCAAGCAGTAGGGGCGGGAACGTCCGTTCCTACCGGACTGTCGCCAGCGTGCCTCCCGGCGGGCCGGCGCCATCAGCCACCCAGCCCTAATGGCAGCCCTGCTCCTAGGCTTACGAAGGCACTGACCATACCTTAGCAATCATCCGTCTAGAAATGGTTGCCATTGCTTATTTAGGGTTGGATATTTAAAAAGGAATAAATAATAGTCATTTGGAGAGTTCACTTCTGTAGGGAACTGTTGTCTACTGATGATGCTGGGAAAATGGGGAATTATGATCTCAAATATTTTCTCAGTTTTTATTTGTACTTATTAACACCCATTCTTACAGGCTCAACTGAGTTAAGGGATAATGAGAGAAAGCCAAATTAAAAAAAAAAAAGCTAGTGAGAGTTTCTGCAGCTGGGACTCAAGTAAAGGTTTCTGCAAAAGGCTTGGCAATGAAGAGATGAGTTGAAACAGGGTGCTTGTCTGGGGATTTGTGAGCAAGAGGGTGGGGTAGGCTTTGTGGGTTGCGAAAAAGACAAATCACTTGGGTGGAAATTGCTGGAGAAAAGGGACTGCTGGGTGAGGGTTTAGGGGTCAGATAAATGTTAGGAGTAAAGTTAAAATGTATGCCCTCTGCCCAGTGATACTTACTGAGATGCTGACGTGAGCTGTGGAATTCCAAATGCATGAGATAGAATTTGAACACAGTCCAGCTGCTAATATCATCCAAAGGGAAGTGCAGAATCTTTTCACTTGGAAACCAGCTTATTGCAGAGGGATGTGCCTCCTGCCTTGGTGGGCGTCTAACAGGATTGTTCAGAGCCTTGACAAATAGTGTGTCCAGCTCTCCCGCCGCACGTATGACCATTCATCGGATGCTGTGTTTGTCCTTCCTGTCTCAGGTCACATGTCCAGGTACACGGCCATCCTTAACCAGATTCCCAGCCACTCGTCATCAGTGCGGACCATCCAGGGGCCTCCTGGAGAGCCTGGGAGGCCGGGCTCCCCGGGAACTCCTGGTGAGCAAGGCCCCCGGGTGCCCCGGGCTTCCCAGGAAATGCAGGTGTGCCGGGCTCGCCAGGAGAGCGAGGTAAGCGGGCTTTGCCTCTCAGTGGGCACACTGACACAGGGGGTGCAGGGGCGCCCACACAGGTACAGCACTCCACAGCATGGGCTAAATTAATTCTCCCCGTCTATTCTCCAGCTTCTTGTTTGTTTATCCCCAACATTGAGAAAGTGGAGTAAGCTACAACGTGTTTATTAATAAAGCTTGCATCCAGAAGGAGCATCAGAACTCCCAGTTCACCTCTAAGAAGCTTTTGAGCTAATGAGAGAAAAGTGTCCTCTCTGGATGGATGAATCTAAAAACTATGCCCCAGCCAGGTAGAATTAGAAAATGCTTCATCTGGACAGATGTAGCGTCACACATATGTGTCAACTGAAACAATGAAAGAAGCACAACCTCGCAGCGAGAGCTGTGTTTATCTGGCAGATCTGCTGAGGACTTAAGCCCCGGGCACAGGCCCTCAGGTTCCTCTAGGGACGGCTCCAAACAGGGGAAGGAGGAGCCAGTTATACATGCCAGGTTTGTTTTGGCAATGAAAGCTGGGTAGTGGGAGCATCAAAAGATGACTGTTAATTAAAGAAAAACAGGCAGGCATCTCAAACGAATGACTTTAGCACTTTTCTATGAATGTGAAGAAGCAAGAGTCTGGGCTCGTTGAAACATTTCTTCGATGTGAACCTTGTCTCTCTTTGGCTTGTCTTCTGTTCTTTCCCGTCCCGTGTCGCCCCAGCGTGCGCTGTTGGGGGGCGGCTGTGGTGGCTGCTGGCCTGGTGGGCACAGCTTCGTTTGCTGATGGGGCCAGCGGCATTCTCTGTTCTCCTGTGTCGTGGCAAGTAGGGAGCTCGCTTTCCAGGGCTGGTGCTTTTTTGCGTGGTGCCCATACTAGGCAACAGTCAATAGCAGCCTCGAGGTAAGACATGAGTCATAGCAACTCAGTGATTCAGACGTGCCTACAGAGACCATGCTGATTCCAAACTTCAGATGAAATAGACGTTTAATCTGGTTGTGGCTCATCTTCCTATAACATGAGGTGGTGTTTTATTTAGTAGTTCTGTGGGTCAATGTTTAATTTTTTCTGCTAAAGTTTCTTTCTAATAGAGATCCTCCTTAGCCTTTTCTTCCACCCTTTCCAGGTTTCAGCAGTATTGTGCAATATAGTAATGGACTCTTTTGATCAAATTTCAGCCAGCTCTGTAATTGACCAAGATCTCTCATTCCAGAAGCAGGTCAGATCAAAGAGATGTGGGAGAATGGGGTTCCCGATTAACCACAAAGAGGCGATAGGAAGAGTTTCACACTTTCTAGGACATGGTTTTATAGAATGCAGATCCAGAGAAAAGCTGCCTAGTGAGACCTGCTCTGTGAGTCATATTGCTTTAATGAGATGGGCTGGATATACTCCTTTGATCAAATGTGGGAGCAGAATGCAGATTACAGAGATAATATTTCATGCTGATTCTTGCTCCGTGCCGACAGGCCACGTGCGTTTCTGCCTCTGTGCTTTTGGACACTTCGTTCTTCCCACTTCTGGAAATGTCCTTCCTTTTCCCTGTCTTGTGTGTCTTACTCTTAGTTCGAGACTCAGCCTAACCCCTGTCACATGCAGGAAGTTTCTGTTGATGGTTCTAGACCCACAAACGTCGCCGCCCCCTGCGTGCCTGGGGCTCGGTCCCTCGTGCCCGTTTCAGCCGTCATCACGTGTTAGTGAACAGCGTGATTGCGGAAGGCAAGGGTCAGGTCTGAACTGCTCCACAATAACAGGTCCTTGCTAGATCATCGTTGCTGTGATCGCAACCTAGTTCTGCTTTTCCTCTCCGAAAGGTTTTCCCGTCCAGGGCACTAAATCAGCAGATGCAGAGAAGGACACGGGTTCCTCACAGCATGCCAGCGATCTGGCAGCCGGGACGGTGGCCGCCTCTGCCAGCAGGACGCCCTCCAGGCTGTGGGTGGTGGATCGGCTGTGACTCAGGGAGCACGGGGCCAGCACTGAGTCACTCGGCAAGGCGCAGGCTGTCTCTGTTCTTTTGGAAGTCCCGTCCTCGTTCTTGCCAGACTGCCTTTCCTGCTCTGCAAGAACACCCGAGTGCTGGGAACAGAGGAAACCGCGGCCGGGGTCCTCAAATAGCAGCCCAGACAGCCCCTGAAATACGAGTTTCTGCGATGGAATTATCTGACACATACACGTATATTCCTGAAGAGTGTGGTAAACACACAGAGTCCTGCGTTTCACGAGCATGGGGGTGGGGTGGACAGCCAGACAGTGAGAGGTGCTCTTTGAGCGAGAGGGAAGGCGGGCTCGTCCTTTCGCTTACTTCTCTGTCTGTTTTTGGGTGAGCTGGGTCTTTGCTCCCGTGGGGCCCTCTCTGATTGGGGTGCATGGGCTTCTCCTCACGGCTCTCTTGCTGGGGAGCACCGTTGCTGTGGCTCACGGCATGTGGGATCCTCCCGGATCAGGAACACACCCGCGTCTCCTGCACTGAGAGGCAGGTTCTTCACCACTGGACCTCCAGGGAAGCCTGGGAAGCTGATGGTGGTTGATCGCCAACTGGGGGTGTGTGCTTTGGGTTGTAAGGTTGGGGTTTATAGGCCAACATCCAGAGAACTCTTCATTCCCAGCAAAGTATTTCAATCCCATTGCAGCTGGGATTTGTGGATGCAAGGAGAACAATAATTTTAAAAAGAAATTTATTGAAGTTTTGTTGACTTACCATATTCTGTTAGTTTCCAGTGTACAGCAAAGCGATTCATATTTTGGTCTCAGCCTTGTGGTCCAAGTACCTGGGAAAGATTGATACAGAAAAATGTCTGCCTTTCCACTAAATCAAAAGTCACATTTTAAAACGAAAGACATTTCAGCCATCTTTTCTTCTGGCCTTTGCATTTTATATATAAAATGAAGCACATGAAGACATTGAGGTCCCGAGAGGCTAGAAGTCAGCCAGTGTTAGGGCTGGAAATGAAACACGGGGATCACGTTTGAGGTTTTTTTCTGTGTAAAATATGATTATCTCTAAACTCTATAGTACAATTTTAAAAGGACACTATATTATAAAGGGTAAAAATAAGTATCACTAGTAGGCAGTTTACTTAGGCAAGTAATAAGCTACAGAAGAAAGACTAAAAGAAATGTGGATGTTGAAACTGGCATAGCATTTCGTGGAACCTCTTTCTGCTGAGTCTTCATTAAAAGAAGGAAAAAAACATGACTCTTGCACACACTGCTGCTGGTGCTGCTAAGTCGCTTCAGTTGTGTCCGACTCTGTGCGACCCTATGGACAGCTTCTGTTTTCAAAACGGATAGCCAACAAGGACCTGTTGTGAGCACACAGAACTCTACTTAATGCTGTGTTGCAGTCTGGATGGAAGAGGGTTGGGGAGAATGGATACATGTACATCCATGGCTGAGCCCCTTCTCTGTTCACCTGAATCTGCCACGACACTGTTAATGGGCTAACCCTAATACAGCGTAAAAAGTTTAAAGTTTGGGAAAAAAAACCATGACTCCATTGACTTTGGCTAAGTTTTCATCAGCGGTGCGCCATTCGATTTCTCTACTCTTAGTTTTTGAAACGTTTTTCAAACTAAAGTATAATGCACAAGAAGAAATGCATTTTACATCACAGCATGGTATGCAGGTGCGTACGCGTGCGTTCAAACTGACACGACTGAGGCAAGTAGAAGCAAAACTTGCCCTTGCTCTTGTTTCCTGCTTTCTTCTGTTAAAAGGCTAAGGGGCATCATGGAGAACTCTCTTCAACACTCTAATAACCTATATGGGAAACGAATCTGAAAAAGAATAGATACATGTATGCTGCTAAGTCACTTCAGTCGTGTCTGACTCTGTGCGACCCCAGAGACCACAGCCCACCAGGCTCCCCTGTCCCTGGGATTCTCCAGGCAAGAACACTGGAGTGGGTTGCCATTTCCTTCTCCAATGCATGAAAGTGAAGTCGCTGAGCCATGTCCGACCTCAGCCACCCCATGGACTGCAGCCTTCCAGGCTCCTCTGTCCATGAGATTTTCCAGCAAGAGTACTGGAGTGGGGTGTATGTATGTATGTATACGTATAACTAAATCACTTTGCTGTACACCTGAGCCTAACACAGCATTGCAAGTCAACTATACTCCAGTATAAATTCTTTTAAAGGTTAAAGGGTACCTTTGGATTTTATGACCTCAGTTTGAAACATATTGTGCTGATTCAAGATCTTTGATTAACTCTCTTTTATAATTGATATAGGCAAAGAATATGCATTTTTAGAGAACAGAAATTACAAAATTATATTCCTTCTATATTAGCTAGATGAAGTGATGACCTTTCCTGACTTTCCTTATTACCTAACAGAAGACTGTACTTTCACTCCATCTGATTGTCTTCCTCGGTCTCGTTAATCCTTTATCTCCTTTACCTTAAACAAAGTATTGTTGTTCAGTCACTCAGTCGTGTCCAACTCTTTGCATTTGCAACCCTAAGGACTGCAGCACGGCAGGCCTCCCTGTCCATCACCAACTCCTGGAGTCTACCCAAACTCATGTCTATCGAGTCAGTGATGCCATCCAACCATCTCATCCTCTGTCGTCCCCTTCTCCCACCTTCAATCTTTCTCAGCATCAGGGTCTTTTCAAATGAGTCAGCTCTTTGCATCAGGTGGACAAAGTATTAGAGCTTCAGCTTCAGCATCAGTCCTTCCAACAAATATTCAGCACTGATTTCCTTTAGGATGGACTGATTGGATCTCCTTTCAGTCCAAGGGACTCTCAAGAGTCTTCTCCAACACCACCGTTCAAAAGCATCAATTCTTTGGCTCTCAGCCTTCTTTATGGTCTAACTCTCCCATCCATCCATAACTATGGAAAAACTATAGCTTTGACTAGACAGAACTTTGTCGGCAAAGTAATGTCTCTGCTTTTTTAATATGCTGTCTAGGTTTGTCATAGTTTTTCTTCCAAGGAGCAAGCATCTTTTAATTTCATGGCTACAGTCACCTTCTGCAGTGATTTTGGAGCCCAAGAAAATAAAATCTGTCACTGTTTCCATTGTTTACCCACCCATCTATCTGCCGTGAAGTGATGGGACCCGATGCCCAGAACTGGGCTGGCCAAGAAGCTTGCTCGTGTCTTCCTGTAGGCTGGCTCTAGTACCGCTTTTGTGGTTATTTTAGTCGCTCAGTCGTGTCCGACTCTTCGCAACCCCGTACAGTGCAGCCCGCCAGGCTCCTCTGTCCATGGGATTTTCCAGGCAAGAGTACTGGAGTGGGCTGCCATTTCCTTCTCCAGGGGATCTTCCCAGCCAGGGATGGAACCCGTCTCCTGCATCAGCAGGTGGATTTTTTTACCATTGAGCCACCAGGGATGCCCCTAGTAGTGCTTAATTGTCTTTAACTTCATTAGAAACAATTAGATTGTCTTGTGACAGCTGTCATATCAGTGTGCATTTAAAAAGTTATCAAAACTGGTGAATTTTTGTGTAGCCATTTTAATATTGAAGATGGAAGAAAAAGGCTACATTTTTGGCATATTCAGTTCAGTTCAGTTGCTCAGTCATGTCCGACTCTTTGCGACTCCGTGGACGGCAGCAGGCCAGGCCTCCCTGTCCATCGCCAACTCCCAGAGTCCACCCAAACCCATGTCCATTGAGTCGGTGATGCCATCCAGCCATCTCATCCTCTGTTGTCCCCTTCTCCTCCTGCCCTCAATCTTTCCCAGCATCAGGGTCCTTTCCGATGAGTCGATTCTTTGCATCATGTGGACAGAGTATTGGAGTTTCAGCTTCAGCATCAGTCCTTCCAATAAACACCCAGGAATGATCTCCTTTAGGCCAATCCTGTTTGGATTTCCTTGCAGTCCAAGGGACTCTCAAGAGTCTTCTCCAACACCACAGTTCAAAAGCATCAGTTCTTCAGCGCTCAGCTTTCTTTATAGTCCAACTCTCACATCCATATATGACCACTGGAAAAACCATAGCCTTGACTGACACAGTAATGTCTCTGCTTTTGAATATGCTGTCTAGGTTGGTCATAACTTTCCTTCCAAGGAGTAAGCGCCTTATAATTTCCTGGCTGCAGTCACTATCTGCAGTGATTTTGGAGCCCAGAAAAATAAAGTGAGCCGCTGTTTCCCCATCTATTTGCCATGAAATGATGGGACCAGATGCCATGATCTAAGGTTTCTGAACGTTGAGCTTTAAGCCAACTTTTTCACTCTTCTCTTTCACTTTCATCAAGAGGGTCTTTAGTTCCTCTTCACTTTCTGCAATTAGGGTGGTGTCATCTGCATATCTGAGGTTATTGATATTTCTCCCGGCAATCTTGATTCCAGCTTGTGCTTCCTCCAGCCCAACATTTCTCATGATGTCCTCTGCATATAAGTTAAATTTGGCATATTATGCTTTATTATTTCAAGAAAGGTAAAAATGCAACTGAAATGCAAAATGAGATTTATGCAGCGTATGGAGAAGGTGCTGTGACTGACTGAACTGCTGAAAGGGGCTGACGGAGTTTCGGGCTGAAGATGTGTCTCTGGGTTGGCTTCGGGGGTCAACCAGTTGAATTGACAATTATCAAATCAAGAGATTCACTGAAAACAATCAGCTTTATCTTGGGGCTGTCCAGGTGGTTCAGTGGTTAAAAAAAAAAAACCCGCCTGCCAGCGGTGCAGGAACACAACAGATGCGGCTCAGTCCCTGGGTTGGGAAGACCCCCTGGAGAAGGACACGGCAGCCCCCTCCAGTGTTCCTGCCTGGAGAATCCCATGGACAGAGGAGCCTGGTGGGCTACCGTCCACGAGGTTGACAAGAGTCAGACACAACAGAGCACAGATAACATATTACATCACTTGAGAGATAGCCGCCATCCTCAAAATACCCAAATCAGGCCTTGAGAATCATTTGCATCAGCTCGGTTATGCTAATCACTTCGATGGCTGGGTTCCACATAAGTGAGAAAAAGCCTTCTTGACTCTATTTCTGCATGAGATTACCTACTGAGACAGAGTCAAAATATTCCATTTTAAAAACAAATCATGATGGGCGATAAAAACTGAATACAGTAATATGAGGCAGAAGGAACTGTGGGGCAGTGAAGCTGGCCGCTGCCAGCCACCCCAAAGGCCGGTTTGCATCCAAAAAGATGATGTTGTGTATATGGTGGGGTTGGAAAGGAGTCCACCATGAGCTCCTTCTGAGAAACCAAAGGACTGATTCCAACAAGAACTGGTCCCAGTTAGACTCACTGCAAGCAGCACTCAGCAAAAGCCCCGGAGCTGGGCAGGAATGTCCGTCAGGATGACACAGGACTGCATGTCTCTTCGGTGACCCGCCGAAACTGTATAGCTTGGCTGGGAAGTTCTGATCCATCTGCTGTATTCACCAGACATTGCACTTTTGGATTTCCATTTGTTTCAGTCTTTAACAAATTCTGTTAATGGAAAACATTTCAATTCCCTGGAAGACTGTAAAGGCACCTGGAGCAATGCTTTGCTCAAAAGATTTTTAAAAAGTTTTGGGAAGATGGAATTATGAAGTTGCCTGTAACATGGCAGAAGGTAATGGAACAGAATGGTGAATACATTTAGTAAAGTTCCTGGTGAAAGAGAAAAATATGTCTTTTATTTCTATTGGTACTTGAACAGCAAAGAATCTTTTCGGATGACCCACTAATGTTCATTAGACTGTGTGGCACCGTCTCTAGTTGTCTTCTTGCAGAGACTCTTAACAGACAGAGGATCCTCGGAGGTTAAGCGTTCACAGGGAGCCTGCAGCTCACGCTGCTCACCCAAAGCTTAAACTCCAGGTGTGGTTGTTTAGTCTCTCAGACGTGTCCCCTTTGCGGCCCTGTGGACTGCAGCCCGCCACGCTCCTCTGTCCATGGGGTTTCCCAGGCAAGAGCACTGGAGTGGATTACCGTTTCCTTCTCCAGGGGATCTTCCCGACCCAGGGATCAAGCCTGCATCTCTTGCATTGACAGGCAGCTTCTTTACCACTGAGCCACCAGGAAGTCCACGGCACTCCGACGGAGCCATGGCTAGCTGCTGCATCCAGAGCTGGAGCGCTCCACCTGTGCCCCAGAAGCAAGCGTGAGGCGGCCCTGTTGCTCGCTTGCTATCTCTCCTCGCTTACACTGCATTGTCACCTTGTCAAAGAAAAGCGGTTCCTCTGCGGGCAAAGTGCTGCTGCCTCTCCCCGTCACACCCTGCACCATCTCCAGGAAAATGGCTCTGTATTCTGGCTTCCAGAATTCAGCAGGTGGGACGGACCAGCTCTGAGCTTCCTCTGTTGGTTCCTGAACTGTGACGGTTCAGTCCTGACTGTTCTGACTACCTCACTCTCCAGTCCCAGCCTTGTACGATTCTAACTAGATCCTCTTGACAACTCAGCATCTAATTCCGATCTCTGATATCATCCCCGATGCCCGTTCTGCTTGCTTCTTTATTCCATGTATTCAGATGTTCACCATCTGCATTAGGGTCTTGGACCATCTAGAAACCCAGACGATAATTAAATTCATCGGTCTAGAGTCCACAAAATTTAGCTTCTTTCTTTCCCTGAAAAGGACGGGGGGACTTTTTGGTTTCTGTCTCAGGCAGTGACTTCAGTTTCCACGGCTCTCCAGAATGCCTTAGAGTAGAGGAACCTTCCAGCTAAAGGTTTTCACTTCTAGATTGTGTCTCCACAACAGCTGGAGTTCATAGCTGCCTTACTTTGTACGGTAAATCAACAAATATTTATGAAATGCAAGGTTTACGTAAGACTCTTGGCGGGGCAGGGTGTGAGGTAATATGATTATTTTTGGCTCTTGCTTGGGCCTCAGGTGCGTCTGCCAATACTGTGCTGTGTCCCGTATACACAGTCTCCTTTGGATAAAACAAGCTATAAACTTTGATAAGAAGCAATGCTGCGCTCGCTCCCCGTTGGCAGCCTGGATGGGTGGGGAGTGTGGCGGAGAACGGATACATGTGTGTAAAAAGAAAAGAAAGAAGCAGCGCTATCGTTTATCTGGCAAGTACTTAATAAACTGCAGTTGCTAGGTACGTTATTAACGCTCATAAAATTTTATGAGATCAGTACTAGCCCTGTTTTCGGTGAGGAGGCGGAGGCTCAGTGAGATGGTCAGTTGTCACAAAGCCACCTGCTGCGCAGCAGGGACCAGAATTAAGTCCCCATGTGTGTGGTCGCAGAACAGCTGTCTGAGCTGGTGCCCCTGCCTGTCGTCGCCTGTGGATTCACTGTGTAGTGGGCGTTTCCCAGAGGAGGCCAGAGCCGTGCAGGCTTTGGTGAGCCCGGTTTCACTGTTGCTCCTAAGATCCGTAATTCGCAGCGCGTCAACTGCTAGATGACCGGAGTGTCTCAGTGGGTGGTGGCTGTGCAATTTGCAAGCTTCTTACACGTCTTGTTCTGCTATGTCTGGGTAGCCTTGGGGCCTCCATGACCTGGTAGATGACCAGCTTTGAAGTGAAGTCAGGTGAACTGTTTTAGGTACGTATGAACATGATAAAGACATTTTTTTCAGCTTTTTCTTTTCAAGCGCCTTGCATGGAGACAGACATTAAACAAAAAATACATGAATAGCTCAATTTCACTTGTTATATGTTATGAAAAAATATAGGCTGCTCTATTAGAAGGAAATGGTAACCCACTCCAGTGTTCTTGCCTGGAGAATCCCATGGATGGAGAAGCCTGGTAGGCTACAGTCCATGGGGTTGCAAAGAGTCAGACACGACTGAGCGACTTCACTTACTTACTTATAGCATGGAAGAGGGGACTCTGACTTAGTCTACTGAATCAGTGATGTTTTAGCCAAGATCTGAAAATTTAGGGTTTGCCATAATAATAAGAAAAAAAGTCAGAAGGCAGTATTCCAAGCAGAGGTAGCAATAGTGTGTGCAAAGGTCCTGAGGCGAGAAAGGATTTGAAACTGGCAAAGCCCTAATTCTTAAGCCTAGCAAACATAATGTCTCCTAATTTATAACAGATAATTTGTAGCATTTCTGTTAGTGTTCTAAACTGAAAGTCATAGATAATAAATATAACCTACCTTCACACATAATTAAAAAAATAAACCAGAGTGCCCCAGTGGGTAATATAAAGAAGGAAAAGAGGAGTGAATGATTGTCAGGAGATTTATCCCTACGTGCAAATTTCCAGCATAACTACACTGGGAACATAAGAAGTCAAATGTACTTGTATTTAAGAATTATTAACGTGCAGCAGCTCCGAAGTCCAGCTGACGCAGTTGAGCTTTATCCACGACTGTGTCTCTGCATCTGTCTCTGCTGTGTTCACAGTGAAGACCGGCTAGGGTCGCAGACACCTCACTGGCATCACGCAAATAACGCAAACCACCTTCTCCTACTTTTCAGGCACATCTTGGTTAACACATCTCTTGATTTTTCATCATGTCTGTTTTCCTACTTCTTGGGCTTAGTGTCTTTCCCCATGCCAGCACCTGAAAAAAAAGCTCATGGGAAATGACTGGGAGGTAGCCATTGCAAAGACCTGCCCTGCTGGAGCTGACTGGTCTCTATAAATTTCACTAGCACCTTATACCTGCTCTGTCTTCTGGATGTAAAAGTGCTCCAGTCATTCCAATATTATTATTGAGGACTAAAAATATCAATACTGGAATGCTACCCTTAATCAAGAGGAAGTATCACGCTTGTCTAAAGGCTAATACGAGCGTGGTGTTAGCTGGACCCTAGGGTGGTTTCTTCTCCCATGGCTCAAGAGGAAAGATCTGCCTGCCAGTGCAGGAGACACAGGAGGTGTGGGTTCGATCCCTGGGTCAGGAAGATTCCCTGGAGGAGGCATGCAACCCACTCCAGTGTTCTTGCCTGGAGACTCCCGTGGACAGAGGAGCCTGGTGGGCTGCAGTCCGTGGTGTTGCAACGAGTCAGACATGAGTGAAGGGACGGAGTCTGTGTGCAGAGTGGTTTCTACCCTCGATTGGCTCCCTAGATTAATTTGTTATTGTTCTTTGAGGATAAAATCCCTGAGTGACTTTTGAAGTCTAGAAATGACTCTCTTGGAGCTTTCTCTGCCACAGAAGATCAAATCTCTAATGACTAAATGTAAAGAAAGACAAGATTTAAAAATCAGTTTTCATCAGTCAGAGTCTGTGGTTAACTTGGAAAAAGATGGACTTTGTTTCAGAAAATGAGAGGAGGGAGCTGGGAGAAGAAGATGAAACACAGCTGAGCTCCGCCAGCAGACAGGGGCAGAGAAGGTACCAGCCATCCATGGCTGCCGCGAGGCAGGGGCACCCGCCTTCCAAAGACACAGAAGTGGCTTTCAGGGTGAGAGGTGACGCACCCATGCTGAAGCTGACGCCGAGTCCTTCGTGCTCTGCCACAGTTTCCTAAGCATTCACAGTGCTGAAAGGTCTAGAGGAAAAGAGTCCCCGATGGGTTCGAAGCTGGGAGGGAGAAGCAGGGTTCTTGCATTCAGTATTCCTGTTGTTGAAAAGAGCTATTGGCACAGAAGACGCCTTTGGCAGAAACCTTTGGTCATAGATTCAGAAATGAGGCGCAGTAGTTGTGAGCCAGGAATGCCGCAGTGGTAAGCATCTGTGAAACTTCTTAATGTCCCTTGTATCCTGGTTTATTCCTGGAAAAATTTTCTTTATGGGGCGGACCAGCGTGATGAAAGGTAGAGGGCTGGTAGAGCTCTCAGTAATTTACTGGTTGATGCCTGAATATTTACGAGTCTTCCCTGTGATGTTGTATCACGGTTGACTTTGCATGAGACATCATCTTCTCATTGCTGGTAAAGATCTGCTGAAATGCTGGCTTGCCTTCTTCCTCTCTGGCGTTCTCCATCCTCTGCCTCTCATTTCCTGAGAGATGAATTCCAGAGAAGTAGAACTTTCTCTTTTCTCACCCGTTAATTATCTGGAAAAGTCCGATTTGAATGTCCTTTGGAACAAGACCTTTCTCCGAAAGTCTGATGGACTGTATTCCCCTAATGCTCAGTGGCCTTGAGGTGTTGGCTATGAATGCTGCTGCTTTCTATCTTTGTACCATGTTTTCTTTTGTAGGTTCCCCCCTCCCTGTTACAAAGTGACCCCTTGCATTATCATGGCTGCAGAGAGATGCTCTAGGTACTGATCTGTTACTGTGAACAAACAAGCTGTGAACAGTTACGACTTAGCAGCCTCAGCGAGGAGGCGTGTGTAATCACGGAGTTCATGGTCTGGGGCTCAGGACTGGGTTAGCTGGGTGCTTCTGGCTCAGGGTCTCTGGTGCGTGCTTACTTGCTCAGTCGTGTCTGACTTTGCGACCCCATGGACTGTAGCCCGCCGGCTCCTCTGCCCATGGGATTCTCCAGGCAAGAACGCTGGAGTGGGCTGCCATGCGAGCCTGCAGGGGATCTTCCCGATCCAAGGATCGAACCCACGCCTCCTCCGTCTCCTGCGTTGGCAGGTGGGTTCTGTACCCCTAGCGCCACCTGGGAAGGCCGGGTCTCTCGTGGGGCTGCAGGTAAGACGGCAGTCAGGGCACAGTCGTCTGGAGGCTCCCCGGGGGCAGGCTGACCTGCTGCCACGTGGCGGGCTTACCCCACGCCAGCACGACTGCGGCCTCGGGCGCGCCCGGCCCCGCTGCTCACGTCTGCGTGAGAAGGCTGCGTCTGCACAGGGACCCGCGGGCATCCGCTCAGCTGCTTTCCTCGGAACTAGCGCTCCCGGAGAGCAGGGGCACGCTGCGGACTCCAGAAGTCCCAGCGCTGCTTTCCGCATGTCCTCTTGTTAGCAAGTCACTAAGACATGCCCCCGCTCAGATCGAAGGGGACGAAGCTGTACCTTTCGCAGGGAGAAATAGTCAGAACGGGGGACTGTGTGTTGTCACGCTCCTCTGGATTAAACCCAGGTTCTCTGCCCTTGCAGCGAAACGAGGGCGACGTGCTCATCTGTAAGAGTGATTTCCAAGCAGTCGGACTTCTAGGATTCTTGTGAAGGCCTGGCTCATGCCCCATCTGCCTGTTTTCACCATTTAAATGGGTGTCTTTCTCTGCTACCTCTTAAATTATTCAAATTCCAGATGTGGAAAGGCAAGATGTTTATTTAAACACCTTGAAAGAATAGTACCTATTGGAAAATTCTTTTTGTAGACTAACACTTTTTTGGGTATCTGTTTCTGGAATTAACTGTAGTTAGGATAAAATAAATTTCCAGTCAAACACAAAGAGGTACTTTAAGAAGTCACTGACAGTTACAGTCCCCGTTAAATCGTGTCCCTAGCTTTGTACTGTTGTGATATGACTATTACAATAACAAAAAACCTGTCACTGGTATTTGATCTTCTTTTTGCCGTGAAAGCTGATATAGTTGTTTCTGCAGCTTAAATTTTTTTTTAAACCCTTAATTGGAAGGTCTGTGTAATAAGTTGTAGCAGATTCTTGCGCTGGATTTCAGTCCTCGTCTTGGGTAATGGGCACTGTGCTGGAACACTGCCCAGTGCTAATGCCCTCTCAGTAGGAGATTTTTGTGTAGTCCTATGTCATATCTCCCCACCAGCTGCTCTTCAAGTCGGTACCCTTTGTTCTAGCCAAAAGGAGCTGCCCAGAGCTCTCAGTATCAGTCAGCTTTCGCTGCATAACGAACCACAAAAGTCTCAGTAACACACGATAGATATTATCTCCCAGCACACGTCCGGGGAGACAGGGCAGCTCTGCTCTGCTGGGGCCCTGGCTGGAGGGCCAGTGACCCCAGAGCATGTTCTCCTTATGGCCGTGACGGACGTGAACAGGCTGACCCACCCACCTGTCATATTTCAAGCCTTTGTTCACATCACGGCCACTGATGCTCCACTGAGCAAAGCAAGTCACACGGCCGAGCCCAAATCCCAGGGGCGGGGAGGTCCTCTGCGAGGGGATGGCCGTGCGGTTCTCCTGGGGAATCCAGGCCGCGGCCTCTGCCCGCCGCGGTCTCTTCCGTGCCCGTTCCTTTCTGTCCTCGTGCTGACTCCCGTGCTGCCCCGTCCTTACACCTTTTGTGGGTTTTCACATGTTCTTCCAGCTCTGCAGAACTCTCTTCCTTCCTCTGGTTTATTCAGACTCAAACTTGAAACTCGTCTCGACGGCCAGCTCTGCCAGACCGCTCCTCCTCCCCAGGGCTGGCTGGCTGCCCGGTGTGCCCGGCCATGCCGGTTACTCCCAGTGAAGCGGACCCCGGCCTCTGCTTGGTGCCCCGGCCCCAGACGTGCGCCTGCCTCCCAGCTGTCTCACCCTGTGCTCTGATTGTTGGCGTTCTTGTCTGTCTTCCCACCGGACTCTGGGTTCCTTGAATGGGACTATGCTTTTCCTCTGGTCACCTTTCCAAGGAGCCGGAACGAATGTCTGACACAAAAGCAACAGCTGACCCCTACCTCATTACCGTATGAAATATATCACGTAGTACCCAAGCTGAACATGTTTTCTTGAACTGTCTCTGATTGGTTTTGCTTCTGTTATTTCATTGATGAGACTACATGCTCCCCACTAACCAAACTCAGTGTCTGCTTTCTATTTATGCCTCCTAATACCTGACACCCAGCAGCTACATCATGACTCATAAGTGATTTCTGGTTCTAATTACCACGTGCTCGGCTTTTCGGCTGCCATTCCTCATCCAGCCCAAGAGTCCTGATGAAAGCGGAGGCCCACGCGCTCTGCTCCGTCCGTCCACAGACACCCGACCGATAGCCAGTCTCTGCAAGTCGACAGTCTCAGCACTCCCTCAAGTCATCATCATGTAACTTTAGCCAGAACAGCAGGGTAGAATTCTCAAGTGGAAATTTTGGTTATACTGGATATATCTAATATGCATTTCCTATTGCATATATAATAGAAATTGCATTGGGTATTTCGTGCCCAAATGTGAGTGTCTAACTTAGATATCTGTGGTCAAAGGTCAAAAGACCTTCTGCCTGTATTGCCTACGTGTGTACACAGATAATCTAGAGAGAGGAGAGACTTTATTTTCTCTTCTTTATTTTTAATTGAGGGACAATTACAATTCTGTGTGGGTTTCTGCTAAGTATCAACGTGGATCAGCCGTAGGTACATATCTGCCCCTTCCCGGGTCTCCTCCACCTCCCGCCCCATCCCGCCGCTCTAGGCTGTCACAGAGCCCAGCTTGAGCTCCTTGAGTCATACAGCAGATTCCCACGGGCTATTTTATCTTTCCTTTATTTTTTTATCATTGTTTTCCTTTTTTTCTTCCAGTTTCATTGAGATTTAACTAGCACACAGCACTGTGTAAGTTTAGCACAATGGTTTGGCTCAGCTACATCAGGAAACAGGGCCATTATAAGCTTAGTGACATCCATCCTGTTGTATAGATAAAAAACTAAAGAAACAGGAAAAAAATTTTTTCTTCTGAAAATACTTTTAAGATTCACTTCCTTGATAATAGTAATGTTTTTATCGTGTTGTACATTCCTTCCCTAGTGCTTATCTATCTGTAGCTGTAAATTTGTACGTCTTGATGGGATTCATCCGATTCCTTCCCCCACTCCCTTTCTTTTAAATGTAGGAAGATACTTCAGCATTGTCTAAATTTCTGGCCCTGAGCATAAGCAAGTGAAATGAAAGAACAACAAATTTTAGTTTTTGTGATAAAACTAAAGCTGTTTATATTAGTTTAGCTATGATAAACCATTTTCAGAGAATTTTTGGCACAGCGTTTAAAGCAATAAATAGATTGTAATAAACAAGTGTAACAGAAGGCATCTATGCGGCTAGGTGAAAACATGCCTGAGGAGAGTCACTAACCCGCCCTGTTCTCACTCACCCTAAATCCAGCTTCGACGTTAAATTGCTGTGTGTATGTGTTAGTGGCTCAGCTGCATCCAGTTCTTCGTGGCCCTGTGGACCGTAGCCCTCCAGGCTCCTCTGTCCAGGAGGGCTGCCCAGGCAAGAATCCTAGAGTGCTTGTCATTGCCTTCTCCAGGGGATCTTTCCCACCCGGGGGATGAAACCAGGGTCTCCTGCGTTGCAGGTGGATTCTTTACCAGTGGAACCACCAGGGAAGCCCTTTACGTGTGTGTGTGTGTGTGTGTGCGCGCGCGCGTGTGTGTACATGTGTGTGTGTGTGTGTGTGCGCGTGCGTGTTTGTGTGTGTATGTGTGTGTACATGTGTGTGTACATGTGTGTGTGTGTGTACGTGTGTGTGTGTGTGTACGTGTGTGTGTGTGTGTGTGTGTGCCTGTTTGTGTGTATAGCAGAGTAATTTGACTTTTCTGAACTTTTTGCTAGCTTGGAAAAACCTGATGCGGATCACAGACATACGACGTGTTCATCTTAATAGTGACTCGTCCTGCTTATCAGTGAGGGCTGTTGGCCGTAACACGTTTTGTTTTAAACTCTGTGAGTCCTGGGCCTTGTCCCAGCACCCTGACACAACCCCCCCTTCCTCCCCCAGAGTGGAGAGCATCACGCTGATTTTCAGTTCTGTGAGGATGAAGACCAGACCAAGCCCTAACTTAAATATCTATCTAAATGTCACCAGCTGGCTGAATATTCATGCGGAACCTATAATACCCATTTTTTTAACTGCAGCAATTGGCTCATTTTCCTGCTAAGTTTGAATCATTTATCCCTTTTCCAGCCGTCAGTGCTGGACGTGATATGATGGCATTTGAAGAAGAGCAATGCAAACCTTGGAGCTGAAAGTGATAGGCCAGCATTTCCTGCTAGCACCCAGGAGGCCGTAACACCGGGGCCCAGTGAGTGGGCAGCCCCAGCCTTCCTGCTGTGTGGCCCCTGCCCCCACCTGCCCTGCGGCTGCAAGCAGCGAGGTGCAGTCGGGTTGCTGATGAGCTGGGGGCGCGTCGTCCTCTGTCCCCTCGCCCCTCCTCCCCCCTGTAGCTGCGCGTCTTTCCGTTCCCAGGCTGCCTGAGCTCTGCTCCTGGCCGGGTCCAACCAGTGGGAGCCCTGGGCAGGGCTGAGGGTCTGACGAGGAGAGAAGTCGGGCTGTTCCTCCCTCACCCCACCCGGCCTCCTCGGCCACCCCGGCTGTGGCCAAGCCCCCCTGTGGCTCCCGCATCCACTGGACCCCTGTCTCTCTCTCTCAGACCCTTCCAGAAGCCCAGGCGCTGGGCTCCGGGCACTGCAGGCACACCCGTCCTTCTCCCTGTCCCTGCATGCCTGGCAGTCACAGTTGCTCCCTGCTGCTGCTGGGTGTGGGCTGCCTCATCATCTCTGTTTGGCTTCTCAGCCCTTCTCTCACCCATGTAACCCAGTCTCTGCACCAGATTCCCTCTTCCTGAGGGAATGGCCCCTGGCTGGACCCTGGGTTATAGAGGCGTGCTGCATGGCCAGCTGTTTAAAGGAAAAGGTGGTAGAGAGATGGACTCTTAGCAATGCTTTGCAAAGATCGTTTACATTCAACACCAATGTGAGGACCTGCCTGGAGGCCCAGCAGTTAAGATTCTGTGCATCTGCTGCATGGGCCACAGGTTCAACCCCTGGTCAGGGAACGAAGACCCCACAAACCTTGCCTTGCAGCTCAGAAACAAGAAAAACAAAAATATTCATTTTCTAGTCTTGGCCACTGAAGCGCAAAGCTTGGAGCTAACCCCACAGCCCAGGCATGCAGAAAGAGCAGAGCCTGGAGAAGGGCGTGCAGTGCCTGCCGGACCGAGCCCAGTTCATCTGCCATCTTGTAATGAGGTGTGTGTTCCAGTGCCTTGCACCTAGCAGGCATTCAAGCATACACCGAATGAAAAATGAACTCTACTTGGAATGTATTGCCAACCATTTCCCAGGCAACAGACAATATAATAACACAGCTGAAGCCTTGTCTCACATTTTCTGTGGCTTCTTGGTAGAATTACAATGAAAGCATTACCCAGGCCTTGCATGTCTGCCTGGGCATAAATTTTAGGAGTTGCTCTGAAGAGCTGGGATAAAGAGGGAATGAATGACTGCTCCATGGAGTGCCTTGAGACTCCAGCCTGCGTGCTTGCTGTGCTCAGGGCACCAGAGAAATGAGTAAACTCTCCCCATGTGGAGGCCAACAGGCCAAAGAAAATAGGAGACTGATAACCAAAGGCCAGACCCTGGGAGTCACCGTGTGAATAAGACAAATCTGAAAATCAACCTCAAGTCTTGCTCTGAGCAGAAGGCAAGTGTGCAAACCAGGGGAAATAGGCTGAGGAGATGTGGTAGCCACAGGACTGCTTTCTGAGTGTGGCGCCAGAGAAAATGTGCGGCTCGATGGGACAGGCAGCTCAGGGAGCCGTGCCCGCAGCAAGCAAGGCAAGTGCAGCCTCGAAACCCAGCTAGGGTCGAGCGGTGGGGTGCTGCGCTCTCTGTCTGGGTTTCGGCATCAACCTGCCTGTGCTCAGACTGCGGCTCTTACTAGCTAAAGGCAAGGCGCTTAACCTGTCTGAATCACAGCCCGCTTTTCGGGTTAAGAGTACTATCCGCCATCGTGGTTCCTGGGAAGACACAGTGAGTTTATACGTGCAAAGCATTTAGATCCAAAACCTGGGGAGGCCGCGTATCGGCACAGGTGGCGTGCCACATTTCAGGCTTGTCAGAGTCCACAGTCAGACTTCGTGCTTCTTTCATCCGTCCCTTTGTTTGACAGATATTTCCTGAGTGCCTGACCTCTGTCTGGTACGAGGAATACACGGATGAACGGAAACAAGCTGGTCTCTGCCTTCGTACATCCATGAAAGAAAACCCTGGCGGGACCTCCCTGGCGGTCGAGTGGCTAAGACTCCGCCTCGCAGAGCAGGGGCCCGGGTTCCCTCCTGGCCGGGGAATGGGTCAGGAACGCCAAGCTGAGGCCTGCTGCAGGCACATGGATGCCTGTTCTTTAGCAAAGAAAACATTGGAGGGCTGGTCTTCGGTTAGTGGGGAGGCAGGCTCGGGAGCCCTGGTGTGGTTGCTAATGAGGCTTTTAAAGAATATTATCTATTTATTTGGCTGTATCGGGTCTGAGGTGCAGCTCGTGGGATCTAGTTCCCTGATATCGAACTAGTTATTGAACCCGGATCTCCTGCATCGGGAGCATGGAGTCTTAGCCACTGGGCCGCCAGGGAGGTCCCGCAATGAGACTTTTAAAGAAAGAGTATGACAGACGGACCACTCTGGGGGATGCTGACGGTGATGGAGGCCAGGCAGGTGCAGGGGCAGGGTGTGGGAAGCCGCTCTCTGCTTTCTATTCAGCATTGCTTGTGAACCTGACTGCTCTGAAAGGGTAAAGTCTATTTTTAAAGTTTTTTTTTAAGTTTCAAAGATTTTCTTTTAAAAAGAAAGAAATAGGAGAATAAGATCTTAAATTTTTAATGAGAGCAAGATCTAAGAGAGTAGATCATAAAAATTCTCATTAAAAATGGAAAAAAGGAAGAACGAATAAATAATAGAAAAGACTCTATTCTAAATATTTTTGGTAACTCCACAGAAAACTAAGGATATTTTAATCTTAGCTTAAATCATATATTTGGAAAGTTAGGTCTTCATTTCTAGCAGCTATGCTCATTGAAAAAAAAATGACAGAAACTCCAGTTTAATTGGACTCCATGATATCCATCTCTACACGATGCCAGTAGTTGGTATGGCCACATAAGGAGCTTGTTAGGGAAAAGCAGTCTTCACGAAAGCCAGGCATGTGAAAGTAAAGCAGGCTTCCAGCCTAGGGAGTTCTGTTTGTTGATCCTTCAGAGGCCATGCCTGCTTTCACCATCAGCTGCATGATGTGTAGGCACGCAGCCGCCCCATTATCCTTCCAGTGTTTACTGGACCACCTACTATGTGAGAGCTTGGATCTGATGCTGGAGCAATAAATAAGGCGTGATCCCCGCACTCAGCAGGCTCCTGGTTCCAGGCCGGATGAACGTAAAAATAAGCAGTGTGATGGGATCAGTGCCAAGGGAGGCACAGATGATAAGGAAGCAAATCATTCATTCATCTGTTCATTCAGGAAATGTCTGTCTGCTAGCTATGTACTGTTTGGAAGGCGCCATAAGTTTGTGAAGTATTCCATATTTACAGGGCTTCCCCGCTGACTCAGCTGGTAAAGAATCTGCCTGCAGTGCAGGAGACGCGCGTTCGATCCCTGGGTCGGGAAGATCCCCTGGAGAAGGAAATGGCAACCCGCCCCAGTATTCTTGCCCGGGAAATCCCATGGACAGTCCGTGGGGTTGCAAAGAGACACGACTTAGCAGTAAACCACCACCAGCTGGAAATGTTGGGGACATGGCCACGAATGGGACAGAGAGTCCTTGGCTTTGGATTTGTTGTGCTTCTGCCCATTACAGCTGTAGACAAGGTGTGAACTGAGTCTTGAAGAAGGAGAAGTGTTTGTGGAGATGGCCGAGGCGGGAAGGGTGTCTCAGGAGGGGGGGAAGCTGTGGCCTCAGGGGTCCCCCTGTCTCCGTGGACAGGTGCTGGCACTTGGCTCTGGAGACCCCCTCTCGGTGCCGAGCAGCCCCACCTCGAACCCTCACTAGGGGGACGCATGAGGGAGCTCTCATCGTGGGCGGCGGCTGCCGGCAGTCACTCAGGCTGCAGACCTGAGTGCCGTCTCAGGAACAGTTGCCGGGTGGTGCTTTGGAACACTTCACTTCCTTTCTGTCGATTACAGCCCACGAGGCTCATCAGAGACACCCAGGGACTCGCTGTGGTCAGGGGTTGCGACTGCACATCCCAAGGCAGGGGTTGCACGTTCCACCCTTGCTCGGGGAGCTGAGGTCCCGCCTGCCTCGTGGCCGAAAAGACAGAGCATAACAGGAATGATACCGTAACACACTTGGTAAAGACTTTAAAAGCGAGCCACACCAAAAAACGCCTTTCAGAAAAAAGTATTTCCTGTCTCTTTATAGAGATCTGAGGTCTCTGAACTTAGCCTTCAGTCTCAGTCCTCACTTAGCTACTTAAATAATGATGTTTCACATGGTTTTTCCATTCCCCCCAAAAGATTTATAACCAAGTCCAGCTTCGTGAGTATTCTGTCAGTCTGAGAAACACCAGTGAAGACATGGGCAAATATGAACATATACTAGCCTATATGTGGCTGGAACATGTCATACCTCCGAGGATGATGAAGTCTGAAATTCTCTGTTAATATGTAACTATATCCTTACAGTCCCCTCCCTTTTTTTTTCTTTTAAGGCATGTGGTGGTTTAGTTGCTGAGTCATGGCGGACTCCTGTGAGTCCATGGACTGTAGCCCACCAGGCTCCTCCGTCGATGGGGTTTCTCAGGCAAGAACACTGGAGGGGTTGCCATTTCCTTCTCCAGGGGATCTTCCTGACCCAGGGATCAAACCCAGGTCTCCTGCACTGCAGGCAGATTCTTTACCAGCTGAGCCACCAGGGAGGCCCTGAGGCGTCTTGGGGGCTGAGACATTCTTGTGAGGACCTTCTTCTCCTACTTTGAGTTGCATTGCGGATAATATCAAATGCCGCTTCTTTTGTCTACGTAAGTAGGAAATTAAAGGAGCCAGACTCTCTGCTCCAGAGTGGCCCCTGCCTGCTGCTCTGTGAGTAAGGACAGAGTCCGTCAGGAGGCTGCTGTCAGGGGTTTCTTCGCAGGGACTTCTCTTCGGTGAATCGCCTACGTCTTCCTCTTGTGCGGTGTCCCTGAGGAGCCTCTCCTTGGCGTGATCCGTGGGCACCGTAAGGTCACGGGAGGCCTGAGTCACCGAGCTGTTAGCATGCAGCCTGCCGTTAGTCATCGGCGTCTTTTCTCAAGTTCTGATTCTTTAAAAGTGAGTGGGTCCCTGTGGGGAAAGTGGTTCCAGCTCTCACAGAAGAGGCGGCTTCCACTGAATTCCCCAGTGTGTGTAAGGGCACAGCTGTCAAACGAGGAAGCGTCTCCCTCTAATCAAAAATAGCACCCACTCCAACCATTACCCCATTAGCCAAGCTAGTAGCTACAAATAACAACCAGTAGACTCAGGACGGTTTTTTGAACAACTGGATTTCACAGTGGAGTGTTAAGTGTCGATTCATGTAAGTTATGTGCTTTTCAACTCAGGTGCGACTGCAGTGTTACTTTTGAGAAATCGCCCTCTCCCTGTCCGCTCCTAGGAGGGCTAGGCCTGGAGCAGAGCTCGGTGCTCGGCGCCAACGCCCCGCCCTCTCCTTGCGGCCCTGGTCTCTGGTGAGCCCGGAGAGCACCCCCAAGGCTGCACGCAGCACACACGCGCCTTAGGACAGCCTCCTTGTGGGGCGCAGCCCCGAGGACTGGCAGCAGGAGGAAGACCTTTCCTAAAAGGTGGCACACATACCTTGACCCCAGAAAGAGGTCACTAGGAGCACAGCAGACATCAGAGGACGATCCTTGTCTGTGCAGTGTAGAAAAGCTGCTGTTCCCACAGCAAATGCTGCATCAATACCTTTCTTTCCAGAAGTTACAAACCAAGATGTCAAAAGTGGTTATTTTCTAGGATTGGAGTCATTGTTTTTGGGTCTTCTAATTTGTCTACAGTAAATATGCCTTGCACTTAGAAGGGGAAAAAAGTTATTTGTGATTTTAAATACTTTAGACCAGTCGCATGCCGCTGCCTATCAATTTGATTGTTTTCTTTTATGTACGTTCCCTCATCGGCTTTCCCAACTCACACATAATTTCTTTGCAATTGCAAAGAGGTGTAGTTCCGCATCCTATTAACTCAAAGTATTGTTGTACATGTGAAAACAGACACCGAAGCCTTTCTGCGCTGCGAGCCATGCAACCCGGACCCCGGTCTGCCACAGCCGTCCGTGCTGGGCTGGGCCTCGGCGCAGCCTTGTTGCCTGTCCAGCGGTCTTGTGTTAGGACCTGTTGGGATGATGAGCTGTCAGCGTGTATGTTTCTTTGTTTTTCTGCCTGTGAAAATGTATAGTTTGTTAATAGCATCATAAATTACTTGGAAGAAAAGGTTTGTTCAGTGGAAAAGAAACATGAATAGGTTTAGATTTTTATGGAGCTGAATCAGCCAAATCAAACACAGGCTTTCCTCGAACCTTCCAAGTTTTTAATGGAAACTCGCGCTCTTTAGAGCTTTGCTGCCTAATTATAATTCATGCTTTTTGCAGAAACTTTACAGGGTGGACCCAAAGGAAAATGTTAGCCATGTCCACTGGTTATTTCTATTGTGCTCCTTGTGGATGCCAGCCACATCTCTCCGAGGGCCCATGTGTGCAAAACGCTGGCCAGATCCCAGCGGGCTGGCCACCTCAGCAGAGGGAAGATGGTAAACTCACAGTGTTATAAACACAGACGACACACTCAGACACAGAGCCAGCCCTCTGTATGTGGTTGTGCAAAAGGCACCAGTGTCAGGATTCAATTTAAAAAGTCCTGGTAACATAACCCCAAATCAACCGTCGCCGTGTCCTCATCAGGGAGATCCTTGTGAAACCCAGGAAAAACAGAACTACCCAGATTTCATTTAAGGAGAATTTTCTTTTCTTTTCCTTTTTTTTTTTTTTTTTAAAATTAGGTTTAACTGGTGTGAAGGGAGAGAAAGGAAATCCAGGCATTGGAACTCAAGGCCCCAGAGGCCCCCCGGGCCAGCAGGTAAGTCTTCCTGCCCAACAGCAAACTGCAGGATGGAAACCCCGTCTTCATATTCCCTTGACATTGCAGGCAAGGCAAAGGACCACGGCACATCCCCGTGGCCGGCCGGAGTGGCCGTGTTTCCATGTTACATCTTTGTGGCCGACCGGAGCGGCCACGTTTCCATGTTACATGCATGTGGCCGACTGGAGTGGCTGTGTTTCCATATTACATCCATGTGGCCAACCGGAGCGGCCGTGTTTCCATGTTACATCCACATGGCCAACTGGAGTGGCCGTGTTTGCACATTATATCCATGTTTCCATATTACATCCATGTTTCCATGTTACATCCATGTGGCCGACTGGAGTGGCCGTGTTTTCATATTACATCCATGTTTCCATATTACATCCATGTTTCCATGTTACATCCACGTGGCCGACTGGAGCAGCTATGTTTCCGTGTTGCATCCATGTGGCCGACTGGAGCGGCCGTGTTTCCATGTTACATCCATGTTTCCATGTTACATCCATGTTTCCATATTACATCCATGTTTCCATGTTACATCCACGTGGCCGACTGGAGCAGCTATGTTTCCATGTTACATCCATGTGGCCGACTGGAGTGGCCGTGTTTCCATATTACATCCATGTTTCCATATTACATCCATGTTTCCATGTTACATCCACGTGGCCGACTGGAGCAGCTATGTTTCCGTGTTACATCCATGTGGCCGACTGGAGTGGCCGTGTTTCCATATTACATCCATGTTTCCATATTACATCCATGTTTCCATGTTACATCCATGTGGCCGACTGGAGTGGCCATGTTTCCACATTACATCCATGTTTCCATATTACATCCATGTTTCCATGTTACATCCACGTGGCCGACTGGAGCAGCTATGTTTCCGTGTTGCATCCATGTGGCCGACTGGAGCGGCCGTGTTTCCATGTTACATCCATGTTTCCATGTTACATCCATGTTTCCATATTACATCCATGTGGCCAATTGGAGCGGCTATGTTTCCATGTTGTATCCATGTGGCCGACTGGGCGGCCATGTTTCCATGTTACATCCATGTTACATCCATGTTTCCATATTACATCCACGTGGCTGATTGGGCGGCTATGTTTCCGGGTTGCATCCACGTGGCCGACTGGAGCGGCCATGTTTCCATGTTACATCCATGTTACATCCATGTTTCCATATTACATCCATGTGGCTGATTGGAGCGGCTATGTTTCCGAGTTGCATCCACGTGGCCGACTGGTACAGCCGTGTTTCCCATTCCTTTCACTGGAAGGCCGGTGTGTTAGTAACGAGTCTCCCGTACACCAGGCCCAGAGGTACAGCATGTGCTGGGATCTTATTGTTTGCAGGGTCAGGCTGGGGCTAGGCAATGCTTCACTAATGAACCAATCCCCAAATGCTTCGTGGACTGACACATACCCAAAGTCTGATGTGGGTAGGCTGACTTTCCCCTCATTTTTAGAGCAAAGGGCCTTGAGGAGAAAGATCAGCTTCCTGAATGGAGGATGACGGATTCCCCTTCCAGTTATATTCCACGGGATATTCCACGGGCTGGGACTAGTCATAAGCCCCAGCCGACCTGCAGGGGAGGCTCCCAATCCAGGGGACGCACGGCTGTGTGGTGAGCACTCACAGTGTCTGCCACGTGGCCACCTCACTCCATGGGGCTTGTGCAAGCTTTGGGTTTTGTGAATTTCACTATATGCTTTTAGGACGGTCTCCAGATGGCCATACTTGTTTATTAGAATTATAAGTTTTCAATCCTACTGGTATTTACAATCCCAGTCTTAAGCATATTGAATCTAATGACTTACCGATTTTTCTTGCCAACCTATTGATGATTTGGGGAAATAGCTTTTGTAGGAGAGATTCCTAGTGTGGTAGGTCTGCTCTGCGTATAGATACTCCTGTTACTAGAGATTGCATGAGGAGCTGTTCCAGAGCACGCCTTACGCAGAGGGAATGCTCGGTGAATGTTAACTGAATGGAGCTGAGTTCACCAGAGATTTGCAACACTTTTAAAATACAGGGTGATACCTGTTCCTGATTTTCATTTTGGTTCTATTCGAAGAGATTCATTTCTAGTTGAAAAAGGCCTTTGAAACACTGTTGAAATCCAGGTCTAGAGCAAAACAAACGCATGAGCCTGAAAAAGCCCAGGCTGACATCCTGCTAAATCCACAGAGATCTCAGTCGCCCTCTCACTTTTGTTCTGTGCTGAGTTCTCAGTTGACACAAGCTATTTAAAGGAATTTTGGATTCATCTATTGGGTCCAATTTCAGAATTTTCATTTTTCTCCTGCAGTATGATTTCTTTCAAACGTAGAATAAATTATTTCAGCCATCTGGGACCGTAGCCAGTAGGGGTTGCCAGGCTGAGGTCGGGTGTGCTCCTGTGTGTGGGAAACGTGTGTGTGTGTGCGTGCCCTCATGCTGGATCTGTGGGAGCCTGCGCTGGGAAATTGAGGCTCCGTAAAGGTCACGAGGTCGGGGCGGTCTGCTCCTCTCCCTTAATATTCAAGAGATGAGGGACAAGAATTATTTTGCTTTCCAGTTTCCTGAGCTGATTGAAAGCATGGCCTCCAGCAGAATGTGTGAGTGGCTGCAGGGTGATCCTCTGTCCAGGAAATTTAGTTCAGGAATAGAACTCATTGAGTGGAAAGAGACAGACCACCCTACTTGTCAAAACGCGTAAGACGGCTTCTTGTAAGAGTTAGTTTATTTCTTGGTGGTCTGAAACCTCACCCTGTGATGATAAGAGACCAACTGTTTTCATTGGTGGACACTCCTTAGGGCCTTCTGGGGAGAGTCGACCAGGAAGCCCAGGGCCCCCGGCTCTCCTGGACCAAGGGGTCCGCCAGGTCACCTGGGGGTCCCCGGACCACAGGGTCCATCTGGCCAGCCTGGATACTGCGACCCTTCCTCGTGTTCTGCCTACGGCGTGGGCGGTAAGTGTCAGCCCTTCCTGGGCTTTGAGCGAATCTTACTGTCTTAGTACCAGAATGGTGGGAGGGACCTCTGAAAAGCAAACCTATTCTGAGCAGGAAGCAAAGCTGGAATTGCTCACTACCTTTGAAATTATCCAGAGGTAATTTGCACTTCACTCCTGTGAAGTGCAAATTAATACAGAGGGTGCCTCTAAGGGGAAATTTAGATTGATGCCACACCTGCGTCTTCCTTGCTTCCAGATGGCTCTGGCCTCGCATGTGATCACTGAGGGACACATCTGGAAATTCTTTGGGGCCTCTCTGTGTCACTTCTGTGGTGTGGCCGTGATGTCCTATTAAATTTTGCTCTTGTTTTGGGGACACCTCAAACTTAGACCTTTCCCCATAATTAGGAGAGACCTGGAGACTCTGTTAGGTGACATCCTTCCCACCACATGCATTTTAAATGACCAGGGATTATTTTAAGAAGCAAAAGTGGCCACACTGTCCATGCCTCTTATTAATTAGTGGACTGAGATCCTGAAAAAATCGTGCTTCCTAAAAACATCTGTGGTCTCCATATGGGCTAGAGGGTTGTATAGCGGGATATTTTCTAACACAGTCACTCTTGGAAGCATCAGGAGAGAGGTTCAGAAATTGCTTTGGGGCAATAAACTTATTAGCCCATGAACTGAAATTTTCTGCTTTAGAAGAAGTTTAACCTTATTTCCCAGAGGGATTGGTCAGAGTTTTGCTGATGTGTTTTTCTCTGTTCGTCTCTTCCCTCCCCATTCTCTCAAACTTTCCTGTCTCTCGTTAAGATCTGGTCCCTTACAATGATTACCAGCACTGACGTGGAAGTCTTCCACTCTGATTCCATTGGCCTGGGCAATTGGCTGCAGACACAGAACTGTCCTGCTGACCACGGGCACTCCTCTCCCCCTGCCCACCTGCTTCCCCCCGCCTGCCCACCCTCTCATCTCCTGCCCTCCCTGCTCCAAACACTTAACCTACGACAAGACTGGAATATAACCAAGTCATTTGTCAGTTGTCATAAAAACCGACTGCTCTGTATCAGCCTGGGTGAAGGTGTAAGTCTGGCAGCCAAGAGTTACCCCAAACCTCCCCAGGTGGAGCCCAGGAGTAGCCACTGCAAGGCGCCTTCTCCTCGTCCGTCTCACGCACGTCGCTGGGCGTCTTTCTTCCTGGCCCCACTGCTGTCTGTTTCTCCTCTGATTACCCCCCCTCTGCCTCCTGTCCTCTGGTGTTGGACTTCTAACATGAGGTTGGTTTTTAAATTTTATTTTTCTTTCGTCACTCTGCTGATATTCGGGTTTTCTTTTGTAAATAAAACATGTCATATTTAAGCAGTTTGGCCAACCATTTCTGCGGTGTACCTGCCCCTCTTTTTACTAACCGTCTGAAACCTCCTGGAGAAGGTGCGCACAGCCCATGGATGCAGGGCGCTCTCACTTTCTACCCAAGCAGGACGTCTCTGTGCTTTAGAGACCAAACCTATGCCTCTGCGGATCCAAAGGAGGGGAGGACATCAATTTGTGGCTCCTGGGTTCTATCAAGCCCCCACCCCACTCTCCCCCTCTAGCTCCCCATCCTGACCAGCCAGAGTTCACCCCTGTCCAGGATGAGCTGGAGGCCATGGAGCTGTGGGGCTCTGGGATCTGACAGTCTCAGCGGAGCTCGGAGGCCTGACCGCAAAGGCACGTAAGGCGACGGACCCTGTGGTTTGTATCTTCCTTTGAGGGCTTGTTGCATCAGCCTGCGTCTCCTGTTTGGACACGTTAATGTTACTGCTATATTAACAGAAAAGTGTGTTAAAAAGAAACTCCTTAATCTGTACACCACAGCCCCGATTCCTGCTTGTTGCTTTAATGGTGTCCGCAGAGAAAGACTGACCCTAACGTTGAATTCTGGAATCCTTTCTGCGCTGGGTGATCGCGAGTCCTAAAATCCAACAAGACAGAAATGTCTGTATTTGAGGGAAACGGGGCCCCAGAACAGGAATTCAAAGGGATTCCAAGATGATGTCATTTATCCTTATCCCCTCTAGGAATGACCTTGGTGAGAAGAGAAAAAGGGACATGATTGGAGAAACTACCTCTCGCTTAATTACTTCCTCTCACTCTGAGGTCACTTGGTGACCAGCTTCGCTGGCATCTGAGAATGCGCGCTAGAATGTGGCCTTTCTGAATCTGGCAACTAGGATGTGCGCCAGAATGTGGCCTTTCTGAATCTGGCGACTAGAATGTGCGCCAGAATGTGGCCTTTCTGAATCTGGCGACTAGAACGTGTGCCAGAATGTGGCCTTTCTGAATCTGGTGACTAGAATGTGCGCCAGAATGTGGCCTTTCTGAATCTGGTGACTGTGACGCCAGACTCGGTTCTTTTCAGTGGCTTTTGACATGTGGCCTAACGACTTCCCACCGACTCTGACACAGAGAGTTCCAATTTTGATGAACAGCTGGTCCAGCAGTGTGTTCCAGAGCTTGCCCTCCTTAACCACATGGATTACTTTGTACATGCAGATATGTTTTTGCAAACCTATTTCCAACCTTTTTTAATAAGCAAATAAAAATTTTAAACAATGTGCATGTGTTGGTTCTCTTTGCTCCATTTCTGTGTGTCACCTTAAACTCATGTGGTATTGGCTGAGGTTTAACCAGAAAAACGACAGCTGCCTTCCTTTAGACGTGCATTCAAGCTTTCTTTCATTTGGAGTGTGAATGAATTAAAAAAAAATGCTTTAACAGAAAAAAGGCAATTGTCTTGAGCCTAAGTGACTGGCAGAATTCTGTTATTCATTTATAACCCACCAGACAGCAATGACTGAAACTGTAAGACTGATGCTAAATGTTTGCCTGAAGACCTTGTCTTTTGGGCTTAAGAGAAACCTTTAAAACTCGAGGAAACAAGAGGAAATGAGGTTGAATCTAGTAGATTCTAATTCTAAACTATAATTTACCTTTTGTTCATAAAGGAAAACACTTGTTGTTGTTTATTCCATAACTCTTTCTGACCCCATGGACTGAAGCCTGCCAGTCTGTCCGTGGGATTTCCAGGCAAGAATCCTGGAGTGGGCTGCCATTTCCTTTTCCAGGGGGTCTTCCCAGACCAGGGATCGAACCCAGGCCTCCTGCAGCAGCAGGTGCATTCTTTACCACTGAGTCACCAGGGAAACCCATGCTTAAAAAAGATTTGGGTTCTACTAATTGTTTGTTGAAAACAGACATTTGAAAGAGAACCATAAACTGAACGCCTATCCTTTTTTCTCTGTAGCATCTCGTAACAGGGCATTGTCAGAAGTGGGGACAGGGTCTTTTATCACCAGAAGCTGTATTCTTCCTGAATCAGCAGTGTCTCTTGAACTTCTTTGAAGTGCACACAGCTTGGTTTAAGACCTTTTCGTCTAAAATATTCAAACAAAAAGTCTACATGTTGCCTTTGGGGATCCAAATTATCTCTCTCTCTCTCTCTCTCTATATATATATATATATATATATATATATTTTTTTTTTTTTGCTGCCTGTGCAGGAAATGAAAGCAGATAGTGAGCAGGTGACCAACAGTGGGTGTCTGTTAGTCACGCACATGCTTCCACACACGGAAAGCAGGGCTAGTGAGAAGGAAAGCCTGCCCAAGACTAGATGGCCTGACCCAGAATCCCCCGAGAGAGCTCTTAAGGGAGTGGGCTGTGTCATCAGCCACTTCATTGCTTTGCATCTCAGATTTCTTGGTCTTAAATGAATGAGCAGAGAGAAGGATATTCTATATGCTTTGATGTTTGGCCCTAGGAAATGCATGGGGCACTGTGTCACTCAGGAGACACTCCAAGTTTGATATAAACGATGAGGATCACCACTAGAGGTTCTGGTCCATTCCTATCATCCTTGAATCGTGCAGATAAACCTGGCTTTGATTTACTTGGTGATCTAAGTTTGTTTATTGAAGTTATGGGAACATTTCATTCGTTTGGAATTTGTCATCAGTTGGACCCTGTTCATGAGATTTTTATTGAGTGAAATGTTCATAATAAAAGGTGTAATTCAAGTTCAAGATTTTCATGTTTACAATACTTTGCCTAATAAAAGCTGATTCTGAAGTGCATTTTTATTGACTTACCTATTTTGGCAGGAATAAACTGATATATTAACTTATACTTTATATCATTTCTGAAAGTAATCATTTCATATTTTAATCACTTTGGTTAGAAACTCCTGATTTCTAGAATTACAGACTTGGGACAGACTGATTGAAGAGTTCAGTTTAGGAGATAACTGAGTGTGAGCTGAAGCTAGGGAGAGCAATCTGTGTGTGTGTGTGTATGAGCGCTCAGCTGTGTCCAACTCTTTGTGACCCTGTAAGCTGCAGCCCGCCAGGCTCCTCTGTCCATGGCATTTTCCAGGCAAGAATCCTGGAGTGAGTTGCCGTGTCCTCCTCCAGGGGAACTCCTCAAACCACGGACTGCTTGAACCACCGTCTCCTGCATTGCAGGTGGATTCTTTGTGCTGGACCACCCGGGAAGCCCCCAGTTATTTCATAATAACATTTAATTTCCAATTTCTCTCAACTGCCTCAAAGAAGTGCCTGTAGCCATAGTCACTCTTTGAAGTCAGACCAGGCTCCTGTTCCTGTGAAGCCTTCCCTGAACCCCACCGCCACACCTGGATGCCCTCCTGACCCTGGTCCAGCCACCCCTGCTGCGCTGGTTTGCTCTTTAACCTCCGCGCTCCTCCTGTACTTGTGTGCACTCTCCGGAGAGGTCAGACTGCCCACAGTGTGCTTAGCGCTTGGCACCTGTGCAGAGGATCTCTGCAGAGTCGCCCCATGCTGGCACAGTGTGGTTTGTAATCCGAGTCAAACCCGCACTCCGTCTACAGTGCGCTCACCGTGAGCCGGAACGTGTGGGAGACAGCAGCGTTGCCCAGGAGCGACTGATCAGCTCCAGAAGCTTGCGAATCAGATCTGGTATTTCGGGATGTGAGGAAGAGGTGTTTAAACAGAAATAGAGTCACAGGTGTAGAAAACAAACGCGTGGGCCCCGGGGGAACAGTAGGGAGCGGGTGAGCTGGGAGATCGGGGCTGACACACACACGCTACTGTATGCAAGCTGGGCGATGGGTAGGGGCCACTGACTGGGAACCCTCCCTGGTGCTCGTGATGACCTGTATGGGGAATGAATCTGAGAAAGAAGCATGGGCGCATGTATATGTGTGACTCACGTTGCTGCACGCCTGAAACTACAGCATTGTGAGCCGACTGTATGCCAGCAGGAGCCCGAGCAACCGGAGGCTGCACACTGCGCACTTCAAGCGACTTTAAGGGAGTCTCCCATCTGCAAATTTTAGAAATATGCAAAGACATCTCTCTCTGCTTTATTGACGATGCCAAAGCCTTTAACTGTGTGGATCACAATAAACTGTGGAAAATTCTGAAAGAGATGGGAATACCAGAACACCTGACCTGCCTCTTGAGAAACCTGTATGCAGGTCAGGAAGAAACAGTTAGAACTGGACATGGAACAACAGATGGTTCCAAATAGGGAAAGGAGTACGTCAAGGCTGTATATTGTCACCCTGCTTATTTAACTTATATGCAGAGTACATCATGAGAAACGCTGGACTGGAAGAAACACAAGCTGGAATCAAGATTGCCGGGAGAAATATCAATAACCTCAGATATGCAGATGACACCACCCTTATGGCAGAAAGTGAAGAAGAACTAAAGAGCCTCTTGATGAGAGTGAAAGAGGAGAGTGAAAAAAGTTGGCTTAGCTCAACATTGAGAAAATGAAGATCATGACATCTGGTCCCATCACTTCATGAGAAATAGATGGGGAAACAGTGTCAGACTATATTTTGGGCTCCAAAATCACTGCAGATGGTGACTGCAGCCATGAAATTAAAAGACGCTTACTCCTTGGAAGGAAAGTTATGGAGGAGCTGGAAGGCTTTAAGCAAATGCTGAAAATGTATTTGCTCCACTCATGATGAAGGTTGGAAGCTGGGACGAGCATAACAAAGGGTTATGAACGTTCACCGAGTGCCTGAGGCTGGGAACAGATAACGAAGGGTTATACACCTGGCCTTGAGGCGTTCGAAGGCTTCCTTCTGACCACCTGTTTCTGAGAGCAAGGACTGTTGTTTCATGATAAGACTCCCTTTAGAGTTTTGCCAAAGCTATGTTATGGCTTGGGCGATGGGAACTGTATTTTATGCTTGAATGCTTTAATGTTTATCTGGAATGGCTACGTGCAAGTCAGCCTTATGCTCTATTCCCTGAGAATTATAAAACTGCACAATTAGATAATAAACTTTGTCAGCCCACTAGAGGCTGTCCCTGAGTGTCCTTTTCAGAGTGCGGTTCTCCGAGCCTTACAGGAAGTTATGACCCACCTAGATAGCATATTCAAAAGCAGAGACATTACTTTGCCAACTAAGGTCTGTCTAGTCAAGGCTGTGGTTTTTCCTGTGGTCATGTATGGATGTGAGAGTTGGACTGTGAAGAAAGCTGAGCACTGAAGAACTGATGCTTTTGAACTGTGGTGTTGGAGAAGACTCTTGAGAGTCCCTTGGACTGCAAGAAGATGCAACCAGTCCATTCCAAAGAAGATCAGCCCTGGGTGTTCTTTGGAGGGACTGATGCTGAGGCTGAAACTCCAATACTTTGGCCATATCATGCAAAGAGTTGACTCATGGGAAAAGACTCTGATGCTGGGAGGGATTGGGGGCACGAGGAGAAGGGGATGACAGAGGATGAGATGGCTGGATGGCATCTCCGACTTGATGGACATGAGTCTGAGTGAACTCCAGGAGCTAGTGATGGACAGGGAGGCCTGGCGTGCTGCGATTCATGGGATCGCAAAGTTGGACACGACTGAGCAACTGTACCGAACTGAACTGAATAAGGGCTTTTAATAAGTAAATGAACCTTGTCTTTCTGTAAATGTATCCATGTGTTCCTGTACTTGTCCATCTCTGGGCATCCATCCATCCATCAGACATTTAATTAGCATCTGCCATGGGTTCAGAATTCCACGGACAGAAGAGCCTGGTGGGCTACAGCCCATGGGGTCGGTAAGAGTTGGACGTCACTTCAGTCGGGGTTCAGCCATGTGTTATAGTGGAGGGGGAGCAAAGGGAAGCTTGCTGGTGTAGGTTGCTTTAAGCTGAAGCAAGTAAGGTCATTTGTACAAGGCTGGAAGATCTATCGCATGATAAAATGTTCAGATTTCTGCCTGAAAGCAGTAGGAAGTCAGTGGGGGTCTTTAAGTAGTAAGTGACCTGATTGGGCTTCTTATGTGAAGGCGAGGTTTTTAGGTGGTGTGTAAGACAGGCTGGTGTGGGGAAAGAGCAAGAAGGAGAAAGACCTTTAAGGACGACCTCCCACATACTAGCCTCTGTTCTGGATGTGTTAGGTTGACTCGCTCAAGCTAGCTTAAGTATTCCCTTTTCACAAATGATCAGACGCACTAAGTCGGAAGGCCAGGGTGACACACGTCCCTGGAAGGGACAAGGAAGGATTCTCACTGGCTTGTTCCCCTGGCTCATGGCCCCTCCTTAGCGGGTTTGTCATAACCTGAACGGACTTTCTGGCCAGCCCGATACATCCATCCCGCAATGCCTGGCGCAGGGGTTCAGATGAAGGGGCTGGCCCGCGGTGATACAGCAGTGAGGGGGGTGGCTTACCCTGCTGAAGGAGAGGCCTGTGGGCAGGGTCTGATGACCGATGGCAGGAGGCTGGGTGATGATAGGCAGAAGGGAAGAATGGCTTCACGACGGCAAGTCTGGGAGGTTGAGTGAATGGGAATTTCACTGAGTGAGACAGAGACTTGAGGAGGGAAGGAGAGAGAGTTTAGAACGGCAGGTTGTTTTGAGGTGTTTCTGCTTTTCTTGGAGTACAGTGTTAACAGCAGATAGTAACTCAAGGAGACTGAGATGGGTGGGAATGATGCTGGATGACTAACTCAGACCGTGACAGCCGTCAGGATGGAGTCCCTGCGGGCCTGTCCCCCATGGGAAGGGCTGTGCAAATGCAGAATGGACGTTTCCAAGGACTGGACCAAAATATTTGGTTTAAAAAAATAACTTTTTGTTCTGCTTTGATGTAGCATTGGAAACACTGATGCAAATGGCCCCTTGTGCTGAACAAGCCCAGAGCTTGGATGATCCCTTTGTCGCAAAGTTCTGGTTATTCTATACTCTCTAGAATAACTATCCTGAACAAAAATTAACTGCATGGATATATTTGCAACAGTTTTACATTATTTATCAGACTGAATAATTGTATTAGAAGTTTGGCTGACACAAGACGCTTAAGTCTTGATGAAATTAAAAAGCAAGTTGCAGAACAATATTACTATATTCACCTACTATTCTGTTCTATCCACATTGAAAATTGGGCAGAATAAACTCCAGACACTTAACCATGCTTACCTCCTGGTTATGGAATTGTGCAAAGTGTTACTTTTACTTAGCTGTTCATGTTTAACATTTCTCTATTGTTTGAAAAGTCTTTTGCAATAAACCTGTGTACTCAGAAGCTTAATACTTTACAGGAAAATCACAGAAGATTTCAGAGTAAAATTCTACCTTACAAAAATAATCTATCACCTTTTTAATACCCTTATCATAATAAATGATATGAATGAATGAAGAAAAATGAGTCACCAGTATTTAGAAAAATGGAGGCAGTGATTATTTTAAAAGCAGAATAAAAGGGTCAGTGGGAAGGGTGGGACGATTTGCTTGTTTCTAAATGCAGAAATGTTAGTAATGATTTATTTTCTCTGTATCTTCCTAATAAAAAACATATGTTGGCATGAATAACAAATTTCATTGTTTCTAGAATGTTTAATTGCATTTGATCTTACTGATTAAAAAGATTACCGTGACCAGTCTAGTGAAATTGAACTTCCCTAACTTAAAAGAGGTTTTATAACGGAATCCAGAGAAGTGAAAATATCTTTTCTTCAGATTGAGATGAACTTTGTACGGTAACAAAACAAAGCTGAGTCAGAAAGCGTGTGCCCACTGGAGACATTCATCTCCATTTTTCACCATCCTGTCATCTGACCCAGTGTCATGACTCCTGATAAAACCGTATCCCCATCATATCCTAAGACTCATGTCACAAAATTGTCAACCAGCTCAGCTTCCACGGTGAGAAATCACTGTTACTTGAATGTGCTCAGATACTGAATAGATGAGTTGAAGAGGATTTGTTTATTAGAACATTCATGTATTTTCACCTTACCTAGCCTTTCTCACGTATATGGTATATTTCTGAGCTGGCAAGTGTGCAGGCTGAAAGGACTGAACTTCACAAGCAGAGTCTTTTGGCAGACATTCCGGTTATCAGGTCTGGACACCGCAAGCAGAGGCCCTGCTAACCAAGCCTTCGTCTCCGGCTGCCCGCTCTCGTTCTTGGAGTGTTGCCAACAAGTTCTGTCTCAGATTTCACACGAGCGTGAGCATGTTCCATAAGATCAGCAGAGAGCCACAGCTCTGAGGGCGATCGGCAGCAGAAAAGCTAAAAAATGGCTGCAGCTCAAAAGCAGTACAGTGCGGCTGTCCCCAGCACTGGGGCGAGGGACCGCTCTCCCGACAGACCCGCGGCCCACGTCTGCAGTGCTTTCTGAAGAGGCGGGGCTGTGCCCGCAGGCTGAAGGTGGCTTTCAAGAACTGGAGAGCGATCCGAGGGACCGTGAACCTGGTCACCCATCTCCCCAGCAGTTGGCAGTGTGCAGACAGACCGAGGGTTTCTGCTGGCACAGCTGAGCAAGGATTACGGCGTGGACGCCATTTCTGAACCTTGATGTCCTCTTGTTTTTGTTTTGAATTTTCATGCCTATCCAAGCAGCCACCGACGGCAGCGATGTCAGCTGTTTGGAATCCGCCGCCTGCTGTTGCTCACGAGTGTTGTACCACCAGGGACGCTCAGCCGTGTCTGACTCTTTGCAACCCTGGAAACTGTGGCCCGCCAGACTCCTCTGTCCATGGGATTCTCCAGCAGGAACACTGGAGGGGGTTGCCATGCCCTCCTCCAGGGGATCTTCCCGACCCAGGAATCAAGCTTGCATCTCTTGCGTCTCCTGCGTTGGTAGGTGGCTTCTTTACCACTGCGTCACCCGGGAAGCTCAGTTACTCAGGAGGGACCCTATTAGCTTGGAGTTGTCCATACATTCTTCCCTCAGCTGGACTGGATTTCTCACCTCCCTAAATCTGGTATCACCAGAGATGCCGTGTGGTCAGGCCGCCCCAGACGGCTGCTCTCTCGCTCCCTCAATGCTGCGGGGCCAGTGCCCGCGTCGTGCACACCTGGCTCACGCAGCTGCCCTTCCCACATACTGCCCGCCCTCCCCGGCCCCAGCCCCCCGCTGGTACTTGGTCTCATCAAAGGGGTGCCTACGGTGTGCCCGTCTGCACGCTTCCTGGCAACTGATGAGCCAGCCTGCAGTCCGTTCCTCCTATAACGGGCAGCTTTCCCTTCTCTCCTGGGAGTGGGGACTGCACCGTGCCCGACTGCAGTCTGCTGCCCACGGTGGGCACCACTCCAGGATCCCGCTGCAGACGTGTGAGATCCATCCCAGCACTGACACGCTTCAGTGACTCCCGCCTCGTTCTTCAGTCCTGGGCGGGGGAGGGTCTTACAGGCCTGCCTGCGCACCGCCCGGCCCGGCGCCCGCGGCGTGGGAGGCGGGCCAGCCCCGCTGGCACTCCGCGCTCCTCTTGCACGGCCATTCGCAGCAGCACGGATGGGTCTAGAGTGTCGCCCTGAGTGAAGAAAATCAGAGGAGGAGGGCCTGTGACGTCCTCTATGTGTGGGATCTAGAGAGAAATGATACAGACGAGCTTGCTTACAAAACAGAAAGGCTCAGGGACTTCAGCAAATGAACTTATGGTTTCCGGGGGAGGGAGGACGTAGGGAGCTCAGGGTGGCCATGCACACAGCGCTGTGCTTAAGCGGATGACAACGGACGCGGGGCTGAGTGAATCCGGGACTGGCGGTGGACGGGGAGGCCTGGCGTGCGACTCACGGGGCCGCAGAGAGTCGGACACGACTGAGCCGCGGAACTGAACTAAACCAGCGGGCACCCACTGGCACCGGGAACTCCGCCCAGCGTCACGTGGCAGCCTGGACGGGAGGGGGCTGGGGGGCACACGGATGAGTGGCTGCGGCCCTGTGCTGTCCGCCTGAAGGCTCACGGTGTCAACTGGCTACACCCAGATTACAAAATAAAACATTAAAATACCCAGCAACAACCAAACCCACGAAACTGCACTCGCTTCCTGCTGAGCACAGGCTAGACCCACTTCCAGACCGCCTCGGTGGCCGCGTGACCAGTCCCCGGCCTGCGAGGCGCGCCTGAGGGTTTCCGGTCGCCGGGTCGGGAAGCGTGTCGTCTGCCTGTTGCGTCCCCGCTTCGCCCCCTGCGTGCGGGGCTCCCCGGTCTTCAGGGGCCCGGGGCAGCCAGACGGAGGGTGCTGGCTTCCAGGACGGCTGGGGGGCGCGGTGCTGGCTCTCGCTCCTCCCGGGGAGAGTCAGGAGCCTCCCGCGGCCTCTCGCGTCCCCGCCGCCCGGAGGCCTCTTCTCCCAGACGCAGCCTCGCGCACTCCATCCGCAGGGGCGCTGCCAGCTGTGCCTGTAACTCCGCGCCCGCCCTGCGCGCCCCGCCCGGGGACCTGCGCGCCCGCCGCGCCCGCCCGCGTCCCCGCGCCCGCCCCCGCGCCCACCCTGCCTGCCTGCTTGCCTCCGCGCCCGCCCTGCGCGCCCGCCCGGGTACCTGCGCGCCCGCCCTGCGCGCCCGCCCCGCCCACCTCCGAGCCCGCCCGCGTAACTCCGCGCCCACTCCGCCTGCCTGCGTGCCTCCGCGCCCGCCCCCGCGCCCACCCCGCCCGCCTGCTCCTCCGCGCTCCGCCCGCCCCGCCCGTGTCCCGCGCCCGCCCTGCCCGCCTGCGTGCCTCCGCGCCTGCCCTCCGCGCCCACCCCGCCCGCCTGCGTGCCTCCGCGCCTGCCCGCCCCGCCTACCTGCGCGCCCACCCCGCCCGCCTGCGTGCCTCCGCGCCTCCCGCCCCGCCCGTAACTCCGCGCCCGCCCTGCCCGCCTGCGTGCCTCCGCGCCTGCCCTCCGCGCCCACCCTGCCCGCCTGCGTGCCTCCGCGCCTGCCCGCCCCGCCTGCCTACCTGCGCGCCCGCCCTGCCCGCCTGCGTGCCTCCGCGCCTGCCCTGCGCGCCCCCCCCGCCGCCCGCGGAACCCCCCCCCCCCCCCGCCCGCCGGGACTGGCGTCAGACGCCGCGGGTTACGGGCTCAGGTCCCCAGGGGTCCCCTGTCTCGGCCGCCAGTCACCAGGCCGGGTGATCTCCTGCGTGTCTGCCTGTAAATCAGGTCTCCGTGCCCGCCGCCTCCCTGCCCCCACGGGGGTTCCGCGGCGCTGCTAGAGCAGCTCACAGCTCAGTAACCCTCAGGTTCCTCCCTCGGCTATTGGTTTATTGCGGAGAACAGTCAAGGAGATGAATCAACAGCCAGATGCAGAGATACCCAGGGCGAGGCCCCGAGCCAAGGAGCCTCTGTCTCTACGGAGCTGGGCTCAGCTCGTGGACACGTGGCTGTGTCTTTCTCGTCCAGCCTGGAAGCTCGAGGAATCCTGACCTTTGGGTTCCTATGGAGGCTTCGTTACACGGGCACTAAATGGAACGTAACTGGCTCAACGTTGCTTGTGGATGAGTATTTCCACCTCCAGCTTTCATCCCCTCCCTACCATCCGTAACAAAAGACATCTTTGTGGCTTTCATCACTTAGGAAATGCGAAAGTTTTTAAAGAGCTCTGTGCCAGAAACAGGGATGAAGATCAAATACATGTATCCCTATACTGGGGGCTTCCCAGGTGGTGCTAGGGGTAAAGAATCTACCTGCCAATACAGGAGCCACAAGAGACGCGGTTTCGATCCCTGGGTCAGGAAGATTCCCTGGAGAAAGAAATGGCAACCTACTCCAGTATTTCTGCCTTGAAAATTCCATGGACAGAGGAGCCTGGTTGGCTACAGAGTCAGACATGGATTGCAGTCAGACTTGACTGATCACACGCACTGACACACACACACGAATATAGACACATATTTCCCAGCCCAGCCAGCCTCTGTGATGTCCCAGACAGTGGGAGGCGCCGTGTGCATAACTGCGGCTGACTTGCACTGTCGCACAGCAGAAGCCAACGCAACTCTGTAAAGCAATTTCTCTCCAATTAAAAAATAAGTTTAAAAGCATATATCCATCTATCTAGTAGATATGTCAAGTATATAGTAAGCATATGTATATATCAGTATATATCAAATCTATGAGGTGAGGTCAAGTCGCTCAGTTGTGTCCGACTCTTTGCGACCCCGTGGACTGTAACCTACCTGGCTTCTCCGTCCATGAGATTCTCCAGGCAAGAGTACTGGAGTGGATTGCCATTTCCTTCTCCAGGGATCTTCCCAACCCAGGGATCAAACCCGGGTCTCCCGCATTGGAGGCAGACGCTTCAACCTCTCAGCCACCAGGGAAGACTCAAATCCATAGGTATATATAATATGTATTTCCTATAAATTACAATACCATACCGTGATAGCAGGAAAGTTTACTCACATATGTATCCCAGGAGCCCAGAACAGTTTCTGGAATATATTATCTGCTGAATAACAGTGCAGCAGAGCAGCTGATCCCTTGCTAATACAGACTTGTGTTAGTCACTCAGGCGTGTCTGACTCTCACAGGCTGCGGCCCACCAGGCTCCTTTGTCCATGGGATTCTCCAGGCAAGAACACTGGAGTGGGCTGCCATGTCCTTCTCCAGGAGATCTTTCTGCTTCAGGGATCAAACCCGGGTCTCCTGTATTGCAGGCGGATTCTTTACCATCTGAGCCACCAGGGAAACCCAAGAATACAGACCATCGGGCTTCCAAGGTTCAGACTTAGAGGTCAGATTTTCTGAAGGACGCACGTATTTACATTTCTCCATGATTTCTCTACTGCGCTGGTAACAAGGCATAATGATAAAGGAATTTGTAATACTTTTCTAACAACTTAAAAAATATTTTATTTGGACTTTGTGAATTTGCCCCAAAGTAAAAGACAGATAGGCTTTATGCTCAGAATTTCCTCTAAATATTAAAAACCCTTTTCAGTTTCATGCTTTAAAATGGCATCACCATTAAAGAGTTGCTTCTCCATGATTTAATACAGGCTGACAAGTTGGAGCTCCATAAGCCAAACCTATAAAGCACAGGTGTGCCGGGAGCAAGACCCTTGCTGGCAGCCACTGTCTGCAAGGTTTTACTAGGTATTAATTTTGGAATTGAAAAGTGAAGGTGGTGGAAGCAAAATTAAGCCCTGAAATAAAGATTGCTCAGAAATCAGAGCTTCTCGTGGACCAAGGGGCCCTGGTGCCTGAGTGAGCCTCCGCCGCGGTCCTGACCACACCGCCCTCGTTGGAGAAGGGATCCGACACCTTGCTGGCCGCAAGCCCGATGTGGTCGGCCTCGGCTAGAGGGATCGGCTGTTTTACTGAGAGCCAGCCTCAGGCTCTTTTTGAAGGTGGAGTGCTGAGTAGTAGCGATGGTGCAAAACTTCTCAGCTCTGTTTAGTTTACACTTTTGGGCAGAGAGAGAGAAGGGTCGGTGGTGGGGGTGGGGAATACCATTTCTCTGCAAGAGCCTGTCCTTAAGTTGAAATGGAATCTTAATGTCTGTCTTGGAAAGATCAAGCCTTCGTAAATAGGGTTCTATCCAGTTCAAACTTGGCATTGTAGAGATTGGCAGCTATATCCCTGCTGGGGCTTTTAGGTTTTCAGGGCTCAGGATTTGCTACCTGGCCGGTGGGAGAAGTTTCAGCCTGGAGACCTGGACATGTCATGCTCTTGACCGACTGTGGTACTAAGCTCCCTGTCGAGGAGAAGGTAGGGAAGCAAATCAAACAGACTCGGAAAAAAAAAAAGGTGGGGGGGCACAGGTATTGTGACCCTGTCTGGATCCGTCAAGGAGGAAGTAGCAAGAAAGGAGCAGAAGGAGGGAATAGCAGAGAATCTGATAACTGCATGTATTTCTTCAGAACCCCGTTCATTTTGGGAAACCTGGCAAGTAAAATCAAATCCTGCTCTGCAGTTGTTTTTAAAGACGGCAACATTGCTTCATCGCTCCAACCCCAGCCCCTGGGCCAGCTTGTGGCCTAGTTCGGAGACCTTATTCCTCAGTCTTGCTGACCACAGCTCTTGTATTTGCTTTGTAAATTTAGAGGAGGAAGTAGGCGGAGAAAGGAGAGCCTTGCATTCTGGGTAGAGAACGGCTTTAACGACCTGCTTAGTCCTTAGCTGTGTCTTGGCCCCCTGGTCCTGATGGAACCCCGGGATCCCCCAGGCCTGGAGAGGAGGGCTGCCTGTGTCAGGGGCATCACTATGCCCGTTCAGGCGGCCTTACAGCGAGCTGCACCCTACGCGGACCCAGGCATGACAAGGGCGTGACACCAGGCTTGAGTACAGTATCTCCCATTTGGCCCCCTTTTCTGGGGAGTCGGTCGAGTGTGACCTCTTAGGACCCACCCTAGAAGAAGAGTCTGCTTGATGAAAGGATGTGCAAAACCAGGATTTACATGTGAGTACCGCTGTCTGTACTATGAAGTGCATACACTGTCCTATAATCCCTGCCTGATGTGTTATGGACTTATGGGAAAACAGATTTGAGGCAGAAATCTCAAACCTTACACCATCTTGTGATACAAGAAAACTCTCAGAATTTTAAACATCCCAAGTTCCTAATTTTAAAAAATTACAGTAAATATAGAATGCTATTTGGATAAGACATGAAGCTTGCTCGGTGGAAGTGTTGATAGCAAACAGTTGTGGCTTTTGAACCATGGAGGAGAGCTGGGAGGAACACGGTAGTTTTCTGAGCTAAATGGGAAACCAGAGGTTGCTATCTGTGGCTTATCGCTCTATTTCTCGTTCCCCTGAACTGGCTTAAAACAGAAGCCCAGCTCTCCTGGCTTTGCGGCTCACCCTTTCTCGTAGACACATGTCTGCAGGACCCCAGCTGAGCTCGGGGGACACACATGCTCTCCTGCTGCAGGTGTCTGTGTGCTCCGTTGCGCCCCACTCGTTGTGACTACACGGACTGCAGCCCGCCAGGCTCCTCCGTCCACGGGGATTTTCCAGGCTAGAACACTGGAGTGGGTTTCCACGCCCTCTCCAGGGGATCTTCCCAAGGTCTCTGGAGTCTGTTGCATTGGTTGGTGGATTCTTTACACTTGAGCCATCTGGGAAACCGCAGTTATCCTTAACCCACTGCAAATGAGTGCTTTTTGGCTTTCAGTTCCCCAGAAAGCAGGCGGTTATTGGAAACTTGATCAAGCTCTTTAAGTGTTGTCTTTGTGTTCGTTCGGAGAAGGCAATGGCACCCCACTCCAGTCCTCTTACCTGGAAAAGCCCATGGACAGAGGAGCCTGGTGGGCTGCAGTCCATGGGGTTGCTAAGAGTTGGACACGACTGAGCAACTTCACTTTCGCTTGTCACCTTCATGCACTGGAGAAGGAAATGGCAGCCCACTCCAGTGTTCTTGCCTGGAGAATCCCAGGGACGGGGAGCCTGGTGGGCTGCCGTCTATGGGGTCGCACAGAGTCGGACACGACTGAAACGACTCAGCAGTTGTGTTCGTTAATGTGATCACTTTATGCCCTCTGGCTATTGCAAAATACATTTTCTCTCCTTTCAAAACTCCACAATACTTAAGGTTTTTCCTTTTCCTTTGCTACTTATAATCAGGGCACTAACTCATGCTTTGCTGAAGAGAAACAGCAGGCCATCCCATGGGCAAAATGGGAGACAGCTGTTGTGGATTGTCCTGCTGCGGTCTTTATGTTCAGCTGGATGGGGTTTTTCACATTTAGCTGGTGTTACTCAATAGCGAACACTTAGCACCTGGTGAAAAACTGCACATGAGCGAACAGAGTTTTGGTTTTAGTGACTTGACTCATCCGTTCTAATTTGCGTGTTACAGACACATGTTGCAAGAGTATGTATGTCAGCTTTCTTTTGCTCCCCATGTGATGCTTGGAGTAGAATTTCCTTCATGGAAGAGTTTTTTTTTTTTCCCGGTTCTCGTTTCTTCAATCAACCTCTTTTGATATGAGCGACGATTCTAACAGTTCAGCTTGGCTTGCCCCCCGAGTTCCCGGTCCCCTGCATGGGCTGAGTTTTATTTGGCTCTCTGTGTTTATGTTCTCTGAAGAAACACAGAGATCTGGCTGTTAAGTCTCAAGAAATGACAAATGGGCGGGACCGGGAAGTCTGATAGCTCCTGCTTCTGAAAGCCATTTGGTACAAAAGCCTCTTTACTCTGAATGCAAAATGGAGTGAGCCCGCGAGAGCAGGAGGAATTCAGTCCAACAACACAGCCCTTTTAGGTCTACACGGGTCTGCAGGATCGGACAGCCCCTCCGCGGCCAAATGGGCTCACTCAGCAAGCGAGTCTCGACGTTCTCACTGAGCGTCTGACACAGTGGTGCCTTGGTCCCTGTGGGCGAATGGTTCCAGGACTCCCCGGGCTGCCAAAATCTGGAAACCCGAGTCCCTCACACTGTGGCCCCAGAAGCCCCACACCCGCTGGCTCTGCCTCCGCGGAGCGCAAGGCTGACGCCGACAGGCCTGAGTTTGTGGTCAGTCGTGTCCGAATCTTTGGGACCCAAGGGCTGGAGCCCACGAGGCTCCTGTGCCCACGGGGATGTACCGGGCATAGGTCTAGGTGCCTGAGGTCCACCTCTTTTGGGGATATAGAAACCCTGCCCGTGAAAGCTGCTCTAGCAGGAGCTGGGGGGCTTTTCTCACGCTGGATCACACCCAGCATCGCACGTCTAAAGGAAGGGGGGGCTTCTTTCTGGCCCAGTCTGAAAGTGACTGCCACGTCCTCGTGGCAGGTCGCGGTTGCTCTCTTCTTGAATCTGTGGTGCATGCACACTCACTTTTCCTCCTCTGGTGGTGGCTGAGCCCACGCCTTCCGAGCCCGGCTGTCTGGACTCAAGTCCTGATCGCACCAGCAGGCGTGTGGCGCGGCCAGGCCACTAACGCCGCCGCCTCGGGCCCGTCTTTAAACGGGGAGCTAATCTTGTGTACAATACCGGGTGATGTAGGAGTTAATTTAATTTATATAAAGCAGCTGTGTTTGGCCTGTTAAAGGTGCTGAACAGCGATGCTTTATGCTTAACGTTACCATTCCCCCAAGCGGACGCCAGTCACAGCTCACACACTCACTTCTGCGCCGACTGCCAGTGCGCGCGGGCCGGCCCCAGCTCCTTTCCACCTGGCAGACGGCAGGCTTGGGTGTGAGGGTGCAGGGAAGGCGCGCTTCTGCTCCCCAGCACCTGTGCCAGGCCTAGTGTGTGTCTGCTGCATGAGCAGGAGGACTGGTCTGAAACCCACCCCTTGACTGGCTAGGGCACACCATAAAAACCCCCAACGCAGGGTCTCAGCTGCTGAATTTCCAGAGGAGACTTTGCTGGACACACTGATGTTTCAGTGCCCAGGACAGGAGAAGAGGGGCCACCAGGAGCTTTGCAGACACACAGCGTCGCAGAGGGGGCAGTGAGGTTTCGGGCGCAGACACGGGAAGCAGCAAGCTCTGTGGGACACAGGAGGGGAAGCAGTGTGAACGGAGCTCAGGCAAGCCCTGCCTTGCTGAGCTGGCAGATCACACACAACAGTCCCCGAGGGGAGGCGTGCGGAGGGCCCCAGGCGCCCAGAGCCGGGAGCTGAGCTGCGGGGATGCCGCTGACGGCACCCGGCCATCACAGCGGCCGCGCCACCGGGTCTGCTTTTCCCACTGAATCAGACACTGAACTAAGTAAGGGGCAGTTTTATTCTTATTTCCAACATTCAGATAGCACTATACAATAAAGCAATTCTATAAAATGACATTTTACTGTAATTTCCTAATGAAGGGATATCCATTCCCAACCCTGCCCCACAAACTTTCAGCCCCCAGAGCAGGCTTCCTATCGGAAGGCAGCTATTGCTTCATCTTGCCCTGAGGAAGGAGTTTCAGGCACCACACCGTTATTTTCTGAAATTTTCTTCCTCCTACAGCCGATAATCCTCAGGTCTGAAAGACAAAAATCAGTGTTTATTTTTTTAACAACTCGTTATTTCACTTTCTCCAGCCTGATGCAGGAAGATTATTTTTCCAATTTAAAATGAAAGTAACCATTCACCAAGAAATATCTCCAAATATTATGACTAAATTTTTGGTGAAAAACATTAAGGCCAAATTATTGGAAAGTAGAAGCTGCTGCTGCTGCTGCTGAGTCGCTCAGTCGTGTCCGACTCTGTGCGACCCCACAGACGGCAGCCCCCCAGGCTCCCCGCCCCAGGATTCTCCAGGCAAGAACCCTGGAGTGGGTGCCATTTCCTTCTCCAACGCATGAAAGTGAAAAGTGAAAGTGAGGTCACTCAGTCGTGTCTGACTCTTTGCGACCCCATGGACTGCAGCCCACCAGGCTCCTCTGTCCATGGGATTTTCCAGGCAAGAGTACTGGAGTGGGGTGCCATTGTTTATGTGGCAGTTTCCAAGTTCTTTTGAGACTATAAATATAGGCTCCCACGTGCCTATACATGAATGTATGTACAAATAAGCCTGAATTCAATTTCCCCAAAGCCCTTTTAATAGAAAGGATTATATACAAAGATATGGATTTAACTAATAACAGCGTATTGTGAATGAGCAAATATTCAATTTCCATCATAACAGCATACAGAACAATCGCATGGGCGCCAGCCCTTTGGTGCTTTAATTACACATACATTCATTACACGTATGCAGGTGTATGTGTGTACATGGTCTTTTACTATATACATAATAAGGCCTTTTCTTCCTTTATGTATTTATAGGATTAATCTTACCTGACAGTTCCTTCTAGTAGTAAATTAAAACAAACACCATTTTCAGAGAAATGTTAAATTTCAAAAATGGAGAAGATGAGGGAAAGGAACTTACAAAACGCAGGAAGTTTTTGTGTCTCATTCTTTTTTACAGTAGCGTATTTGTGGGTATTGGGTGCCTGCAGAATTTTCAGAAGGAATTCAGTAGTAAGTAAACTAAATAGATATTTCTGAAACAGCTGTAAGCATATTCCATAGTTTGAGTACCTTTAAAAAATGAACTGTTAGCCCTGAAACAACTTATCTCACCCTTTCTACATTTATAGTGTATTAAAAAAAAAAAAACCAGCCAGGAAGCCCGGACAGGAAGAGCCGCTTCTGGTACCTGACTAAACGAAAGACAGTGCACTTTAAAATCATCCCGTATGCTTCACCAGCATCGTTCCGAGACAAGAGAAACTGCAGCATTCTGTGGCTGTTTTTGAAACCTCTTTCAAATGTAAAAACTGAATCCAAAGTCTGGGAAATGACAACCTGATAAACAGCTGGAAGGGGCTCCAAATGTGCCCTTCTAGTCTCGTGTGCGTGACTCAGCACAGTCCAAGCTCCCAGTCAAGAGACACCAGTGCCTTTTAAGAAAGCATTTCTTCTCCCATCCAGCTGGTTCACATAATTAAAAAAGGGAGGCGGTGATGGAAGGAAGCCTACGATCCTAACGAGGAGTCCTGACGAGGAGTTTCTACAGTTCCACCCAAAATTAAGCCTGCTCAGCCACTGTCTGGTTGCTTCCACACCAAAAGCCAATTTATTCACAATGAGATGACGAAAGTGCCTTTTAGTGGGACTGAGGAGTAAGCTAGGAAGCATGTGCGAAGGCTGTGATCTGTCAGGTGAGGCAAACACGCTTGACTGTGACCTGAAGGAAAGGGGCTAACGCAGCTCGATTCTTCTCTGACCCTGCGGAGACAGTGCGGGGCATGGAGACGAGGCCATCAGGATGCAGGCAGGCGAGACAGGAACGGAGGTGAGGACTTAAGGAAGGGAAGGGGGAGCGCGGAGGGGCCGCAGAGGAAGGAGCTGCTGCAAAAGGACACGGCGAGGGCCACTGTCAGTCTTCAGCCTGAGGAACGCGGGAGACGGCAGCGCTGTGCTTTCAGGAGGGGGGAACACAGGCAGAAGAACAGAGCTTGGAGGGAAGGAGCCTGGTTTTGTACATGCTATCTGGGCGTGGCAGGCAGCCAGCAGGCGGGATCTGGAGTTTAGGAGAGACGGAGAAAGGGGGGAGCCATCTAGAGTCTCTAACAGTCTTCGGCCACAGCGCCTGAAGGCCTGGCCTCCCCGCGCCTCTTACACAGCCTGCTGTCCCAGGGCCAGAGCAGCGGACCACGCCCGCGCCTCTAACACAGCCTGCTGTCCCACCTCCCCCAGCCGAGCATTTTCACCAGCTCTCCACTCCGTCAGAGTCAAACGTCTCAGAAGGCCACACATACTCAGCGTCAGTAATGGACCCAGGCAACTGCTCCGAGTCATTCTTCCACACCCTGTCTCTTCTGGCCCCAGGACACTCCCTGTTGCTGCCCAGATAAGCACCTTCACACCACTGGACTTGGGCACTTGCTATTTTCTGCGTTTGAAATATCTCTGACATTTCCCTGCCTGGTAGACTTGACTAATCCTGCAAAACCCACCCACAAAATCCCATGTTCTGGGAAACGCTACACCACTCTTCCTTTCTGAGAAAGGGCTCTTTTCCCTGAGACTGCCAGGGAACTCCATGCTTGCTTCTATTACAGTTTCTCAAACTGTGCTTGCCCTACGTAAATGAGTCCACACTGCTCTGAATGTAAACAATATTTGGTCTCTCTGTAGATGACAGTGCTGGTGCTTGGAGGCCGAGAAGTACACTAACTACCCCACAAGCACGGTCTGGTGTTACCCTCCCTGCCACACAGTGAGAAAGACTGTTGTCAACCCCAAACAGCTGACAGGGCGGACCCTCAGAGGGGCTGAGGGGCCGAAGGACACGTGGCTGGCAGGGAGGGGTGGCAGGGAGGGGCAGGCAGGGCCCGCTGCAGACCCCCGACCCGCTGCTCCAAGCCCGTTCTACTCACGTGTGCCCATCACGGAAGGCACAGTCCTGATATGACCCATCTGCGCCCAGCAAGCAGGACGGCATCCTGGGTGCTGCGGAGGCTTTAAGGTGCTCGCCACTGTAGTGACCGCCTTGCAAGCGTCACCGTGCTCATAAAGGCACCCTTTGCTCTTCTGGAATCTTCTGCAGGTGGTTAATTTGCTTCAGAGGTGGGGGTGGTGTGGAGAACAGTATCATGGCTACGGGCCTGGATATCTCAGATGTTAGCAGAGCTAGAAAGGCCAGCTTATGTGGGAGACAATTAAAAAGGCTACAGGGCTTCAGCAGGTACCCCGAGGGAAGGAGGAGGTATCCGCTTTAAACGCGATTCTGTCGTTCTCTCCACCCACACAAAGGAAAGCAGGGACACATGCAACACGCCCGCCTGCTCACTCCCCTTCCACCAAAGCAGGCAGCCCAGTACAAGAAAGGAGGGGAGGGCCGTGTGCCTGGGTGCATCTCCAGCTTTAGCAGGCATGCCAATCACTTGGGTTCTTACAAAAATGCAGGTTTTGAGTCAGTTAAGTCTGTAAAAGGCCATGACTCTGCATTTCTAACAAGTTCCCCTGTGATGCAGTTCTGGCCCATGGACCTCAGACCTCCCACAGAGCAATTCCTAAGACAGCGGAGGTGACCGAAGATGCTGAAGAAGCGCTTTCAGTAGAAGTTTCTAAGCTATGCTGTGCTCAGCAGAAAGCAGCACAATTCCTTACGAGCAAGCGAGGATTCCAGTTGGTATATAGCATCCTTCTGGCTCTTTACCCACCAGAGGACTCTGTTAACAGGCAGTGTTATGCTTTTCTGACACAACAATGGCTAACTATAGATTATAGTAACATCTACAGAGGCTAGATACTAAAATTCCTTGGACATCTATCATCAAAGAAAGATTAACTGTAGCTTTAACTGAGTGAATGGCACTGTATTAAGGTTCTTTAAACTTTTAAAACTGTATTGGCTTAAAAGCTACTGTATGTGGAGCAGCACTGCGTCAATCAGAACTGACCTCACGGACGCTGCTCACAGATTCACCCTACTTCATGCTGAGACCTACAGACTCTCCTCACCAGGTTAAGCAATTTTTAAAAGCAAGAAACCTGGCAACTAGCATATTCCTTTTCAGCCTACAGATACTTAAATGCTGTCTGAAACTTTAATGAACTTGAATGAAATGGCTTGATCTTTTGCCACATGGATGACAGGTAATTTAGTCTGTATTAGCCATAGTTCTTTGTTTCATTGCAGGTACAAAGTATGAAGCTTTGAACTAGCAGAAGACACACACTGGTAACACATCTGGAAATACGGGCTTCCCAGGTGGCTCAGTGCTACAGAAGCCGCCTGCCAGTGCAGGGGACATGGGCTCGATCTCCGGTCCAGAAAGATCCCCTGGAGGAGGAAATGGCAACTCACTGCAGTGCTCTTGCCTGAAGAACCCCAAGGACAGAGAAGCCTGCTGGATTTCAGTCCATGGACTGAACAACAATTTGTAAATGACAACAGCTTTCATTTTACAACAGTTTAGAACCTCAGGGAAACTTTGGGAGACATTTCAAACGCTGTTACAAAAAGCTAATACCTATTAATTCTTAACAGAAAGTTATTGATAGAAATAAAACTTAAATTAACGCAATTAGCATGATCTTCTCTTTATATATGTAATACAAAGTATCCAAAACCGAGGACACCAGAGTTGCACCAATGCAGACTGTTGAGAGAGAATTTAGTTTAGCTAGAGGCATTAAGCAATATTTAAATAAACAACTAAGACCAAGATATGAACTCATCACACAATGAGTTAAAAGTCAATTCCTCTTTAAGGGAGTTAAGAGTCCACTCATTCAGTCTCCTTCAACCAAGATTCCTGAGCATCAGGTCCACGGTGCGTGCGGGAAACGGCAGAGAGCGAGACGCAGCCTGTCTTTAGAGAGCGTTTTTAACAGAGGGAGATACACACACACTGACCTCTGAAGGGAAAGCGGAAAGTCTGATGTTCTCATATATGCACTTAGGATTTACTTGGGAGATTAATGAATCTTCAAAGAATTTGCCTACGTAGGGCTTTCTTTAATTCATTTTCTAAAGTGTGCTAAACTTTCACAGGTATTCAGTGCCTTACAGCAACAACTCACTTAGAACTTAATACTTGTCACCAGCAGAAAACTGCCTTTAAAAGCAATGTCGCTTTGCACAGTAATATTACTTTTTTCGAGTGAAGACGCAAAGGCTGTGGGAGCTGTAGAAAGTCCCCTGCGGCGCCCGTGGCTGCTTGGGCACCTAAAACCATGCCGCAGCTCACATGGCTCCCCGTCTGCTCTGGCAAATCCTTTACCGCGCGCAGCCTTGCACACCACAGCGGCTGCACGCGCCAGCCTGCACATGCACAACTCTGTCCCAGTTGTGGCGGAGCAGATGCCCCTCACAGACGCAGGCGCGCACGCTCAGAACACGCTCACAACACCGGCGCCGGAGCCGACACCGCTGCGCCATCCTGCAGCTGCCGACACCGCGAGGAAGGACGCCGCTGAGCTCAGGGAAAACCTTCTTGGAAATTTTAGCTTTCCTTGTAAAATGGCAGAAAAAAACGCATTTGGTTTTTTAATAAAATGAAACAAAGCTATAAAACACCTGGTTTATATTGTAGTTCAAATAGAGATACAATAGCATTCACCCCATTATGATGAATTTATTTTCCAAAGGAAAAATAGCATTCAAATTTCTGTTGTAAATTCATGAAACTGAGTATAACTTAAGTGTAATAAATTTCAAAAATATTTTACTCTCCTTTAGGCTTTATATCTCTTCACTTCTAAATAATAAGTAAAATGCTTACTCCAAGAAAACAGTTAAAAGACTAGGATAAAATCTGGATAGTGGAATAATCTTAAGAGATATAAATGGTCAGGTTGACAGAGTTTAAGTCACTTTCACTGGAAGAATGGAATTATTTAGAATAAACCATCCCAGGAAATCTGGGATCCCAGTTCACATTCCTTGAACTGAAGATGTCAGCTGTACAGGTAACAGGCAGAGCAACGGTGAGCCAGACTCATTCACCCAGACACTGTACCACCAGCTTGACCAGAAAATGTCCAATGGGAATTCTTCTGAAAACTGAACTCACTTTTAGGTACAATGGAAAGGATGGAGCACTGCCACGTGCAGCACCTTGGGCGGATCCAGAGAGTCTCACTCTAAGCAAAGACAAATGTCACAGGACACCACTTGGTGTGGAATCGAAAAATGATGCACACGAACTTGTCTGCAAAATGGGAAGAGACTCACAGACACGGAAAGCCAGCGCAGGGGAACCGTGGGGAAAGGGAGTAAAATAGGAGGCCAGGGTTGACACACGGAAAGCAAGCTTAGGGTAAGCAAAGGGGAAAGGGGGCAAAATAGGAGGCTAGGGTTGACACACACCGTGCTGTGTGTGACCCGTGGGCTGCAGCCCACCAGGCTCCTCCGTCCATGGGAGCCTCCAGGCAAGGACACTGGAGTGGGCAGCCACGCCCTCCTCCAGGGGATCGTCCCAACCCAGGGACTGAACCCAGGTCTCCTGCATTGCAAGCAGAGGCTTTAACCTCTGAGCTATGAACTATGCTCCAATACAAAAAAAAGATTGAGTTCTTTAAAAATCAATTTTTGTTTCAATCAAAATAGGAATTATTGTTGCACTCAACTCTCACTTTTAAGACACAGCTCTATAGGCTAGGGAATATAAATGATTTGGTTTTGGTTTCTTACACAGAGACTGCTTTTTATTTTAGCAACCAGTCCTAATGTGTTCCTGTCCAAAAGAACAGTATAGTTTAGAAGGCTTGATTTGAGCAAAATTCAGGACTGGAAATGTTGAGGTCTATGGTGTAAGCCAATGCTGAGCTGGTTGAAATGATGGAAAAGCTGGAACGTGAACTTGCTCTCCGAGCCTGGCCAATGGCTTCTGACTGTGGAGAGGAGCAAAGTTAAGTTAAATCTTGCAGGAAAACGCCACATAACTGGACTAGCAGACACTCATGGAAAATCTTGAAGATGCCAGATCCCAGCTCCTCCTGGGTTTGAAAAGGTAAAACTCCTCTCCACTGTCTTAAATAAGTCTCTGATCTGAAGCACATGTTTATAAAGCCATAGGTGAAATAATAATTATTTTTAATGGGCAGATTTGGGGGATGAACAGCTTTCACACGCAGGGGCGAGCAGAAAGCTCACATCCCTGCCTCCTCCAGGGCTGCAGACTGCCTGGACGGGATGCCTACCAGGTCCCTCTGCCGCGCTCTTGCTCCTGACTCTGTCTTCATTTTCTCAGAGCTGGCTGGCTGAACCGTTAAACTGCCTAAGTCTAACCCTGCTTCCAGCAAAGACGACTGCACAGCCCGTCACCCTCGCAGCCTCCCCCGGCCCGGGCTCACTTCTGAGGGCGCTCCGTGGGCAGTGTCAGACCAGGGGCTGGGTTCTCATCCCACAGTCTGTCCTCAAGCATTCACAGAGGCTCAGACTTTCCACACTCAGCTTCTCTGCAAAGGTGGGGGCTATGCTTAAAGCATTATGGATTTAACGGGTGAGGAGTAAAAAAGCACATTTCTTTTTTGGTTTTGTTTCATCATTCTGTGGATACTGTGAAGCAATTCAAGCTGAAATTTTCCTTACACCTAGTTTCTTCCAAAGGAAAGCTCTCCTACGCAATTTTGAAAAACTGAAAATTAAAAAGTTTCAAATGAAACAAGTTTTATTTTTACCCTACATAATGAAAAATTTCCATTACAGTGACAGCATTATAATTTCCATGATTGTTGTGGTTTTGTAACGTGTTGGCAAAACCTCAAGATCCTAGTAATAATTATTGACAATTAAAATAAGCTGCCCGTTTGAAAGCTACAGTCTCAGGCAACTGAACTGTGACAAGAGACAGGGCTATTCTTCCTCCGAGAAACAAGCTCTAAGTGCATGCCCTACAGTCCCCATGCTCACATGGCAAATGCGTAAGGAAATGCAGGATAAATCTTTATAGCACACTCTGACATAACATTCTCTGACACAGTTTTTATATCCATGAGATGTAGAAAATACTAATACACCAAGAGTATACACTAATTTAACTGAGGTGTGTTCCGAGAAAAGGGCTTTAGTCATACAACACATTTAGAGTTTCCTCATAAATATCAGTTTCTTTCTGTCTTGTATACCATTGTTTTAAAAATAAACAAACAACCAGCATAAGAAAATCCAGAGTATGCTGAAGTTAGCCCTGAGGGAATGTAACTTTTTAAGTGATTTACAGTGATTAGCTATTCAATTAATATAATTTTGTTAGTCACCTACTGGGTGACTTGATTTCAAGGTCATTCAAAGCTTAGTCTGACAACTGTTATTGCTGCTCAAAAGATTTTCATCTCTAACAGAGAAGCTGAAGAGCTTGCACTGAGCCAAAGCTTGTGGTAGCTGCAATTACAAAGTGCACACTTTTGCACTGTAAATGTGTTAGGTTTTATTGCTAGGGAGACAGAAGCCAGAGCAAGCTATTTTCATGTCTATTTATAGTGAAATCTAGGGGCATTCGTTTCAGTCAAGTCTCTGCAGGTTACCTGTCATATCTATCTTGAATAATTTACAATTACTACATTCCAAAGGAAGATTATATTCTTGCCTTAGCTATTTGGGGTGGAACAAAAGCATATTTTAAGTTGGTTCCTTCTCTAAAAGGAGAAAATTTCTTTTTCTCATAAAAGCCAATCTATTAGTAATGGTGAATCCCATTTTTAAGGATTGCATGGTGTGTCAAATATTTTAATTGCGATCCTAATATACATCTTAATTTATACTTGAACTTTATTAAGTAGTAAACAACTAAACCAGCAGTCCATTAAAGCAGTCACTAGCCACATGAGGGGCCTCCCTGGTGGCTCAGTGGTCAAGAACCCGCCTGCAATGCAGGAGACGTGGGTTCAGTCCCTGGGTGGGGGAAGGTCCCCTGGAGAAGGAGGTGGCAACCCCCTCCAGTGTTCTCGCCTGGGAAATCCCACGGACAGAGGAGCCTGGTGGGCTACAGTCCACGGGGTCGCAAGAGAGACAAGACTTAGCGACTGAACAACAAGAAGCCACATGAGGCCACTAAAACTTAAGTCAAATCCCATACGTGAACTTGGAAATTCAATCCTCAGATACACTGGCCCCAGTGTGAGCGTTCAAGATCACAGAAGCCAGCAGCTGCTGCGCTGCCTCAGCTACGCATCGACGTGGAAAGCCCATCCGATCGCCCTGGCCTAAAAGAGCACCTGTTTCTCAGGCAATACGTTTTTGGTTGATACAAAAATGTATATACGTTTTTTCCTGGTCATATGCATTCCGTGACTTAAAAAAAATTAGACTTGGTGTCACTCTAATACTCAGAAGAATGAACTCTTGACGGTTTGATACCAGTATACTGCAACTGCAGGAAGTCTCCACTCATATACGCTGACACACTGTGTGGCCGCGGCGAGGAGAGGCCGCACTCTATTAAGCTCACAGGAAAGCCTGGGTCCGACCTGTGCTCCTGACACAGGGAAGCCTGGATGGAAAGAAGGGGCAGGAAAATCCATTCCAGAATAACAACTCAAACATGGATCAGGCGGCTCCAAGTTTCACCAAAAGTCTCCTTAAAATAATTCTAGAAAAGCCCTCTCTACTTCCCTTAATATAAAGAAGGCACTCAGTCGCCTTCTAGCTTGCTTTAAATGAGCCAGGAACATCAGCAATAAAAGATGCAGTCTGATCAGTGCTCTCTGGCCGAAACAACACCGAGTACAGCTTGCTGTGGGCGGCTGTTACAGCGCTCTGCTGGTGTGGCTCACTGAGGACACCCTGCGGAGCGCGCGCGACGCCGCGCGTGGCCACGGGCATAACGCGTGTGTGGCCACGCAACCCAAGAGCGCCTTCCGCGTCTCCAGTCTCTGAAACAAGACCTGCTTCCCATCTCGGCAAGCATTATGACAGAGTTTCTGTAAGAAAATCAGGTACGAGATATTTAGATCTACAGACTAAAGCTGGCATCATATCTTACAGCCACTGAAGATCATGCTTGTGGGAAAAAAATCTTGAGATCGGGAAAACACGCAATGGCACCGTATTTCGCGCAAAATCATGATTCCCCGAGCTTGTAAAACACACACACACACAGAGCGCAGAAACTAGCACAGAGGTCCAGGGAGTGAGCGCACCCAGGCGCCAGCTGCGGTGACCTTGCCTATGCTTCCACCCTACGTTTAGTTTCTGCAATGAACGTTTAGTGAAACCCCCAAATTAACACATGTTTTCAACTGAGTGCCTGAGTCTGCTTTTTCCAGAGTTGTTACTTTTGAAGTAAATGTCTATGTTACATGCAGTCTATTTTATTGTGAATTTTTAGTAAAGAAAAGGTTTCAGACTGGTAAGTGTAAGCTAATAAGTGATTTCTAGAAGTTAAGGATTAATTTAAATTGTGGCAAGTCCACATCTCCTTTAAAGAACTTTTAAAAATGTTAACATCTTCCTAGAAAAATGTTTATGTTTACATGTGCTGAGTTTTAAGGATAAATATAACTTCTATGTAGTGTAACTAGGAAAAGGCAGATTGGATATGTCTTCGGTAAATGACCGTGCAAATCTCTAAGAACAACTTAAAATGATTAAATGATTTTTCCTGAAATGTAATTTTCATGAAAGTATCAATAGCTTCATATCTTCTAAAGATTATTTCTAACCTCATTTATAAAACCTGATAAAAAAGACACTCTATTTCTTCATTTATTCATTCAGTAAGTGTTTGCTGAGAGCCTGCTTGATGAGTCAGCCACTGGGATCGGTGCTAACCAGACAACATACAGGTCCCCATGGAGTCTAGTCAGGGATGACAGCAGACAGTCATGTGCGTGTTTAACGCGTGAGATTAAGTACAGTAAAATAATTCATTCTTCTATAATAAGGCCTTATGTGGGTGGCCTAACCCAGCTCCAGGATTACAGGAAAGAAGGTACATTTAAAAGGTTTCATCTTCTGTATCCCTCTGGCGTCTATCAACCTTACAGCACGTGGTATAAACTCAAGGGCAGTCTGTAAACCGACGACGTACATAACCGCTTTAATGGTGATCCCTTCCACACGTGTCCTACAGCTTACTGCAGTCTCTTCACAGCAGAGAGTGCTAAGAATATTTGTTGAAAAACACAGTGAAAGTTTGCTTTTGTGGAAAGAACACAGGATTGGAGTTAGTTTCACATTCAGGCTGTACTACCATCAGCCAGACCTCTGACTCAGTCTTAAAAACAGGAATGATACATTTCTCTTACTGGCGAGAGAATTACATACAACGTACGTAAACCATCTAGCAGAGCGCTGGGCGATCTGAAAGCATTCATGTAACTGATCACTAATAATACTATTTTGCTCATTATTGGCAGACTTAATAAAGGTGAACCTTGAAAATAAGTCAGCAAAGTCAAAAACATTTAAAACAGAATAAAGATGTGTGTGTGCCAAGAGTGAAGTTATACACACAATGATTCGATCAAGGATTAGGTTCCTGGACACACTAGTAATTCTGGGAAAACAAATTTTCACCTGTGAAAATCTGTGCCAATCGAGACACAGGTCTTCAGAGTCCACTGGGAGAGTATCCTGGGGGAAAGGAGCTGTCTTTCGTAGATCAGCATGTGGTTCTGTCTAGACCTGTGCAAATTCTGTGAATCCTGCGAGCCTTTCTGGGCCCTACCTTGTGGATCCTGTGAGCCTTTCTCGGGTTCTACCGTGTGGATCCTGCGAGCCTTTCTGAGCCCTACCATGTGGCTCCTGCGAGCCTTTCTGGGCCCCCACCGTGTGGCTCCTGCGAGCCTTTCTGGGCCCTATTGTGTAGATCCTGTGAGCCTTTCTGGGCCCCTACCTTGTGGATCCTGTGAGCCTTTCTCGGGTTCTCACCGTGTGGATCCTGCGAGCCTTTCTGAGCCCTACCATGTGGCTCCTGCGAGCCTTTCTGGGCCCTACCGTGTGGATCCTGCGAGCCTTTCTCGGGTCCCACCTTGTGGATCCTGCGAGCCTTTCTGAGCCCTACCGTGTGGCTCCTGCGAGCCTTTCTGGGCCCTACCGTGTGGATCCTGCGAGCCTTTCTCGGGTCCTACCGTGTGGATTCCGTTAGCCTTTCTGAGCCCTATCGTGTGGATCCTGCGAGCCTTTCTGGGCCCCTATCGTGTGGAGTCCGCGAGCCTTTCTGAGCCCTCGTGTGAATTCTGCGAGCCTTTCTCGGGTCCTACAGTGTGGATTCCGCGAGCCTTTCTGGGCCCTACCGTGTGAGGCACTGTCCGGGCTGCTGCTGCTGCAGGGATGGACAGATGCAGCCCTTGCTCTCGAGGAGGTGAGCGCAATGGCAGAGCTGCCTGGCAGGTGCCGTGCCCGAATGCGGTGGGGCACTGAGTCTGCTCCTGGAGTGCAGGTGAGGCTCCTCTGCGGAGACAGACGTCTGAACTAATGCCCAAAGAATGGGTGAGAGTCACCCATGGGGAGGAGGGAGGGGCATGCTGGCTTAGGCAGAGGTGACAGCAGAGTCATGGAGGAGCTAAACAGCATAAAGGGGGCGCCAGTTCTGTACAGGCTGCTGCTGAGAGCCCAGCACTGTGAAGGGAGAAGAACATAAGCTGAGGAGGTGACCACGAGCCCTAGCGACGGCGAGATGGGGTCGCGTGTGAGGCCCGAGCAGGCTTCTGGCCACAGGCAGAGACACCGCACACGGGAGGAGAGCCGTGTTTCTTCTCTTACTCCTCTACTTGGGCAGGCTGTGAAAGCGTCCAGAATGGACGACTCTCATTGGATCGCAATCTTGGCTTTAGTGAAGCAACCCCGAAAATGGAGAATTACTCGGTTTTAGGTAAAGACAATTCAGTTTCATTCCAAGAGACTATAACCAATCCAAGCTATGTTATCCCAAACAAAATATCTGGTAATTTATAGGCCCCTATGAACATCCCTGCACTTACCTAGCAAAGCCTTAAGACTTTGAGACTTTTGATTCTACTGTCTACAGCTAGAGTTTATTTGTAGGGAAAAGCTGCAAAAAGTATCCAAGGGAGTGAAAAAAGTTTATACTTCCCACCTTCAAGGACCTTATCATTTGGATAAGCAAACAGGAAACATTAAACTCAGGTTAAAAAGACAAAAAACAGAGGCGGGAAGGAAAGGAAGACTCACGGAGACCAGACTCTTGGAAAAGCCTCTCTTTCTTCTTGTGTGTACTCATCTAGACGTCTGGGCACTTTTCGTGGTTGAGGAAGCTCTTCTGTTAAATTCTTAAGAATGTCTTCTGGTATATCCTAGATCAAACAAAAATTTAGGCTTATTCTTTGTGATTAGTAATTCCTGTATAAGTGTCAGCCACTTAGCTGTGTCTGACTCTCTGCAGTCCCATGGACGGTAGCCTGCCAGGCTCCTCTGTCCATGGAATTCTCCAGGCAAGAATACTGGAGTGGTAGCCGTCCTCTTCTCAAGGGGGATCTTCCTGACCCAGGGGTCAAACCTGAGCCCCCTGTATTGTAGGCAGATGCTTTACCCTCTGAGCCACCAGGAAGCCCTTAGTAATTCTTAGTAATTCTTAAGAAATAATAAACAGAAGAATGTTTACAATAACACATTTTATATTTTAATCTTGACAAACATTTCTAATGCTGAATCAGATATCTTCAATTTTGACAAGTATCTGGTCACTAAATTCTACTTTTTCTGAATACTGTTTCATTTTTTCCTCCTCCTTTCAACAGCAAAAAGCACTGCCTTGGATTATTCTCATAACATTTCATCTGATGACTGTACAAGGTCTATTGCTTCCAGTGCCACAACCTTTTTCAATTTATGCTTCATGTTTTTGCCAAAAAAACCTTTCAAAGATGAAAATCTGCTGGATCCTCGAGTCATTTAGCCAGCAAGCATTTACTAAACTCCTTCTATGAACCAGAAATTGTGCTAGGGGCTGATATAGAAAGAAAAATCAAAAGATTATGGCTTCTACAGGCTTCCAATTTTAAGAAGTTACTCCTTGGCTAAGAATCTCTCCGGACGCAGCTCTAACTCCTGAGCCACACTAGTGTGCTCACTCCCGGCCCCTCCAACTTCCCTTCTCCACAGGTGCCCGCGGCTCTGAGCAAGCCCCCGCAGCCACTCGTGCACGGGTCTATGCTGAAACCCCCATGCCTCTGCTCACGGCACCTTCCAGAGTGTTCAGAAAAACAAAAGCAAAGGAACGTAAGATGTGAAAAAGTCTGAACCCGAGTCAGCGAAAAGCAGATCAGAGTAAAGCACGTATTTGAGAGTCACCTTGAGAGGACTGCACTAAGGGGGGATGATGAAACGAAGAGCGTGGATAACCAAGAGAACTGGCATTTATGCTGTGCTCCTGGAACACAAGGAAGGCAAAGGAATCATGCTGTGGATCTGAATGACAGGCCAATTCAGGAGAGCCTACTGAAGGAGCAATAAGATATCGATACGGAAATGTCCTATGGGCGTTTCCACAGGGACTGCAGATGTGACCACCCCTTTCCAGTTTTGGTGTGCTTCTAACTGTCCTCAAGAAACAGGATGATTATATATTAGTCTGCAGAGAGCTATAGTATAATTGGGAATCAAATGTCTAGGCAAGCACGCAGCATCAAACAAGGCACTCAAGTCTGTCTTAAGCATCAAAATACAACTTAAAGATAGTTTCAAAGAATCACAGAGCTCTTGAAGTGTAGGCTGGCTCTAAAACCCAGTATGCCAAAATTAAAGATTTTTTTAACTTAAAATGACTTTAAAATTATGGTTTGGACAGGCTGGGTCACTATCAACATACATAAGCCACAATATACATTCCTCACAATTGTTTCTTCACTGAGAAGCATTTGAAAAACATTTCACTTTCCTTCCCCAGCACATTCAAACACACCAGTGTAAGCACAGAGAACCAGAATGTGCAGAGGATGCCCAGACACATTGAATACTGTTAGTTGCTACTGAACCGTTACTAAGGAAGTCTATCTGCCAGTTTGGTGTTGATGCAAACGTATGAATATCTCACACTTCTTTGGAAAACTACTAAAAAAATCCTTAGATCACATTTGCAAAGACAATCTTAACACTGCCAACTGCTCATTCAGCATAGAGAATTTAGAACCTAGTGGATTTCTGGTAAGTGTTTGCTGAACTGAATAGAGTTCTGACTGAAATGAGCTTACTGAATTTTACCACTATTAAGGAATCCACTGAAAGACTAGATAAAACTCAGGGCGCAGTTAGGGATGGAGATGCTGAGCAACGCGGAAGCACCAAGTCGGGAAGTGCTCCTTTAACCCACAGGGAAGGGCGCCCTCCCGGCCAACTGAGGGTGTGTATCAGAGTTTCCCTCTCTGTGATGACGCCTTCTGCAGAGCGGGTGGTTAGCCGAAAAGGAAAATAAGGAAAAGAATAAAAGCAGAAAACAGAAGCATGGCGGGGGCGGGGTGGGGGTGGTGTGGTGCTCATTCACTCTTTCACAGGTTTTCCTCTTCATGCTTTTGTGTCTGTTTCCTGGCCACGCCTCGCAGCCAGCAGGATCTCAGTTCCCCAGCCAGGGATGGATCCCGGGCTCTGGGCTCTGGAGCTGAGCTCTCGAACCAGGGCTCTAGGCAGTGTCCTAACCTCCGGGCTGCCAGGGGAGTCCCAGATTATCCAATTTTTAAGAGAATTTCTAATCTACAGAAAAGTTGTGAAAATGAGTGAACTCATCTAGCCGTCACCTAAATTCACTAATTATTAAAATACAACATGATGGCTTTCTATCTATTCCTAAACACATATACACCGAACACTCTTTTTGACTGTACCATTTGAGAGTTGTCTGCCAATATTTCATCCCTAAATATTTCAGCATATCTTCTAAATATAAGAATTGTTTCTGACGTAACCACATTACAAATTCATGTTCAGGAAAACTAACACTGATGAAACATCTTTTAACCTAATACACACGGCATATATTCAAATTTCCCAAAGTGGTCTAATGAAGTCTTGTGTAGCTTTCTTTTTCTAAGCGAAGGTCAAGTGTCACAGGCTACAACTATTATGTTACTATGCTGTTTAATATGCATAATGCATTCTTTAGTTTCCTTTGATTGGAAGACTTTCCCTGGTTTATCTGTCTGTTAGGAAATTAATTTTTGAAGCGGCCAGTCCAACTGTGTCACAGAATATCTTCTGTCCTTTGGATCTGTAGAACTGTTTCCTCATGATCAGATTCAGGGTAAACTTTTCGGGCAGGACAGTATATAGTTTATGTTGGGTCTTCAGCGCCTCATTCGAAGCAGGAGGCGTACAACATCAGTTTATCCCACACTGATGACAAATTTAATGTTTTGGTTACGGGTGGTGGTTGACCAGATGGCTTTAACGCAGAAGAATCTTCTCCTTTTCAAACAGCTCTCTGTGGCACGTTTTGAAGCTGTTTTGAAACTCTGTGAATATCCTGTTCTACAACTGATGAGGTGGCTTTCTAATTCAGTATTGTTTTCTACATGGCTCAGACGACATTCTTCTCCAAAGAAGAGCTCTCCCTTCTCGAAAAAGGAGAAGGGAAATTATAGTAAGTTTAAAATAATTTTTGGACAATCATTGTGAGCTCATAGATTTCTGTTTCCTACTCAAAGCAATCCGTCATTATGCCCATTCATTTCAAAGCTCACGCAGTCCCGGGTTTGTTCAGTGGGCACCACTTCAAGTTGCCTTCTGTGTGCTGATATTTATCTTTGAGCACTGACTTACTTTCTGTTACTTATTATTTTGGTATTATAAATAATGCAGAAATAATAATCTTGTGCATGTGTGTACTCCAAAATAAATTTCTTTTTTTGTTCCAGACCTAGAATCAACCACTTCTCTAAGAATCACATTCCTTTTAATATGGAATAGCACTTAGAAAACACAGTCTGAAAACTAGCTCTGCTTACTTCTATTGGTACTGGCATTTTACTTTTTTACTATATAAAGTCTTGATTGGAGACAGTCTGAGCAGCTGTAGCAATCTCAAAGGCCCCGCAGAAGCGCCTTCCCTCCCCTCCCTACCTTCCCTGTGCTGTGCTCTTGGCCTAGTGAACAGCCAGCTGCGCTTCCTTGTTTGTTCTTCCTGTTTCTTTATGCAAGAAGATAATATACGTGTGTGTGTGTGTGTGTGAGAACATACACATGCATAAATGCACGCAAAAGGTAGCATGCTACCTATGTGCTTTTCCATCTTGCTCTTTTTCACTTAATAATGCATCTTGGAAAGCATCACTTATGAAGTCACAGTGATTTCTGCCATTCCTTTTTGTATGACTGCACAGCACTCAACTGAATAGATGCAGCATAGTTTAGCCGATTTCTTATCCATAAGCGTTTGTTTATTTCCATTACTATTACGGATAACATGGAAACAGTAATTCTGTATGTGCCTCTTCGGGCTGCTGGACCAAGCACAAACCTCCTCACGAACGTCTCTGTGTTGACTGCCGCCTCGCCCCGGAGCTCCCACAGCGTCTGAGTGCCTGTTTCCTCGTGGCCATGACAGTGAAACGTGTTGTCAAGTTTTTGAAAATTTAGCAATCCATTTTTGGGAAAATGGGCTCATTTATTTTATAGACTGAAATCATTTAAGTAATTTTCACCAAAACCTATCTAACTTGATAACTGGGAAAAATGACATGACTATTTTCTTTGCTCCTTTTAGAAATCATGGTTGCTAAAAATATGTGAAAGTACAATCAGAAACAGTTTTAAAATTCTTTTAATTTCATGCCCAAGGTCATTTATCCTTACATGATGATACTACTCCCATGCTTGTTACCTCAGAGGTAAAGCGAACAGGGGAAATTATTCTACTCATTCACACACAGCAAAGCTAATAATTAGCCACTTAGGTAAAAGTCTGAATAATTTACTTATGCATTATTTAAGCTAACAATAGAACATACAAGTGCCTTGAACAGCTGACGGAACTTGAGATTCTGGAACGAATTCTGTATTATTCTTTTACTAGGAACTATAAGGACAATTATAACCCGTAATATTGATACCAACTAGTACTTGCTGCTCCAGGGCCTGATCTAAGTCCCTACAAAATGTTGTTTCATCTAACTCTTACAGCAATCTTACGATGCAGGTACGACTACTACACCCATTTCACAGATGAGAAAACAGATAATAATGGCCGCAAAGTCAATAAATGGTGGGACATGTATTCACACCCAGGCAGTCTGATTCTAGCGCCTGGACTCAACTATTTTATATAGAACTTCTAGTGTTTACATTATACTGGAGAGGAAAGCTAACTACTCATACCAGTATAATAGTTATGAATAAAACTGTCTGTTTATTTTCAAGTTCTTTTTAGCTGAATAAGTTCTGAGTAGGAATAAGTATTCTGAAGTTGTGTCATGGGAAATGATTAGCAATCAAAGCCAAGCTCTTAATCTATGATTCACAGAAGCTATACAGGCCACAGAAAAGTACACTGAACTCATACTTCTTTGCAGTTCATGAAATTGCCAGTGAGTACCCTCAATTAAACAGGGGCTCTAATTATAGTTCCTTATTCTAAAAAAGTAGCTATTAAAATGAAAATATGGATCTTATAGACTTTTGATTTTTAGTTCAATGATGGTTCACGTTATGATTTAAAACAGAAGCAATTGTTTTTGTAGTGTAGTCACTATAAAATGCAAAAAAATATTTCAAAAGTTGACATAGAATTACTGAAAACAAATAAAATAATTATTTTAAAATGAGAAAACATTTAATTAAAAATTTAATAAAGGATGTTCGAGGACTTACTTCATCTGGGAAAAGATGCAGCCTCTGCATCAGAGTTCTTCTGTGAAGGTTTTTTGGCAGCATGCCATAAATAGCTAGTTTTACAATCTGAAAAACAGATACATGGAGCACTCAGTAAGAAGCGTGTGATGGGAATAGAAACACAGTAAGAGATGCGAGGAGAAGGCTCTGTGTGAGTATGAAAGGGACAAAACAGACCCAAGCAGACATGTGGCTGCAGTGAAAACAACTTTTGTTACTTTGTCCATTACCATCTTCTTTCAAATCTGTTTATGTGTATTTAGAAAAAGGGGGAGAAAAGGGAAGACATTAAGAAAACCTGTGTATGTGTTGATTTTAAATGGAATAAGAAGAAATTCTCTAAGCTTATACAAGAACTTGTGGCCCAAATAATCTATTACACACAGGTTACAGCAGATCCTGCTGAGTCACTCCAGTCATGTCCGACTCTGTGCGACCCCATAGACGGCAGCCCACAAGGCACCCCCCGTCCCTGGGATTCTCCAGGGAAGAACGCTGGAGCGGGTGCCATTTCCTTCTTCAATGCATGAAAGAGAAAAGTCAAAGTGAAGTCGCTCAGTCGTGTCTGACTCTTAGCGACCCCATGGATTGCAGCACACCAGGCTCCTCCACCCATGGGATTCTCCAGGCAAGAGTACTGGGGTGGGGGTGCCACTGCCTTCTCCAACGGCAGATCCTAGGGAGGTTTAATCCCGTTTCCCGAGGTGGGTGATCAGGAGGCTGCCAGTGAATGGACTAAGCCTGACCACACCATCATGAGGCTGACTCAGTAAGTCGCAAACCTAGAACAAAGGCGATGGTGGGCATTCATTGAAAGCTCACGCGTGTGCAGGGGGTCACTGCATTCGATGTGTTATCTTGTTTATGTTACTAGTTCCGCCCAGTGATGGAGCCCGAGGCCCCTGCGCTGGCAGGCGGGCTCGTACACATGAGCCCACCAGGGAGTCCGAGGCGTCCGAGGCGCGGTCCTGGGTGTGCTCTGCGTGTGTGTCAGCCTGCACTCTACAATCTCCCGTGGGCCTCCTGGCATGTGGTGTGCGCAGACACACGGCGTGAGCTGCATGAAACGACAGACACCTGGAGAGGCAGCTGACTTTCTCTGCCTGCACTCGTATTTCAAGGACATAATTTGGCACGTATTAGACGGGCCCCACCGAGACAGTGCGTGTTACAATGGGACTGCACTGCAGAAGATTCCCTTCTCCTTTCATTTTCTCATCAAGCCAGACTACAAAACCTCAATGTGTACAAATGCTAATGCCACCCCACATATATTTCCCATCTGTTTTCTATGTTAGTGCTGTTAAGGCTTTATAGCAATTAGAAATTCAGTGCCTGAATCACATAAGCCGCATTTCAAGTGGTCAACGTGCCGCAGGTGACTAGTGGTTACTGTATTCGACAGTGCAGACAAAGAACGTTTTCATCAGAGCAGAAACTTCTATTGGGTAGCACTGATATCACTCTTTAAAATTTTTAATGTTTTAAAAGTCTTTAGTAGAAAGCGACAATGTTAAGACTAAGCATCCTGTCTGGATTAGCAAGTCATTGTATCTTGTGAACATTATCCTAACAGCCAGTTTATTACATTAGCATGGTTTCTTGGTATTTGGTTTTCATGTTTTTAAAACAATTAGTTTTATTTACTTGAATTAACAAATTGGTATTTTAAAAATATACCTTATTTGAAAAATGCAAACATAACAATCAAATTAGAGAAAGCTGTAAAGTATGAAAAGGCTACCAGCTGCCAGGTGAGAGAAAAAGATGACAGACACACAAACACACCTGCCCAAACATAAACGTGGCGCAACGTGAACACGCAGCCGAGCAATTCCAGCTACACGGACGGGAGCACGGACTCTGAGGAGTTGAGAGAGTGAGACAGACAGAACGAGGCAGGGCTAATGAATATTAAAGACCCTCCTAACTGAATCTGAACCCAGGGCACGTGACATCTGTTTCACAAAAATATCTTTACAAGCTATAGGATAGGGAATGCCTATGAGAGAGGAACCATATTGGAAGAAAAATGCAAGAGCGCAGAAACTCCTAAGGAAACTAAAGTGTATGACAGAGGAAGAAAGGGCATAAAGGCAGGGCTGAATCAACACACTTATTTGAGTTTAGAACTAAAGATCTGCTATGTAATTACAAAAAGTATTTTAAAACCTACTGTTTAAACGCATTAATCAATGTACTTTATTGTTCCCGAGAAACACTGAGCGTTTGAACTGGTGGTACAGTAACTGACCTCTTCCTAAGGAAACCATTTTTTAAAAAACACAGTCAAAATTAAGACTTAAAGCCATCATCAAACATTTCATAATGCATTTCAATCTCTGTTCATAAAAAATAGTTTGAAACGATTTCTACAAATGCTATCCAAAGCCAACTTCTTAACATCAAAAGTTGGATTATACTGCCCTCTAGTGTATATTTAGCATACCTGAACAAACTAGAAACTAGTTTTAAAGACATTTAAAAACATCCATAAAGTATTAAAACTACAATTCGTTGGAAGAGTTATGGTATATATTAGCAGTGGCCCTAACGACGACTTTTTACTAGTATTTTATGCAGTCCATATTAGCACTTTCACTTTCTAATGAATGAACTCAAATCAATCCAAAAGCAAGCAAGAAGAGGAGGAGAAGGAAAATAATACCTAGCTCAACTTGTGGACACAGCGGGGGAAGCAGAGAGGGACGGACTAAGGAAGGAGCACCGACATATACACCCCGCTGTTCAGTCACTGAGCCAAGTTCGACTCTCTGTGGCCCCATGAACGGCAGCCCGCCAGGCTCCCTGCCCATGGGATGTCTCAGGTAGAACACTGGAGAGGGTTGCCACTTACTTCTCCAGGGGGCTCTCCCCACCCAGGGGCCAAACCTGCGCCTCCTGTGCTGGCAGGCGTGTGTGAACGGACAGCTGGCGGGACCTGCTGTCAACACAGGGAGCCCCGCTCAGGGCTCGGTGATGACCGAGGGGGCTAAAGGCGGGAATACAGACAGTTACGGCTGGCAGAAGCAACACAGCATTGTAAAGCAATTATCCTCCAATTAAAAAGTAAAACCTAGCTCAGCAAAGTTTAAAAATAAACTATAAAATGCCATATGAGGCATCAAAATAAAAAGGCTGATTTATATCAATATATATAAAGAATATGCTATAAGTTAAAAAGCACTATTGGAGATAAAGTCAGCACATACCCCGATCAATTCTTCAGGAAGATTACAATTCAAACTTAAACTTGTCTAACCCTAAATCTTCAAAACATACAAGGGAAAAAATGATAGAACAGTAAGAAAAAATTAATAAATCCATAATTGAGATTTTAACGTAACTCTTCAAGATAATAAAGTGGATAACAAAAACAGAGTGTAAGACTGGAATAACGTATTTAGCATGTTTGATATAATTAATATAAACATGTATACATGCATACATCTGTCTCCCCAAAACATCTTCAGCAATCATATATTCTAGGTGATCATGCAGATGTCAAGAAATCAAAAAGAAAAGCATTAAAATTCTGTGACTAAATGCAAAGTATATAAAATTAGAAAAGATACAGAACTGAATGATGATGAAATATTATTGATACTTATCAAAACTTGTATGATATAGTGAGGAACTCATTGCCCTGAGTGCTAGCTATGTTAGAAGAGAAGGAAGACTGAAAACCCAGTTTCTGAACCAGTCTCTCCACATATAAGTAACAATAAAAAAATACAATACACTTACTGCTACTGGATCCTTCCGGTGAAGCTGAGCAGCCGTTACTTGTTTAAATCCACCTGGGTAGCTATTAAAAGAAACAAACACATTAAAATTGGGAGTAGGTGATGGACAGTATCCTTGAAATGAATATTCTCTTATAATATAAAACTATTTTTATTATGGAGTTACATTTGCTCCTCCTGGAGGAGGAAACGGCAGCCCACTCCAGTGTTCCTGCCTGGAGGACCCCATGGACAGAGGAGCCTGGCGGGATACAGTCCATGGGGTCGCAGAGTCGGACACAATTGAGCAGCTCACACACACTGCTTCTGGAACTATGCTACGCATCATGTCTTAAAAATTAAGCAGTAACCACGCTATACGAAATGCTATTAAGTGGTCAAATTTAGGAATCATTATTTTTTAAAACCAGTCAATCATAAAGGAAACCAGTCCTGAGTATTCAGTGGAAGGATTGATGTGAAGCTTAAACTCCCACACTTTGGCCACCTGATGTGAAGAAATGACTCCTTGGAAAAGACCCTGATGCTGGGAAAGACTGAACACGGGAGAAGGGGATGACAGAGGATGAGATGGTTGGATGGCATCACTGACTCAATGGACATGAGTCTGAGTATACTCTGCGGGTTGGTGATGGACAGGGAGCCTGGCCTGCTGTGGTCAATGGGGTCACAAAGAATCGGACACCACTGAGCGACTGAACTGAATTTCATAAAAAGTTCCACATCTTAGAAATTTCTTGGCGAACCATTTTTAAAATAAATTAATCTGTTGGCTGTGCTGGGTCCTCACTGGGCTTCCCTGGGGGCCTGGCTGGTGGAGAATGCCCCGCAATGCAGGAGACCGGGCTCGACCGCTGGGCTGGGAAGCGGCCCTGGAGGGAAAGGCCCTCCGCCCTGTCCTCACTGCTCCGGGCGGGCGCGCTCGGCTGCGGCACACGGCTGCGCTGCTCCGGCGCGCGGGCTCCCCACGGCATGCGGCGCGGCTGCGAGCTCCTCCAGGTGGGCGGGCTTCCGTGCTGCAGCAGCTGTGCGGCGTGGGCTCAGCAGCCAGCCCAGGCGTGTGGAACCTTCCTGATCAACGGTGTGTGTCCCTCGCACTGGCAGGCGGGTTCTTATCCACTGCATCACCTCAGAAGTCCCTGGCTAACTACATTTCTGTTGGAATTTAAGTTCATTCGTTCATCATTCAAACATTCACAGTTGCTTATTTCTGCTTGAATGAAGGGAAAACGAAACAAAACAAAACAGTGCCGAAATGTGTTTCACGCTCCCTGAAAAAAATCAGGCGAAGTGAACAAGCTGGGGTCGGGTCTGGGGAAAGCAGTGGTAGACTCCTGGCACTGAAAGCAAGTCGATACTCGAAACAGGTCGCGCTCCTATTCCCTATCACCAGCAAGGCATATGCCGCTTCTAAGCAACAAAATATTTCATTCTGTTCAGATCAAAATCTTTAGTGGAGATTTAAAAACATTTGGGACAGAGATCTTAGTAACCTGAATACCCCAGACCCAGGTCTGGAATCAAGGTTTGGCCTTCAGCAACCAGTGTAATATGAGGCAACGCATTTCATCTATTTATGGGTTTGCTCAGATAAGAATGCTAGTATCTGCCCCATCTACCTCTCAAGATTTTATGAGAGTCGAGCAGGAAAGTGTGTGACGGTGCTTAAGAGATTTAAAACAAAAGCAACATGCATCTGTAAGACTTTATCACACTGAATGGATGAATAGAAGCCCAGATGACTTTCAAGGGAGGGGAGAAGAAACCATGGAGACAGCGGGCTCTGCAAGGGAAATGTAAAATTATCTAAATATGGTTCCTTTCACAGGTTTTACAGAACCACATTTTAGGAATAAAATTTAAGAAAGCAAATTTAGAAGTATGCTAAGAAAAATGGACAATTTTCAAAATGATACTCTTTCATTTGTTTCATGGAGTTTCACCCTCAGAACAAGAAATAATTGTCCTCTATTCTTTCTCTAGAAGAAGGAAATGGCAACCCACTCCAGTGTTCTTGCCTGGAGAATTCCAGGGACGGGAGAGCCTGGTAGGCTGCCGTCTCTGGGGTTGCACAGAGTTGGACAGGACTGAAGCAACTTAGCAGCAGCATTCTTTCTCTCTGGGAAGAAAATACTTTATGCTTTTATCACATGGTTATTTTGTGTGTGTGTGTGAAGGAAAGTTAACGTTTTTTTTTTCTTTTATTTAATTGGAGGCTACTTACTTTACAATGTGGTAGTGGTTTTCCCATCGACATGAATCAGCCACGGGTCTACATGTGTTCCCCATCCTTATCCCATGGTTATCTTGCATTTTCATATTTCTTTCCCAATTGCCTCTTAACTTTATAAAATTCGTTTTACATATATTTTACTTTGCCAAAAGTAAAAATGACTAAAATGAATGTGAATTAATTTTTGTTAAAAATTTCATGAAAGTGTTTAAGTATAGGAATGGGCAAAGGTTGGCCAACAAACAAAAGTGTTTTTCCAAGCATTTAAGACCTACTTGGGCAAAAGATGAAAAGAAACAGATGGGAACCTCAAAGCTGGCTTGTCTAAGATGAAGGTGCACTTGGAAATAAAATAATTTTGATCAAGAATGAAAGGTCAATGTCTAACTGTATCTTGCATAATACTGAAAAAACTATGCTTAATAAAGCTTGTACACGACCTGAAGCTGAGGGGCTAACTGATACATTCCCTGAAATAATCCAGGTCTCAAAGGGTCTCCAAAGGCTGGAGATGAAACTTAGCATGGAGTAAACTCAGGGTGCCACAGCCAGATTAAAGTGCAACTGAAACACACAGGAAGGAGGGTGCGAGATTGAAGAGGCCCAGGGAGCTTTAGCTGACAGCACGCTCAGCGCAGCACACAGCGACAGAGCCGTGAGGAAGCCTTCACTGCAGCAGAGGACGGCACGTCTGCAGGATGGGGGAGCCACTCCACACCAGGAAGCCATCAGGACACAGCCAGGGCAGTGATGCTCAGTTAGGGTGCTGACGAGTAATGACTGCACCCAGAGAACAGTGAGCAAGGCATGACGGAGCTCTTCGAAGGGAAGTCACATAAAGGACTTTGCACGAACTACAGGTGTTTAGAGAAAAGACAGACCAGCAGTGCGTGCTGATCAGTGTCTCAATCACCTGAAGGAGGTCACGCAGGAGACAGTTTCACACCGTCCAGAAAAGGAGGACAGAGGACGAGATGGCCAGGTGGCATCATGGACATGAGCTTAAGCAAGCTCCAGGAGATGGCGGTGGACAGGGAGGCCTGGCGTGCTGCAGTCCATGGGGTCGCAGAGTCAGACACGACTGAGTGACTGAACGGCAGCAACAAAAGGCCCATGAAAGCTGAAGAAAGACAGGGGATGGCTTAACAGCACTGAGACCTTTCCAAAATCCAGACCGTGTCAAAGGCAGAATGATGGGCTGCCTCAGGAGCTAGGAGACTGCTACTATTCAAAGACAGGCAGGGGTGCTGTGGGAAGGTGTCTTTCCAACGGGACTCTCCTCACCCTTCTTTCAACCTCTCATGCACTTTTAGAAGTTCAAGACACTTCTGGAAACAGCAGTAAGACAAGTCAGAGGCAGCAGAAAGAAACGAGAAGACTGGCTAAGGAAGGAGAGAAATCTAGATCAGAGAGCTGAGCATGATAAATACTCTCGGGAAACCAACAGCCTCGGGCAGTTACAAGGATCTGGAGCAGTTCTGTGGTTTTCCGATTGAGTAAATCACACAGGCATCACGAACAGAATCAGTGTTTCCTTAAATTTCCTTTTCTTTAAGAACTGCTTTCTTACTTTCTTCTGTCTGTTTTTGGCTGCGCCACGCGGGACCTTAGCTCCCCGCCGGCGTCTGGACCCGTGCCCCTGCAGTGGCAGTGCAGAGGCGTCACCACCGGGCCCCAGGGAAGCGCCTTACGCCCCTTTACGTATAGTCAGCAGCAGCAAAGCGACACACTTCCACTGCCTCTCTTCCTGGACAGAAGCGCCATCTTACCCCGTATGTGAGGAGTACACTTTTGCTCCCACTTGTTTCCAGAAAGGCGATGTGCCTGGTGTTCATGATGACAACATGATCCCCACAGTCACCTGGATTTAAAAGAACAAAGAAAGAAAAAAAGGATTTTGGTTGAAAAATCTTGACTTTAAGAAAAAGTGCGCTTGGTTATTTACAAAGCTTCCCAAAGTCCAAAGAACACATCAGTGAATATGAAGCATGTCAGTGCAACATCAAAATCCTTGAACAGACTGATGTTTTTCTTTTATACAACATCTAAGTATAGAGGAGTTGGCTAGACATTCGGAAAATCTCAACACTGGAAGGTAAAAGAGAGTTTGGGAAAGAGGCCAATAACAACCTAGGTCTTTGAAAGCCAGACTACTGCTACTCTTATGATCTTTGACCATTAATGATTATACTTCGTTAAAATGTAATAATTACACCTTAATAATAATTACACTCCACCACTTTTAACTAATATAAATTTCCCTTAAAAATAAAAGAGAAAATGGAAACAGTATGCATATAGATGAAAAAGGTGTATTTTACCAGTAGGTAAATTGTAAACACATGTAAAACATCACAATTGCTATTCATTTCAAATTCAGAGAAGAGAGTGTGATGCTCTTATGCTTAACTACTAGCCCAAGGCTTTTTCCAATCACAGTTAACTAGTTAAATGTCTTTCAAACTGGAAAAGAAAAAATTAAAGTTTGGTAAACAGTTTTCAGAAATAGGAATTGAGTTTATTTACAAAAATTTATCACCTTAGATTTCTAATCTTGATTTCTTTTTATAATATCGGGCTAAATTAAATGGCCAACTAAAATTCAAACTAATTAAATCAAGGGGAAAACTCAAAGATTTATGGGAGGAAATCTAAGGTCTCATCATGGATCCATGGTCTTCCTTCTTCATGACATACAGCATTGCTTTTATGTACTGATCTTATAGGATTTGGTTTGAGATATGTCTGAAAAACACCTGTTCCAATTTAGTGATAAATAACAGAAGTTTGGCTTTGGCTTTTATGCTTGTTTCCAGCCTTGATGCACAAATATCCAAATGCCGACTTCAATTTCTTTTTCTTTTAGTATCCCTGAACTTCTGCATGGCTAATGTGACAGACGATCATGGAAGTCACCACAAAATCCACTGAGTAGAAAGACACTGTGATAGGGGTGTTGTTCCAATTTACTGCTGGTACATAAATATTCACTTCTAAAAGAGCTAAGTATTCAGGTATCAATTCAGTCGCTCAGTTGTGTCCGACTCCTTGAGACCCCATGAATCGCAGCATGCCAGGCCTCCCCGTCCATCACCAACTCCCGGAGTTCACTCAAACTCATGTCCATCGAGTCGGTGATGCCATCCAGCCATCTCATCCTCTGTTGTCCCCTTCTTCTCCTGCCCCCAATCCCTCCCAGCATCAGAGTCTTTTCCAATGAGTCAACTCTTCGCATGAGGTGGCCAAAGGACTGGAGTTTCAGCTTTAGCATCAGTCCTTCCAAAGAAGTCCCAGGGCTGATCTTTAGAATGGCCTGGTTGGATCTCCTTGCAGTCCAAGGGACTCTCAAGAGTCTTTTCCAACACCACAGTTCAAAAGCATCAATTCTTCGGCGCTCAGCTTTCTTCACAGTCCAACTCTCACATCCATACATGACCACTGGAAAAACCATAGCCTTGACCAGACAGACCTTAGTCGGCAAAGTAATGTCTCTGCTGTTGAATATGCTATCTAGGTTGGTCATAACTTTTCTTCCAAGGAGTAAGCGTCTTTTAATTTCATGGCTGCAGTCACCATTTGCAGTGATTTTGGAGCCCAAAAAATGAAGTCTGACACTGTTTCCACTGTTTCCCCATCTATTTCCCATGAAGTAATGGGACCAGATGCCATGATCTTCGTTTTCTGAATGTTGAGCTTTAAGCCAACTTTTTCACTCTCTCCTTTTATCAAGAGGCTTTTTAGTTCTTCACTTTCTGTCGTAAGCGTGGTGTCATCTGCACATCTGACGTTATTGATATTTCTCCCGGCAATCTTGTGCTTCTTCCAGCCCAGCATTTCTCATGATGTACTCTGCATATAAGTTAAATAAGAAGGGTGACAATATACAGCCTTGACGTACTCCTTTTCCTATTTGGAACCAGTCTGTTGTTCCATGTCCAGATCACAATGGTGTGATCACTCACCTAGAGCCAGATATCCTGGAATGTGAAGTCAAGTGGGCCTTAGAAAGCATCACTATAAACAAAGCTAGTGGAGGTGATAGAATTCCAGTTGAGCTGTTTCAAATCCTGAAAGATGATGCTGTGAAAGTTCTGCATTCAATATGCCAGCAAATTTGGAACACTCAGTGGCCACAGGACTGGAAAAGGTCAGTTTTCATTCCAATCCCAAAGAAAGGCAATGCCAAAGAATGCTCAAACTACTCCACAATTGCACTCATCTCACACACTAGTAAAGTAATGCTCAAAATTCTCCAAGCCAGGCTTCAGCAATACGTGAACTGTGAACTTCCAGTTGTTCAAGCTGGTTTTAGAAAAGGCAGAGGCACCAGAGATCAAGTTGCCAACATCTGTTGGATCATAGAAAAAGCAAGAGAGTTCCAGAAAAACCTCTATTTCTGCTTTATTGACTATGCCAAAGCCTTTGACTGTGTGGATCACAATAAACTGGAAAATTCTGAAAGAGATGGGAATACCAGACCATCTAACCTGCCTCTTGAGAAACCTATATGCAGGTCAGGAAGCAACAGTTAGAACTGTACATGGAACAATAGACTGGTTCCAAATAGGAAAAGGAGTACGTCAAGGCTGTATATTGTCACCCTGCTTATTCTAGATATAACAGGAGCAAAAACCTTCAGTGCTTTGTATGATGATGTTCTAGGAATAAGCTGAAGAACAAATGTGTGATTAACACTGTGAAATTTAAATAACATTGTTAACATCTGAAATAGACTGACTCAACTGAATAGTAAGAAAGAAAAATACTTTAGCTGGGTAACTTTAAGAAGAGCATTTTAAACTTTTTTTCCCCTAACAAATTCTTAAAGACTGAAATACACAATACAAAACAGAATACTAGAGATTAGTTGAATTGTTTGAATTGTGTTTGAATTGCTAACATTCACAATATTAGCTTTAAGAACTGTGTGAAACTTTTATTTGATTTCATTCCATGTGCACCAGAAATATTTTAGGATGATCTGATAACTTCAGATAATACTAAAGAACGGCTTCCCTCTGCTTCTTTTAAATGCTCATACAGTCTTCCTCAACTGATCAACTTGTGGACAATGAAAAGAATGGCGTTCTCACAAAGAGTAAGTCATGATGCAGAAATCAGAAAGTGAGAGTGAAAGTGAAGTCGCTCAGTAGTGTCCGACTCTTTGCGACCCCGTGGACAGTAGCCTACAAGGCTTCTACGTCCATGGGATTCTCCAGGCAAGAATACTGGAGTGGGTTACCATTTCCTTCTCCAGGGGATCTTCCCAACCCAGGGATCGAACCGGGGTCTCCCGCATTGGAGGCAGACGCTTTAACCTCTGAGCCACCAGGGAAGCCCTCAGGGCCCTGCCTTTTCATTCATCAGCGAGAAATAAACATGTTCACAAAGCACCCGCGTCCCCAGCTCAGGAGGGCAGCGCCAATTAGAAGGGAGTGCGTGTCAAGTGGTTCAAAGATAATATAGTCACATATCTGCACGTATACAGAGGCCCATTGGGCTTGGTGAGATGCTGTGGCAAACCAACTTTCCCTTCACGTGGTTGTTTTTTTCTACGGAAACTGTGGTCTGGGCCAAGATGGAAATGCCATGGAATTAGAAGAACGTGCTCCTTTCACAAGACTGGGGAGAAGATGGGATCAGCAGCAGCCACATGACTCTCTTTCAAGTACAGCACCTACCCATCCACGGAAGTAAAGTTCTGCAGGCTTCCCTGGTGGCTCAGACGGTAAAGCATCTGCCTGCAATGCGGGACACCGGGATTCGATTCCTGGGTCGGGAAGAACCCCTGGAGAAGGAAATGGCAATCCACTCCAGCACTCTTGCCTGGAAAAGCCCATGGCTGGAGGAGCCTGATAGGCTACAGTCCATGGGGTCGCAAAGAGTCGGACACGACTGAGTGGCTTCACTTTCACTTTCAAGTAAGTCATCACTGTAAAAGCACTCCTTATGCACTGCAAAGTAAACACTCTGCCAGAAGACAGACAAGCCTTTCTGTCAGGCCATTCTTTCCTAGGAATGGAGGACAGCTTTTCCAGGAAATCAGAAATTTACTTTTTAAAGACTAAATTGTATTTTTGTTTCACTGTATTTAACATTCGACTTTTATCAGCAGAAGTTTGGACTTTTCATGTCCTGAAGTGAAGTGACTCAGTCATGTCCGACTCTGCAGCCCCATGGACTGTAGCCCACCAGGCTCCTCCGTCCATGGGATTCTTCCAGGCAATACTGGAGTGGGTTGCCATTTCCTTCTCCAGGGGATTTTCCCGACCCAGGGATCAAACCCATGTCCCTAAGATGTCACTAAAATCAGAAGCTAAACTGCAAAAAAAAAACCAAACACCCAAAACTTAAACTGCAAGCAGTTTTAAATTTACAAATACGTTGTTTTAGGTGTTTTTCTAACATTTATTGGTTTAATCAGCATTTATTATGTATGTTTCCTGTGCTTATAAACATTATAGACATGTTTACTTGAAAACTGACACACAGTTTCCCAGAAAAACGATATTACAAATGATGGCCATATATACAGGAAGAGCTATAAAGGTTAGTATTCAGGTGTGATAATGACATTTAGGTTACACTGGAGAATATTCTTAGGAGACATATGCCGAAGTATTCAGGGGGAGATAAACTGATTATCTTTTATTTTCAAATGATTGAGTAAAAATAACATGGTAAAATACGGTGTAATCTAGGTGGATATAGAGAAATTCACTGTACTATTTTGACCTTTTCTGAAATTGTGAAAATTTTTATAAGACAAGTGAGAGAAAAGTAAAAGATTAAGCAGTGGAAAAAAGGGAAGAAGAAAGGCAGACACTTCACAGAACGGGAAGTGACAAACAGGCCAACATACACATGAGGATACTGACCTCCATGTGCAATTAGGAAAATGCAAATTAAAGCCACAGAGCACTTCCCCGCTACCAAAGCAGAATGTTACTCAGATGAGGAGCAATGGAAACCTCTGCATATGAAGACTGGCCAGGCCCCTGTGCATCCCTGAACCCAGCAATTCCTGTCCTGCAGACAGGCCTCAGGGGAACTCTTCCATATGTGTCCTGGGAAAACGGCACAAGAATGTTGATGGCAATGCTGTGTGTAAGAAACAAAAAAGGAGGTAAGCCACCCAAATGCTGGGTGAATGGACGTTTATTTCATCATTACTATTATTAATTTTCTTAAAAGTATTATCTGTATTTATATACAGATGAATACATCCCTATCCATCTATACACATCTTTGTATATTTCATATTTCAAAACAAAGTTAAAACTCAGTTGCTAAAAGCATTGTTGACAGGCCAAGCAAGATGAAGAGTAAGAACTGACACCCGGGCCTTGCAGGGTGGACAGGGAGTGCCTAGGAAAGTGAAGTCAACCAAAACTACCTGGGCTAAGCAGAAGGCTTTCAGTATGAAAGCAACTGTTTTTTGTTTTGGAAAAAGGATATGGAAAAGCAAATTTGTTAACTCAAAATAGTGAAAAATAACTTTCCGTACCTAACTAGCTATATATATATCTCTGAAGGAGAAAGAGTCTATAGAAGAGAGGGCAAGCTTATCGGTGTATTTTCAAAAGCTCTCTACTGAAATGCACGTTGCCACGGGAGACGTGCCGAAGAGTGAGCGTTTAAAGTCCGGACATTTCTGAGAGCGAAAGGAAGAGCTACTGATGATTCTTCTGGGACAATGGCATAAAATGGGCCTGTTTCAGGTGAAATGGTCTATGTGGTTTTCCTAAGAAGAAGCAAAATTCATTTTAGTGCCCCTACAGGATTTTGGCGAAAATAGAATAAGGGATCGTCAAGGAAAAAAACAACCAGATCCTTGGAGCAGTCCAGTCAACCATCTTCAAAATCCTATCCTCACATGAAAACTGCACTTACCGACAGGTCTGAAATGATACTCACTCAGTTGATGGTAGACAGGCTTATGCAATCCTTGAAGTCTAACTGATGCCAGGGCAGCAAGCTTGCCAGGGGGCTGCATCTTCCCATCTAGGAGATACCAAACTCGGGCAAAAGTGGCCCATTGCTTAAGAGATGGAAGAGGAAACAAGGGAAAGTCTCATTAAATGGGAACACCTGAGTGTGTTATTATATACCACTGCACACAGTCGACAGGTAATGCCAACAATTACGACGAAAGGGTCCCATCGTTAGATAACTTTTTCATTTCTATTTCTGGAGAAGGGATCTTTCCTCATTCTTCTGCAGAGATTAATGCAGCCATTCTTCCTGCCTGCTTTTCTATTAGCAGTATGAATAATGCTTTATTAAAAACATTCCAAAGATATTATTTCCTTTTATAGTTTGTATTTTTTGTACCATGTACAACAGAATGGAGGGTTAATGAGAAAGCAGAAATTGTTTCTGAAGGTCTTCAAAAGTACCTTGAGATCAGAAGATGCGTTACACTGAAAGAAGAGTGGCTGGTTAGAAACTGATGACTATTATCAGGAGTTTAACTCTGGTGAAAGAAAGTGTGAAAAAGTGTCAGTCGCTCAGTCGTGTCTGACTCTTTGCAACCCCATGGGCTGCAGCCCGCCAGGCTCCTCTGTCCATGGGATTCTCCAGGCAGGAATGCTGGAGTGGGCAGCCATTCCCTTCTCCAGAGCATGTTCCTGACCCAGGGACTGGAGCCAGGTCTCCTGAATCGCAGGCCCATTCTTTACCATTTGAGCGACTAGGGAACTAGCAGAAACGAAGCTGGAGAAGTACAGACATCTAAGGCTGCCGCAGGGTTTCTGCAGTGTCTAACGTTGCCTTCAAACGCTAAGACACTTACAGGCCAGAAAGATGTTGATCAGATCCTTTCTCTATGGATACACACAAGCTGCCAAACAATGTTGGAGAAAGTATTGATACAACTAGACTGGCTAGTTTTCTTAAATTTAACCATCACAAGCCTCTGATCGGTACAAGTGCTTTCCCATCTGTGTTTTCCTGTTCTCATTTCTCTAGTCTCCACCCCATTCCCCCTGTATATCTTTCGTCAAGTTTATCTCTATTTCATATCTTTTGATGCCCCTGTAAAGGGTACTGCATTTTAATTTAAATTTCTGATTGTTGCTAGCATACAGAAACACACTTCATTTTTATATTTTGGTCTTATATACTGCAACCTTGCTAAAGTCATTTATCAGTTCTAGTAACTTTTTGTAAATTCCCTTTTTCCCACAGATGATCGTTTTCTTTGCAAACAAGGAGAGCTTCCTGCCCACATACTTTCCATCTCTCTCTCAGCATATGAACTAAAAAAAAAAATTCAATTGTCTGCAGGACAATCTTGTTTCTTCAATAAATTGCAAATAAAAAAGATAGGACAGGAACCCATTATTAAGAGACTTAAAAAACACCTCAGCAACTTACTGTACTTTGGATCCCATTCCAAAGGAAAAAACCATAAAAATATTCTGTATTAATATTTATATAATATATATGTGAGAAAATTGGAAATGTAAACATATACTGAATAATGGATATTAAGGAATCGCTATGAAATTTTCATTTAGCTTTGATAAATGGTAATGGGATTAAAAAATCTTTATCTTATAAAAAATGTACTGAAACATTTACTGATGAAATAAGTAAATGAGGTACAGATTAAATGATACTGACTGTGAGCCTTCCAAAACCAGGTGATAATCTACTTTAATATGATTGAGATTATCCATAATAAAGTTAAAAAAAAACAAAAAAGCTACTCCTGACCTCCATTCCTTACCAAAGACTGCCTCATTTCTTTCCTTTTCTTGGCAGTAAACTCTTGCAAAGAGTTGTCTTTACTCGAGATTTCTCTCTCCTCATTCTTTCTTCAGGGCTTCCCCAGTGGCTCAGCAGTAAAGAATCCGCCTGCCAATGCAGGAGATAGGGTTTGATCCCTGGGCAGGGAAGACCCCCTGGCGAAGGAAAGAGCAATTCACTCCAGTGTCCCTGCCTGGAGAATCTCATGGACAGAGGAGCCTGGCAGGACGCAGGCTGTGGGGTCGCAAAGGAGGCGGCACAACTTAGGGGCTAAACAGCAACTGAAACAACGCTTTCTCCAACCGACTCCAGCGGCCTTCTGTCTTCCCGTACCCCCGGCCACACACTATTGCCAAAGTTACCGTGACCGTCACATTACGAAATCCCTGGGTCAATTCTAAGTCTTGGACTTAGATCATTCCCCCTCTCCTGGGTGTTCTTTCCTCACTTGATTTCTGGAACACCACTGTCTACCCCCATTCACCCATCATGCTGATTCTGTCTCTTGCCTCTGAAAGGCTGGTATGTTCCACAACTGCTCTTGGTCCTCCTCTCTTCTCTTTACTTACCTCCTCAGAGATTCATCCAGGCCATTTGTATGCTCATGATTTACATCTCCAGCTTGGACCTCTTTTCCTAACTCCTGAACTCTTCGAGACCCTATGGACTGCATCCTGCCAGGCTCCTCTGGCCATGGGATTCTCCAGGCAAGAATACTGGAGTGGTTGCCATTTCCAGGGGATCTTCCCCACCCAGGGATCAAACCCACAATCCCTGCCTCTTCTGCACCGGCAGGCTGATTTCTTCACCACTGAGCCACCTGGGAAGCCCCCTGAACTATACAGTTGTATTCAACTGCCCACCTGGCATACACACTACAGTGTTTTTAAAATTGTATGTAGCAGAAGACCAGTTTTTCCCCAACACATTACAGACCAATACTCTGATAGGAAACGCCCCGCCCCAACAAAACCTTGATAAGGCAATTAAAATGCTGCCACAATGTCAAACTGCTCCAGTTCTTTTTAATGGTTAACTTTAATTCCTGTATCTCCTTCATCAGGGGCAGGTAACAAAGAGTTCAAGGATGGAATCTCACCCGGGGCAGGACCAGGCTAAGAGGCATCTTAAAGCAACATATCCAAAACCCAACCCCTGCTGCCCCTCTGAGACCTGCTCCAGGCCCAGCCTCCCCGTCTCAGCGGACGGGCGCCCCCTCCGCCTGCTGAAACAGAAAAGCCCTGGGTTAGTCCTCGGTGTTTCCTGTTGCGTCCGCCATACTTAGTCCTTCCGGAAATCTTACCGGTCCCACCTTTACACGGAACGTGACCACTTTTCACCGCTACACAGCGACTGAGCCTGCTTCACGCCCCCGGCATGTCTAGCCTGGATTATTGTGGCAGCCTCCAAATAGATTCTTTGCTTCTGTCGCCCACCAATTCCCATTTCTAAACAATCCAGTCTTAACTCAGCAGTCGGGTACTCCTTGTAACACTTAAGCCAGATCAGGTTACTACTTGGTTCAAACGCCTCCAAAGTGAAAGTCGCTCAGCCGTGTCTGACTCTCTCCCACAGACTATACGGTCCATGGGATTCTCCAGGCCGGAATACTTAGCCAGGGGAATCTTCCCAACCCAGGAGCAAACCCCGGTCTCCAGCACTGCACGGAGATTCTCTACCATCTGAACCACCAAGGAGGCCCACTGAACTGCATACCTGTGCTCAATCGCTCAGTCGTGTCTGTCTTCTCCGCGACCCTATGAACTGCAGCCCACCAGGCTCCTCTGTCCATGGGATTCTCCAGGCAAGAACGCTGGAGTGGGTTGCCCTTTCCTCCTCCAGGGGATCTTCCCGACCCAGGGATCGAACCTACGTCTCGCGTCTCCTTGCACTGGCAGGCTGGTTCTTCACCAGCTGAGCCACCATGGAAGCCCAAACCTCAACTCCCCCCACCCCCAAGGCGGCCCTTGTTTTGCACAAACTCTTCCAGTGGTCCGCAGAGCCCTATGAGATCCACCTTATTAGCTCCCTGACTGTCGCCCTGACTCCGCTCCGGGGTGAGGGGAGACCAGAGAAGGGGGACTGAAAGCGCCGAAGCAGGGGCACCGAGAGCGCTACACGAAGTGGTCAGCTGCGGCCCTCGTCTGCGCTTTATCGCCGCATCTCCGGGCCTGGGGGCCTGGCTCCCCATCTGCCTCGGCGTCGCCAAGTCCGGCCGCCTCCCGCCACAGTGAGGGAAGCCCGCCACGCCGGGAGCGCAGCCTCACCTGCGGCGCCCTGGACAGGCCCGCCATGCTCCCGAGCGGCGGCCCCGCGCTTCCGCCAGGACCCGGGGCCGCCTCGCGTCACGGCCCGGCGGGAAACGCGCGCAGCTGTGGGAGACGGTTCCTAGGCCAGCAAGCCTTCGTCTGCTTCTCCGCGCTTCCCACGCCTCTTCCAGTCTTCCACCCCAACCATCCCGTCAGGAAGACAGCACACGACGCGGTTATTGAGAGAAGAGCCCCCGAAAGTCTCTCGCCTGCTGGAAAGGGTGCGGAAACCGACGGGGGACGGGCCGTTTCCCGCCGAGCTGGAGAGAGCGCGCCGGAAGTGCTTCAGGCGCGCGGGCGGTTTGCTCGGACGCGGGCGCCTGAGCCGCGCGCGCGGAGGGATGGATCGGTACCTGCTGCTCGCGGTCTGGGGCGAGGCAAAGGCCGCGGCGGCGGCGGCGGCGGGCGGGTGGGGCCCGAGGGCCTCGCGCGTCGAGGGCCCGGGAGGCCCGGGGGGGGCCGGGCCCGGGTAGGCGCCGAGCGGAGAAAGCGCGGGAGCGGCTCGCGGGGCGGAGAGCACCTTTGGGGCCAGGTTTCCTGGGGGAGGGCGGGGCGGAGGGGCCGCGGGGAGCCGGGCGCCCGTCGGGTCGCCGGTGGGGCTGGGGAAGGTGCGCCCGCCCGCGGGACGGCCGGGGGTGGGGGGGGGAAGGTGCCGCCCGCGGGACAGGGCCCGTGGGGCTGGGGAAGGTGCCGCCGGCACCGGGACAGGGCCCGTGGGGCTGGGGAAGGTGCGGCCCGCGGGACAGGGCCCGGTGGGGCTGGGGGTGCCGCCCCCCCCCGGGACAGGGCCCGGGGGCTGGGGAAGGTGCCCCCCCGGGACAGGGCCCGTGGGGCTGGGGGAGGTGCCGCCCTCACGCGGGACAGGGCCCGTGGGGCTGGGAAGGTGCCCCCGCGGGCCCGTGGGGCTGGGGCCCCGGGCGGGCCGTGGGGCTGGGGAAGGTGCCGCCCGCACCGGGACAGGGCCCGTGGGGCTGGGGAAGGTGCCGCCCGCCCGCGGGACAGGGCCCGTGGGGCTGGGAAGGTGCCCCCGCGGGGCGGGGCCCGGGGGCTGGGGAAGGTGCCCCCGGCGGGGCCCGGGGGCTGGGGAGGTGCCGCCCGCCCGGGGCTGGGGGCTGGGGAAGGTGCCGCCCGCACCGGGACAGGGCCCGTGGGGCTGGGAAGGTGCCGCCCGCGACCGGGCGGGCCCGTGGGGCTGGGGAAGGTGCCGCCCGCCCGGGACAGGGCCCGTGGGGCTGGGGGGGGGGCTCCCGCGGGCGGGCCCGTGGGGCTGGGGAGGTGCCGCCCCACGCGGGACAGGGCCCGTGGGGCTGGGGAAGGTGCCGCCCTCACGCGGGCGCCCGGGGCTGGGGGAAGGTGCCGCCCGCGGGGCGGGGCCCGTGGGGCCCGTGGGGCTGGGGAAGGTGCCGCCCGCACCGGGACAGGGCCCGTGGGGCTGGGGAAGGTGCCCCCGCGGGCGGGCCCGTGGGGCTGGGGGGTGCCGGCCCTCACGCGGGCGGGGCCCGTGGGGCTGGGGAAGGTGCCGCCCTCACGCGGGACAGGCCCGTGGGGCTGGGGAAGGTGCCGCCCGGGACAGGGCCCGTGGGGCTGGGGGAAGGTGCCGCCCCGCGGGACAGGGCCCGTGGGGCTGGGGAAGGTGCCGCCCTCACGCGGGACAGGGCCCGTGGGGCTGGGGAAGGTGCCGCCCGCGGGACAGGGCCCGTGGGGCTGGGGAAGGTGCCGCCCGCACCGGGACAGGGCCGAGGTTCCGGGTGCCGCACGCCCGCGCTCAGAACTTGCAGACAGAGTTAAAAAGTTCTCGGGGCCTTGAAAATGGAATTTCTGCTCTTGAGACGTATGTGCATTCAATAGGCAGTTGTGTCTCCTGTGTGCCGAGTGCGAGTCAGACGGAAAGCAGCGGGATGGAAAGGGCTCTTACCCTCCTAGAGTCTGCATCCTCACAGGAGGAGGCGTTCCGCTCAGGGAATAAGTTAAAAACAAGCGACAGGTGTAAGAGGATTCTGGCCGTCTTTTCTCTCTTCTTGATGTTCCTGTCTGGAGTCTGTTGCATCTTATTTAGTTTGTTTTGATGGAGAGGCCTTTTGAGGAGGAAGTATATGTGGCTGTGTACAGAGTATTGTGACAGGATTTCCCATCCCATTGGTTTAAAAATTATTTGGGGAGGGAGATTTTGGATTTGTTAACTGGCAAGCATGTGCAAACCGGGAACTTACCTATTCTCTCTGCTTGCTTTAGATTTATTATATTAAAATTTGAACAGAGTGTAGACCTTTTATGTATCCTATGTTCTGGAGAGGTTCTGATGGTGAAATTGGAATTGGTCTACGCTGTGTAATTCTTGAGCCCAGCTGAGTTTGATTTTTCTTTCTCAGACTTAAGAGCAGCAAATGTTTATCGTCTTCTGAAAAGAAGCATTGGTGCTTCAGTTAGTGCAGAAGACAGTGCTTTCCCTGGTAAGTACAGCATACGCCCTTCTTTTCACTGGCATAGCATTTGTATTGGAAATTAATTAGTTTGCCTACGTGAGAGTCCAAAAACATTTGTTTTTTTTTCCTTTGTTTGCTTTTGGGGGAGGATATTAATAATGTCATTTAATATTTTAGCTAAATGTATTTACAGGAAAATATTAGTGCAAAGCTATAATGCATTACCAATTAACACAGAATATATAAATATTTCTGTAACAAATTTTATATAACATAGGATTTCTGTGTTATATAAAAATTTCATATAACAGAAATAATATAAATATTAGACTAATTTAAAACTCCAGTCTCTTGTGGCACACTCTTTTACTTATTGTTACAAGATTTAAAAAAATATATGAATACACATCATTTGTCCACTACTATATTATATTCTGTCTTTAGGCTCAACAAGAAGCACTTGTTAACTGGTGCAAGTCCTGGGGATAGGGAGCTAGCAAAAGAAATACAGGAAAAGCAAAAGGGGAAAATTGCTTTCCTTCATTTACTGATGCTTGGATGTCATAAAGTTGTTATGAAAATTATTTTATATTCTCATCTTGAGCTTTGTTCCCTTTATGAGATTTGCTTGCCATCTTTAGCTTTGTGTAAAATAGAGTAACGTGGCTTTATAAGGAGGATGTATGGTTGCGTTTTGAGTACAAATGCATTATTAATGTTCTTATGGCCATCTCCTTAACTGTGGGTTTTTTTTTTTTTAATTCTTACCTCTTACTAATTCTCCTAAAAGCACTTCATAATTGTCATCCTTTCTCCATTCTTATCTGCTTGAACTTCTTCAAAATCTTTGACTTTTTTTGATCACCCTTTACTTTGGAAATATTTTTTCTCCTTTGGTTTCTGTTGGCATTATATAGATCCATTTATTATACAGATCCATTTATCACTTCTTTGGTCTTTACGCTCTTTTTTCCTTTCCTTGCTAGGCCTCTGTCTGAGAGCAGAGATGCCAGAACAGGTCTGGAAGCCGAAGGGAGTTTCTGGAGGCGCCAAGGAGAGTGTGCCTGTTCTCATGACTGAACGCTCTGTTCCTTTCTGTTTTTGTTCATCAGAGGACCTGTCTCTCGAGTTTCAGCTGTCATCTTTGGGGAATTGTTTCTATTGTCTATGTGCTTTCCTGTCCTCTTTGCCGAATCCCGGTAGTGCTCGCTAACTTTGCAAGTTGGTGAGGTTTAAGTCAGTACTACTGTTACTACAGCAGGATTTTGATGGAAAGTGACATGGTCAGTGAAAGACATGTGATGAGTTGCCTGAAAGATTGCGAAGTAAAACATTTTGTAAAAGGTGGATACAGAGGCCCTCCTGGTGGCCCAGTGGTCAGACTTTTGTAAAGGCGGATGCAGAGGCCCTCCTGGTGGCCCAGTGGTCAGACTTTTGTAAAGGCGGATGCAGAGGCCCTCCTGGTGGCCCAGTGGTCAGACTTTTGTAAAAGGCGGATGCAGAGGCCCTCCTGGTGGCCCAGTGGTCAGACTTTTGTAAAGGTGGATCCAGAGGCCCTCCTGGTGGCCCAGTGGTCAGACTTTTGTAAAGGTGGATGCAGAGGCCCTCCTGGTGGCCCAGTGGTTAGACTTTTGTAAAAGGTGGATGCAGAGGCCCTCCTGGTGGCCCAGTGGTTAGACTTCTGTAACAGGTGGATGCAGAGGCCCTCCTGGTGGCCCAGTGGTCAGACTTTTGTAAAAGGTGGATCCAGAGGCCCTCCTGGTGGCCCAGTGGTCAGACTTCTGTAACAGGTGGATCCAGAGGCCCTCCTGGTGGCCCAGTGGTCAGACTTCTGTAACAGGTGGATCCAGAGGCCCTCCTGGTGGCCCAGTGGTCAGACTTTGCCTTCCAGTGAAAGGGGTGTGGGTTCAGTCCCTGGGCAGGAAGCTAAGATAAAAAAACCAAGACACAAAACAGATGCAATGTTGTCATTTTAAGTGCAGTAAAGACTTAAAAAAGAGTTGGATACATGTGTCTAGAACTCCAAAGGAGACTGGAGCTGGAGAAAGATTATGGAATCATCAATATATAGATGTCAGTTTGAGCCATGAAGAGCGATGGGATTGTTTTGGAGAGTGAGAAGAACAGAAAATCTGGAAATGAATTCCAAGGAATTCATTTTTGAGAGGATCTGAGTGCCAGGTTTTAAAGAAAGATAGGTTTTCCACAGAAAGCAAGTGTTTTCAGGAGAAAGTAGTCAAATGTGTCATTTTTATTCCTTTCTCAGTCTTAACGTTGAGAAGTCAAGTACCAATAGGACTAAAAACCTAGATTAGAAACATATCAGTCGTTGGTGACTTTGGTGGGTGTAGTTTCAGTGGCATGTTGGGGACAAAAGAACAGACTACATTGGATTCAGAAGGGAATAGACACAGGAAATAGAGACGGCCAAGTGTGGACAGTGCTTTCAGGAAGTTCATCTTCCTGAAAAGTAAAGAGAGATGCAGTGGCTAACTAAAAGGGAGATGTGGGAAGGAAACGGTGGAGAAGGGGAGATCAAGATGCAGGGAAGTCAGCGGCCTGGTGCCCAGTGGGAGTCCAGGGGGCAGCCTTGGTCGGAAGGGCGGTGCCTCTCACTTGTCAACGGGGAAGAATGAGGAGAGGCCTAGTGGAGCTGCAGGAAGGGTGGTCTGCTCATTGCCCAATGGCCTCTATTTTCTTAAGGAATTAGGGGTACAGTCTTATGGGATTTTGGCAGAAATTGGTAATAAGATACCAATTTGGTCAGAAATTGGTAATAAGATGCACTTAGCATCTTTCCTAACTTCTATGAGGTAAACCACAGTTACCATATATCTCCTTCCCCCTCCTTTGAATCTGATTTCTGTACGTTGCTCTAAATTTTTCACTGATCTTCTGACTCGTACCGTGTGGTGACCCTTAATTTCATATCTTCATATAATATTCCAGTCTCTAAGAAGATCATCTCCGTTTCAAAGCTATAGTTATTCTTTATCTCCTCTCTCTTTAGTAAGGCTGACCAAACATTCATGATCTTTAAGGAGGGAACCATTTTCCCTAAAATGCTTTGCATTTTTTGGCATTATTCAGTAGTAATTGAGTGGGTGTATTTTTCAGCATCTTTAGATTTTAGAGTTTGAAATGAAGATTAATAATAACGTAGATTTTGAACTGCGATGAACTAAAGCAGAGTCTTCATAGAGAATGAATAGTTTTGCTCTTTAGGCAGATTTTCCTGTTTGAATTTCCGTATTATATATATATATATATACACACACACACAGATATATATAACTTGGAGAACTGTATAATATGTATCAAAGTTGCATAACTCTCTGAGTATATATGCTGTAACAGCTGCTTATTTGTGGCATTCTTTTCTTCTAATCAGTATGATTTTGCTTTCAAGCCTGTTCAGTGGGCGGTATACCTGGTTCCAGGAAGTGGTTCTTTGCAGTTCAGGCAATATGTGGATTTTACCAGGTAATATAAATTAGAAAATGGTACCTGGTGAATGTCTTTGTTAATACAAATAATCCCACGAGCCCATTACTTAATGCAGTGTTTGGATATGTTAGTTTTGTAGTTCACACTGGGAAGAGATACGTTTTGGTGCAGAGAAAGACGGCGTCGAAGGCGCTCTTCAGACGGATACGGAAGAATGTTTGAGTGCTGTCGAGTGTTCCGAGGAAGAAGACAGCAACAGCAGGGAGTCGCTATCCTTGGCTGAGTATGCTTGCATGCGTCCCGTAACGTCTTTACAGTATTTGACGTTAGATTGTATTTTAGCCATGAGGGTGAGGATTTGACATGTTAGCGGTTACAGTGAGGGAATTTTACGTAATTAAATTTACAACTCTTATTTAGGAAGATGGGCAGTTTGGGCCTTTAATTTGAATAAAATTCTTTAAAATGCACTAATTTGTATCTGAAAATGTTTAGCTTCTTAAGCTTACTTATTTGTAGGAGTCATAAAAAGTGATAATTAATGTGTCACTTGCTTGAAGAAAAAGTCTGCTTGATGTTGAATTCCAGGAGCTTGAGTAGAAGCTCTGTTTAAGGTTAATAGCCGGCGCTCACCCTGCAGTGTCGCTTTCATGTTGCTTTTGAAACTAAAATGCATCGCTTCAGCTTGTGTGTCCTCAGCGTCTCGGGCACCTTGAGACCCAGAGCTGCTGAGGGTTTTATGGGTGATCGGATGCACTGTTAGGTTTTCTGAATTGTAGTTCGACATATATGGCGACTTAGGTAATGTGAGTTGTGGTCATTATTTTTTTCTTCATGAAGTACACTGTCTGTAGTGGTGGTTTAGTCGCTAAGTGGTGACCGATTCTTCCGATCCCATGGACTGTAGCCCGCCAGGCTCCTCTGTCCATGGGATTCTCCAGGCAAGAAGACTGGAGTGGGTTGCCATTTCCTTCTCCAGGGGATCTTCCTGACCCAGGAATCAAACCCAGGTCTTCTGCTTTGCAGGCAGATTCTTTCCCAACTGAGCTACAGGGAAGCCCATTAGTCATTTTTGTCTTGCGTAATACTTCATTATAAAAAACTACTTTTGCTTATTTTAATATTCAAGTATTATATTTCTATAAATTACTGCAGACTTTGAGTTTTTCTGTTTTCAAATCATATTTGTTTATACTGATTAATGACGGGAGACGTAGAAGTTCAGAAAGGGCATTGAAACGGAGGCTGGTAGAAGTGGTCTTGACCTTAGGCCAGTAACTGAACTTCTCTGCTGTTTACTATCTCATCTGTCAAGTGCTGAGGTCCTTTTAGATGACTTCTAAGCTGCCTTCTAGCCTTAGGGCTCTTATCATTCCATGTTTTCTCACCACTGTCGAAGATGGTGAGTGCAAAAATAGTCGTTTCTATTCAGTGACTTAATAACTATTTCCACAAGAGGGAGCTTGAAAACTGTACTTTATGATAAGATGCCTTAAGTTTTTTAAACAATGGTGAGTTTATAATAAAAGATTCAAGTACCTTTATGCTATATTGCAAGCTATTTTGAGAAAAATTCATTATATGGATAAAACTAATAGATTTTTGATAGATTTTAAAGAATTGAAGGAGAGTGTCATGTTTTCCTGTCATCTGTTATATGTCATTCAGAGAAAAGCGGTAACCTTCTTTATTAAACACTTAGGAATACCTTACTTTGTAGGGTTCAGAAAAATGTTTGGTGTACTAGTTATGATTTATATTTAATGTCCTGGATATAATTTAGGGAGGATTTTTCACCCCTTGTTTGTTACTGTTGCTTGTTTGGGGAGTGTAGTTAGAACTTGGATTCAGGATTTGAATCCTAGCTTTCGTACCTACTACTGATGTTTGAATTATTTAAAGTGAGGATAAAAATAGTATTAAGAGGATTGCCTCACGGGATTGTCATGAAGATCAAAAGAGAGAATGCTAACATACTTGATAGTGTCTGGCACAGAGATCCATTTGCTTGACATGGCCTAATTATGATTATATGTAACTTTTTTTCTACTTTCTCTTTTGTTTTAGCCTTTATGAAGAATCTGCAGAAAGTTTGTATCAGTTATCAGACAGGCTTCCTGCTCCTGGTAATACCTTGTGGCTACTTTGAGTATTTGTATCTTATTTACACTGTGTGTGAAGGAATGATAAACTCAGTCTTTATGCTTGTGTTCTCACTTCTGATTTGTAAATTCAAAATGAAAAATGATTTTTATTTGAAGTTGTGGGAAAAAAATGCTCCACTACTTTAATAAAATACATTGTTGAGATATTAGCTTTTTTAATTGTTTTCATTTACTTAGACAAAAATTAGAACTTACACAATTAAACACTCGTCTGTCTCCTCCAGTTATCACTGAGGAAGAGTCTTTCTACTGTCTCCCACTGTTTTCCACAATGTTCTTTAGAACGCTTGTCCCGTGACAACTCCTGGAAAAGAAATTCTTTACCGTAGATCATTTGGGTAGCATTCTTTCCTGGTGCAAAGTCAGCTATGTATATTGTCATAGAGAAAGTGTCATACAGTAAAAGAAGCCCTTGACTCAATTTTTTTATGCAGTTCATTTTTTTTTCCTGTAATGGGAAGCGTATTTTATGAAATACTCTATTGTTTATTCTTAAAACTGTATTTTATCTTAAATCTTTCTTAAGGTGAATCGATTACTTGATTCATCAAAAATTTGATATACTTTGGCATCCACAAATACTTGTAAAGAGTTTTCTGTTTTCGTTATTGGAGGTCAGTTATTAAGCAGATATTTGTTGTGTCTGTTACGTGTCAGGCATTGTACTGGGAGCTGAGTATACAGTGATAAGTAAAGTCTGTGATTATCATAAAGGACTTTAGCTCAAATCTAATCCTTATATTCAGGTTTATATTTTAGCATAAAAGATCTTACATGGAAAATAGCTGAGTACATTGACAAGTAAGCATCAGTTTTTTTCTGTGAAGTTCAAAGTATGAAATGTAGAGTTGCTATTTTGGCAAATTGAAATACTTTTGTTTGGTTTCTGTTTGATTTTGATTTTTCTTATCCTTCAGTAAAATTTATCATTTTATAAAATTTAAAGTTTCATGAAGTTAACTTTTCTCAGGAACCAGTGATATTGTCAGTATAATTGAATTTTCTGAGTGTTTTATTGTTCTTTAAACAGAGAAATAATTGATTTGAGCATTACAATTTTACACTAATTCATTCTCTTTTGTGTAAGAAAATTAAGTATAGAAGAGCATAATGAACTGCACAAGTTTTTTTTCCCTCTGTTCAGAACAACAATAACATTGCTGATCTCACAAGCAATGTATTATTAACCCCTGGCACATAATTGGCAAGTGATGATATAGTTCATTGTTTTTCTGGCATATGCTAGCTATTTCAAGATTACATGGCTTTAAATCAAGTGATGAACACTTAAAAATTTCAGACTCCTAAAGATGTGTATTGTTTTGAAGAATTTCAGAAATTAAAGCTAAAATCCTTCATCTTCTAAATAAACATAAAATTCAATTGTCCAGAATACCATTTTGAGGCATTTCGGATCAAACGTCTTTAAAAAGTTACACTTGATCAACTGTGCTTCAAAACGAAAATGTAAAAACTTATAAAAATGCTTTTATTTCTTTCTAGGTAGAGCAATGATAGATATAATACTGTTGCCTTCTGACAAAGATCCTCCGAAACTGAGAGACTGTTTGCCTACTGTAGGAGCATTAAAACATTTGAAGGAATGGTATTCAGCAAAAATTACGGTAGCAGGAGATCACTGTGAAATGTAAGCTATCTGCGCTGTTTGCTTTTATAGTTAACTTGCTACCCTTTTTTTTAGACACAGCATTTGAAGATTTTTAAAATGTGACAGTTTTATGGAGGTGGCCACGAAAGCACCATCTTAAGGGAAAGCTAAAGCTTGCTGACCAGCCCAGTCTGGCCTCCTGCAGTTAGAGATTGTTTCATTGAGAAGAACTTGGATTTCCCTTATTTCATACTTTATATTTCTCAGAACTTTTAAGTTTTTAGTAAATATTATGGATACTGTTTTTGAACCGTTATTGAGCATTATTCTCCAAACACATTGTATATTTTTAAATAGGTTTGTATTGTCCAGTGGGCACCGTGATAAACACCATGGGTGTATGGATACACTGGATTTATAATGTCATGGTTTTTGTGTTATGTGCAATGTAGAAATAAATATATACTGTTGTGTTTTATGACACTTGAGTGAGGACCAGCTGTGCATTAGTTTTGACCCTTAAGTAGGTGTTGGATCTGGTCACTGCATGGTTCTCTCCATTCAGCAGCTGTCTGTTGGCCACTGCCATTAGGCCGAGCACAGCAGTGTTTACTGGGGAATTACAAAGCGAGACTTGACCTTCTTCGTTGAGATTCAGGGAGGAACTGGAATGCACACAGTCAGGATAATCTGTCAGTGCTATTACGGAATCTCATACGCAGCTGTTGTGGGAGCAGTTTAGGAAAGCAGGTCTTTTGAAGATACGAATTTCATTCTTTCTGTCTCTCTGTGTGTATACATGTGTATCTGACATGTTGAAGCCAGTAAACAGCAATAGGAGAATCTAGTCATTCGTAGCATTAAGGATAATTATTCATAATTCATGGTGATGCTGAGATTAAATGAACATATGCTGGAAACTTCTCCAGAGACTGATTTAATGAATGTTCTATAATAGTAGATAAAAGAAGAAATAAAAACTTTACATTTTGCTTGTTTAGCTTGTAGTTAACTGTAACCATTAAATCTAAGTCAAATTTAAAAGCCTGTATTGAATTATCATGAACTTTTTATTTATAGAAATTATCAGAAAATAGCAGAATACCTTTCTGCTAATATTGTATCTTTTGAAGATCTCAGAAATGCTATTGATTCAAAGGAGCTATGGAGGGGAAAGATTCAGATATGGGAGAGGAAGGTAAGTGGGTTTCTGTTACTTTACCACAGTTTACAAAGCAGGCCTTTCAACTTTATTTACAACACAGATAACATAAATGAATCCTAATGAAAATGTACCATTTGAAGATGTTCTGGAAGAACACTTATCTAAATAGAACTTCTTCATTAATAGAAATGTTCTGAATTTATACTTATACAATAGCCCACTGGCTTCATGTTGCTACTAGAACTTTCTATGTGACTACTTCAAACACAGAACTGAATTTTTCACTCTATTTAAATAGTCCCTGTGATTATTTGGGCACTGCAGTTCTAGAATGTAACATGATTTTAAAACATAGCTTTTAACATTAGTTGAGTTCATGTTTGTCCAAGCTGCTTTATTTCATTGCATGTAAGTTGTATCCATGTTGAAATAAGTATTTCTGGTATTTGATGTATTTCAGTCCATTATGCTTAGTCGCTCAGTTGTGTCCAGTTCTTTGGGACCCCATGTACTGTAGCCCACCAGGCACCTCTGTCCATGGGTTTCTCCATGCAAGAATACTGGAGTGGGTTGCCGTTCCCTGCTCCAGGGGATCTTCCTGATAACCCAGGGATCGAGCGCCAGTCTTCCGCACTGCAGGCTGATTGTTAGCCATCTGAGCCATCAGGGAAGCTCCTGTGGCCCCAGAGAGTGGGCTTAGTACACTCTTACGGGCCAGAGAGAGGCCAGGGAGAGCGCGCCATGAGAAATTCATATGTGAGTGGAAGTACGAATGACGTGCACTTAAACGGAAGAATTGCATTTTGAGCCGAGGAGTCAGAAATGAATTTATATATGGTTTTCCCCTCAACTTTTATGTTGCAATAAGATGTCTTAATCTTCATAACTTAATTCATGATGTCTATAACTGTGCTCTCTTTGTTTCTTTTCAGTTTGGAAGTGAAATTAGTTTTCCTGAATTTTGTTTAAAGGGAGTCACACGGAAGAATTTTAGTACATCTAATTTGAAAACTTGTTTTCTTGACAAAAAGTTAATACCATCGAAGGATAAAGATATTTTGCCAAAGGTAATCTGTGTTTGTTTTTGCAATCATCCATTCATAAATATAGTTATAAGATACATTTGAATCTTCAGTTAACTTAGCTAATATATGTGCTTAAGTGTGTTCATTCATACAACTTTTATTATAATTGTTCTTAAATTATAGTGTGTTATCCGCATTGAATGTTGGGAAAACTATCACTGTTTTAGATTTTTCCAAAATGGAATGGTCCTAATGTTAGGTCAGTATAGGCCTGAAACCACTTTAGGTTTGAACTTTACCTTTTGAGCTTTCTAGGATTCAGTTTGAAGGGAGCATGACACACTGGAAAGAGAACAGGCTTTGATCTCTCTGCCTCTGTGTTCACATGCTCAAACGCATGCTTCAGTTCAGGCGCTCAGTCATGTTTGACTCTGCGACCCCATGGACTGCAGCACACCAGGCTTCCCTGTCTGTCACCGGTCCCAGAGCTTGCTCGAACTCATGTCAGCTGGGTTAGTGTTGCTTTCCAGCCATCTCATCCTCTGTCGTCCCCTCTGCCTTCAGTCTCTCCCAGCATCAGGGCCTTTTCTAACGAGTCAGCTCTTTGCATCAGGTGGCCAAAGTATTGAAGCTTCAGCATCAGTCCTGATGAATATTTCGGATTGATTTCCTTTAGGATTGACTGGTTTGGTCTCCTTGCAGTCCAAGGGACTCTCAAGAGTCTTCTCCAGCATCACAGTTCAAGAGCATCAACACTTCGGCGCTGAGCTTTCTTTATGAGCCAGCTCTCACATCCACGCATGAATACTGAAAAAACCATACCCTTTGAGTACGAATCTTCATATAAATACACACTATGTGTGGTGTGTATTTTTGTGTGTACACACACACACACACACATAATCGTATATGGGAGAATTAGATTTCTGCATGTTTGAGGTTTTGTGTTGTTTGAAGATGGTTCTGCTTTTCTTTCCCCTTCCTATTAAGCACTCCAACTCCAGCCTTAGAAATACCTTCTTCACTAGCTCACTCTCGGTTTAGTTCAGACTCTATCCAAAGAAATCCGTAATCCTATTTCTTCGAGTGGAGCTTGCTTTGTTAATTAGCACTCTTGGTCTCACTAGTTCTTTCTTTAACTACTTTGGTATTTTCTCCAAGGATTTTTTTTTCCCCTCATCTCAGCATACCAGTCAGAGTCCATTCCGGTGCATCTTTTCTTTTTCTTTCTCAGTTTTTCAGACCCACTTCAGTAATCTAGCCTCCTGGCGTATCTGTCTGTTTAGCTAGAGATAAACAGGATAAGTTGAGAACTCTTGTCCTCTGTTGCTTACCTCTTTTTAGACTTACTTTCTTTCTGTAAACTCTTTCTAGAAACTTTCCTTTCTAGGAAATCTCCATGTCTACCTCTCCACTCTAAAAACTAGAAATGGAATGGAAGAAATTCTTGTCTGTCACAGAGAATGAAGTGTGGGGCTTGCATAATTGGAGAAGGAAATGGCAATCCACTCCAGTGTTCTTGCCTGGAGAATCCCATGGACGGAGAAGCCTAGTAGGTTACAGTCCACGGGGTCGCAAAGAGTCAGACATGACTGAGCGACTTCACCTCACCTCAATGTATAAATACTGTCTTTTTAAGACCAATTTTAAAGATTTAAAACCTGATCTAATTTGTTCACTTTCATTTTATTTCTGGTATTTAAAACCTTACATAATTTAATTTTTTTTTAGGTTTTTCATTATTATGGCCCTGCTTTAGAATTTGTGCAGATGATAAAATTATCAGATCTACCCTCCTGCTATATGTCGGACATTGAATTTGAGTTGTATCCTTTTCATTTACATGTTCATCATAGATCACATTTTCTGTGTCAAATAGAGTTTTTTCCTGGTACCACCACATTTAAATATTTGGCTGTACTTTTGTTGTTTTTTTTTTTTTTTTTTTTTTAATAATATCAGTATACCTTTCATTGCCATTGTTTTAAGAGAAGTTCTACAACTTGCAAAAGAATCTTCCTTCAGGTAGTATATTTATGCCTTTAGGATAGGCAGAAGACCTCCTGAAAGTATCACTCATTTGTGGGGTAGGGAAGAGGGAAAAATGTTAGGAATCTGTGAAGAAAAACAAAATAATTTATATACTATTGGAAGGTTCAGATGTTTCTCTTGACATTGACAGGATAGATAAAAGTGCCATTCTACTGTACTGTTTTAAATACCTAAGTAAATATGAATGCCATCACATTTGTCTGCAAATATTCAGCATATTTTAGAATCTTTTTAAAGAAAATATATCTAAGACGTTTTAAGAATATACCTAATAGCAGAATATTTTGTATAAAAAGAATTTGTGGATTGGAAATGGACACTAGTACATACAGTGTTCTTGACTCTTTATTCAGAAGCTCCAGTTTCCAGTTCTTAAAATCTCTGGTTCTAATAGTTTGCAGTATCCCTGCTTCTTGGTGTATCTTCAGAATCAGAAAAATAATTGTCCTTAAGGAGAGGAGTAATTGTGAGTTCCTGCAGTTTAAAATTTTTGACAAATGAATTTAAACATCTTGTGAGTTGGAGGATCAAACTTATTCTAGGAAGTTAAATTATTTGACAGCTAACCATTCCATCGTTTCCCTTAACTCCTTAGTGCAGGGGATTGACAAAAAACAGCACCAGGCAGAACTCCAAGTTGCTGTTGGAGCAGATTTCCTCCCTGTGTGGCGAGGTACAGAGAGTGGGGTTTGGTTTTGTTTTTAACTCAATGTTCACAGATGTGTGAGAAAAGGGAATATATATTTTTAAAATCTGTCTTTGTGTGATCATTTGGTTTCTTTCACATAACACATTGTTTTGGTCCTAATTCATATTAAAATATTTTGGACTTTTTATAACTCAAGAGTCCACTGCAGACAGGAAGTGATTTTTGTTTTTTTAGAAGAGATTTTCAAAAATGAGCTTCATGATTGGTAATTGCTTTAAAGTTTCAGGCTACATTAGATTATTGTTAACCTACTCCTTTAACATTTGATTTCAGTTCTGTGGCAAAATATTTATATGGCCCAGATGATAGACACACTTAAGTGAAACATTTTCCCTAAATGTATAATGCTCTAGATACCCTCTTTTTGATGTTATAATGAAATCTTTAGTCCTTAGTTTTACAGATAATGTTTCAAGTCAAAATCAGGCATATACCTGTAATTTGGCGCAGGTATAAAATAATTATTAATCCATCTATTGAAGATAGGCAAGACCAATCCTAGAAGACAGCTAAACTTTTGGTATCTATTCATGTTATATTTTCAGTTGTTTTATTTTAAATTTGTTGTATTAGATTGTCATTTTTATTGTTTCTTGGGCAATGACTATAGACTGTACTTTATCAGTCAGGGACAAATATTGGATCTTTAAATATGTGTTCCTACTTTAATGCAGCAAAAGGGATAATTTTTGAAAACATAGATTATGTAATTTGGCTGATAGATCTGTAAATGTGAAACAGTTCATTGTCCTTTTACACACACGTTGTCCTTTTACATTGGGTTAAAATTAGTCTTTTACATTTTTTGAAAGAAGATTTTAAATTCCATGCTCATTGCTTGAAATAATCCTAGTGCTTTATACCATGGTTTTCATTTATCTGTTCTTTTTTTGGGCTGCCTGCCGTTTGCTTGTTGCAGGTGCTGGAGAGAATAAAGTGGACAAGGCCCCTCCTTGGGAAGCTATCACAGTGCTTAAATCCTAGTGATTTTTGTGACCCTAGGTTGACTTCTGAGCTTAAAAGAATGTTTGATTATCCCCGGAATAAAAATAAAGGTCTTTTAGAGGAATGCTTATTAGTTTAGAAAAAGGCAAGATAAAATTGTTAGGGAATCATAATACCTATTAATCGTATGGGCAGGAACATTTTTGTTAAAGAGGAGAATTTATAAGGCTAAGATAATGATTGTCCTATTACTGCCTGCTTGTTTGGTGCTTGCCCTCTGAAAGGGGTTTGAAATGTTGTCCTAAATTTTGAAATAGAAGGTGAAACCGAAAGCCTTGTTCTCAAGTCTCTGGGTCTGAGGGTTCGTGTAGGAGTGAGCACAGCTAAGTCAGGTCAGTTGTGTCCAACTCAGTGCAACCCAATGGACGGCAGCCCACCAGGCTCCTCTGTCCATGGGATTCTCCAGGCAAGAGCGCCGGAGTGGGATCCCTTTTCCTTCTCCAATGCATGCATGCCTGCTAAGTTGCGTCAGTCGTGTCCAACTCTGTGCGACCCCATGGACGCCAGCCTGCCAGGCTCCCCCCGTCCCTGGGATTCTCCAGCCGAGGGCACTGGAGTGGGTGCCGTCGCCTTCTCCTAGGAGTGAGCACGGCTCGTCAGAATCCAAGTTTGTTGTCAGTGTCGTGTAAACTACTGACATAAATTTATTTTGTAGGAAATTATAGCATATGTGGTTTAGAAATGTTTATTTTCATTTTTGTAGTAAATGTTTAATCAAAAACAGGCTGTCTCAGAAATGTGGTTATTCATCTGGATGGTGGATCGAGATGTTTATACCAGGGTATAAGTTATGCTTTGAACTGTGTTTAGCATCTCTACATTGTTAAGCTGTAACTATAATTTTGATGGTCATATAATTGTTAGACTATAACTGGACTCTGATCTGGCATGCTAACATTACAGCTTTGTCTGCCCTTTGGGCCAGGTGGTCTTGTCATACATTTTGGGCTAAGAAGTCTTATTTATGCAAGGAGGAAGAATTAGGACTTAATGTTTAGAAAATTAAACATATATCTTTTAGAATTAATCATTATTTTCCTAAATATTTTTAATGTCTAATCTTGAGTATGTAGAATATATTTGACTTAAAAAGATTATGGCTATAATAATAAAGGAAAGTAAACATATTTAATTTTACCTTCCTCATTTTGCCCAGGTAGACTTATTTTTATAACTGTTAAGAATACATAAACAAAAATAATAAATAGCAGCAAAAAGTGTTAATTAACTTTGTGTCACATATCTCATATAACCCATCTGTCTACAAAAGACAATTAAAAATGACTGCTTTAGATTTGAGATGCCTTGCGCCTAAATTTCACCCAAATTTTAAAAATGTGTATATCGAGATGTGCTGATTTTGCAGCTTACATTTCTAAAATAACAGGCAACGTACAGCTTTCAGGGTTGCAATTTGTATTGTTCAGTGCTTAATCAAACTGCGAATTAACCTAAATATGTTACGTTGTGCTTGAGGGAACAAATATTTAATGAACATCTGTGCACCCAGCCGTGGGGATATGAGGATGACTAAGTTGAGCTTGCTCATAAATCAGCTGGACGCTGCTGTGTGTTTTCTGGTTTCTGCTGTGTGTGGATTCATGGTTTCTCTGAATTTTATACCTGTTAGCATTAAGTCTCTGATATCTAGGAACAGAAGTGATGAAATTGCCTTTTGATTGTAATTTTGAAGCCAGAACAATAATCCATTTAGACCCAAAGTTATAAAATTATGGCTTAGTGTTAACAGAATCTTTTCAGGACAGATAGAATTTGTGGCCTCTCATTGATCTGCAGATAGACTAAGAAATTATACTCACAACCTAAACTTAAATATTGTAAATATGGTTTTCAGATATATGACTCAGTAGAAGGAAAAGGAATACTTGTAGCTGAATACCTTTCTTTGTTTTTTGGGCTTTTTCTTTTTGGTAGAGGTGAGGCTCTGTTTTGGGTTTTTGTTTTTAGCTTTCATAGTGAAATTTTTGGGAGAGAATGTTATTAAAGGTGTGGTATGTAGGGGAAATGTGAGTAGGGAGTTGTCAGGTGATGCTATTTTCAAGTTGCTTTCTGTGTGCAGTCACTAGAAGTATGTTCTGTTTTATCCAGGCTGGTGCTCTTTTTGTATTGCCGTGTACCATTGGTCGCGTGCTTACGCCTCCTCCCAGCCAGCTCAGTTCAAGAAGGTGGAAGGAATATATGGCTAGAAGACCTAGGACAATCAGTGGTAAGCAGTCCAGTGTTCATGGTATAACATAGATAATGCACAAATAAAATCTGAAATAGAGACAACACTTCTTCATGAAAAAATATTTATTACTACTAATTAAGAAAGACCTGTATCCTATTAAGATTTCCTTAATCTAATAACCTACTGCAACATATTTACAATAACCTTAATTCATTCATAAAATATCAGTGTTCAAAAGACAGAAATCTTGGTTAATTAGATAGCTAATTATATTGAACCTGGGTTTCTTACAGCCATTTCAGGAATAGAATTGATGGAAATAAAGTGATTATTATATGATATATTAAAAAATAAACATTACAATTTTCTGATGAAATTAATAGAATTTAACAACTTTTTATATGCTGTGCACTATTCTGAGTACTTTAGAAATCTTGATTCATTTCAATTTTATAATAACCTTATGAAATTACATTTATACCCATTTAACAGATGTGGGAAATTGGGGCTTGGAGAAATTACAGAGCTATTAATTGGCAGAATCTTGTTTCAAATCCTGTCTCTTTGAGTTAATAGCTCTGTTAACTTCTCCAAGGATTTGAACCCAGGCCTCTAATAATCTGTTACATTCAAGATGTCATTAATTTCTATTATAAATTCAGATTATTTAAATCAAAACTAATATTTCCTGAAGTAATGGTGGGTCAGATGTTAAAGTCACTTGTCTGAAGTCACATCGCCAAAGTGTGTTCCTTTGTGTTCTTCGCCGGTGCATATTCCGATTGGACAGTGCTTGTGGGCTGTGCCTGGTGGCTCAGCTGGTGAAGAACCTTCCTGCAGTGTGGGACCCTGGGTTCGGAAGATCCTCTGGAGGAGGGAAGGGCTACCCACGCCAGTATTCTGGCCTGGAGATTTCCATGGGCCGTGTAGTCCGTGGGGTCGCCAAGCGCCAGACGCGTCTTTCTTTTGGTTAATTCTGAGCTCATGGTTGATGGGGGTCGCCAAGTGCCAGACGCGTCTCTCTTTCTCTTGGTTTGACTCTTTGAGCTCATGGCTGGTGGGGTCGCCAAGCGCTGGACGCGTCTCTCTTTCGCTTAGTTTAACTGTGAGCTCATGGCTGGCTGCTGTGCTCCCTGCTGCGGCAGGACCGCAGACGTGGGTCTGCGCTGCTGTGATCTCTAGAGACGCTCTCACGTCAAGTGCTCGTGCTCGGCCGCGTCCAGCTCCTTGTGCCCCATGGACGGTAGCCTGCTAGGCTCCCCTGTCCTTGGGATTCTCCAGGCAAGAGGACTGGATGGCTTGCCATTTCCTTCTCCAGGGGATCTTCCCGACCCAGGGATTGAGCCTGCGTCTTCCGCCTCTCCCGTATTGTGGCAGGTTATTTACCGGGAAAGCTGCAGAGATGCTCTAGAGCCCTAGAATGCCAAGGCACACAGGTTTACAATCAGTGGCTTTCCCAGTACTTTATAGGAAATAGGTGAGATATTGAAATCGATGTTAGCCAATGTTGAATTTGAAATGCACATAGTATTTATGTAGAAAGATAAAGCTAGAGTTTAAGTTTTAGATGTATATCTCAGTGAGTCATCAGGGCAGAAGATTTAGAGTTTTAGTTTACCAGCTGTTTTGTTTACCTATTTTACAAGTCACCCTAGTTCAGCTGAGTTCAGTCGCTCAGTCGTGTCCGACTCTTTGTGACCCCATGGACTGCAGCATGCCAGGCTTCCCTGTCCATCACCAACACCCGGAGCTTGCTCAAACTCATGTCCCTTGAGTTGGTGATGCCATTCAGCCATCTAATCCTGTGTCGTCCCCTTCTCCTCCTGCCCTCAATCTTTCCCTGAATCAGGGTCTTTTCCAGTGAGTCAGTTCTTCCCATCAGGTGGCCAAAGTATTAGAGTTTCAGCTTCAGCATCAGTCAGTCCTTCCAGCGAATATTCAGGACTGATCTCCTTTAGGATGAACTGGTTGGATTTCCTTGCAGTCCAGGGGACTTTCAAGAGTCTTCTCCAATACCACAGTTCAAAAGCATAAATTCTTTGGTGCTCAGCTTTGTTTATAATCTAACTCTTAAAACCATACACGACTACTGGAAAAACCATAGCTTTGATTACACGGACCTTTGTTGGAAGAGTAGTGTGTCTGCTTTTGAATATGCTGTCTAGGTTGGTCATAACTTTCCTTCCAAGGAGTAAGCGTCTTAATTTCATGGCTGCCGTCAACATCCGCTGTGATTTTGGCGCCCAGAAAAATAAAGTCAGCCACTGTTTCCATTGTTTCCCCATCTATTTGCCATGAAGTGATGGGACCGGATGCCATGATTTTCGTTTTCTGAATGTTGAGCTTTAAGCCAACTTTTTCACTCTCCACTTTCACTTTCATCAACCAGCTCTTTAGTTCCTCTTCACCTTCTGCCGTAAGGGTGGTGTCACCTGCATATCTGAGGTGACTGATATTTCTCCCGGCCGTCTTGATTCCAGCCTGTGCTTCCTCCAGCCCGACATTTCGCATAGGAGCTGACTAAGTGAGCAGGTGACGCTATACAGCCTTGGTGTGCTCCTTTCCCGACCTGGGGCCTGTCTGTTGTGGTTCCATGTCCAGTTCTGACTGCTGCTTCCTGACCTGCACACAGATTTCTCAGGAGGCAGGTCAGGGGGTGTGGTTTTCTCATCTGTTCAAGAATTCTCCACAGTTTCTTGTGATCCACACAGTCAAAGGCTTTGGCATAGACAATAAAGCAGAAGTAGATGTTTTTCTGGAACTCTGTTGCTTTTTCGATGAGTCAGGGAATGTTGGCAGTTTGATCTCTGGTTCCTCTGCCTTTTCTAGATCCAGCTTGACTACCTGGAAGTTCGTGTACTGTTGAAGCCTGGCTTGGAGAATTTTGAGCATTACTTTACTAGTGTGTGAGATGAGTGCAGTTGTGTATAGTTTGAGCATTCTTTGGCATTGCCTTTCTTTGGGATTGGAATGAAAACTGACCTTTTCTAGTCCTGTGGCCACTGCTGAGTTTTCCAAATTTGCTGGCATATTGAGTGCAGCACTTTCACAACTTTGTCTTTTAGGATTTGAAATAGCCCAGCTGGAATTCCATCACCTCCACTAAAGGTCCATACCATTTCCATCCTTTATTGAGCCCAACTTTGCATGAAATGTTCCCTTGGTATGTTGAATTTTCTTGAAGAGATCTCTGGTCTGGGAAATTCTATTGTTTTCCTCTATTTCTCTGCCTTGATCACTGAGGAAGGCTTTCTTATCTCTCCTTGCTATTTTTTGGAATTCTGCATTCAGATGAGTATATCTTTCCTTTTGTCCTTTGCCTTTAACTTCTCTTCTTTTCTCAGCTATTTGTAAGGCTTCCTCAGACTACCATTTTGCCTTTTTCCATTTCTTTTTTTGGGGATGGTCTTGATCCTTGTCTTGTGTATAATGTCACAAACCTCCGTCCAAGGTTCTTCAGGCACTCTATCAGAAGAATTGGTGTTTTTGAACTGTGGTGTTGGAGAAGACTCTTGAGAGCCCCTTGGACTGCAAGGAGATCCAGCCAGTCCATTCTGAAGGAGATCAGCCCTGGGTGTTCTTTGGAAGGAATGATGCTAAAGCTGAAACTGCAATACTATCACCACCTCATGCGCAGAGTTGACTCACTGGAAGAGACCTTGACTCTGGGAGGGATTGGGGGCAGGAGGAGAAGGGGACAATAGAGGATGAGATAGCTGGACAGCATCACCAGCTCGACGCACATGAATCTGGGTGAACTCTGGGAGTTGGTGACGGACAGGGATGGCTGGCGTGCTGAGATTCATGGGGTCGCAAAGAGCCATTGAGCGACTGAAGTGAAGGCTGTTAACATGGATTGAACCTGACGTCTCTTAACTAAACTCGAGTGTATTCTGGACAGCTGTTTATTTTTCCTCTTGTAATTTTTTCCAAGATAAATTTTTGATTTAGAATTTACTCTTAGTTGTTGTTGTTTTATTTTCCATAGTTTTGATTGCAGGTCTAAGAAAATACCTTATCAGCTGGCTTGATTTGATTTTTTTAATATCCTCCTTAAATTTGGGGATTCATATTGGTAACTTCTGAAAAATAATTTAAAATCTACCACATGACCATCTTTGAAGCCAGATTGTTGATTACTGATTAGGCTGTATCATTAAGGGCTGATTAAGCTGACGCTTCACAATACTTTTTTTTCTTTAATGTTAGAAGTAGAAGCAATAAAATTGGACAGTTGATTATTAAGTTCTGTTTTACTTATAACCCTTCCTGTAGGGGAAATTATCCCACTGGCAAAAGTTCTATTGTAAAGAGTAGCCAAGTTTTAGCTAGTGCACATCTGATGCCTCTTCCATGGGAAACATCGCAGCCCTTCTGTGGCGCCCCTACCAGCAGCCTCTCTCACTGCCAGATGAGATGTGAGCTTCTAAATCAAAACTCTGTTTCCCCACAGCCTATTGAATCCTGCCCAGCTGTTGAGTGATGGTGCCTCCCATGTTCCCTCTCCTCCAACCTACGCTTTATGCTCTTGGCTGAGACTCCGCCCTGATTCTGTGCTTTTATGATCTCATTAATTGTTCATTGACTCATACCTTCCTGGTCATGCTTTGTAGGCGCTTCGAGTTAGGGATGGGGCTACAGTCCGGGGGTTGGTGGTGGGCAAGGCAGACATGGCTTCTCCTCTTCTAGAACTTACACTATAACTTAGAAAATAGGTATGGAGAAGGAGCTGTAAGTCTTACGTATACAAATACAAAGCACTACTTATACAAATACACAAAATACTTAGTTATACAAATACTAAATACAAAAGATTGTATTTAGTAGTAACCAACTAGAAATAATCCTCAGGAGCTATTACATAAGTAAAACATGTGCAAAGGTTATTGTTGCTACCATTTGCAGTGCAAATATCTGTTCAGGTGTGTGAATGTAAGCACTTATTTGTATTTGCATATGTATGAAATACTAAAGTTTTTCAACACTGAGCAGCCGAAATATACTAGGTGTGTTTTTACATGCGGGTACGGCAGTAAATAGGACAAAGAGCTTGCCCTTGGGGAGCTTACACGGTGGTGGGGTCACAGGTTTAGTTCTTACCCAGAGTGGCGAGGTCTCTCAGTTTTGGGAAACCGTTACTCCGCAGTCATTTTCTCGCCCAGGACCTAATTTTCGCTCTCCTGTCTAAAGCTGCAACTGGATGCACTCCTGATGCCCTCTCATCGTCCTAGCTCTAGTTTTCTCCTTCATGCTTCCCGCCATCTTGTGTACCTACGTGTGTTCATTTCTCACTGAGAGGAGGAGAGACAAGGTGAACCTTCTACTTCTAGTTGTCGCTTTACTCTCAGTGCCAGGACGGTGCCTGAGCCCGGATGGACCCTGTGCACTGTGGCCACCAGGCTCCTCTCAGTGCCAGGACGGTGCCTGAGCCCAGATGGACCCGTGGGCTGAGGCCACCAGGCTCCTCTCAGTGCTGGAATGGTATGTGAGCCTGGATGGACGCTGTGCGCTGTGGCCACCAGGCTGGGTGGCCTCCCGGATGACCAGTGCTGGGTTGGTGCCTGAGCCCAGCTGGACCCCGTGCGCTGAGGCCACCAGGCTCCTCTCAGTGCCAGGACGGTGCCTGAGCCCGGATGGATGCTGTGCGCTGTGGCTACCAGGCTCCTCTCAGTGCTGGGACGGTGCCTGAGCCCAGATGGACCCCGCGGGCTGAGGCCACCAGGCTCCTCTGTCCACGGGGTTCTCCAGGCCCAGGTACTGCAGGGGCTAGCTGTTCTCTTCTCCAGGGGAGCTTGCCGACCCAGGGATCGAAACCCAGGTCCCTTGCACTGCAGACAGATTTTTTCACCCTCTGAGCTAACAGGGAAGTTCTGACACTTAATAGGTACTCAAAAATAATTGTTAACTAATAAGTGAAATGTAGATTGTATTTCCAATTAGTAGTAACTGCTTTCTGGAAAAGTGAAGAAAGACTTCGAATGGACTGCGATGCTCCAGTTTTTATCAGTTCTTCAGGTTTAATGTGAGAAGTCAAGGGATGTATATAATACATATATGTGTTAGTTTGAATTGTGGTATGTTGAAAATTGTTAAATATCAGAAATTCATATAATTTGACCTAAAATAGAACAGTGCCCAATTTGAAATATGCTTAAATTGAATGGCAAAAGAATGATTTTTAAAAGTGATTTTTGCTGAAGTATTCGACTGTCATGGTACTGGCAAAAATGTAGAAACAAACGCAAGTAACTAAACTCTACTACATTTCTGAAGAAAGGCCTCTGTATTTAAAGTTGTATTAAAAAGCCAGTTGTATAATGAAAAGAACCTGGTACACCATTTGTTCACAGAGATGTTTTATGAAATTGTCAAAAAATTGGATGTTGATCATTGCCTAATTTTATATAAAGAATGAGAAAGCTAAGGTACAGAGAAATCAGGAAACTTGCCTAAGGTTACAGGGTGAAGTCAGAATTTCCACCCAGTCTTTCTACTGGTCATCTGTGATCATTTCACCACCCTGAGTTCTATTTTTGCCACATTTTTAAAAAATTCGAATTCTTTTGAAAGGAAACATTTTGAAGATATTTGGCCAAAAAAAAAAAAAATTTATTAGGACTAATAAAGTACTTTGCATTGAGGAAGCTTGTGCCTTCTTCATACTCCAATCAGTGGGGTAAAAGTGTTTCAAAATAGTGAGCTGAAACTGATAAAGTTAAGGTGACTCAGTGTAATTTATTTTATAAATATTTTTGCCCTTGAGAAGAGGTAAAGGACTTGGATAAAGATTTTTAAAGAGATTTCCGTGGCAAAGACAAAGTATTCTTTCATTCAGCAAAACTTAAATTTATTGTGTGCTCGTTGTGTTCAGGGCGCTATTATAGATGCTAGAAATTCAGTATTAAAAACAGTCAACCAGCTTTACTGTATTAACTTTTATTAAACATGCCATGGAACAGCATTCTTGTTCTCTTCAAGCACAGATGGGACTTTCTTCAGGATAGACTATATGTTTGTTAGGCCATTAAACAAGGCTCAGTTAATTTAAAAGGATAAAAATAATACACAGCATTTTCTCCAGTTATAATGGGATTAAATTAGAAAGCAACGGCAGAAAGAAATCTGAGAAATACTTTAAATATTTGGAAGCTAAAATTTAAGCACACTTCTGAATAGCCCACACGTCAAATTAAAAAAATTCTTTTAACTGAATGAAAGTAGAAACAGACATATGAAAAGCCTCTCGTTGCAGTTCTAAGAGGGCTTATCTTAGAATGGAAGGAAGGCCTAAAGTCGACATTAACCTCAGGAAGCTACAATACTAAATCCAAGTTAAGGAGAGGAAGGAAATTAGAGCAGAAATCAATGAATGAAACACGGGGCTCGATCTAACAAAGTCCAAGACCTGTACACTGCAAACTGCGAAACATCACCGAGGGCATTGAAAAAGAGGACAGTGAGTGGAGAGGTGCGGCGTGCTCATGGTTTGGAAGCTCAGCATCATCACGCTGGCCCTTCTCCACATAGGCGTATGGCGGCGCTGTAGTGCTGTGAGTCCCTCAGTCTTGCCTGACTCTGCCACCCCGTGGACTGGAGCCCGCCACACTCCTCTGTCCACGCAGTTCTCCAGGCCAGAATGCTGGAGTGGGTAGCCGTTCCCTTTTCCAGGGGATCTTCCCAATCCCGGGATCAAACCCAGGACTCCTGCATTGCAGGTGGATTCTTTACCATCCGAGTTACAGGGAATAGATTCAATCTAATCTCGAATGAAATTACAGGAGGCCTTTTCGTAGAAAATTTCAAATCAGTTTGACAATTTCTGATACTTGATTTACAGGAAATTACAAAGATCTAGAATGGCTAAAACAATTTTGAAAAGAGCAGCTTATGAGAATTTATACTGCCTGATCTGCAACTCACTCTAAAGCTGTAAGAATCAAGACAGAGCTCACCTGTGTCAGTGGAGCAGAATAGACAGGCATGCCAGTGAGAAAAAGATGGTCTTTTTAACACATACTGGGATAGTTGAGTGTTCATATATAGAGACTCAAAAGTTACACACATATATGCAGTTATACATGAAAAGTTACATATGCCTAAATGCAAGCACTGAAAGTATATGCTCTGTAAGAAAGCATATACCAAAAGGATGATCTATTAAAAGAAACCTATAAATTCACCAAAACTTAAATGTTTTGAATAAATTCACCTGTCCCCTTTTTGAAAAACTCTGCTAAGGAACAATTTTAAAATCTACTAAGAGGAAATAGTTTCAATCATATTATCTTAAAATGGACAGATATTTTTTAGAAAAATTCTTAGAACTCAATAGTATGGAGACAACCCGATTAATAAGTGGCTTAGAGACTTAAGGTGGTGCCAGTGGTAAAGAGCCCTCCTCCCGGTGCAGGAGACACGAGAGACGCAGGCTTGATCCCTGGGTCTGGAAGATGCCATGGAGGAGGGCAGGGCAGCCCACGCCAGTGTTCTCGCCTGCAGGATCCCAGGGACGGAGGAGCCTGGTGGGCTACGGTCCACGGGGTGGCACGGAGTGGGACACGACTGGAGGAGCCTGGCGGGCTACGGTCCACCGGGTGGCACAGAGTCGGACACGACTGAGCTAGTAGGCACGCAGCACACCAGTGCTGGCCACGTTTCCAGAAGAAAGCTCAGTGCTGCTCTCTGGCTTCCAAAACCCTGGGAATTACGTGAGCGAAGAAGGGTGAAGGGCCTCAGTATTTAGTATACCGGCATTCACTTAATAAAGAATAATCAACTTCAGCCCTAAGCTCTGTCTTATAGCTCCCAGGCCAGAGGCATTTTGTTTTACTTTCTCCAGAGAATAACCACAAGTCCCTTGGGTTGGGGAAAGGATGGTCGTTTGCCTGGCAGAATGTGGAGGGATCTGGACACCAAACAGCTTTGAGACAGACTCTCAGCCTGTTTTACTGTTCCACCGTCATTTTATTTCCGGTGCCATCCCAGAGTCCCGTGTCGGGGGCTGTAGTATAAATTTTGTTGCTTCCAAACTCTCTATGGTTTTTCTCAGCTTAGCAACTGGGAGTCTGAAGTCTGTTTCCAGTTGTTCATCTTCTTTCCTGCTTTCAAAGTTCAGTTGCTGCTGTCTCTTTTCTGCTATTTTTCCTCTGCTGTAGTTCTCTGCTATTTTTAATTCTCATTTCATGGACTTTCAGGAGATAGTGAAGATAAATGCTTATGTCCAATTCACCATCTTCTACAAAAAGGCTTCTGTTTCTATTTTTAATCTCAAAGGCTCCACAGTTTCTCCTTGACCTTCACTGTAGCCCTCACTTGGTTTGTGTTTTGCTGTCTTAACGGACCTTCGCATTACTGGCGTGCCAGAGTAATGAGTGCCGTCCACCCTCCTGTAAAGTCCATTATGGATGCACCGCGCAGGAGCAGGAAGCTGTCTCTGAACACGTATGCACTCCTTTCCCACCAGTGGAACTGCGTGTGTGTGCAGGGCTCAGCTTACTCCACTTTTAAAGAAACAAAAGCTGGAAATAGTAGTTGATACATTATGGGTGTGAACATATAGAAAAGATGTAATAGAACTCTGAAGAACCACATCAAAAGTTAATCAGTGAGTATGCTGCTGCTGCTAACACGTCAGTCCAACTGTGTGACCCCATAGACGGCAGCCCACCAGGCTCCTCCGTCCCTGGGATTCTCCAGGCAAGAACACTGGAGTGGGTGGTCATTTCCTTCTCTAATTCGTGAAGGTGTAAAGTGATAATAAAGTCGTTCAGTTGTGTCCGCCTCCTCGCGACCCCATGGACTGCAACCCACCAGGCTCCTCCATCCATGGAATTCTCCAGGCAAGAGTACTGGAGTGAGTTGCCGTTCCCTTCTCCTATCAATGAGTATACATAGTTTTAATTTAAAGTAAAATGTATATGCTTTGTGAGTATAACTTTTTTATGAATCTCTGCTTTAACAGCTTCCTCAGTTAAATGCATGTGAAGTGAAGTTGCTCAGTCGTGTCCGACTCTTTGCGACCCCATTGACTGTAATGTACCAGGCTCCTCCTTCCATGGGATTTTCCAGGCAAGAATACTGGAGTGGGTTGCCATTTCCTTCTCCAGGAGATCTTCCCAACCCAGGGATTGCACCCGGGTCTCCCGCATTGTAGGCAGACGCTTTGCCATCTGAGCCACCAGGGAAGTTAAATGCATAAATTAAATTTTAAAAAGATAAGTAGGGCTTCCCTTGTGGCTCAGCTGGTAAAGAATCCACCTACAGTGTGGGAAACCTGGGTTTGATCCCTGGGTTGGGAAGATCCCCTGGAGAAGGGGATCTTCTCCAGTACTCTGACCTGAAGAATTCCATGGACTGTATAGTCCATGGGGTTGGGAAGAGTCAGACACGACTGAGCAACTTTCACTTTCAGTTAAACGAACAGCTGCTATCCCAAATATATTGAGTGACACCTTGTTTCAAAATAACATAGAAATGTAATTATATCCTGTGGATCAAATGTATGATTCTGCTATGTTGTCTGCTGAATTTTCACATGCTTAACAAGATAATTGTTTTTAGTTCCAGATGTTGAAGTGAAAGGAGAGCGTTCTAGCTATTATCTCTTGTTGCGAGGTAATGGCAGTGGAAGTTGTAAAGCCACATTGATTCACTCAGCCAACCAGATCAACGGCTCGTTTGCGCTCAGTTTAATTCATGGAAAGCTGAAAGCAGTGACAGAAGACACCAGATTGAGTGAGTGTTGACTTTAGAGGGAAAGCCCAACATTGTTATTTGTCAGTGTAAATAGTCAACGACGTGGCTTTTAGTGAACTTATTGTCCTCAGACTGCATTTCACTTTCAGTAAGTTTGCTTTTACTTTAAATATTTTATAACACATTTCAACAATTTAGAATGCAGAGAATTAATCCCTTACATATCATAATTCTTAAAATGTAACAGGTCACCCCTTCACTTCCAAACAGGAAAATCTTTAGTATTTTCCACTTCTAACAGTTTATCTTTCTAGAATTTACTTCTCATTGTTATGTACTTTCTCCCAAGCATCTTTATTGCTCGTCCTTTCTTACTGTCCAAGCTCCATGCCCGGGTCACCCATCACAGTGTGACAAACTGCCCCAAGTTTGCTTACCATGACTGTTTATTAAAACCTCTCATGGTGCTGTGACTGGATGCTGCTTGGAAGGCCCATGTGTGATTGCCGGCACACACGGCTGGGGCTTCTTTCATCTGAAGCCTTAACGGGGCTGGATGTGTAGGCTGGCTCTTCCCCCGTGTTTGGTGCTGGGCTGGGGAGGCTGGAGCAGACTGAGCTGCTTTCCTCTTCACCGCCCTCCTCCAGCCAGCCTGGGCTTCCTCGCAGCAGTGTCGTCTCTGGGAAGTCTGACTCTCGTGCGGTTGCCACCTTCTCTTAGAACGAGTGTTCTAAGAAGCGGTGAGACTTCCTGTGACCTGCGTCTTTCATTGTCGCTTTCACCATGCTTATTGGTCTCCTGGGGTAACCTAGAGTGATTGTGGAAGGTCTGCACAGCAGGTGAGAAGCAGAAACGGATTCACGGGAGGCCGTCTCTGGAGGGCGGTCCTGTAGTCCATCAGCGCTCGGCGCTTCCGCGCTCGGCGCAGCAGTTTCCGTAGCTGGGAGAGGAGAAGATGCAGTGGGGGAACTTCTGCTCTGCTGCCTAAAGTCTCTGAATTTAAGAAGCAGGTCAAAGTTTAAAATGCAAAATAATTTAGTATGTTTATTTTCTGCTGTTCATGCATTACTGTTTACTTTGAAATATGCAAGATGAAGAAAGATAAATAATTGACTTTTAATTACGTTTTAACACATTTCTTGAGAACTAAATATTAATTGTTGTTATAAACCATCTTTAATACTGATTTTTCCTGTTTCTTAGGCTTTCCTCTTGACCTCTTGTCACTTCCAAGTTTCTCCAAGGAGCGGCTTATACAGAGAGAGAAGCAGTTAGCCAGTGTTCAGGCTTTGGCTTTGAAGGAATATCTGAGTAAGTAATCACGTGTGCATTCCATTCTGTTGTAAGAATGTTGACTTGTTCACGCCTAAAGCTTTATTTTAACACTTTTTTTTTTTACACAGTTTTAGATATGATACTCACTTGTAGAACTGTTTTTTTTTTTGCGGGAGGTGAAGCAGAAAAGAATAGCTTCATTGCTTTGTCAGGCCAAGGAGCCACAGTGGACTCCTGCCCTCGAAAACTGTGTCCCGACCCAGGGAGTCTGGTGAGGAGTTCTGTGGCAGCGGCTCACGGGTGGTGGTGCTGGCAGGATTGCTGTGTGCAAGGTCTTAGGTGGTCGCTCTCCAGCCTTTTTTTTTTTTAATTTAAATTTTTTTTTATTGTATTCAAAGTCACATAATATAAAACATACTATATTTTATTCCTGTTTAACTGTGCAGTTCAGTGGCACTAACTACATTCTTAATAGAGGTAATGTAGAGTAGAAACGGTCTGTAATTTTTTTCCACCAGATTCAGAATATTCCTCTTTACTTGTATATTGTGTTTACCATTTATTATAATAATTATCCAGGAAATTTTAGTTTCTCATTATTTTTAATTGTATGCCAGAAAGAATACTTCCTGGTTAATGTAGTCATCTTTACAAAATTTCTCTTTATATCATTTAGCTAGAGGAGAGGAAGGTAGAGAGAAACAGAATGAAATACAAATCTAGAGAAATTAATATGTTAACTTGAGCATTGCTTCTTAGACTTTAATGATAACTAAGCACATTGTACATACTGAGTGAAGTTGGATCATGGGTTTCTCTTTATTCAAGAAATTGACACTTTTTAAGGGTTGTTACTTAACATTTTTTTCCTGTGTTTCTAAATGTGAACTTGGTTATCAATCTTAACATTGTGTTCATAAATAATCATTCATTAATACCTGATAGGGATGTAAGCTAATTAATATAGAATTTCTAAAAATTTGATTCAACTTGTGAGGCTTCATTAGTTGCATATAGAAAAATGATTATTAAGTACATACATTATAAAATGAAAAATATCACTCTTTAAAAGCATTTAAAAATATTTTGGATTTAGCAGTTCATTTTATTCAATGGAGAATAATTTTAGAATACCTGGTCTTAATAATTTGTATAAGAATTACTACTTTTTATTTGTACAAAGCCAGAGTGATTGTGTAGTCTTGAACTCCTCAAATCACTTTTTTTTGACTAGGAAAATAATATAGTATAATTGGGAAAGGCAAATTAGTTTCAATAGAAGGTAGTATGTATTAACCCAAAGGGGAGAAAAAAAGGAAAAACCTAAAAATAGAGTTACACGTGATCCAGCATCTCCGACTCCTGAGCATATATCTGTAAAAGATGGAAACTGTCATTCAAAAGGATATGTGTACCCCAGTGTTCACAGCAGCACTGTTTACAGCAGCCAAGACATGGAAGCAACCCAAGTGTCCATCAACAGATGAATGGATAAAGAGGATGTGAAATATTACTCAACAGAAAAGAACAGAATAATACCATTTGCAGCAACATGGATAAGCCTGGAGATTCTTATACTAAGTGAAGTGAGACGGAAGATGAACATGATATATCACTTACATGTGGAATCTGAAAGAACGGTAGAGATAAACTTATTCATAAAACAGAAGTAGACTCACAGACATAGAAAACAACCGTACGGTTACCAAAGGAGAAGAGGAGGGCACCGAACAGGGAGAAGGGAGGATAACTGAGGGACTTGGGACTAGCGGACACAGACTATATACACACGTAAGCAGTAGGCTCCTGGTGATAGAGCACAGGGAACTGAATTCAGGGCCTTCTAATGGCCTACAGACTATGTGTGTAAACAGCAGGGTCCTGGCGTCTGTGGCACGGGGAGCGTATTCAGTGCCTTGTGATAGCCTACAGACTATATATATATGCATATGTAAACAGCAGGGGCCTGGTGTATATATTACGGGGAACCATATTCAGTGCCTTGTGATAGCCTACAACAGGAAAGAGTCAGGAAAAGAGGATGTGTATGTCTCTGAATCGTTTTGCTGCACACCTACAAGTAACACACCGTGTAAACCAACTATACTCGAGTTAAAAGGAAGGAAAAGCTGAAATACTAGGGAAACACTAGTATTTTTGTGGATAAAACCCCTATATTTCAAACATCTACTTGCTTGGTATTGTCTCCTTCTGACTTTGTTCTAGCCCCGCTAAATCCCTCTTTAGGCTTTGAATCTTTGCCATGAGCCTCTGGCAGCTCCTTAAAACCAGGTTCCTTTAGCATCTTCCCTCTCTCATCTTCACCTCTCCTCCTGACCCTCCCAACCGGAAAGACTGAGAGCGGAAGAGCATGCAGCTTCCTGAGGCTGGCCCCTCGCTCCCCTGGGTGAGGCCGTCCCTCCTGCTTGGTTGGGGAGGGAATATAACCAACTTGTTGCCTACAGGTGTGACTAGAAGCTCTGCTTCGGGGAGGGGGAAGAGGAAGTGCTAAATAAATGCTGAAAATGTGGAAGCACCAGCAGCTGAGTTATAGCCCAGGCAGGAGCTGGATGGATGGCCTTCACACTGGGCCAGGACGCGTAGGGGCTGGAGGCTGAAGGGAGCCCAGAGCTAGTAGCTGCTCAAGACGCACGCTCTGGGGATGTCCACGCACTGGCCACGTGCAGGCTGGAGCGCTAGATCTCGGTTAGGGTGAGTGGCCCACTTAACCCATCACTGTGGAATTATTCGCTGAGCCAGTCTCTCCTTACCAGAGAGTGAGTGCTGAGTTGGAAATCTGGGGACAAAGGCTCAGAGTTCATGTATCTCTGAAGGCAGAGGAGGATGACAACAAACGACGTTTCCAGTGTAAGAGAATCTTAGCGTCTCTCAGTGATTTTCAGAGACATGAATATGAGTATAAAAGTATTTAAATTGATGTAGTTAATTTATACCTGATGAAAACGAATAGGGAAGCTTGCTTTGGGTAAAAATTAATGTTTCAGTATCAATATAGATTGTAGTCTCTGCTGGAAAACAAGAAGTTGTTCAAAATTGTTTTCAAAATTCTTAATCAGACATGGGGTAAACTTACTATCTCCCCCAGTATTTCTCTGACTACTGAGTTCGAATGAGCAGCTGGGAAAGTTTGCATGAAAATTTTATTCTTAAAAATTATCTTAATTTTTAACTATACATAGATACTTACAGACATTTAGAATGACACATAAATTTTATAATTTATGTTTAACTTATCTTTTGTAATTCATAAACTTTTATAATTAGAAGTATTAAATACCCTTTTTCTCTGATTTGTAAAGAAAAGCCTTGGGGTTTCCCTGGTGTCCAGTGGCTGAGGTGGGCTCCCAGCGTAGGGCCAGTTTTGACCCCTGGTCAGGGAGGTAGATCCCACGTGTCACGACTTAGACCCAGTTTAGCCAAACAAAATATTAAGAAAATAAAAAGACAAATGAAAAGGCTTAAGAAAACTGAATGATTTTTAAATAAAAACCGCTCACTGTGATGTGGAACAGATTGCAAAATAGCAGCATTGTCTTATCGCTCCAGGACTGCAGTCACAATTCTGAGCTCCCCATGTCGCTGGAGCCCTGTGCAAACCTGATTGATGTTCGTTCTGCGGATATTTTTAGATGTTTTACACTCTTATTTTCCTTTACTAAGTCCTGAGTTACTGCTGCTGCTGCTAAGTCACTTCAGTCGTGTCCGACTCTGTGTGACCCCACAGACGGCAGCCCACCAGGCTTCCTCATCCCTGGGATTCTCCAGGCAAGAACACTGGAGTGGGTTGCCATTTCCCTCTCCAATGCATGAAAGTGAAACGTGAAAGGGAAGTTGCTCAGTCATGTCCGACTCTCAGCGACCCCATGGACTGCAGCCTACCAGGCTCCTCCATCCATGGGATTTTCCAGGCAAGAGTACTGGAGTGGGGTGCCATTGCCTTCTCCACCTGAGTTACTACTAGCTTATTTTAGGAACAGCATTCTTTTGTGAATTCATTTTAAGACTTTAGTGTGGTATTTTTCTCCCAAATTCATTTTAAGACTTTAGTCCAATATCTTTCTCCCAGATCTTTATCTGTCACTTGTGTTATAGACTCATCTGTGTAGGGATTATTTTTCACCTAGGTAAATTATCCTGCTCATAAACCCTATTAAATCTCCTCTGTTTTCTCTCTCTATTGTCATTAAGGTCAATAGGAAGTCATGTCCTACTTTCCACATTGCCTCGTATTGAAATATAATTGACAGTTTTAATAAGCATGGCTCAGTGATGATGGTGGTTTAGTCACTAAGTTGTGTCTGAGTCTTCTGACCCCATGGACTATAGCCTGCCAGGCTCCTCTCTCTGATCGTGGGATTCTCCAGGCAAGAATACTGGAGTGGATTGCCCTGCCCTTCTCCAGGGGATTTTCCCAACCCAGGGATCAGCCGAGGTCTTCTGCTCCACAGGCGGATTCCTAACCATCCAAGCCGCCAGGGAAGCCTGCCCACCCACCTACCTACCTATAAACATACTGCTGAGTCATGTAGTGTGTGATGTGTAACTTCTTGTATAATCTTTGTTTTCCTTGGTTGATAATCACCTTATTTTTAATTTGCCCTTTCTTCTGTAGAGGCAAAAATAGTTCTGTGTTTCTCCAGAGCCTCCAGCATTTCTGCCACACACCTGTCGTTAAATTTATTGTAGATTCAAACACAGTAGTTCCTTTTTATTTCTCATAGTTTTTTTTTCTGGAGTGTTTCATATTTTAGTGTATTTTGAATAAAATGTGTCTTAGACCTACTGACATCTTAGAGAGTTCTCTTTCCTCTTCTCTTCTTTTGGACTCTCCCTTGACCTCCTCTTTTTTTTGGATTACCCCCTTGCTTGGTTGGAGCATATCTTGCATTAGCTTCCTGAGTAGAAGTTTGTTCTCAGGGCATACAGTTTTCAAGCTCTTGCATGGCTGAAAATATCTTTACTAGACTGATAATCCATCTAGGCTTCCAGGTTAAAAATTGTTTGCCCTCAGAATTTTGAAGACATTGTCCCTTGTCTATTTTTGTGGCCACTTGATAGGATATGTGGGATCCCCAGCTGGGGATTGAACCCACACTGCCTGGCCTGGAAGCACAGAGTCTTAGCCACTGGACCTCCAGGGAGGGCCCTGTCCCGTCGTTTTCTGTGCTGCCGTGCTCCTGTTGACAAATGGCGTACGAGTCTTACCCTCTGAAGTGGTCTGTTTTCCATCTGCTTTTGCCCCCTTCTAGAACTTTCACCTCCAGAAGCTCTGTCTCTGGAAGCTTTACTCTGAATCTTCATGTGTGTACCCCGCTTCCCGCTGTCCAGGGTATTAAGCCATGTACTTGATGAGCCACATCAGTACAAGATTCGCATTTCCTAAGTCTGAAAATTTTTCTTATTTCTTTAATATAATTTTCTTTCTCCCATTTTCTTTTTCTCTCTAGAACTCTTATTGGTTATATAGGAACCTTTTTTGGATAGAAAGTCTGTTCTTTTTCCTATTTCCATATTATCTTTTTGTTCTAGTTTCTGGGGGATGTCTTGCAGTATTTTTTAATTTTGATCTCTCCTGTGCTCAATTTTAAAAAAATATTTTCATGTTCATCGACTGTTCCTTTATCAGACCATCCTGTACTTGTTTCATGAGTATAGTATCTTTTCTTACTTCTGTGAGAATATTAATTGGTGGTTTGGTGATTTAGTCATTAAGTCATATCTGATCTTGTGACCCCATGGACTAGCCCGCTAGGCTCCTGCGTCCATAGAAGTTTTCAGGCAAGAATACTGGAGTGGGTTGCCATTTCCTTCTTCAAAGGATCTTCCCAACCCAGGGATTGAATTCGGGTCTCCTGCGCTGCAGGCCGTCTGAGCCCCCAGAGAAGCCCTTGCGAGTATTAATCCCAGCGAACTTTCTTTGTTGCCTGGAATGCTTTTGCTTCTGCTGGGCTCCTTTTTTCTGTTTGCTTGCTTGGTTGGTTTTTAGTTTGGAAGGGCCTAGTAATAATACCTGTTTCCCAAATTGGGAACCAACTGAGAAACAAACTTAAGAAACACACTGGTGGAGATAAATTCCTGGGTTGAAGGATATGACTTTTTAGAGCTATAGTGGGTTTTCTGCTGCACATACCCAGAATCGAATTCGCTCCCTGAATGATAGCCAGAGCTGGACAACCGCAGATGAGGCCGGGCTGCGGCAGGGCTCTCACCCTGGCACGGAGGGCGAGCATCCTGAGGATCTGCTCGCTCAGATGGAAGTGGGAAAGGGGAGTTCTGATCAGAAGGTGCCTGGTTTCTTTTCCAGACCAGCTCAGTGGGTGATGGGAGGGAGGAGGAAGCTGGAAGCATTGCTGAACCCAACTCCTTAGGGGTCTGAACATGAGACCATGAAATGCGGAGTTCCCTGTCCCCTCCACCCCTTTCACTGGATGTCGGGTGATTTTTTTCCCCTGTCCTGTTCTAACTGGGAAATTTTATGTGTCACTCTAATGTCATATTTGGAAAGCTTCAAGAGTGGTAGAGTAACTTTTCAGTATTTTGTTTGTGAGGCCCTGTCCTTACTTCCGCCGTAGTGTCAGTGTCTAGCTCTTTTCCGCTGGAGCATTCGGGTTTTCACAGGGAGCACCCTTCCTCTTTGCGGTGGGTGTCTGCAGCGTCTGTCTTTCTGCCCGCCAGGTTGGGGCTCCGGCCTGTCCGTGTGCAGGCTCTGCCTCAGCCTCGCGGTCCAGCTGCCAGCACCAAGGGCTAGGAGTCCGGCCTGTCCGTGTGCAGGCTCTGCCTCAGCCTCACGGTCCAGCTGCCAGCACCAGCACCACCTCTGTTGCTGTTGGGTGGCTAAGTTGTGTCCGACTCTGCGCCCGTGGCCTGCGGCACGGCAGGCTTCCGTGTCCTTCACCATCTCCCGTTCCCGATAGGCTGTGATCTGAGGCTCCTCCTCTGTTTCTACCCCAGAAGGAGAGCAGAGTCATCCGGCTTGAGGGTTGGAGGCTGGGCGCGTCCGTTATCTGTCTTGTTTTGGCTCAGGACCTTCCTGTTTCGGTTGACCCTGTTTCTGCTCTGCTGACTCGGTTACCACTCCACCATCATCTCATCCTCCAAAATTCGTTGAAAACTGCCATCATTTAGTGTTTATTCTTTTGTTGTCCTTTTTTTTTATTCCTCGGTTGTGATTCTGAGTTTTGAATAGGAGAGGAAATAGACGGACATGACCAAACCACCACGTTTAACTCAAAGTGTTACAGGTTTTATTTTCACATAAGCACCAACATAAGGCCATTCTTCATCCTCTGCAGTGTATTTCTGAAAACTTCTGTAAACTTGTTTTGACTGTTGCTCACCTTTTAGTGTTGACAAATTACTCTGTTTATTTCACATAACTGAAAATTCTTCTGTTACCTTCAAATGGGACTGAAAGGAAAATAGGCCTACACAGGAATGCTGATTTGCTTGAGAAATTCATTTTACTTTTTAAAGTATTTTCCCTCCCAGAGAAGGCAATGGCACCTCACTCCAGCACTCTTGCCTGGAAAGTCCCATGGATGGGGAGCCTGGTGGACCGTAGTCCATGGGGTCACTAAGAGTCAGACATGATTGAGCGACTTCACTTTCACTCTTCACTTTCATGCAATGGAGAAGGAAATGGCAACCCACTCCAGTGTTCTTGCCTGGAGAATCCCGGGACGGGGGAGCCTCATGGGCTGCTGTCTCTGGGGTCGCACAGAGTCAGACACAACTGAAGCGACTTAGCAGCAGTAGCAGCAGCGTAGTAGCACAAAGGGTTTAAAATAACAGTTATATTGTTAATCATATTGATTTGTTGTCTTATAGAAAGGAGGAAGTTGGCAAAGCAGCGTGAGGTAATTTCTGTGGATGAACTCAAAAGTCTGCTAACATGCACAAGGGAATGCTTTTAGATCATTTTGATGCTGTTATGCCTAAAACAAGTCCAATAAAGACAGACAAAACCTCCAATATGTTACATGGTAAGTTTTTGTTACTTTAAATAGTAGTCCTTTTTGTGTGTATAGCATTTATGAGAGTTATTAAAACTTATAGAATGTATTGATCAAATCAAACCCTATCGAATTGTAGTGACATATTTGTGTGTACAGTATGTGTGTAAATATCAATATGTTGTGTTTTTCATCATTTAGACGTTAGAAATTTTCTGATGACTTTTTGTTAAGCACGTTCAATATAATTGTTTTTGAGTGAAGGAGAAGCACTTCAAGGTAATTCCTCTTAAAACTGTTACTAAGTTGCTGGAATGGATGGGTTTCTATTAAGCTATATTTTCATAAGGTGAGAAAAGTAGAGCTTAGTAAACTTAATGTAGTTAAAACTATGTATAATAAGATGCTCCACACTTGCCGTTTGTTATAGTAGGAAGTCACCAAAGTTACTGAAGGAGCAGGAAATCATTTCTGTATTAACTTGGCATTTTTTTCTGTTTTCCTGCTTTCTGTTCTGGTGATGAATTTGCGTAGAGTGAAGCTCTTCAGGATTTAAAAAGGAAGCGTTTAACGATTGCCTGGCATTGTAAATGTATAGGATAATTTTTTGTTGTTGTTCTGTGAAAATCATTTTTATCCCATACGTTAATAAGAAAATGGCCACAGACTCAAGGTAATAATAATGTTTGCTGTGTGCCTGTTCTCTGTTTGATGGCAGGAAGGCACACAAAGAATCAGAAACTCGGGTGGGTCCTTGACTTTGAGCAGGCTTAAGATCTAGCTGGAAAAGAAAATATAAGCACGACGTCTCGTGCCATGTCTCAAGGCCCAGGCCTTTGGGGGCGAGACAGCCGAGGTGCAGCCTCAGCTGGACGTCTCTGGGCAGGCTCTTCTACCTCTCCATGCCTGTTTGCTCATGTTTCAGATGGGGTGATGTTACCCAGTTCCTAGGGTCATTATGAGGCTGACCCTTGGCCTGTAATCATCTCCAAACAATTGCGGCCATTCATGCTGCCACCATAGCCATTGCTGGTGCTGGCGCACACGCCCAGTCACCAGGCCACTCCCCCTGCCACACACAGGGCCGTGTGTCTGCACCTGATATTTAGTCCGTGGGATGTACATTGATATGGATTGTATAGTCAAATTTAATAATTTATATTGTAATATTTAGAGGAAAAATTAATGTTTACTTTTATTTAACATGGCTTATATTCGTCTGTGAACATAGCCTGTAATTGTTCAGAACTACTAATGATTTTTTTCTTTATCCATTTTTTGAAAAGCCATGCCAGTCTTATAAAGCAGATTATTTCATCATGAAGCTTCTTCCCTGAAATAGTCAGTGTTTCGCCACCCTGATTAAGAAGCAGGAACTACTATGCTTGGGTGGTGGTTGGTTGGGGCAATCCAGTATAGACATTAAAAATATTCTCAACTATTGAAGACTAAATAGCTTGAAAGTAAAGGAAAAATGGTATGCAGTTGGCTTCTGTTTTCATTTGTGATTTTTTTCTTTTTAGTTCAAAAAATTTTTCCCAAATCATTATCGCTTTGTAAGAGCCTAAAGTATAAAATGGGTATTTCTGTCAAGGTTGGCAGTCAACCAGCTAATGTCCAGTAATTTTCAGTCAGTTTATTAGAGCAGTGTGTAACAGTCCAGAACAGTGTAAAACCCCAGATGGTTTTGGAATCCAGTAGCACAGTTAGTGATTTTGTCAGTCTTAAAACAGTTGAGGTGTCCTCATAATTAATAATGAGAATGGAAAATGGCCCTCTGTCTTCAATGAGAATTGTGGATTATCAGCAATCTCAATGTTGGTTCATGGCACCATGCTGACCAAAAAGAGAAGACACTCTTACATGTAACCCTTTACTAGCAGTAAAATAACTTTTAATGTTAGTGATTTACTTGAAAATGAATATGTTAAAGCATCTTACATTAATATATGTGAGAATTATTTCTAAAGTAATCTTTACCCTCAAACGTCTTAAGTTATTGTATCATTGTACTTCTGAGAATGAAGTAATCTTTTAAAAATATAAATTTTTCAGGATATTGGTGCTAATTCCTCTTTCTAATATGGAGATCACATATTATATCCCATATATTCTCCACAGAGTTGTCTCTTGTTCATTTAGAACTAATTTCACAAAAATAACAAGGTTATGCTTTCATTCCCTGTGAGTCCTTGCAGTGCTAATTCCTCTTCTGAAATCTGGCCCATAACTTTTATTATGAGGAGAATGTAAAATAAAGCTCAATACTAATTTTTTGTCATTTCCAAAAACTTTTCTGTGCCATTTTGCATAGTTCAGGTCATCAGAGACGCCCTTAATAAACGCCTGAGGCGAGCATGGTACGGTTAATCCAGCTGGTTTTTGTGTGTTTCTACATGTACACATTTTTATATGGCAAAATTCAGCACGTTAACACCATTCAGTACTCACATGTTTCTTTCTTGTCAGAGAACAGTTCGCTGGAGCTCACGTCTTCCCGCCCTAGTGGAGACCAGTCCTCTGGACTGGCCAGAAAGGAATGTCCTTCAGAATTTGGAAACTTGTGAAAAAGCCAAACAAAAAATGAGGTGACGTTTAAATAGCTTATTATTTTTTACGACCTTTATTTTTTCTTAATCCTTAAATTGTGTTTATGAGATAGTAATTTATAGATTTATTGTAAAGGATCTGTGTGCTTACTGTAGATGGATGGACAGACAGACAGACCGAGACAGACTGCTGCAGAGCAAGGTGTCCAGGAGGCGCCCTTTCCCTCCCGTGTGCCACTTGCCTTCCTGGGTGCACGCAGCCACAGGCAGCCTGTTAGTGTGGGACCTCCAGAGCATCTTCCATAGACGCACAAACAAACGCATGAATATGCAAGAGAAAGTTTAAAAATACAGGAGTGTGTGTGTGAGAGAGTGTGTGCGTGAGTGTGTGTGGCCACTCACTTGTGTCCGACTCTTTGTGACCCCATGGACTGGGCCCACCGGGCTCCTCCATCCATGGGATTCTCCAGGTAAGAATACTGGAGTGGGCTGCCTTTTCCTTTGAGGCATTTAAAAATGTTCCTGTTTTACAGGTTTATGTTTGTATATATTAGCTGTCTCTAGGAGGCAGAGCTTGTTTGTGCTTGTTTTTGGTTTAGTATATAGCGGGCGCTCAGCACATCATTGCTGAGTGGTGGAAGAGTGGAATGAAGACAAGGAATGTGACTCTGTTGCATTGCCCTCCCAGATACTACAAATCACATTCTTACTTTTAGCTCCTCTGCTGAGAACATTTATCACTTCAGGTCTGTCTAGTCAAAGGTATGATTTTTCCAGTAGTCATGTATGCATGTGAGAGTTGAACTATACAGAAAGCTGAGCACCGAAGAATTGATGCTTTTGAGCTGTGGTGTTGGAGAAGACTCTTGAGAGTCCCTTGGACTGCAAGGAGATCCAACCAGTCCATCCTGAAGGAGATCAGCCCTGGGATTTCTTTGGAAGGACTGATGCTAAAGCTGAAACTCTAGTACTTTGGCCACCTCATGAGAAGAGTTGACTCATTGGAAAAGACTGGGATGCTGGGAAGGATTGGGGGCAGGAGGAGAAGGGGACGACCGAGGATGAGATGGCTGGGAGTACCAACTGTGTGTTAGGTTCTCCTGTTAGAACTTGCCTTTTAAGGGGGAGAGACAGTCAACAGAACACAAAAAGCAGACAAGTAAATACAAGACTTGCAAACCGATCTGTGTGTAGCGAATGAGGCCGCAGGACTGAAGGAGAGTAGTGTCATTTGTTGGCATGGTGGTGGGTGGCCGGGGCAGGCGCCCTGAGTAGTTAAGCTGGTGCTGAGGCCTTGTGGGTGGATGAGTGAAGCACGTGCAGGCACGCAGGCCCTTACGGGTGCTCATGCGGTCTTTGAATCGTAAGCGCCTTGGTAAGCTTCTCATGGACTTTCTGTCAGAGTGATGTGATCCGATTTTGCAAAATAACTTAACTTTTTTGTGGTGAATGGATTCTGGGAGGAAGATATTAGGAGCAGACAGATCACTTAGGTGGCTTTTTCTGTAGGCCGAGAGGTAACTTTGACTTCTAACTAGAGTAGTAGTGGAGACAAGTTTGGAGAATGTTTTGGTGCTAAGCTAGGAAAAAAGAAACTTCCTGTTTTTTTCCTGCCTGTCTTCTAAGAGAGAGAGGCATCCGAGACAGTTTAGGTTTCTGGATTGAACAGCAGGTGGGTGGTGTCCTCATGGTTTGGGGGAGATGGATAAGTTGAAAAAGGATGGGTTAGGGGAGAAAGATCAAGAATTCTGCTTTAGGGATGCTTTATTTGACCTATGGATTATGCATGTGAGCATATTAGGTGGAGAAATCTGGGAGTTTTTTGGAGTTATCACTAAAAGGGCTTCTTTAATATATGCTAGTGGGTGAGATGACATGGTGAGGCTGTATAGAAAAAGAGGAGGGCGTAAGGCCATTCCCTGGGGGTCTGTAACATTCACAGGTCAGGAGGAAAGGCCAGTCTGGAAAGAAGATGGAGGAAAGGACTGGTTGCCCAGAGGCCTTGGATTTCCTGCCCGTCGATTTCAGACCCTGTGTTTCCACTTCCTGTTGAGAAGGACAAGGGTGGACAGCCTGCTCTTCTTCACCTTTACCCTCCTTCTTTCCCTGCAGCTTATGCTGTTTTGCAGTAGATAATCTTTTTTCCCTTGAAGTCACTCCCACTTCTCCGACGGGATGCTCTCGTTTGGACTGACCCCGTCTACCTGCATAGCTGTGATCCTGGTATGTCTTTTGATTACATTTCTAGATTAGATTAGACCTGTATTTTCTTGGATCTCATACCTTAATGAGAAGTCTGATGTGACATGGATTTTGTTCCTTAATAGGTATTTTATTCTGTCTCTGAAACTTTTAGAATTTTCTGTTTTCCTTCATGTTCTGAAATTATGTGAGGCCCTCATTGTGAGCTATGTTTTGGTCTTGAGGCTTTTGCCTTTTTATTAGCTCTTGGAAATCAGTTCAGTTGCTCAGTCATGTCTGACTCTTTGCAACCCCATGAACTGCAGCACGCCAGGCTTCCCTGTCCATCACCAACTCCTGGAGTTCACCCAAACCCATGTCTGTTGAGTTGGTGATGCCATCCAACCATCTCATCCTCTGTCGTCCCCTTCTCCTGCCCTCAATCTTTCCCAGCATCAGGGTCTTTTCAGATGAGTCAGCTCTTCGCAGCAGGTGGCCAAAGTATTGGAGTTTCAGCTTCAACATCAGTCTACCAGTGAGCACCCAGGACTGGTCTCCTTTAGCTCTTGGGAATATTCTTCTGTTATCTCTTTGGTAGTATCTGTCCTTCTGTTTTCCTTCTTCCTTATTTGTAATCATCTGTTTTACCTAAGTTTAGATGCCTCAGGTTGATTTTTTCGATTCATATTTGATTCTTCTTTCAATCATCCACGTCTTCAGACTTTCTGGGTGGCTCGGTGGTAGAGAGTCGGCCAGCCAGTGCAGGAGACGCCAGCTCAGTGCCTAGTCTGGGGGCGACCCCGTGGGCCCCAGGGGCGCCTTGTGCCGCAGCTGCTGAGCCTGTGCGTTAGGAGCCTGTGCACGGCGGTTGCTGAGCCTGCACGCCACGACTGCCGAGGCCTGGAGCCCTGGAGTCCTGGAATCTGTGCCCCACGCAAGAAAAGACACTGCTAGAGCAGCTGGCACCTTGCAGCTAGGAAATAGCCCCCGTTCCCTGCAGCTGTAGAAAGAGTCCACGCAGCAGCAAGGGCCCAGCACAGCGAGAAAAGCAAATGAAGAAAGTTTGAAGAATGAGTCCATAAAAAAAAAATAGTCCATCTCTTCGTCTTTTCTGCTCTGCATTCTGGTATATTTCCTTGGCCTTTACTTTCATCTTTTCCGATAAATTTTTGGCAGCTATTAAAAAAATCCTAATAATTCTTTTTTTTATCTACCCTTTTTTCATTGCAGCCTATTCTTAATAATAAGAACTGAGAAGATCCTCTAAGGATATTTATCAGCTGGGGTTTTCTTTTAGCTTGTCTTACCTGCTCTTTAAATGGCCCCGGTGTCCTTTCGATCTGCCCCGTCTGCTCCTCTGCTGCCCTTCTCTTCTTTGTAGGTCTTCAGCATCTGGTGGCCCTTGACTGTTCACAGCTGAGAATTTAGTCCTAGACTGTTCTGTGTGTGTAGTTGCATATATTTCTCTGTACGTGTGATTCTGTTCCCTGCCTGCTGTCACCAGAATTTATCCTGGGAGAAGGGAGATGAAGGGCACCTGGGGGGAGGTAGCCTGGGTGCTTTACCCGTTGCTTAAATCAGGGTGTATTCTGGGGGCTTTGCCGCTGACGGTGGGGCAGTACCTGGTTCTGGGTCTTCAGAGAGCAGTCTTCCTCTTGGAGGTAAAAGCAGGAGTCTGAGGTGTGGAGTGGGAGGGTGTTCTGCAGAGTTCTGAAACCGTGTCAGCAGATGGCTGCCGCTGCCGCTCTGAGCTCCAGTGCAGAGCCTGCCTGTGGTTTCCTGGGAGACGAGGATGCAGTCTGCCTTCTCTGTAGGTTCCTTTCATTTCCTGCTGAGGAGTATTGTAGCCATCCCTGAGACTCGCTGAACCCTTTGGCCCATTCCTCTTCGTTCCTCCTTTCTGAGCCCTGTTATAAACTTAGTGCCCAGCACCTCAGCACTGTGATCTTTCTTTTCTGAGTGGAGAGGTTAATGTGTGTGTTAGGTGCATCATCTTGAACCAGAAGCTTGTTTGCAGTTTAGGTGTAGCTCAAACGCCACCTTTCTCTTAGGCTTCTGTAAGTGCTGCAGTTGAAAGGCTGTGCTGTTGCTTCTCTCTTGAAGCTGTTTTATTCTGCCTTTCCTGCCTCATTCTACACTGATGTATTTATCTCCTTGCATTCTCTTTCCCTCCTTTCTCCTACTTTCAGTCATACCTGTACACAGCCATGAACAGTGATTAGGGGTCTATAAATTCATGATCGATGAACTTTTTCTTAGTATCTCATGGTGATAACTGCAGAGTAAATACTCAATACGTATTTGTGGACACTTCAAAATACTGGAGGATACCATCTGATTCTTGGCTGGAAACCAAAGTTATAGTTTCATAATTTGTTTTGTGTTAAAACAGATTTAGCTGAAGAATAAAAGACTATTACAGAGTGACACTCAGAAATCATAAGGATTTGGTTTTGTTTATTTATCTGGCTGTGAGTGAAAGTCGCTCAGTTGTGTCTGATTCTTTGAGACTCCATGGACAGTACAGTCCCTGGACTTCTCCAGGCGAGAATCCTGGAGTGGGTAGCCGTTCCTTTCTCCAGGGGCTCTCCCCAGCCCAGGGGTCAGGCCCGGGGGTCAAGCCCAGGGGTCAAGCCCAGGGGTCCCGCACTGCAGGCGGGTTCTTCCCCACTGAGCCGCAGGGCAGCCCTTGCTGGCTGTGTTGGTCTTAGTGGCGGTGTGCCGGCTCCTCGTGGGGCACGGGCTCCTCGAGGCTTGCCACGCGGCCGAGGCTTGCTGCTCCGTGGCAGTGGGCTCTTAGGTCCCTGACCAGGGACCGAAATTGTGAGCCCTGCACTGGCAGGCCGGCTCCCAGAGGCTGGGCCGCCGAGGAAGTGCCAAGACAAGCTCGGCCACCCGTCACGAGACCGTTGGCTCATCTGTGAGATGGAGATAGCAAGCCAGTTCTGCTTCAAAGTCGTGAAAATTTAGTGAGATAATGGATGAAAAGATGCTTTGTAAGCTTGGAAACACTAAAAATGCGTTGTCAGTGTGTCTTATCTTGCTTTGTACTCAAGAGGTATCTTGTTGGTATACTCGATCACATACTGGGCTTTCAAATTTTTCTGCTATTTTTGTGTCCTGGGTTCTATGTAAATGTGAAGTATGCATTTCCCCATTGCAACTCGCCTATCAAATGATTGAGAGTAATATTGATTAAGAGTTTGTTAGTCACTGTTGGGGAATAGCTATATAGAAATCAAATTCACCTCATCATGTAGTTCTTGCCCTCCTGGGGTATAGCGTTTTGAGTGTTTTCTTGTTTGACTGTTTTTATTAGATTTATATTTTCAATTTAAAAATAAAGGGAGTGAGAAGAAAAAAAGAGACACTGTCATCTTATATAGAAATATGTCTTGCGGCCATAATGTCAGCATTTCAATCGTGCAGTTATCAATGAAAAGGCTTGAGAGATTAACCAGGCAACAGTTGAATTAATAGAAACTTAGGAAACTAATGTTCTGTGCAGGTGTTGAAAGACTTGATTTCTGCTTTGGTGCCAGTAATAGTATGATTTGTGACTCAGTGCTTGAGGAAACCTGCAGCGTTCTCTGCAACTATTTTCTTCTTTCCAGTTTTTAAAAACTGTTAGCTCTTTGGGTTCATAGAGTGATAGAGTAGAATTGGTACCTAATTCAGAGTCGGGCTAGTTCTGATTCTGTCATTTTAAAACTCTTGGCACCGTGGGTCTGTAAGGCACTATTGTGTGTAAGAATAGTGATCATTTTTAGGCTTGGTATGATACGAACTTTACAAAGTTCTTATTTTCAGGTGTTAATTTCATTTTGAGATAAGACCTGTCCTGTCTTTTTCAAGGGAATTTGTGAGGATTAAGAATATATTGTATGCAGTTTGAAAAGTATTAAGTCCTGCATATATTTCAGGTATAATAATAATTTAGTATTTATTCATAATGTCATAATCATGGCTAGGAGAGACCTTGGAGAATTACCTGATTACCATCTCATTTCATGGCTGTGCTTTACGCAGCCTTTCAAGTTCAGGGAACATTGGAGCATTTGGTCTCTGCCTTCAGAATTTGCAATATTGTGGGACTTCCGAACATACAAGAGAGTTTAGATGTGAACTCTGTAGAATGGGTGACTTCACACTGATAATAACAGTGTGAAGGCATGACGATGATAGCGTTAATGTGAGCTACCGTGCTGAATATAAGGAATATAGTTGTGTTTACTTTAGTTAAGTGCTAACGTTGTTTTGACATGATAACTGCAAGTTTTCCTGTAACCTACATACAGAATTTTGAAAATACGCTTTGATCTAAATGATTTGCAAAGATTTTACTTTTTTTCTTTCTTAAATGTGTAGATCTTCAGTTTTGTGTGTGTGTGTGTTTTCTGGTTTCTGTTCATAGCAGCTTTTCCTGACCATGGAGAATTCTTTTAATAAATCTACATAATTTTTTTTTTCTTCTCAGAACTGGTTCATTACCTCGTTCATCTGAACAATTGCTGGGCCACAAAGAGGGCCCACGGGATTCAGTCACATTACTGGATGCTAAAGAATTGCTTAAATTCTTTACCTCAGACGGATTACCAATTGGAGATCTTCAGCCTTTACAGATTCAAAAAGGGTAAGCTATAAACTTATAACTTCCAACTAATTTTTTAAGGAATCATTTTAAAAGCACGCTGCCGCTTGCTTCTCCAGTTATGTGTTCAGCTCTACATCCGGTTAGATGTTCTGTGCCACTTGGACAGAATCTACAAGTTTGAGCCCAGTGTCTATCAGCCGGCCTTAACTCTCACATTTTACCGTAGCCTGATATTCTCTTGTTTGTAGTGTTGAATATAAAGGAAATAGGAATAATAAAGACCACCTTAACATATTTCTTATAGAAGTGAGCTTCTGTTTTGTGGACAGATGGCAATCCTTTCTCAGAAAAATTATTACTTGACTTGCAAAAATTTTTTGGCTTCTCTTCTCTATCGCTTTCTAGTTTCGATTTCACTACTTAGTCATGACATTGCCAGTCATGCCTGATGTAGCAAAAAAGGGCGGCCTTCACCCAAGGAGACTGGGAAGGCGCTTTGAAACTATGCCAAGCAAAACTCACTGTCAGCTTGAATAATTTACAACTGATTTGACTTCCAAGACAGCGTCCACCAAGTTGCTAATTAATAAATTCTGGGTGTTGCAAAATCATGACATCAAATACTTGTGAGATTTGAATACTTTGTTCACTACCCCAGTTTCTTCTTGTTAATCCATTTTTCTGAGAATCTTCCAAAGGACCTTAAAGATTATAGAACATTTTGATTACTTTTACAAAGCTTGTTTTGGCAAGTAGGACTCTTTGCGACCCCATGGACTGTAGCCTATCAGGCTTCTCGGTCCATGGGATTTTCCAGGCAAGAGTGCTGGAGTGGATTGTCATTTCCTTCTCCAGGGGGAATCGAACCCGGGTCTCCCGCATTACAGGCAGATGCTTTACTGCCTGAGCCACCAGGGAAGCCCGAATTTAAGGGTTGATTTTGGAAAGAATTTATCATGTGTGGTCACTAGAGAGAGAGAGATGGGGAGCAACCTAGGAGATATGATGGTCTTAATAGTTCTGGGCTTTAGTGACTTAATGATTCTAATGACATAAGAGCTGTGACCCTAGAGTAATTTTCTCACAGCTTTGAGAGACCAGTAGTCCTTTCTGTGGGACTCAAGAAAGGGAAGAATTATATATGCTTTTTCATCTGTTTAGTTATTGGATTCCGGTCCTTCCAAATTATTAAGCGTGAACTGGCAGAGTCAGATGGGTTTGCCACAACTGAATTAAGTAGGTTGTACTCTTTTTGACTGGAACGTCTTTGTAGCTGCAGTGTCAAGGCAGCTTGCCAGTGATTAATCTAGGAAGTCGATGTGATTCCTCGATGTTAGTGAGGAACTGTGCCATCATCAGCTGTCTTCTGTTGGAGGGTGAGCTCTCCCGGTAATGACTGAAGGGCCTGTGGGCTTTTAGTAACCGTCTACCGAGGAGCCACCTGAAAAGCGATACTAAGCAAAGTACAGGAATGACACCTGTGTATACAGAGGAAGTATTAAACCTTGACAAAATACATACTTACTAAGCATTTCCCTCAGAAAGAACAAGGTGTGAGTAAAATTAAGCACGAATAGATAAAGTTGCTGCAAGAGATTAAAATAAATGGAAGACAGTGTGGTAAAGGAAGGAAGTGAAATGCTAGGCACCTAAATAGTTTTATGTTACAGAATATTCCCTTAAAGAGTTAGTCATAAAATACTGGGATCATTGCCATTTATTAGTGTTACTTTATGTAAAACACTTTAAATGAACGCATTAGAATATAAATCCTGCTTTTCAGGATTCATTAACTTGCATATGTCTTAAATTTTAATATATCTTACACTCTATAGAAAGTATTCAGTGTCATATGGGCAGTTTTCATTACTAAAGCCAAGGGGGGAAGTGTGATAGTGAATTATTCTTGATACTCCACTATCTACTTGTTTTTCTGTTTACCATTTGTAAATCTTCTGAAGTCAAGCCCCTGGTGTCTCCTTCGGCCTATTACCAGTGTATAGAAACTTGCATAATTCTCCCATCCCCACCTCTAACCTGTTCTGAGGTCCAAGAATCATGATGCAAGTTCATCAGAACAGTGCCTCCCAACCCAGGCAGAGGAGGAGGGCTCTTATTAGAATAACTCAGAAAGCTTAACCTGACTGCAGGTCCCGACGTGGAGGGGCTGAGCATGAGTGTTTTATGTAAGTTCACCAAAGGACTAGCTCTGCCACACCTGCTGACTGGAACCAGCTTTAGAAGAAGAGCTGGAATTACCACTTAGTCTTCATTTCTCCTGATATTTAAAAGGTCACTGATTCTTAAAATAGGTGTCAAAATGACTGTGTTCCCAGGCATAGAAAAATCTGGATTCCCCATGTGGTATAGTTGGAACTAAATACCTCTTTTGTTACTGAAGATTCGAGTTTGACTTTAATTATTCCACTGCAAGGAAACAATTTAACTGTTAATAAATACATAAGCAGTTTACTATACCAGGAAAAACATGCTTCAGGAATAATGCTGCTTCTTGAATTTCCCCTACAGATCATGTTCTATTCTTGATTTAACCATTTTTCATGCATTGGAGAAGGAAATTGCTGGGGTCCTGCCCTGGTGGATCCAGGGAATTTGAAGCGAGGACAGCGTGGTGAGGAAAAACTTATTTATTTAGAAATATAAAGAGAGATTAGGAAGAAATAGTGTAGTAGGAAAATTTAGTGGAGAAAAGATTCTAAATAACTTGGTTTATGTGGAAAACCAATAAAGTTCCAAGACAAGGAACTTGCACCATCTAACATTAGGCCACCAGTGTCCTCTTGAATAGCAAGGGGTGCCCCACCTTGGGCTCCCTCTCGCGTGGATCTTAGAAGCCGGGACAAGTAAGTAGACATGGCGAGCCTCCACGCCCCAGATGGGAATTCAGCCAGAAAATAGAGTAAGAAAAGAAGACATGTGGGAAACCAGTCTTTCCAATGACTGGCCCATCCTCTATTGTCCAGAAAGGCCTTTTATACCTTTTTTTGTACATAGAGATCAATGGATAATATAAAATTATGCAGCATCAGTACCCTGACTCTTATCGAGACCAGGCTTTCTCTCTGCATACCTAGTTGTAAACACAAGTCTTAGGTGATTTACAACGTCTTCTGGCCAGGAGGCCAATTAACATTTTACGGCCCTTTTCTGATAAGGGTTTGTCAATCAAAAGACTTATTTGCCTTAACAGTGTTGTTCTTCCCAAAGTCTGGTGCCACTCTCAGAAAGCACTAAATAAAGTTACATTCTTACATAGCAAAGATGCAACAGTTTATAACAACGAAAGAAGTACAGTGATTTATAACAAAGAGAAAGTTAATTAACTCAAAAGTCTAGTGTTGCTAACATCAAAACTACTATATTCCTATTTCTGCATCCCGATTACATTGATTAATATCCTCCAGGTGCCTAAAAGATAAAGAATATGGAGGCCTGGCAGCAGTCATTGACTCAACAGTGAAACCCGCCACCAGTATAATTTTTAGCTCTTTAGAAAAGGCTCCTTATCTTTAAGATGCTTTAAGCTTCGTGCCTCTCACGGTTGGGGGCAGTAAATAATTCACAAGTAATTGTAAAAGTCCCCAACTGTTAGGCAAGTTAGAGAGCCATCAAAGGGGTTTGAGCTGAAACATTCTTTTCATATGCGAGAGACTGTTAACTGAAGCCCTGAGTTAACTTTTTCCAGAGAAAAGGTGGTAATGTCAGAAGAGTATAGTACAGCAGACAGTAAACAGACAGATTTTGGTTTCAGGGTAGATGCTCAGACAGAGGACCCCTCGAGACCTGACTCGCCTTGCCCATCAGGCCTCTCCACATGACCTTGTCATGGGTGGGATCTCCCGTGCTGGCTCCAGGCAGGAAATGACAACCCACTCTTAGTGTTCTTGCCTGGAGAGTCCCAGAGACGGGGGAGCCTGGTGGGCTGCCGTCTGTGGGGTCCACACAGAGTCGGAAACGACTGAAGTGACTTAGCAGCAGCAGCAGCAGCAGAATAGTTTTGTAAAATAAGTAATATTATCATATTTAGAAGCTTGGGACAGAGAAAATGTACGTGACGAAACCCTTAGGCTTAACCTTACTTCATTTTCTTTTTTGGCTTCCTGATGTGATTCAGTTTTTAATCCCATGTAATATCTAGTTATAGAGAAGGAAGTCAGACTTCCTTCTTTAGACAGTTTCTTGAACTTTCTCACCAAATCAATGCAAATGCAAAGCTTTTTGTTTCAGGGAGAAGACTTTCGTCCTGACACCAGAACTTAGTCCTCGGAAACTTCGCGGTTTACCTTTTGAAAAAGCTTCCGTGTGTCATTATCATGGAATTGAGTGAGTTTTTAATTTTCATTTTATTCTTCTGTGCGTTCTTAATGTGGCTTATCTTCTGTGACTGTGAAGAATGACTGTAACAAACTGATAGAAGTTGAGATAGAGAACTGAAGAGAAAGTATATCAAAAAAACCTCAAAAAACAAGTATTACATACTCAATTTGTCTTCTGTTGGTAAAAAAGATATTTGTTGATTAGTCAGTTTTACATTTAAACGTCCTGTTCTTAGTTACTGGATACTTTGTCAGGATTACTTTGGCCCCTGCTCTGTATGTGGCGTGTGAGTGTGTGTTCACACTGCGGGCACATTAAGGGTCTCTGGCCATTGTAACTGCTCAGAGACCACTAGAGGAAGTGTGTTCTCACTTGCAATATGCTAGTTGTGTGTCCATGTTTACAGTTTTAATTCACCTGTTTGAATGAAGTCTCAAAGGGCTCTCTCACTTAGACTTGGAAACGTCAGCAGCTCCTGAGGCCACGTGTGCATCTGCCGTTTTCACTACGATAAGAAAGGAAATGATGGAAATAATATACTTTAGGTTAAATTTGCAAGACCCTAGTGATTCATTTTGCAAACTATTTCACATTCCTAAAGCAAAGCATTATTTTATATTGATTTTCCATAAATGAAAATAGAAAAGGACTTGATTTTACCTTGATCTCTTAGAAGCATCTTTATCAGTGAGCAAAAGAGATGTACTACTTTGGTTGTCTTGTAAACTTAATCTTTATGTCATACAACTTTAAACTTACTTTACTGATAGTTATTCACTCAGGGGCTAAAGATACAAAAGACTGCAAGACAACTATTTCTGCCCTTAAGAAACATGTACTCTAGTAAGGGAGAGAGAAAGACATGACTTTAGTAGGATGTCAGTTCAATTCAGTTCAGTTCAGCTACTCAGTCGTGTCCGACTCTTTGTGACCCTATGAATTGCAACACGCCAGGCCTCCCTGTCCATCACCAACTCCCGGAGTTCACTCAAACTCATGTCCATCGAGTCAGTGACGCCATCCAGCCACCTCATCCTCTGTCATCCCCTTCTCCTCCTACCCCCAATCCCTCCCAGCAACAGAGTCTTTTCCAGTGAGTCAGCTCTTCGTGTGAGGTGGCCAAAGTACTGGAGTTTCAGGATGTAAACAGTGTTAAAAATACCAGTATGTAACACTGCCCAGTGTGTGAAACAAGTAAACACCACAAATTGAGAATTTCAGTGAGGACATCTGAACTAAGTTCGAAGGAATGAAGAGTAATTTATCCGACTGAAAAGGCAGTATCTGTGGGTGGAAGGAAAACCACAATCACAGAAAACTAACCAAACTGGATCACATTGACCACAGCCTTGTCTAACTCAATGAAACTGTGAACCATCCCATGTGGGGCTACCTAAGACGGATGGGTCATGGTGGAGAGGTCTGACAAAATATGGTCCACTGGAGAAGGGAAAGGAAGACCATTTCAGTATTCTTGCCTTGAGAACCCCATGAACAGTATGAAAAAGCAAAAAGATAATGACCCTGAAAGATGAACTCCCCAGGTCAGTAGGTGGCCTGTTGGAGATGCTACTGGAAATCAGTGGAGGAATAACTCCAGAGCATGGAGAGGCTGAGCCAAGGCAGAAACAACATGCAGTGTGGATGTGCCTGGTGATGGAAGTGAGGTCCGGTGCTGTGAAGAGCAGTATTGCATAGGAACCTGGAATATTTGGTCCATGATTCAAGGCAAACTGGAAGCAGTCAAACAGGAGATGGCAAGACTAAACATCAACATTTTAGGAATCAGTGAACTAAAATAGACTGGAATGAGTGAATTTACTTCAGATGACCATTATATCTACTACTGTAGGCAAGAATCCCTTCAAAGACTGGAGTAGCCCTCATAGTCAACAAGAGAGTCTGAAATGCAGTCCTTGGGTGCAATCTCAAAAATGACAGAAGATCTCTGTTCATTTCCAAGGCAAACCATTCAGTATCACAGTAATCCAAGCCTTTGCCCCAACCAGTAATGCTGAAGAATCTGAAGTTGAACAGTTCTCTGAAGACCTCCAAGACCTTCTGGATCTAACACCCAAAAAAGATGCCCTTTTCATTATAGGGGGCTGGAATGCAAAAGTCGGAAGTCAAGAAACACCTGGAGTAACAGGCAAATTTGGCCTTGGAGTACAGAATGAAGCAGGGCAAAGCTAATAGAGATTTGCCAAGAGAAAGCACTGGTCACAGCAAACACCCTCTTCCAACAACACAAGAGAAGACTCTACACATGGACATCACCAGATGGTCGACACCGAAATCAGATTGATTATATTCTTTGCAGCTGAAGAAAGAGAAGCTCTATACTGTCAGCAAAAACAAGACCAGGAGCTGACTGTGACTCAGATCATGAACTCCTTATTGCAAAATTCAGACTTAAAGTGAAGAAAGTCAGGAAAACCACTAGACCATTCAGGTATGACCTTAATCAAATCCCTTATGATTATACAGTGGAAGTGAGAAATAGATTCAAGGGTTTGGCCTGATAGATAGAGTGCCTGAACAACTAAGGACAGAGGTTCATGACATTGTAGAGGAGGCCTTACAAATGGCTGAGAAAAAGAAGCCAAAGGCAAAGGAGAAAAGGAAAGATATACCCATTTGAATGCAGAGTTCCAAAATATAGCAAGGAGTGATAAGAAAGCCTTCCTCAAAGAAACAGAGGAAAACAACAGAATGGGAAAGACTAGAAATCTTTTCAAGAAAATTAGAGATATCAAGGGAACATTTCATGCAAAGATGGGCACAATAAAGGATGGAGATAGTATGGACCTAACAGAAGCAGAAGATACTAAGAAGAGGTGGCAACAATACACAGAAGAACTGTACAAAATAGATTTTCATGACCCAGATAATCACGATGGTGTGATCACTCACCTAGAGCCAGACATCCTGGACTGCGAAGTCAAGTGAGCCTTAGGAACCCTCACTATGAACAAAGCTAGTGGAGGTGGTGGATTTATTTCAAATCCTGAAATATGGTGCTGTGAAAGTGCTGCACTCAATATACCAGAAAATTTGGAAACCTCAGCAGTGGCCACAGGACTGGAAAGGTCAGTTTTCATTCCAATCCCAAAGAAAGGCAATGCCAAAGAATGCTCAAACTGCTGCACAATTGCACTCATCTAATACGCTAGCAAAGTAATACTCAAAATTCTCCTACCCATGCTTCAACAATGCATGAACCATGAACTTCTGTATGTTCAAGCTGGGTTTAGAAAAGGCAGAGAAACCAGAGATCAAATTGCCAACATCTGTTGGATCATTGTAAAAGCAAGAGAGTTCCAAAAACCACCTACTTCAGCTTTATTGACTATGCCAAAGCCTCTGACTGTGTGGATCACAACAAACTAGAAAATCTTGAAGAGATGGGAATATCAGACCACCTGACCTGCCTCCTCAGAAATCTGTATGCAGGTCAGGAAGCAATAGTTACAACCAGACATGGAACAACAGACTGGTTCCAAATAGGGAAAGGAGTACATCAAGGCTGTATATTGTCACCCTGCTTATTTAACTTCCATGCAGAGTACATCATGAGAAATGCTGGGCTGGAAGAAGCACAAGCTGGAATCAGGATTGATGGAGAAATAATAACCTCAGATATGCAGATGACACCACCCTCATGGCAGAGAGCGAAAAGGAACTGAAGAACCTCTTGATGAAAGTGAAAGTGGAGAGTGAAAAAGTTGGCTTAAAGCTCAACATTCAGAAAACGAAGATCATGGCATCTGGTCCCATCACTTCATGGCAAATAGAGGGGGAAACAGTGGAAACAGTGACAGACTTTAATTTTTTGTGCTCCAAAATCACTGCAGATGGTGACTGCAGCCATGAAATTAAAAGACACTTGCTCTTTGCAAGAAAAGTTATGACCAACCTAGATAGCATATTCAAAAGCAGAGACATTACTTTGCCGACTAAGGTCCGTCTAGTCAAGGCTATGGTTTTTCCAGTGGTCATGTATGGATGTGAGAGTTGGACCATAAAGAAAGCTGAGAGCTGAACCATCGATGCTTTTCAACTGTGGTGATTCTCAAGATTCTTGAGAATCCGTTGGACTGCAAGGATATCCAACCAGCCCATCCTAAAGGAAATCAGTCCTGAATATTCATTGGAAGGACTGATGCTAAAGCTGAAACTCCATTGCTTTGGCCACCTAGTATGAAGAACTGACTCATTTGAAAAGACCCTGATGCTGGGAAAGATTGAGGGCGGGAGGAGAAGGGGACGGCAGAGGATGAGTTGGTTGGACGGCATCACGGGCTCAATGGACATGAGTCTGAGTAAACTGGGAGTTGGTGATGGACAGGGAGGCCTGACGTGCTGCAGTCCATGGGGTCGCAAAGAGTTGGACACGACTGAGCGACTGAACTGCCACGAGGAGTGAAGTGCAGTGGTACAGACTCTAGAAAGAGGAAATAACATTTTTGTTTCTGAATAAGACTAAAGACATACACCTTGCTGTATTGAGACCAGGTCATGAGGATCATTGTTGGCATGGGCGGGAGACTGTTCCTTATTGCTGTGGTAGTAGAGGAAACCTTTATTTTTAAAGCATGAATTCGTATGCTTGGTTTGTGCCACTGAAAGAAATCTCATTGTACCTTGATAAACTGAGGTGAAGTATTTCAAGGAAGAGATGTGAAAGGACTGAAACTCTGTCAGCACCATGCGAATAAAGAGGCTCTGGGAGCTGGCATCATTAAGGCCATTCCTGCGTGAGACAGGAGACGCGTAGGACCAGTACACAGCGACAGGTGTTTTCTTTACCATCAGCCTTTTAAATTACATTAAGAACGTAAATTGAAGCAACAGTGAGAATCCTTTCCACCCATAAAATCATATTGATAGTAAAGGGACATGAGCCAGTCAGCTTGGAGTCTAAATTGTTGGTCCCTGTCTGGGAGTGATCAGTTCAGTTGAGTTGCTCAGTCGTGTCCGACTCTTTGCGACCTCATGAACTGCAGCAGGCCAGGGCTCCCTGTCCATCACCAACTCCTGAAGTTTACCCAAACCCATGTCCATTGAGTCGGTGAAGCCATCCAGCCATCTCATCGTCGGTCGTCCCCTTCTCCTTCTGCCCCCAATCCCTCCCAGCATCAGAGTCTTTTCCAATGAGTCAGCTCTTCGCACGAGGTGGCCAAAGTACTGGAGTTTCAGCTTCAACATCAGTCCTTTCAAAGAAATCCCAGGGCTGATCTCCTTCAAAATGGACTGGTTGGATCTCCTTGCAGTCCAAGGGACTCTCAAGAGTCTTCTCCAACACCACAGTTCAAAAGCATCAATTCTTCGGTGCTCAGCCTTCTTCACAGTCCAACTCTCACATCCATACATGACCACAGGAAAAACCATAGCCTTGATGAGACAGACCTTAGTTGGCAAAGTAATGTCTCTGCTTTTGAATATGCTATCTAGGTTGGTCATAACTTTACTTCCAAGGAGTAAGCATCTTTTAATTTCATGGCTGCAGTCATCATCTGCAGTGATTTTGGAGCCCTGACAAATAAAGTCAGCCACTGTTTCCACTGTTTCCCCATCTATTTCCCATGAAGTGATGGGACCGGATGCCATGATCTTAGTTTTCTGAATGTTGAGTTTAAGCCAGCTTTTCCACACCCCACTTTCACTTTTATCTAGAGGCTCTTTAGTTCTTCTTCACTCTCTGCCATAAGGGTGTGTCGTCTGGATATCTAAGGTTATCCCCAGCAGTCTTGATTCTAGCTTGTGCTTCCTCCAGCCCGGCGTTTCTCATGATGTACTCTGCGTATAAGTTAAATAAGTATTATTTACTTAGAGAGAGTGATCAGTAATTTACCAAAAGCCATGCAGTTTTTTATAATAGATTGATTACTTTTGCTCAATGATCAAATTAGTGTATATACTGAAAGTAATTTTGTAAGGGTACTTTTTACAGTGTTATTTCAAATAAACATTGAAAATAACATCTAAGTGTAGGATCTTAGTTCAATAAACTACAGTGCATCCATAAATGAAATTCCATGTGGCCACCAGAATAGCTAAAATTATAACTAGTAAGTATTGACAAGTGTATAGAACAATCCAAACTCTTCAACATGATTAGTGGAAGTATAAAATGGTATATTTATTTCAGAAAAGGTCTGGCAGATTCTTACGAAACTGAACATAGCTCAGACCCCACGCCCAGCATTTCTCATAGTCATTTTCCTAAGAGAAATGAAAGTGTAACACCACAGGAACACTTGTAAAAGAACCCACAGAGCAGCTGTATTCATAATAACCCAGACTGGAGATAGCCTTATTTCCATCAATAGGAGAATAGATCACTAAACAAACTGATATGTGTATATAACACAGTACTACTATGTACATGGAACATCGAACTTTTGTCTGTGGGGAAAAAAGGAACAGTTGAAATACGAGATTGAGAAGTTTATAAAATGAAACCCCCTAAGCAAATGAACGTAGCTGGATGTGACTCCATTTCTTTAAGCCTGGGCCATTGAAATGAAACCAGTGAATGTGCAGGTGAGCACAGCGAGTCCAGAAACACACTCTTTTCCGGTTTTGGGTGTAAACTGTGTAGGCCTATTCAGTTAAACATAGACTGTGTTTCTACTCTAAACAACGCTCAGGTGAATTTTAAAGTAAGTAAGAAACTGCAGAGAGTGCTCTCTCTTCTTATGTTGCTGTGACCCTTGGAGTCCTTGAGCTCTTCCTTTATTAAGGCTTAAGGAATGTTTGGAGGAAATATACACACTATTTCAGTGCAGATCAGTCTTCTCCAAAGGCAAAATGGAATCTGTCTACGGTTGGCTCGTCTTTCACTTATTTCTTTTATGCTGGAGTGTAAGATCCCGTTGACTGTAAGATGCAGTGTCTTCTTGAACAGCAGAGTGAACTTCCACTGTGAGACTGTGGCTGGCTGGGGCCACACTAGCCCCTAGCCCCTGTTGCGCTGACCTTGCTTTCATCTGGTCCATGTGTCAGGGACTTTCCCAGCGCTCACTGGCGTTGCTTGGTGTGTGCTAGGGAGGGTCCTGTCTGTCTTATTTTGATAGGCTAGTACAGCAGCAGCTTCATCTTCTGTTAGGTATTTCTCTTTCTCTGGATACAGAAAGCACTTGGCTGTTGTTTTGCGAGACAATAGGGCATGCACCTACTCATCCAGGAGTGGGTACTGGCTTCCCTGCCGCTCCGGCTTTGCCCCTTTCTGACTGACAATGCCACGTGTTGTTTCAGTGCCAAACCATAGGAACATCATGTTGAAGACATTTCAGATGGCGACTGGGGGCAACACGGCGGCACCTGTCATGCCGCTGAAGGCATGGCGCTGCGAGTGGCTGTGACCAAGAGAGGGTAACACTGGGAGAAAAACCTGCGTCTCAGAGTCAGAACCTTAGAGCAGGAAAAACCGTATGCGGAGTCAAACTGCATTTTTTCCTCTCAAACTCTCCTGTAGGCTGAGCCGGGATCACATTTCCTCTTGCCGACAGCTTGCCCTTAGCATTCTTGGGTCTCAGTTGCGTTCTAGATTCTGTCAGTTGCGCAGGGTAGAAATAGGCCTCATCAGTAATCCTTAGGGCTGCTGCTGGTTTTTAATGGAATATGTTTTAAGAAACAACACACTGGAGAAAGAATGTTGGAGTTGAGAGATCTGGGTTCTAGTCACTTTTCTGCCACGAGTTAACAATCTCAGTTCTCTCCCCTGTTAAATTATTGGGTTATATCAGAGCTATGTCAGTCCTAGCTACAATTTAGAATCACCTAGGTAGCTTTAAAAAAAAAAAAACAGTCCTAACCGCCAACCCCACAGCAGCTGAGTCAGAAACTCTGGACGCTAGCAGCTCATGAAGACTCTTAGGTGATTCCAGTGTGCACCCGTGAGCTGACCCCGAGTAAGGTGATCTTTACCCCTCCCATGAACGCTGACACACTGAGACGGTCCAGGTCAGACTCTGAGGTCCCCAGCCAGGGGCTGAGTCCTGGCCCTGCCCGCACCGGGCCGGGCGCCCGTGAGGCTCGCCGTGGTGGAGGGGTGAAGCCGCTGTGGAGGCGATGACAGCAGCGTGGGTCTTGACTGCGCTCCTGGTGGGTCCCAGGCGCTGACCCTGAGTGCTGGTGTCTGTCCACTCACGGCATCTCCACACTAGCTCTTTGCAGTAACTGCTGTAAATCTCATCTTGCAGAGGAGGCAGCAAGAGTGTAGATAAAATTAAGTAGTTTGGCCATGTTCACATGACGATAGAGGCAGATTTAAATCCGGGGAGTCTGGTTCTCTAGTATATACCCTTAGAAGTCAAAAGACATGTCACAAGGGAAAGAGAAAGCCCTTAAAGCCTCCTCCAGGCAATCAGACACTGGGGTCATGATACACTCCTTAAACATTGAACTAAAAGCTTATAGACCCAGAGTTCTGATTTAAGGAACTTCTTAGAATCTGCAAGAGGACAGATAACAGAAAGTCTTTGCTATCTACAGTCCTTTCATTGTAGATGGGACACTGTTTGAGTTTCCTTAACACACTGCACAGAGGGAGAAGGGGAAGGGCTTTCCAGCATCATGTGTCTCATCGGAGACTTTCCTGATAAACGTACTTGCTGTCCTTAACAACATGGGGTCTCTCTAAGTCCAGAAGCGTTCACTGAACAGACAGCTCCCTGAGGTCTTAGATCAGATTTTGCTAGAAGCCAGATCTCTAGTCAGCCAGACTTTGAAGAAGAATTTGTCTTCAGTCTAAGGTGGAAGTGAGTTTCAAAGGGGAATGTCAGAGTGTTCTGAGCTGTGTTTGGTGAGCCAGTTTAGAATGCCTTTATACCCTCCTAATCTTTGTGTTGAAAACAAACTTGCCTGTTCTAACAGAAGTCAGCATTTCACATCATTACGTATCAGCCGTGCTGAGGAATCAGAGGTTGGTAGAGATTTAGAAAGTATCAAAACAGCAACTGTATTATTTTGAAAATAAACCAGAGGGTTAACTTAGTCTGTTGCCCAGAAACAGTTGAAGAGGAATCAGATTGCACCTCACTTTTTTTTTTTTAATCTTTTGCCATGTCATGTAGCAGGCTGGAAAAACTGAACTTGTGAGGGAAGTTGGTTATTCACTCACGCTCCCAACAATTATTAGGAAGTTTTTAAAGAACTTTTTAAGTGAATGTTTTGCTCTTTGCAGGTGGCAGGAAATAGCCCATTGCTGCAGCAGCGTCTTTGATGTTCAAGATCTTTCTCTTGCTCAGGTACTGCTTGGATGACCGGAAAGCGTTAGAAAGAGATGGGGGATTTTTAGAGCTGCAGTCTCGTCTTATTCGTTATGAAACCCAGACCACCTGCACCAGGGGGAGTTCTCCAGGGCCTGCCGTGCTCAGCCCTCTTCCCTCTCCTGCGGTTTTGTCAGAGCCCATGAGTGTCCCTGATGGAGAAGCTCTGCAGAGCGAGCTCCGGACTGACGTCTCCCGAGTGAAAAGGAGATCAAAAGATGTGAACTGCCTTTATCCCCTAAAAGGTAATATATGAAGTGCACAAAAATAGTATCTTGATGGAAAGTGTGTTAGTCTTAGGGTAATTTTTTTGCATATTAATCGTTCACATTTTTTAAGTTGCCTTTCGTGTAGATGTTAGAGTAACACTTTCATACCAGGAGTTTGTTTCTATTCTGAGCAATTGATGATTATGCTTATAAGTTATAAAAAGAAATGACTTGGGGGAAAACACATTCTTTCTGGCTTTATAATGCTGATACACAGTCCATTGGCACAAGGGATTGTCAAGTTTTTAAACCACGGAACACTGTCAGTCTTCTCCATGTATAAAGCAGAGGAGATGCTCTGTTGAAGAGGATACTAAGAGATGCAGTTTTCTGCCTCCTCCTGCTGTCTGCTACCTGCACTGGCCCCTTGAATAAGGGGCTTCAGGAATGCGGTTTATGATTGAATCCGGGCCTTGGCAGTGAAAGCACGGAGTCCTAACCACTGGCACCATTTTAAAATAACTTGTTTCATATAAAATATAGCTTTAAAGCCTACATAATAATACTATAAAAATGAGAGTATTCTAGCTACTTTATTTGCTAGCTAAATAAAATGTCCAAATAGTTGAACAAAAATAAGAAGCTTATGAAATAAACAGTCTAATTTCTATTGAATTTATATATCTTTGGAACTTTTGTAAAATTTAGGTCTTTGGCACCTAAAGCAAACCTTAAATTCTTATCATATGTAAGACTTTGAAAAAGTATCAGATATCTTGAAGTGAGACTGTCCAGTCTTCTTCTAAGCAGCTGTGAGTATTGAGGGCTCCCCTGGCGGCCCAGTGGTGAGGATGCCACGCTTCCTGTGCGGGGCGCAGGGCTAGTCCCGCACTCACCTTAGCGGGGCATGCTGTGCAGTGCAGCAGAAGAGACATGTGTATTAGGATACTGTCTCCCTGATGTGAAGTAACTGATTTATTGTTATAAGGACTTTGCAAATTCACACTTTTTTCACCTGATAAAGCTAAAAAGCAAATCCACTAACATTTAGGTACTGTGTTGTTTAGCAGGTTTTTTTATTTCTGACTGTGATTGATGTCTGTGTGTTCTAGAAAAGAAAGTAACACTGTGTCCTATAGGTTAGCAGAACTGAAGAGTCTGAGGCCCTTTCTTGGAAAAAGAAATATAAACGTCTTAGAAAAATCTAAACTAAAGTCACTTTTATAGTTTTATTTCTGTTTGTTTTAACAGCTTATCTTGTAGTTGCGTGGCTACAACAAGCATGATTATTAGGGTTTCTTTATCAAAATTAATAGAAAGTATAATTACTTAACTGATGAATATTAGGTCTATAAACAGTACTGCCTGGAGTGCCATCTCTGGTTTATGTGAGAAATTGTAAATTGACAGGAAGGGAGACAGTAATATCGCTTGTTGCTTTTCCTCTGAGCTACAATCCTAGAATATTATTCATTGCCTTCTGTGTTCTCGTTTCTCATTTGAAAAACTAAAGGAGCAAATGTGTAATGCGATGTTGATTGCTTATTTAAGGCAATAGGAGCAAGAAATTGTGTTTCCTCTCCTGGGGTTTATATGTCGATGATTATAGCTGTAGTGTTGAGGAAAGAAAATGAACGTGATTGGTGATTCCCTTAATCTGTGTTCTGGTCTTTCCCCCCGCAACAGACTTGTGAGATCTGGAAGTTCAGATTCTCTTCTTTCTCAGACAAGTGCCAGTGCTCACCATCACCACGCAGTCCCATCCAGAAAGCCGCGGGCAGAGCGGCCGTTACCTGTGACGTGTCCTTCTGCGCTGAGCAGTGAAACTCCCGGAGCCACTGCCAAGGCCAGCTCAGGTCCAAAAGCTGCGCGCGAATCAGAAACAGCAAGGCCTGCGAAGGAATCCCGATCACAGAAGCACACACGGGTAAAGATCCGCTTCCTGACTCAGTCAGTCTGCACGGGAAGAAATGTTCTTATTTGATTCATTTCAGATGTTTGTCAAAAAAGTTCATCAATGAAATGAAGTGGTCTGTAATTTACTTCAAAATAACACCAAGGAGTTCCCTGGTGGCCTCTCAGTGAGGATTCCAGGCTTTCACTGCTGTGGCCCAGGTTCAGGCCCCAGCTGGGAGCTGAGATCCTGCCCTGTGGTGGAGCCACAGATAGTGCTGATAATAGTTCAGTGAAAGAAGGGTGATGGGAAGGTGCGAGGGAGGGTGCAAAGGGGCAGAAGGAGCTCCAGATGGATCCTCCTTATGTATATTTATATATGTGTAACCAGATCTTATATACAGTCCTCATATATGTATATTTATGTATATAGCCAGGTCTTATATATAATCCCCATATATATAAAACCACCTCTTATACACAGTCCTCACATATATATACAGCAAAGTCTTATACATAGTCCTCATATGTATCTGCTAAGCCAAGTCGCTTCAGTCGTGTCCGACTCTGTGCGACCCCATAGACTGCAGCCCACCAGGCTCCCCCGTCCCTGGGATTCTCCAGGCAAGAACACTGGAGTGGGGTGCCATTTCCTTCTCCAATGCATGAAAGTGAAAAGGGAAAGTGAAGTCGCTCAGTTGTGTCCGACCCTCAGGGACTCCATGGACTGCAGCATTCCAGGCTCCTCCGTCCATGGGATTTTCCAGGCAAGAGTACTGGAGTGGGGTGCCATTGCCTTCTCCGCCTCATATGTATATATATTTATATATGTATATAGCCAGCTCTTATATATATAAGTCATATATATATATATAATTTATATATTTACATATTATATATAACTATATATAAAATATACATAATTATAATCACATAATTATATTTCTTTATATATATAAATATGTAATGATTTATATATATATAAAACGAGCTCTTATATGTAGTCCTAATATATATATATATATAGAGAGAGAGAAGGATTTGTTACAAAATATATTCTCTTTGTAGCGTTTGAAGTTTTCCATAATGAGAAGCAGGGGCACAGCTGTGTGTGCATACCCCGGCTGTGTGTGCCGTCCCCGTGCTAGTGTCGATTCAGAGCTCAGCGCGCGACCCCTCTCCTCGGTGCCCCGGCCCTCTGCCTGGCAGGTGCCCTGTGGCATGCGAGCGTGTCACTGCATCGCTCCTCTTCTGCTCAGTGGTTTGGTCTTAATGAGCTTATCTGTCTTTAGCATAGCTGCATGGTTGTGTGACTCACAGAACCTCAGCCCTAAAGGTAAGAAATGTTAGTCATATGTTCTGTTCTGTTCAAGATACTGAAAGAAGTAGTTGCTGAAACCCTGAAGAAGCACAGGATTACGGAGGCTCACGAATGTTTCCCTGCTTGCAGCCAGCGTCTCTTTGAGATCTCCAAGTTCTACCTAAAGGTACAATGTCTTTTCTACTGATGGCAAAATTGAAGTCAAGTTCTAATGTTCCTATTTGAGTCAATGTAATATTAATTGAGTATTTTTACATTGACAACTTATTGCTACATTTTTTACTAGAGGTAGAAAAAACGAGTCAAAATATTTTATGGTTGATTTTAGTTCTCCTATATAGAAAACTATACCTTAACTGACACCCTCAGTGTTTCCCTAACAGGTCATTGACTTAAGTTGATAATAAGCTTCAGGTTATTTTATGTAATGTACTCAGGTAATTTTAGTACATAGTGAAGCTGCCTGACGGAGTCACAACACGCAGTCTCTAGTTCTGAATCCACTAGTAGCTCATCTCACACGCGAGTAAAGTCATGCTCAACATTCTCCAAGCCAGGCTTCAGCAGTATGTGACCCGTGAACTTCCTGATGTTCAAGCTGGTTTTAGAAAAGACGAAGGAACCAGAGATCAAATTGCCAACATCCGCTGGATCATGGAAAAAGCAAGAGAGTTCCAGAAAAACCTCTATTTCTGCTTTATTGACTATGCCAAAGCCTTTGACTGTGTGGATCACAACAAATTGTGGAAAATTCTGAAAGAGATGGGAATACCAGACCACCTGACCTGCCTCTTGAGAAACCTGTATGCAGGTCAGGAAGCAACAGTTAGAACTGGGCATGGAACAACAGACTGGTTCCAAGTAGGAAAAGGAGTACGTTAAGGCTTATTTAACTTCTATGCAGAGTACATCATGAGAAATGCTAGGCTGGAAGAAACACAAGCTGGACTCAAGATTGCCAGGAGAAATATCAATAACCTCAGATATGCAGATGACACCACCCTTGTGGCAGAAAGAGAAGAAGAACTAAAAGCCTCTTGATGGAAGTGAAAGTGGAGAGTGAAAAAGTTAGCTTAAAGCTCAACATTCCAAAAATGAAGATCATGGCATCCGGTCCCATCACTTTATGGGAAATAGATGGGGAAACAGTGGAAACAGTGTCAGACTTTATTTTTGGGCTCCAAAATCACTGCAGATGGTGACTGCAGCCATGAAATTAAAAGACGCTTACTCCTTGGAAGAAAAGTTATGACCAACCTAGATAGCATATTCAAAAGCAGAGACATTACTTTGCTGACTAAGGTCCGTCTAGTCAAGGCTATGGTTTTTCCTGTGGTCATGTATGGATGTGAGAGTTGGACTGTGAAGAAAGCTGAGCACCGAAGAATTGATGCTTTTGAACTGTGGTGTTGGAGAAGACTCTTGAGAGTCCCTTGGACTGCAAGGAGATCCAACCAGTCCATTCTGAAGATCAACCCTGGGATTTCTTTGGAAGGACTGATGCTAAAGCTGAAACTCCAGTACTTTGGCCACCTCGTGCGAAGTGTTGACTCATTGGAAAAGACTCTGATGCTGGGAGGGACTGGGGGCAGGAGGGGAAGGGGACGACTGAGGATGAGATGGCTAGATGGCATCACCGACTCGATGGACACGAGTCTGAGTGAACTCCGGGAGATGGTGATGAACAGGGAAGCCTGGTGTGCTGCGATTCATGGGGATGCAGAGAGTCGGACGCTACTGAACGGCTGAACTGAACTGAGCATGGACAAGCCGGCCATTCAGACAACCGTTTTGTGAAACTTAGATTAGCTCCAGTTTTCAGTTTCTGACTTGAATCACTATTTTACGTGGGTTTTGATTAAAACTGCAGGCGAACCACAGATGGAACACTTTCAGTTCCCTTGCAGAGTCTCTCAAGAAAGACAACATTGAAAGTACAAAAGCCAGGAAAAGGAGAAAGGAAGAACACAGCGGTGCTTTCATACGTTTCAGAGCGGGAAGCACGTGGACGCGTGGTGTGGCTGAGCTGCAGTGACGGCCTCGATGCCTGCCTGGGGCTGAGAGTCCAGACCCGGCAGGGTCTCGGGCCTGCTGGGAGCCTGGGGATACCAGGTGCTGTGGAAGGCAGGGGCAGAGTGCCGTGAAAGCGGGAGCTGGAGAGAGGTCCGCAGAGTAAACAGGGAGCCTCCCCTGCTCTGCACACCTTTCCCCACAGCGCTCGCTTGGATGGCTGTGGTGCCTGCGACTCCGCTCTCCCCCGCCCTGTGGCAGTGTGGGAGATGGTCCCTGGAGGAGGAACGCGTGGCAGGCCGCAGTGAAAGGCCAACGCCCTCTCAGTCCCCTGCCTTATAAAGGTGCCAGTGAGTGAGCTCTGCACACACAGAACTTCCAGTAAGGTTTTTATCGTCTCTTTTTAAAATGCGACTCCACAGGGACACCCTTGGAAGCGCAGTGGCTAAGACTCTATGCTTCTGCTCCAGGGAGCATGGGTTCAATCCCTGGACTGGGAACTAAGATCCCAGGTGCTGTGTGCTGCAGCAGAAACACTTTTTAAATGTCTGTGTGACCAGACAGCTGAGACTCAGCGGCGTTCTGAGGAAAGCGTCTAACACAGCAGGTGTCAGACCATAAAGGAGCATAGGGGGCATGCAGGAGGAGCAGAAGCCTGAAGAGAACGCCATGAAAACTGGATGTCTCAGGAAGGAGACAGTCACATGTACAGAACCGGAATGTCTCAGGAAGGAGACAGTCACATGTACAGAACCGGAATGTGATGCTGTTTCCAAAAACTGTAGAACGTGAAATCTCCTTAAAATTAAAAATGCAGTAAAATCCCTGTGATAATCCACAGTGAGAGTAGGGAAGCTGCCAGAAGTTAGCATCACTGACAAAATTGAGGGCGGAAATACTGAATGTGAGACATTAAGTGGGGGATTAGCCTGAAAGGCCCACTGTGCTCATCATAGAGACGGGAGGAGAGAGACCTTCAGAGACTCGCAAGGCGCCCCAGAGCCGAAGCGCGCAAGCCTGCTGCTGGAAGGGCGCAGCTCGCCCCGCCTGGTGGGCGGCACTGCTGCAGGCCCCGTCCCTGTGGAAGGCCACGTCTCCTGGAGGGGGAGAGCTTTCCGTGAAAGCTTTCCGGGAGAGAAGTAGTTGACATAAAGATTCAAGAGTAAGGTTGGCCTTGGGCTTTCCTAGTAGCCTCGTATGCCAGATGGTGGGACACCGTCTTCACATTCTGAAGGAAAGTGATTTCTCTGGTATTTTTATATCTGGCCCAGAAGTCAGTCACTGGGCTTCCCTGGCGGCTCGGACAGCGAGGAGTCCGCCTGCAGTGCAGGAGACCCAGTTTCAGTCCCTGGGTTGGGAACATCCCCTGGAGAAGGGAACGGCTACACTCCAGAACTCTTGCCTGGAAAATCCCAGGGACAGAGCAGCCTGGTGGGGCTACAGTCCATGGGGTCGCGCAGCGTCGGGCGCGACTGAGAGACGAGCACACACAGAAGTCAGCCAAGTGTGAAGATGCTTTCCAGACACAAAAGGTCTGAGAAATTTTGTGACTTGTGTAACCTTTTGATGAATTTGTGGGAAGATGAAATTCAGTTAAACAAGGGACTGAGTCAAGAAATAGGAGAAAAGTACCTAGACTGGGAAAGGTCTGTTCAGTGGGACCAGGCCCAGGAAGCAGCTGGGCCAGACTGCAGCAGGCTGGGGGAAGGGGCGCCAGTGCTGAAAGAATGCAGTTAAGAAAACGGACGCAGAAACGAAAGGCTGAAGGGGGTCCTACCCGGTACCCGAGAGTGTTCGAAGAACTTCGCTTTACATTTAATCAGTCTTTTTAATCAGAGTTGTGGGGTGGGGGGCAGAATTACGTACACGGGAAGCTATGCAGATACAGTTCAACCACAGGATAAAACATTAGATGAAAGAGAAATTACAGCTGCAGTATGTTACCTAGCTTGGGCCTGAACTTTATTTGTTTAAGTGTAAAATGCAAACATTGACTACTTACTAATTTAAGAAAAGATTGTGGTGCGGCTGTCACTGAGAAGAAGCGAAGGGAGGTGGGAGGAGTCAGAGACCTGAATCCAGGGTAGCAGCAGTCACTGTCTGAAACTGTTAAATCACACAATAGCAGTAATGAGTGTATTGTGTAGAAACACAAAGGTATAAATAAGAGAAATGGAAGAAAGAAGTGAAAGTGACTGCTTCGATGGAGCATAACTTGGAAGCACAGCAGAGGACAGCTTTTTTTTGTAGTACAAGTGAATTTTCTAAATTTTATGATTTAGTTTGTTGTAGGTTATTAACTTTTTAAAAGTCATAGATTTCAGTTCTGTGTCTGGTGTCATCCCCTCTGTGTCTGGGTGAAATAGCCAGTAAGAAGAGAGAGGTAGAAGGTGTTTAATCTGAAAAATGAACGTGAATCGTCTGTCCATCTCCTGAGGAATGAAGCATTAGTGGGTATGCATAGCCGACGATGGAGAAGGAAACAGCAGCCCACTCCAGTGTAGTAGCCAGGAGAACCCCATGGACAGTGGACTCTGCGGGGCTGCAGTCCACGGGGTTGCAGAGTCAGACTCGACTGCGCCGCGCGCCTGAGTGTGGTCGTGGGTCTGGCCGGTGCTGTTGGGCTTGGCTCTCAGAGCAGCGTGGACTCACGTACAGACGGGTGTATTTTGGCTAGAGAGCTTTGACCTTCCAGGATGGGGCTACATGCTGATCTCTTACTGTGAGTTCTCCCTCTTTGCGCTGATGATTATAGAGTGATTTACGTGTTCTTTGTAATTTAATGTACAGATTTGAGATGCTCTGTTTTGTTATGTTTAGGATCTTAAAACTTCAAGGGGTCTGTTTGAAGAAATGAAGAAAACAACCAACAGTAATGTCGTGCAGGTAAGTGTTCCCGGAAAGTACCTCCAGTGAAGCGGCTGCTGTCTGTCAGGCAGCCAGGAGGCTGTAATATGCGCAGTGAGAATTAGTGAGTGGTCTTTTCAACTGTGTCCCTGTGACCGCTCATTAAAATAGTCAGTAATGGACTTATGTAAGTAGAGTCGTTAGTAGTTTTAAAGAGATTTCTCTGTTAACAAAAGAGCTTCTAAATTAATGTTCAGAAAGAAAAAGAATAATCCAAAGAGCTGGAAAAATTAATCCATTTTGATTAGCTGTTTTCAAAGCTTGCTTTAATTCTATTTTTAGTGATCCTTTAAAAACACTTTCAAATAAAGGTGAGAAAATAGAGCAGTTATCTTCATTTTGCCCACTGAGAACACCACCATTGTATTCTGCAACATAAAAAAGTTAACCAAAAAGTGTACTTTAGCAAGAAAATAAAATGTGTTTCTTTTTTCTGTTTAAAAATTCATGATATAATCTGTAAATAAATACATATACAAAGAAACACAAAATTTAAAAAAGAAAGAATTTTAAAAGAGAAAATCCTTGGGATCGCTATTCAGGCTGAGAAATAAAACATGTCAGGAACTCGGGAAGCCCCGAAGAGTCTCTTCCCCACCATATGCTGCTGTATCTCCTCTGGAGGTGAACGCTGTATTGGTATTTCGTGCTTGTAGTTTCATTTTTTTAAACTGTAGTTGGCGCGGCGCTGCGGGATGCTGGCTGCTCCCTGTGCCGCGCAGCGCCCCCTTGTGGCTGCTTTCCTGCATGACAGCTTGTGCTTCTCTCCTGGATTGCCTCTCCCCTCCCCCCTCCCCACGAGTAAAGGGCATTTTTAAGAAAAAATGTATTGTTTAAGAGTCTGATGTGTTACTTTTTGTCTTAAATTTTCTACCATGCTCTTTTGAACAATGTATTTTTCTATCGCTTTTGTTTTCAAAAGAATGTACCATAATTATACTTTTTCTCCCCGTAGGTGATTGAATGGGTGTTAGAAAAAGCAAGCAAGAAATAACACAGAATCATTCCCTTTGGATGATTGTAAATTGGATGGTCTATTATAGACCACTTCTTTCTTTAGTCTGAAAACTACACATTTCAAACTTTATTCAAAGAATTAATGTTCCATTTCTAAGGAATTTCATAAATACCCTGTACTTATATAGTTTTGAAGTTGCTCAGTTAATGTAATTTTTAGTTTGTATACTTACAGTTTTACTATATTTTAATTTTTAACATTAATATTTTTATGTATGTTTTAAAATTTTACTCCTGGTTATTTAATTATTTCAATAAATAGAAAAAGATATTTCTTGACTTCTTGGTAAGTGTCTCCGTTTTAGATGTGTTTAAGCTACCGAGTCTTAAATAAGATACTGCCAGTGGCTTCTCTCATGTGTTACAACAGCTTGATTTATTGGACGACTCTTGTTTTAGAAAATATTGGTTAAAAATTCATATACTTGGTCATGTTCCCTTACTCCTGCCCTGGAGCCACCACTGTTGGAGCTATTTATGTTTATTTGGGATGAAAAAAAGAGCAAAAATTGTGAAAATAAGAAATAATGAAAATGACTTACGTACCTTCTCCCAGAAAAAGAAAAAATTTTTCCCATGACGGTAGATTTGGAAAATGTGGAAAATACTAAGGAGAATGGAAAAAATTCCAATACTGTTCTGTCTACAGGTATTTAGTATTTTTAAACATTATATTTATTTTCAAAATTGCAGTCATATGTGTGTTTATATATGTGTATTTGTATGTGTGATATGTATGTATATTAATTTATAGCCTGCTTTTCACTTAACAATGTGATATAACAATATGATTAAAATGATTTTTATATCATATCATTAATAACTGCATGATTGAAATGAATCAGTTTATTTAACCAATCCTGCATCGTTGGACATATGAGTTTAATATTTCCTTATTGTAAATGAAACTTAAATGAGTATTTCTGGTACATCACTGATTATTCCTTAGTTTTCAGAGTGGAATCTGTGGGTGTCTGAGTGTACTGCTTTAACTTAACTTCAGTGCTGTGCTCACACTTAATAACTTTTGTGAATGTCCCATAAAAATACTGGAAATGGCAACCCACTCCAGTGTTCTTGCCTGGAGAATGCCAGGGACAGAGGAGCCTGATGGGCATCAGTCCACAGGGTCACAGGAGTTGGACACGAGTTGGCGACTGGACCACCACCACCACCATAAAAATACTTCAGAGTAAAAAGTGACTTAAGACACTTGAGATAATGTGAAAGCGGATAACAGGAGCGATCTAAGAGGCCCAGAGGCCTCAGGTCCGTTTCTGGCACGACTGGACTCTCGGGAGAAGCTGCAGGCCAGGCCGAAGTCCAGCAGCGTGAGCCGCCTGCCTGTGTGCAGGAGAGGACCCTGCTGGCCGGGCGAAGGCAGACCTGAGGGAGGGTAGAGCAGAGCGCAGGCCTCAGCTGTTCTGACGTTAATTCCCATGCTGGGGATAATGCCTAAAACTTCCACTACCTGCGAGTGGAAAAGGGGGCCACAGGGCCAGACTAGCTCAGCCTGCTGCACTGTGATGGCACGCTGGGGAAATCGTTGCGCACATCACCTGGAAAAGAGAAGTTGGCTTCCTTGTGGCTCAGATGGTAAAGAGTCTGCTTGCAGTGCAGGAGACCGGGGTTCGATTCCTAGGTGGGCAAGATTCCCCAGGGAAGGGCATGGCATCCCACTCCTGCGTTCCTGCCTGGAGAACCCATGGGCAGAGGAGCCTGGCAGGCTATAGCCCACGGGGTCGCCAAGAGGCAGACACGGCTGAGCGACTAAGCACACACACACAACCTGGAAAAGAGGAGTTGTGCCAGGTGAACTCACGGGTCTAATTAAGGCTAGTTCGACCAGAATGTTGAAAGTGCCAGTGAGCCATTTGCTTATTTGGCTGAAAATGATCAAGGACAAGACACATGAGCCACAGGAGGGGGAATGCTCAGCTTTCCAGCAGAGTCTTGAAGAGACACAGAAGACTCGGAGCATTCTGGAGTGGAGAGCCAGATGTTCCCACCTCATCTCCAGTGTCTCCAAGCGCCTCAAGACCAAACCAAAGCTGCACGGTGAACGCTTCAGTAAACCCTTTCAGCAAGACAGAAGGACTTCTGTGACTCCTGCGGGTGCTGCCCCACAGCACTCTGCCAGCCACAGGGGCCCTGTCTGGCGTGGTTGCCATCTGACAGACGAGACTGTGACTTTGGATACACAGAAAGCCCACAAGTCTTATCTCTATTGGCGATGTAATTCACATATTATGAAATTCGCCCCTTATGTAATCTGGTAGGTTTTAGTATATCCACAAAGTTCTGTAATCATCACCACCGTCTAATTCCCTCACATTTCCATCAGCCCAGTAGAAATGCTGTGTCTACGAGCAGTCCTCTCAGGCGCCTGTCTCCTCTCTCTCCTTTGGATTTGCCTGTGCTGCACGTTGGATGGACAGGGACTAGCACAGTGTGTGTTCTTCTGTATCCGGCTTCTGCTTGTTCAGGCTCAGACTCTGGACTGCAGCCCAGCAGGCTTCTCTGTCCATGGCACTTTCCAGGCAAGGACACTCGAGTGGGTTGCCATTCCCTCCTCCACATCTCGTCACTGGCAGGCGGGTTCTCTGCAAGAGGTGTTCTGGGCTCCCTGTGTTGTAGCATGAATCAGCATGTCACTGTATGAACCTGTCACAGTTTATCCATTCATCAGTCGATGGGCACTGGGCTGATCCGCATCTTGGCTGTTGTGAATGATGCTACTGTGGACATTTGTGCACAAGTTTTGGCACAGACAAATATTTCCCATTATTGGGTGGAACTGCTGGACTATATAGTAACTGTTTAATTTTGAGAAAATGGCAGACTTTTCCATAGCAGCTATACCATTTGACTTTTCTATCAGCAGCTCCAATTTCCACCTCTTTGCTAATTCTTGTTAGCATTTATCTTTTTACAGATGATAGGAAATGTGAGAAAGGTATTTTTATGGATTTTCCAGGTTAGTTTGCATATCCAAATAAATGAAATGACCTCCCTTGTTTACTGAGGAGCATTAATCAACACTGTAAAAAATTTTAAAGTATAAACATTTTTCATCTACCTTACTCCAAAGAAATAAGATTGTATTCTGTTAACTCTTAATTTCTTCCCATTCTGGAAATAAGAATGAAGAGCCTGAGGAATGTTGCATAACTTTATACCTTTAATTTCACAGATTTCATCTTTTCCATTTGTATTTCAGCTTCTTGGATCACTGAATGTGGGAGGATTGGAAGGGAGAGCTCTGTTAGTTAGATCAGTTCAGTTCAGTCCCTCAGTCGTGTCTGACTCTTTGCAGCCCCATGAACCACAGCACACCAGGCCTCCCTGTCCATCACCAACTCCCAGAGTCCACCCAAACCCATGTCCATTGAGTTGGTGATGCCATCCAACCATCTCATCCTCTGTCGTCCCCTTCTCCTCCTGCCCTCAATCTTTCCCAGCATCAGGGTCTTTTCCAATGATTAAGCTCTTCTCATCAAGTGGCCAAAGTATTGAGTTTCAGCTTCAACATCAGTCCTTCCAATGAACACCCAGGACTGATTTCCTTTAGGATGGACTGGTTGGATCTCCTTGTAGTCCAAGGGACTCTCAAGTCTTCTCCAGCACCACAGTTCAAAAGCATCAATTCTTCGGCTCTCAGCTTTCTTCACAGTCCAACTCTCACATCCATACATGACTGCTGGAAAAACCATGGCCTTGACTAGATGGACCTTTGTTGGCAAAGACTCCTTAAAAACTCATGTTCTCTGGAGCATGCATCCCTATTGTTGATTTCCTTAACCATGTGCTAAGGAAATCATACCCTTTTTTGAGATCGACAGATTTAGAACTTTGTTTTAAAGACAACAACTGTGGCCAAAGGCTATGTGGGAATTGCCTTATTAAAGGTAACATTAATTGTATAATGAGAAAATAAATTGCCACAGAATTTAGTTAGTTTCATTTTAGTTGGGTAGTTTAGAATGTAGTACTTGCCCAGTAAATGAATCAGATTTACTTTATTTACATAATATTAGAATTAATGTATTTTACCATCTAGGTGGGGATTTTATTGTGTCCTCTCAGCCTTGAGAAAATGAAGGTGAAAGTGTTAGTCACTCAGTCGTGTTCAGCCTGTGCTGCCCTGTGGACTGTGGCCCGCCAGGCTCCTCTGTCCAGGAATTCTTCAGGCAAGAATACTGGCGTGGGCTGCAGTTCCCTTCTCCAGGGGACATTCCTGACCCAAGGATCGAACCTGGGTCTCCTGCATTGCACACAGATTATTTAACGTCTGAGAGCTTGCCTGAAATATCAACAGGAAAAATAGGAAGGTTCCAGAGTATCACCAAAAGCTAGGGAATCCAAAACCTACTTTATTAATGCAAGACCACAATTTAATCCCCAGGCAGGAATTTAGCAATTTTTTCCTTTAGTGTAAGCAGTAATTTCCCTCAAATGCCATTTTTTAGATGTCATGCATGCTTATTAAAAAGTTTCATCTTTAAGTATATATGTATGACTGTTTGCTTTGTACATATCTTAAGCTATTTAGGGAGAAGGCGATGGCACCCCACTCCAGTACTCTTGCCTGGAGAATCCCAGGGACGGAGGAGCCTGGTGGGCTGCAGTCCATGGGGTTGCTAAGAGTTGGACACGAGGCGACCCAGCAGCAGCAGGAAGTGGGGGTGACTGCTCGTGCTGGCTTTGCCTCGCCCTCTCTGATGAGCGGTGCTGAGCGACTTCTCATGCACTTATTGGCCAGTGGATATTTTCTTTCGGGAAATGTCCACCAAATGCTTTCTTAAGGACTTTTCAGTGGGATTATTTCTCTTTTTATTGTTGAATTGTAAGAGTTCTTTGTAGTTTCTGGATCCTAGTCCCTTATCTATGATTTACACATATTTCCTCTGGTTTTCAAATAGTAAAAGACTTCTCAACCCCAGCCTGCTGTTTTTATTACAAGTAACTTGAACACAAACCAAGTTCTGGTACTAAAGAGGGCTTGGTGTATAGACAAAATCCCTTGAAAATGTAGTTAAAATGAGAGTTGGAAGCCCTGAGCCCAGGTGAAGACCCAACATGAAACCGCACACACAGAAGCAGCAGGTGGCACCCCCCTTGGCACCTTTCCAGGCCAGTCTTGGAGGAAGAGGCAAGCAAGACATGTCTTTATGCACCCGTGTCCCTCTGTGGCTATTAAGGAAAGCACCAGCCAGCCCAGCACATGCAGAGGTGAGTATTTATTTAATTCATACTTGAAGTTTACAGGGTAGCCATAACGGAGAAGGCAATGGCACCCTACTCCAGTGCTCCTGCCTGGAAAATCCCATGGATGGAGGAGCCTGGTGGGCTGCACTCCTTGGGGTCCCTGAGAGGTGGACTCGACTCAGTGACTTCACTTTCTCTTTTCACTTTCATGCATTGAAGAAGGAAATGGCAACCCACTCCAGGGTTCTTGCCTGGAGAATCCTAGGGACGGGGGAGCCTGGTGGGCTGCCGTCTATGGGGTCGCACAGAGCCGGACACGACTGAAGCGACTCAGCAGCATAGTGCTATAAACGTAGGCACATTTTATAAACTCATGGTACGTGCACAAAGTGCGTCCTCACCCTCGTCCACTCAAGATAGAATAATATCTGTAAAATGGGCCAGAAAGGCCCCACTCGTTAATTGTAGAGGACTCCTGCCCATTAAGACCATTCCTTCTGACTTAACCAAGCAGGGTCAACAAGCTTTTGGACAAAGCAACGTGCATTTTTTCAGCATTTCAGTGCATCAGTTGAAAGAATTAAATGCCTCTGGCTGAATGGTTTCTAAAATATATTTATAGTTTTGTTACTCCTACTTAGTCAAGGCAGAAAAAGAAACTTGATATCTGTATTTCTGTTGGTTTTCTTTAAATTCCCATGGGATGGTTTAGAGATACGTCACCACACCAAAGGGCTCACCTAATTACTCTTAACAATTGGGCAGCTTCCCTCAAAGTCTAGTTTAAGACATCATTCGTTGGAGGTGGTTTGCACCTAAAAGAACAGACATTGTGAATTTAATAACTCATCGATTCAAATACAAGACAGTTGATCACAGAGGGAACTGGACAAAAACAAATCCCCCAAATGACTCAGGTGATTGGCTCTCCATACCCAGGCATGGCCCAGCTGTATGAGTCTGTTATTCACATTGTTCATAGCGCACATCAAGACGATTAAAATCTACAGTGTGAAGTAATAACTTGTTGAATCCAAATTGAAGGATAAAAAATGAATATTTGGATTGATTCATCATAGCCACTCTGATATGATACAATTTAATTTTGAGGAAGAAAAATGATTTATATACACAGTTCTTAGTAAAATTTTCTATTTCCTACTAATATTTTAATTCAGAAAATGCATTTTTATTCAAATATATTTTTCTAAAATATAAATATTTAAATTAAACTTTTATAAATGCAGAGAATGTAGTTTCTTTTGAACCCCACCCAGATATTAATCAGTCTAAAACCCTAGTGATGAAGAAATACTATTTGTAATTATGATCATTTTAATGTGTGTATAAATATATAATAGGATCTTTGCAACTTAATTATGAGTAATTAACTCACACTTCATGTAGTATGGAGCACCTTAGATTACATATTGTTGAACTATTGGCATTAATATCTGTATTTTCATGTTATTTACAATACACAAGTATAGTTCTCTTGTATAACAACTTTCCAATGATTCTGAAAATATATCATGAAAGAGTGCATTACAATTTACAGATGCATCAAAGCTTTCCTACAACATTGAGGCTGGGACTTCACTCTTTAGCATTTTAAAATAGGAAACAAAATCAGTGTTAAAGCTATGTTTTCCAAAGTGATTGTTTTGTTGTGTGTTTAAACACTAGTTTCATAAGATATCTTAGAAAGTAGTTCTGTAGATGTGTTAGGAATAACATAGGATCATCCCTCTGTGTTGGGATCATTTCCCCTGCAGAACTGCAGGGTGCAATAAAGTCTGAAGAGGGCTGCAGCCATGAACTCTGTCTAACATTCTTTAATGCAGTATATAACAAGCAGCTTTTTATTACTTTTTTATTTCCCTCTACACAAAATACCATTCAATCAATACCCTTTGGAACTTGAATTAATTTTACTTGTATTACCCTGGGGAAACACATATCTAAAATAAAATGCTGATCTAAAGTAAAACTCCATAAACACATGTATCTGAGTGAACAAAATCACTTTTTAAATCTTTCTGCATAGCTCTCTGAAAAGACACACATATCTAACCTGGAACATTTGTCTGTGTAAACTACAGAGGAGAGAAGTGTTGCAAATACAGAAATTCTAGAGCTAATTTTCAAGATTTGAGGCAAGTGACTTTAAAATCAAATAGCAGGTTGTTTTCAGTGAATGTGTTCTGAAAGATAAAAGCAAAAGTGTTAAATCAATAAGACTGTGCTATCTGGGACCTCCCTGGTGGCTCAGATGGTAAAGCGCCTGCCTACAGTGCTGGAGACCTGGGTTCGATCCCTGGGTCGGGAAGCTCCTCTAGAGAAGGAGATGGCACCCCACTCCAGTACTCTTGTCTGGAAAATCCCATGGACGGAGGAGCCTGCTAGGCTGCAGTCCATGGGGTTGCAAAGAGTCGGACACGACTGAGTGACTTCACTATGCTGTCTGAAAATATTCTTGTAGAAAAATATCAGGTCATTATATTATTTCCTGGAATTTCAAAAGAGCTGTGAGTGCTATTCATGGGGTGGTTGTAACACTGGCTGTCTATGTAAAACTCAGCATTAAACAGAATCATATAAGGCTCTATTACTTGCTTGCAAATGCATGCATACAGCACAGGCAGAAATAAGGGCCAGTACAGGCTCAGCACTTCCACTGAAAACCACAAAATGGGTATAACTAGCTAACCCCTGTGAATTATTATACATAGATCTCAAATGACAATCTTAAAAAAAAATCCATAATTTGCTTTCTATAAATAAAGCTCTAAGTCATGGCTCTAAAATAGCAGGCCTTGGTATGAGTGCAGTCCCAGAATTAATTCTTTCACGCAAACCACTCTTCAGCAAAGCTTTGCAATGTAAGCAGTCTACTCTGGCTCAGAATCTACCGGCTTATAGCTCAGATAAGTATCTGATGTGTTAATCCCCACTTATCATATGCTCATGAGAACACTGCAGAACCCTACACCATTGAAAGGGAAGTCATTAAGAAAAAGTAGGCTGTTTCATACTTAAAAGGTGGGTTTCCATTTGAGTCCTTTCCTTACCAGTGGAAGGCAACTCAGAAGTGGGAAACGGGGCACAGTAAAACGAGGGGGCCTTACTCCTGGGGTGGGGAGGGGGAGGCGGAACGCGTCCTTTTCTCATCTGTTCAGCCCTGGCTTTGCAGGTGTTTGGCTTTGCAGGTGAACCAGGTGCCTAGAAACTGGCTAAGAGCTGCACATGCTGCCGCAGCAGCATGTCCTTGATTGTCATTATCTAAGAGCTGTGCTGCGTATCTCCAGTCAGCCTCGCCTCTCTGCCCTTTTACTGTGCTAAAAAGCCAGTTTCATTCTGACAGTCCTTGCGGCGTTTTCTGAGGGTGCCCTTTATAGTGCGGAGACTGACAGAAGCTGGGCTCTGCTGCGCGGGGCTCGGGTCTGCAGCCGACACGCTGCGCTGGGTGGTCACTGCGGATGCTGTCCGCAGCGACGCTCTTCTGGGGGCCACGAGCCTCCTTCACTCAGAGGTGATTCGCCCCTCTGCTCAGGCCACCAACCCCAGTCTGGTAATCTTAGCTGACAGGAAGGAATGGATGATGAAAACAATTGGCTTGGGGCAGGAGTGCAGGTCAAGTTGCTGGAATTTAAAGAGAAGAGAACATGGAAAATTGTAAATGAGTGCTTGACACAAACAGTGATTTACACATCAAACAGATCCAAGCTCTTCCTGTTTTTAAGTGTTAACTGGAGCAACTGTTTTTAAATCCTTGCCCCCAATGAGATAAAAAAAAAAAACTCTTTGAACTTCCTCCTCACATCTCATCTATCGTATTTCCCAAAATAAGCTCTGTGAAATTTGTACATACCAATAGCGCGCATATCCGCGCTGCCCTCCTTGCTGTCTAGCCTTTTATTTTTGGCCTCGCGATTATTCATGTTGGATTAGGTGTTGCACAAGGCGGTGCTACGTGTCCCAGCAGACTTGAGTCCCGGTTCTCACACTTGAGGTGTGTACATAACCTTGGACAAGTCATTTAAAATATTCTCAGTCCAACCTGACTTACAGGGTAGACTATTAAAATGAGATACTGCAGGTGAAAATCCCTCGAAAACCGGAAAGCACAGAAGCTGTATTAGGAGCAGCCGCATCCTCACAGCTCGTGGGCGTGAAAGCACCTCGGGCACCGTCTGTGGAGGCTCCTTCTGAAGGCTGGCTTTCCCGCCTCCCTACAGAGCCGGCACAAGGTCAGAGCCGAACAGGCTGAGTTTTCATCACCTGACCTAGTTCGAGAGCGCTGTGTTGCTCCTGATTCTTTTTTTTTAATCTCGCTATTGATTTTCCTTTTTGTTGAAGTATAGTTGATTACACTTGCTAATTCCTGCTGACAGCAAAGTGATTCAGCTATACATATGCACACACTCTTTCATTAATATTCTTTTAAAGACGGTTTTATCATAGGACTTTTTGAAACTGGGGATAACTGTTTCACAGTGCTGTGTGAGTGTCTGCTGGGCCTCAGTGTGAATCAGCCGTGAGCACCCAGACATCCCGCCCACCCCTCTGGGCCCCTGCGCCTTGGCTGGGCCCCTGCGCCTTCCAGCGCTCTGCCGCGAGCTCTCTGTTTGCCCACGGCAGTGCGTACGCCAGGGCTACTCTCAGTTCGTCCCCCTTATCCCCAGCTCTGTTCTGGTGCTGGAGAATAACAACGTGACCAGGGTAACATCCGGCAAAGTTAAGTCGTACTTAGCATGAACCAGGCACTGTGTGAATACTTTCTAAACGTTCTCTTAGTTAAATCTCACAGAGTCCCTCTGGGATAGCTACTGTTACTATCTCTATGTCTTAAGTGCAAAACTGAGATTTGGTGAAGCTATAAAACCTTCTAAGACCACACAGCTTACAGCAAGGAGAAAGCATGAACTCAGACGCAGGCCTGTCTGACGCCAGACCCTGGGCCCTCTTGTTTTGTGGTGGCACTGGGTGTGTCCTGCAGCCCTGCGCTTGAGCGCTCAGCTCTCCTCTAGTTTGCAGTGAGCGGGGTCTCCTCTTATTTCAGAACACGGGCTCTGGAGCAAGTGGGCTTTGTCACCCTGGGGCGTGTGGGATCTCTGTTTCCGGACCAGGGGTCAACCCGTGCCTCGGCATTGGCAGGCAGATTCCTAACCACTGGGCCATCAGGGAAACCCACGGCACCAGCATATTCGCTTTTACTAACACAGAACGTAACTTTTCAAGCTAACCTTAAAGATGACCTCCTTCAGTCCCTGTGCTTTATAGACGGGTAGACTCAGCCAAAGAGATGAGAGGACTTGCCCAGGACACGTGATGAGCTAGTTCCAGACTCAGGAAGACAGCAGGGGCCGCGACCCTAAGCTTACTGCGGCCTCTACTTGTCTCTGCCCCCTTCCCCTAGCACCTGCCCCCGGGGGTTGCTTAGCTAGGTCCTGGGGACGGTGTGTCTGAAACTGATTCTCAGTCTAACATATCGACAGCAGAAAAATCAGTCCTTCCTAAGTCTTTCCAAGCCAGGCTGCAATTGCAGGCAGAAAGGCCAAAGTTTAGGCAGATGTTACTTTTCCTCACTGGCAAAAAGCCTTGAGTTTTCCAGCCACGGATAAAAAGCAGGACTCTCCTGCCGCTCTTGCACTTCCGGCAGATTCTTTACCCCTGAGCCAGCAGGGAAGCCCGGGGAGGGGAGGGTTGTGCAAGCCTAATAGCTGAGTGACAGTGACGGGATCTTATTTTTAGAGATTTATCTCTGCATTTCATATGCTCCCCCACCCCCCGATCCAGGTTATCAAGAATGAGTCAGTGAATATTTGTTGACTAAGCCCATGACTAGGAAGGACCTAGAGAGAGACCAGCTTTCCCAAATCAAAGTCCTTTTTGCAGCTCTACATTCCACAGCTTAAATGAGATGCTAGGTCTTCCCGAGAACACCCGTGCTAGAAAGTGGAAGAATGTGTGACTCCTCCTTCAGAGGAGCTAGAGTGATGTATTGTTTCAATGTGGCAGTCGGCCACGATCGAAGGAAATCATGACTTTAAGCACAGGGGCCATCTGCAATGCCAGGAGGAGCATGAATGTTGCCCTGACTGGCTGGATCGCTGGCTTCGCTGATGCCTCTTGACAGGAGCTCACAGTTCCTGGTCCTTGCCTGGTCCTCTCTCCGCGTGGGGATGCTGACCAGCATTGCTGGGTTTCCTGGCTCCCTTTCCCCTCTGGGCTCTTCACCTTCTCCACTCCCGAGACCTCAGAGACCATGGGCAGGACCGGTATTTCACATCTGTGTGTCCCTGACATCTCGCACAGTGCCCAGTTTAGATCAGATGCTTTTCAACAATGAATGGTACAGTTTGATGGTGGTGGGGCCCTCTTGGAGAAGAATTAAAGCAGAGACATTACTGTGCCGACTAAGGTCCGTCTAGTCAAGGCTATGGTTTTTCTGTGGTCATGTATGGATGTGAGAGTTGGACTGTGAAGAAGGCTGAGCACCGAAGAATTGATGCTTTTGAACGCGGTGTTGGAGAAGACTCTTGAGAGTCCCTTGGACTGCAAGGAGATCCAGCCAGTCCATTCTGAAGGAGATCAGCCCTGGGATTTCTTTGGAAGGAATGATGCTGAAGCTGAAACTCCAGTACTTTGGCCACCTCATGCGAAGAGTTGACTCACTGGAAAAGACTCTGATGCTGGGAGGGATTGGGGGCAGGAGGAGAAGGGGACGACTGAGGATGAGATGGCTGAATGGCATCACGGACTCGATGGACGTGAGTCTGAGTGAACTCTGGGAGATGGTGATGGACAGGGAGGCCTGGCATACTGCGATTCATGGGGTCGCAAAGAGTCGGACACGATTGAGCGACTGAACTGAACTGATATAAAGGATCCTTTCCTTTGATTCAAATATTTCTGTTATATTCAAATAATACTGAAGGAAAGGACTTTAAAAATTGGATGCCATCACTATTTTTCAAGGATCCATTAAGACACGAACCTGTAAGTATTTTGTTAATAATCAAATAATAAATATAAGGCAGTATTATGTTTGCAAGCCAGTATGGGTGAGTTGTATTAGGAAATACATGAAATCACACTGTCTAAAGAAAAGTGCACTTACAAGCTCTCCATCTTTGCCTCCAAAATCTAAATACAGCATCCTGATTCCATCATCTGAAGACATTTTCAGCTTTTCATAAGGAGCCTGCATGATTGTCTTGACGGCACCCTCCTGTGGCTCAGTGGTAATCGAAAACCCGTTCTCGTAATGTATGGTCAGGCGGCACTCCTGGTTCCTGTAGGTGCAAGCTGGGAGAGACAGAGCAGGAGGGTGAGTGAGGAGCAGCGGCAGTCCGCCCCTTCTCCCCACCCCCAGGCCCAGACACAAAGCCGCTTTCTAAAGGTAAAAATTAATAATGTCCCTGAAGTATTCTCCTTAGATTGATTATGACATTGTCACTTAACTTGTCCCGTGAAATGAAGGGAAATAAACAGAAAGAAATTCCTTTTGCTGAGATTTACTACAGTTTATCTGGGCTCTAGCCCTAATGTAACCATCTGATATATATCTAGGGAGACAGGTGTTCCAATGACCTTGTCGCAAGCTGGAAAAAACAAACCTGACACTGAAAAAACCATTTATTTGGCTGCACTGGGTCTTAGCTGCGGCACAAGGGATCCGCCCTGTAGCCGGAGGACTTCTCTCTGTGCTGATGTGTGGACTCGGCTGCCCCCAGGGATGTGGGGCCTTAGTTCCCCAACCAGGGATGGAACCCGAGTCCCCTGCATGGGAAGGCCGATTCTTAGCCACTGAACCACCAGAGAAATCCCTGACACTTGATTTAGAGTAAGCTACCTCTGACCATTGTCTTCATCATCACCACACACACACAATCCATAAATGAACCAATCATCAATTAATGAAGCACCTCTCTCCTGATGAAATAAGCAATCACTCCCCTAGTGACGCTACCCAAGTCAACAAAAATACATGTCAGAAGCCAGGAGCGAGCTGCTAAAAAAACAACCCGAGTTTTAAATTTTAAAAAGTCAAAGCTCCTTTTATAAACAAAGGCGAGCTTTTTGAATTTCCTGATGATCTGATCATCGTGGGCCCTGGAGAATCGGCTGCTGCAGCTCCCGATGCGATGGGGCAGCTTCTACGAAGGAGCCGCGCACCCCGCCACCCAGGGTGCAGTCAGCCTCCACTGCTGTCCACAGGAGGCCCCCCAGTTCCAGAGAACAAAAGGAAAACCTTTCCATCAGGTGAGGCGCCAGCACTTATCTGTGGCCCGCGCTGCGTTTAGGAAAATAGACCAACCCTGTCCGATGATGAGCAGTAGGCCCGCCTCCTGATTCCAAGTTTCTGTTCAGAAGACCTGAGTGTTAAAAACCCTTCACCAAAGAGTTCTGGAGGGAATTCCCTGGCAGTCTGATGGTTAGGACTCCAGTCAGGCCCAGGGTTCGATTCTTGATTGGGGAACTAAGATCCCTCAAAATGCACAGCCCCAAAAAGTAAAGCTGAGAGTTCTGGGAAGGGTGATCAAGGAACAGATTTTTTTTTTTTTCCTTACATAACAGCACATTTAACAGACCCTGGTAACTCAACTGGCTCTGGCCTTCATGGTCATCTGAAAGCTCTTCAGGGAAACCAAGACAGCTTCTTTCTGAGGGAGGCGCAAAGATAAGGCAGTATTGATTACTCTGCACCATCACTAACTCAGCGCTATAAGCCGGAGTTTCACCCAAACGCAGTTGGGAAGCTTAGTACGAGAAGTGAGAAGAGCAGAGCTCAGAGAGGTGGGCACGTCCCAACCCGCTGGTTCCGATGCAGGATCCAGCCCTTCCCTCCCAGGGGTCTCCCGCTCCGCTCTGCGCGCACGATGCGGAGGGGCGGGACAGGGATACTGGCAGAGAGACGCTCCGGGGCATAGCTGGGGGACACAGGCTGTCCCTCTGCTCTCAAAATGAGGAGGCTTTAACTGGTTAAAATATATGCTCTTTCCTTCCAAGGGCCGCAGCCATCTTTCAACGTGTAACTAAGGGCTGACATTTTCCGGAGACATCTCTAATAGAGCTGGGAGTCCTGGGCAGAGGCCCTCGGCGACTCCCACATTATCCTCTGGGGGCCTGGACCTCCTCCGCCCGGCTGGTTCACGGATGGCCAGCCCGCAGCACGGAGGCACCACAGCTGCAGTGACGGCTTCCCAGCTTTTTGTGTTTGTTTTAATGGAGTATAACTGCTTTACATTGCATGACTTCTGCTGGGCAATGAGGTGAATGAGTGATACATACACATACCCCCTCCCTCTTAGACCTTCCTCCGACCCCAAACCCCATCCCACCCTCCAGGTCACTGCGGGGCACCGAGCTGAGCTCCCTGCGCAGACAGCAGGCGCTCAGCGGCTCCGATGTGCACACACTCGTGTGTGCGTCAGAGAGCTCTCCCAGCTCGTGTCCCCGGTCCCCTCCCCAGGCTTTGTCCACACGGACATTCTCTACGTGCGTCTGTTCCTGCCCTGCGCACGGGTCCATCTATACACGGCTTCCAGCCTTGAATCTTCATTTCTGACACTGTTTAACGTTGCAGAATGTGGGCAACTGGGCTCTCAACATGGTTTTCCCTTTTCATCTATCTTTGAACTTTAAAGCTATGCCACTGGATGGTCTAATTAACCAATCGTGATTCCTTTTCATTCAAATTGACCTAAAGTGGTACTTGTGGCCTTTAGGTAATGGAATCGGTTATCTGAAGGCGCTCTTAATCTACACAGGATAAACTGAACGCATTATCATGCTAACTGACACTCTGGTGAAAACGCCAGCCCCCTCCCAGCTCCCTGCAGGTGTCTTTGCCTCTGAAACTCGCTGCAGTCATTTCTTTGACTCTTCTCTCCCACCACCTGGCCGACTCGCTCACTCCACACCATTCTCTGTTGTTTTCCTTGGGCTGGTCGATCAACAGGCTCATTGTTTTTCTGTCAAAGTAGATTTCAGCTTATAGAGAGAGGAATTTTATGAAATGTGTGGACTGTAAACTAAACCAACCCCCTGTGGCCATTTTATTCTTTCCTAGAACACTCCTGATTGCTGCTAGGAGTCTGGACTTCTCTGCTATGATACATACAACTTCAGGAAATTTCGTTTTCAGGTGATTTGAGCCTTTACCAACTCTCAGGTTCAAAACTCTCGTTTTGCTCGCCATACAGAATATATGTCAAAAACGAAAACTTCAGTGACACGTCAAGAAACATTTTCAGACATGCTGGAAAATATTGGGAGTACTATCTTCAGGATAACTTTAAAAAATAACTTTGTTTGTTTGTTTCTGGCTGTGCTGAGTCTTCGCTGCCGTGCAGGCCTTTCTCCAGTTGCAGTGAGTGGGGCTGCCCCCCTGGTCACGTGTGGGCATCTCTTGCTGCCGAGCACAGGCTCGTGGGCGCCTGGGCCTCAGCAGGTGCAGCCTGGGGCTCAGGACTGTGGCCCCGGACTCCAGAGCGTGGCCGAGGAGTCGCAGTGGATGGGCCCAGCTGCTCTTGGCATATGGACTCTTCCTGGACCAGCGCTCGAACCCATGACTCTTGTATTAGCAGGTAGATTCTGTACCACTGAACCACCAGGGAGGCCCCAGGATAGTTTTTAAAAGACGTTGATCCTCTCAGAGATGCTGCAGTAGAAATCCCACAAGACACCTGGTTTCTTATGTTTGCACAAATGAAGGAAATGTGGAGGAACCCAGCTACTTGTTGATGTGTATCCCGTCTTTTATTTACTTTTAAGTTCATCTCACATGCTAGTAAAGTCATGCTCAAAATTCTCCAAGCCAGGCTTCAACAATACGTGAACTGTGAACTTCCAGATGTTCAAGCTGGTTTTAGAAAAGGCAGAAGAACCAGAGATTAAATTGCTAACACCCCCTGAATCACTGAAAAGGCAAGAGAGTTCCAGAAAAACATCTATTTCTTCTTTATTGACTATGCCAAAGCCTTTGACTGTGTGGATCACAGGAAAATGTGAAAATTATGAAAGAGATGGGAATACCAGACCACCTAACCTGTCTCTTGAGAAACTTGTATGCAGGTCAGGAAGCAACAGTTAGAACCGGACATGGAACAACAGACTGGTTCCAAACAGGAAAACGAGTACATCAAGGCTGTATATTGTCACCCTGCTTATTTAAAGAGTACATCATGCGAAATGCTGGGCTGGATGCAGCACAAACTGGAATCAAGATTGCCAGGAGAAATATCAATAACCTCAGATATGCAGATGACACTACTCTTATGGTAGAAATTGAAGAAGAAGTAAAGAGCCTCTTGATGAGAGTGAAAGTGAAGAGTGAAAAAGTTGGCTTAAAGCTCAACATTCAGAAAACAAAGATCATGGCATCCAGTCCCATCACTTCATGGCAAATAAATGGGGAAACAGTGGAAACAGTGTCAGACTTTATTTTGGGGGCTCCAAAATCACTGCAGATGGTGACTGCAGCCATGAAATTAAAAGACGCTTACTCCTTGGAAGGAAAGTTATGACCAACCTAGACAGCATATTAAAAAGCAGACACATTACTTTGCCAACAAAGGTCTGTCTAGTCAAGGCTATGGTTTTTCCTGTGGTCATGTATGGATGTAAGAGTTGAACTATAAAGCAAGCTGAGAACTGAAGAATTGCTTTTGAACTGTGGTGTTGGAGAAGACTCTTGAGAGTCCCTTGGACTGCAAGGAGATCCAACCAGTCCATCCTAAAGGAGACCAGTCCTGGGTGTTCATTGGAAGGACTGATGCTGAGGCTGAAACTCCAATACTTTGACCACCTGGAGCAAAGATCATTTGAAAAGATCCTGATGCTGGGAAAGATTGAGGGCAGGATGAGAAGGGGACAACAGAGGATGAGGATGGCATCACCGACTCAATGGACATGAGTTTGGGTAAACTCTGGGCGTTGGTGATGGACAGGGAGGACTGGCGTGCTGCAGTCCAGGAGGCTGCAAAGAGTTGAGCGACTGAACTGAACTGAAAGTCTTATTTATTCAGTTGTGCATCTTTGGCTGCACTGGACCCTCCTTGCTGCACGGAGGCCTTCTAGCTGTGAGTGGGGGCTACTCTCCAGCCGGGGGTGATGGGCATCCCCTGCAGGGCTTCTCTTGTGGGGCACAGGCTCCAGGGCTCGCAGGCTTCCACAGCTGCAGCTAACGGACGCTGGAGCACGTGGGTTCAGTAGCCATGGCACTCCGGCTTAGCTGCTTGACAACATCTGGGATCTTCCCAGCATGGAGTTCAAACCCGTGTCTCCTGCATTGGCAGGTGGATTCTTACCCCTGTCCCACCAGGAAAGTCCAACATGTGGCCCATCTTCTAGAATATTCCTGGGTGCGGAGGAAACACTGCTCACAGAGTGGTCCGTGGACCGGCAGCATCAGGAGCGCCTGCGGCCTCACTGGATGCACGTTCTCAGGCCCCAGCCCAGAGCTCTGAGCCAGAATCTCCAGGGAAGAGCATCCGAGTCTGAGTCTTGTGAGGGTAAAACTATAGACTCTGTTGTTGTTTCAGTGTGACTGGAGTCTGAAGCACTATACGTTAAGGTCTTGTGGGAAAATCCTAGTCATGTAGGGCAGAGCTACACCACAGGGCTTTCGACCGAGCTGGAAGTGTTCTGGACATGCACTGTCCAACATGGCAGAAACGGCAGCTGACTAGCCAAGTCACACACTCCTTCTGCAGGAAGATGAAATAAGAGTTTCCATAGTCAACCCCCTAGGCTGCATTTCAGCAGCGCATCGCTGAACGCACCAGAGACGCCCAGTAAAAACCACTGCTGAGGGCCCCTTTGATCTCCCATATCGTGCAGCTCTCTCCCATGTCCCAAGAAGTCTGGCATCACTGTCCTTTTTTAGGCTTTTAAAAACGTCTTTACTTTTTTTTGGTTGAGCTGGGTCTTCATCGCTACCCTTGGGCTTTCTCTAGTGGTGGCGAGAGGGTCTACTGTGCAGGTCCCATCTTAGTAGGGCGTTACGAGCGCCTCAATTTAGAAGAAGCTGAAATTTATCTCCTCTGGAATTTAAGTAAGTGCCCCAGAAGGAGCCAGTGACGGAACCAATGTTGAGGCCACGATGCAGTGGAGGGCGCCCCCTCCCAGAACGTGGCGCCCCAGCCCCGGCGTGCACCTGTGCTGATCTCCGCAGTGAGCTCCGCCGAGCTGTGGCACCCCTGTACTATGCTCCGTGTCCAGTGTGAGAGGTCCCTGCTGACCTCGGCCCTGAAGAGATGCGTTTCAATCCCCTGCTGGGTGCCAGTTCGCGTTGCAAAAGACAGATCCACACCTGCCTGGGGTGATCCTTTTCCTGGACCGGAATGGACCAGCCTGTTGGGAAGAAGAGAGAAATGATCAAAATGGAAGCCACTGTATCCACCTTGATTCATCACTTGAGAAACAGCTCCAGCTGGTGATTTGCGTGACTTGCTGGTGATTTGCGTGACTTGCTCTCACTTTTCTGATCTGGAACCCACAGACCCAGGCGCCCAGAACCCATGATGGCTTTCTGCCCCTTCTCACGCAGCTCCTCACCAGTGGTAGAGAGAATGATACAGTGGCCGTGAACTGCGCATCCGGTGGACTATGCAGACCCTTAGACAGGAAAGGAAGGTGCGGAAAGGACTGAGAGAGCAATTTTAAATAGTGTGCAACCCCCCGGCCCCGCCCCGCCACTGCCGTTACAGACATATGACCCAGGGCAAGCAGGAGCCAAGAAAGGCAATCTGTTGCTTTCTGAGCTGGATTTAGTGCCCATCCCCCAGCCCACCCCACCCCCACTACACATGCCCTTTTCCTTGTGTTCCGGAGCATCTGGCTGCAGAGAATGCCCTTGTGCGTGTGCATTTCTCATGCACTGAGCCTTCAAATGCAAGCTGACAACCATGGGACTCAGCTGAAGAAGTAGCAATCTGTGTGTCTGTGTAAAGCTTGAAAAAGAGGGCTTCCTGGTGGTCCAGTGGTTAAGAATCCACCTTGCGATGCACGGGACACCAGTTGGGATCCCGTATGCCTTGGGGCAACTGAGCCTGCGGAGCACAACCATGGAGGCCTAGAGCCTGTCCTCCATGAGAGAAGCCCCACAGCAGAAGCGTGAGTGTGGCAATGAGAGAGCAGTTCCCACTCACTGCAACTAGGGAGTGCCCCAGAGCAGCAATGGAGTCCCAGCACAGCCAAAAGAAAAATTGATCTTAAATAAAAATTTTCGAAAAGCTTGAAGAAGCACAGTGATGCTGAACTTCTTCAAAGATGGAAGAGAAGTGTACTTAATGATTTTCAAGAGTGATTTTCACTGGACACACTGACTTTGGAACACACATCCAGCATAAAACATGATTCCCACAGTCCTTGCTTTGTAACAGGCCAGGGAAAACAAGGAAGCTGGTCTCGGGCGCCGCCTTCTGAGCAGGGCCGGCCCCTCCTCTTCACTCTGCCCGTTTAAGCACTCGGATCTCTTATGATTGCTCTTTCTCCATGTCCAACCGCCTTTCGGGAGAGACTCTCGTGTCATTAATTTGCAGGAGAGCATGAGTGCAATGTAGGAAATGTTCCTTGTCGCCAGGATATTTGCATTTTCAGCCTTTCTTTCAATACAGAAAGAAAGAGTTCATTGGTTGCTAGTGGAATTCCAGGTGTTATTCACTTGGTGGATGGGAGAGTTATTTTCTTAGGCAAAGGGCTTGTTATCTCTAGGTTAAAAGTTGTACAGAAGAAATCCAGAAGCTTCTTTTCTCTCGTAGTTGAGATACTGTAGACCAAAATTATCAGTGAAGCAAAACCTACTGTAGCCCACCGAATTCCTAGTGACGAGCTCCTGTAACTCTGAGGCGTTTTCTTTTACTTACAAAGTTGAAATTCGGTGGGAGGTGCGGTTTGCAATGCTGACTGGAAGAAAAAGGTTAACTGAAAAAGGCTTTCGGTTGTACAGTTCTCTGAAGACAGAGAAGGTGCAAAGGATAACAAGTGCTGGCGAGAAAGTGGAGAAAGGGGAGCCCTTGCACACTGCTGGTGTTTATGTAAGTTCGTGCAGCCACTAGGGAAGAGAGCATGGAGGTCCCTCAAAATATTAAAATTAGCACCACCAAAGGGCCCAGCAGCGCCGCGCCTGAGAAGATATCTGAAGGGAGCAAAGTCAGTATCTGAAAGAAATGTGTGTACCCCCAAATTCAGCGCAGCACTGTTTATAATCACCAAGCCATGGAGCAACTTGAGCGCCCATCTGTGGGTGAATTGATAAAGATACGGTGCAGATATTCATGATGTAATATTATTCTGCCTTAAACAAAAGGAAATTCTGCCGTTTGCAACCTTATGGGTGAATCTGCAAGCATTATGCCAACTGAAATAAGCCAGAGAAAGAGATGCTGTATGACCTCACTTATGTGAAATCTTGAAAAAAAAATACAAGTCAAGCTTCTTACAGAAGCAGAGAGTAGAATTGTTACTGACGAGGGTTCTTCGCCTTCCCCAGCCATAGAAATTCAGCTGACAAGGATTCAGGCACGGCTTTACTGGGGTCCTCGCTGCAGCAGCGGGGAGAGAAAGGAAAGAGGTCCCCTTGCTCCCTTGCTCCCGCACAGGGGAAGCCCTGGCGGGGGCAACCTGGCGGGGTGAGGGGGAGGGGGCCAGGCCTGGCTTCGGCTCTGCCCAAGTGGCCCGTTGAGCACCAGCCTCCCAAAGGTGGCAGTTGGGTTTTTGACCTCTTTGTATATTTGGGGTCCAGAATTTGCCCCAACTGTGCGTGCACACCGCTATTTTCAGTCCCACCGTTTCTTTGCATTTTGTCACTCAAGAAGTTTGTCCAGAAGCACCCACTGCCGTTCCGCAGCGAAGGGCCCAGGTCCCCGTCCGCCTTTGAAGAACGGCTGCTGAGGCTGGGAGAAATGGGGTCATGCTGGTCAAAGGCTGCAGATTTTTAGCTGTGAGATGAATTTGTTCTGAGGATTTAATGAATAGCATGGTGATAATATTGTAGACTTGAAATTTGCTAAAAATACAATTTGCAAAAAAAGGTAATGATGTGAGGTGATGGAGGTATTAACTTGATTGCAGTAATCATTTCATAATGGGTACGAACAGGAAATCATCACGGTATACATTTATTTGCCAGTTTTGCCTCAACAAGGACTATAAGAGAATCTCCCTGCAGCTCGCTGAGAGGAGTCCGGGACGCTGTGACCGGGACTCCGCTGACACAGCTCCTCCCCGCTGGCCCCAGGGATTCCACGTGTAGAGACAGTCCAGCTCATCAGAGGAAGGAGAGCACTGTGTACTGAGAGTGACTGAGGAGCTGCCTCAGGCTTCGTCGTCTGGGGGAGAGTAAATAAAACGAGAGCATTTCTCAAAAGTCTAATAGAGAATTTAAAGGGACTGAAGGTGAAGGTGAAGTTTTTCAGTCGTGTCCGACTCTTTGTGACCCCGTGGACTGTAGCCTACCATACTCCTCCATCCATGGGATTCTCCAGGCAAGAATACTGGAGTGGGTTGCCATTTCCTTCTCCAGGGGATCTTTCCAACCCAGGGATCAAACCCAGGTCTCCCGCATTGGAGGCAGACCCTTTAACCTCTGGACCGAGGGACTGAGGGTCCGGTAAAAATTCACTAAGAAGCAGCATGTAGAGAAAACACAAATTCACACTGCTTTCTTAGTTGCTCAGCAGTGTTTTTCTACTCAAAGGTGTTTACATTTCAGTCATTTCAAGAAATCTATCTGGGACTTCCCTGGCCATCCAATGGTGAAGAAAGACTGCGCTTCTCAAGCAAGGGTTCCCTGGTCAGAGAACTAAGATCCCACCTGCTGTGCAGCGAGGTCAAAAAAATAAATAAATAATAAATAAAAGTTAAAACACCACCACCGCCACCTAAAGATGGAAGAAAAATGAATGAAATAGAAAAGAGCATGTATCTAGGGCTTCCCCTTTAACATCTTAAAATCTGTGTCAGTTGGGCGTGGCTGGCAGGCTGCCTGGTAAGCTGAACAGAGACGCACGTTTGGGAGGAGTAACCACCTGCATCGGGACCCTCTCCTGCCATTTAAGTTAAACGTTCTGAGTCAGCACTTCCTCAAGCGGCGCTGTAAAGGTTGAATGAAGGGTCTGTGTGTGGCATCTAGTACAGAACCTAGATCCGGTTTGTACTCAGTAAATATTTCCACCCCTTGCCCCTGCCCCCAGTCTCTTTATTTAAAAAATGTACTTCCTGCCTGGTGTGGTACTGGCAACAAAAGGACACTCCTTCCAGATGAAAGTCGAATGAGCTGCGTCAGGTGTCTACGCAAGGCGCGTGGAACACATCCTGAGGATGGGGACCAGCATAGACCTAACAAGCTATTTGTAAATATGCCTGAATGTGGGGAAATGCATCTGTATTCACTGAGAGACTTGATAAGCAGGGTTTCCCGGTGGCTTAGTGGTAAACAACCCACCTGCCAATGGGGGAAACTCAGGAGACTCAGATTCGATCCCTGGGTCGGGAAGACCCCCTGGAGGAGGAACTGGCAACCCACTCCTGTCTTTTGGCCTGGAAAAATCCCACGGGCAGAGGAGCCTGGCCGGCTGCAGTCCGTGGGGTCGCAAAGAGTCGGACAGGACTGAGCGACTGAGCATGGGCATGCCATTCAAGGGGCCTCCCTGGTGGCTCGGCTGGTAAGGAATCCGCCTGCAGTGCAGGATGCAGACCTGGGTCCCGGCCCTGGGTTGGGAAGGTCCCCTGGAGGAGGAAATGGCAACCCACTCCAATGCTCTGACCTGGAGAATTCCAGGGACTGTACAGTCCATGGGGGTCGCAAAGAGTCGGACAGGACTCAGCGATTTTAACTTACTTACTGCGCAATTCAATGATATAAAACAGAAGCTTGCAAACAAATCTATTAGAATGTCAAGCAGTTTTGTGGGTGGTTTTATTTCTACTTATTTTTTTTTAAGTTCTTAAAAATTTCTCTAAGCGATATGTGGCACACGATGTAAAGATTAGTTTTACAAGGCGATGGGGCCAGAACGGACCCCCATCCTCCGCTTTAATGTTTAGACTCAGGACTTGCACGCACTGAGACATGCACACATTCTGACTCGGCGCAGGACACGTTTCGCTTGTTTAATGGTGGCAGTCCCGCGTGGGAATACTAGATGACGTCCCCCGCGCCGCCTTGCGTGGCTCCTGTCTTGCCAGCCTAAGTTGTCACGTCTGGCTCCTGTTACCCGCCATCCGCAGGCCGAGAAACGGCCTTACTCAGGATGAAGCTAACCGACCCAGGTGGGGAGACGCCTGCACTGTGACCTCATTAACGCCTTACCGCACCTACTGGCCGCCGGCAGATGAGACAGGAGAGAGCTGAGACCTGCGGGCGGAGGTTTCGGGGCCTTCTGGAGCCCGGGGTGCCCTGAGGGGCCTTCAAGGAGCCCTTTCCCTCTCCTTCCACCTGAGCATCAGAAACCTCTGAGAACAGAGTCTGGAGAAGACAGACTGAGGAGCGGGACGGAGGGAGGAGGCAGGCACGCGCACCTGCAGCGTCTGCGCACCCGCCAGCGGCCCGCGGGGACGGGCGCGCTCTCGTGGGACGGACGCGCTCTCGCGGGGACGGGCGCGCTCTCACGGGGGACGGGCGCGCTCTCGTGGGACGGGCGCGCTCTCGCGGGGACGGACGCGCTCTCGCGGGACGGACGCGCTCCGCGGGGACGGACGCGCTCTCGCGGGGACGGATGCGCTCTCGCGGGGCGGACGCCCCCTCGCCCGCCGGACGACAGGCGCGCTCTCCGGGGAATGGACGCGCTCTCGCGGGGACGGGCGCGCTCTCGCGGGGACGGATGCGCTCTCGCGGGACGGACGCGCTCTCGCGGGGACGGGCGCGCTCTCCGGGAATGGACGCGCTCTCGCGGGGACGGGCGCGCTCTCCGGGGAATGGACGCGCTCTCGCGGGGACGGGCGCGCTCTCGCGGGACGGGCGCGCTCTCGCGGGGATGAACGCGCTCTCACGGGACGGGAGCGCTCTCGCGGGGACGGGGGCGCTCTCATGGGATGGGCGCGCTCTCGCGGGGACGGACGCGCTCTCGCGGGACGGACGCGCTCTCGCGGGGACGGGCGCGCTCTCCCGGGACAGACGCGCTCTCGCGGGGACGGGCTTGCTCTCGCGGGGATGAACACGCTCTCACGGGACGGACGCGCTCTCGCGGGACGGACGCGCTCTCCGGGGATGGACGCGCTCGCGGGGACGGGCGCGCTCTCCGGGGAATGGACGCCTCTCGCGGGGGCGGACGCGCTCTCGCGGGGACGTGCGCGCTCTCCCGGGACAGACGCGCTCTCGCGGGGAAGGGCGCGCTCTCCGGGGAATGGACGCGCTCTCGCGGGGACGGGCGCGCTCTCGCGGGGACGGGCGCGCTCTCGCGGGGATGAACGCGCTCTCACGGGACGGGCGCTCTCGCGGGGATGAACGCGCTCTCGCGGGGACGGACGCGCTCTCGCGGGACGGACGCGCTCTCGGGGGATGGATGCGCTCTCCCTCGGGGGGCCAGCGGCTCAAGGGGGCGGAAGCGCTCTAGCCTTGAGGTCCTGGCCCTCCGCGGACCTCGCCCTGTGTGAGAGCCACGCTTGGAGCAGATGACTTGCTTCCTGGGATCGAGGTGAGCTGAGCCCGCGGGGCCTCCTGGGCTTCTCTGTGTGGGAGGTTCACTGCTCAGGTGTTCACGCTGACAGGTCCGCGGTAAAGGAAGGCGTCGGGGAAACAGCTCACTGCTGACAGCTCAGCAATCTGCTGGTACTCCAGAGCAAGCGCAGCACGGGTCTCCTGAAGGTGGGTGCCCGTCCTCTGGACTCCACACATTACCAATCCACTGCTTCAGAGCAGGGACTTTTTTTTTTTTTTTTCCTGCATGGTGGGTGGGATCTTAGTCCTAAGACCAGAGATTGAACCTGAGCTCCCTGTGTTGAACGTGCAGAGCCTTAACCACTGGACTGACCCGCCCTCCGGCTTCAAGATGACCACCTCATCGCTGATGTCCTTCAGGGTAGCAGGCTTGTCCCATCTCTCGGGGTTTCCCTAGTGTCTAGTGTCCCACCTGACTTAAGGTCAGAGTCCAACACATACTGGCTGAGTAACTGCATGGATGCAAGGCTTTCAAGGCGTTTTTGAAACGTGAATTCAAGTGGACAATGAAAACTATGCTTGCGCACACACACTTGACCTGTTTTGAAATCCTTTGAAATGTGGGGCCACTGAAAAGCTTTTAATGGGCTCTTCACTTGCTGACTGCATTTGGGGACACATTACAGTAACCAGATTCGAATACTATGTACCGAGTAAATGTCAGCTGGACATTAAGATTTTAAAAGTCATCACTTGGGCACTGGAAAAGGTAGGGCTAAGGATAGAATCTGCTGGCCTGACTTTCCCCCATCCTGCCAGGAATGGTCTTTTTATAGTCCTCCCAAGATTCTTTCCAAACATCATTCCTGATCTGTAGTCCCAGGGAAGACTCTGAAATAGCTATTATTTATCTTTCAGTAATTTTACATTTTAAGTTATTTGTGTAGCCTTAAAACTATGACCATGTGTTTCTTATCTGCAGCTGGGACTAAACTATAGCAACCCAGAAAATGCTGTCTCCCTAGAGAAGATAACTTTCTTACCCAATGAAAAGAAATACTGGTACCCTGGGACAAGTTTTCAAGCTGCAGTTTACACTCAATTTCTAAGTTTTCTCTGAAACGGCTTGAGAAGCCTAAGGACATGTTTTGTTCCTGGTTACAAAATTCAGATACACATTCCCATGGTTGGAAGCAAAGCCACCAACTCCAGCAAGAGTTTACACTCCCTATGAGTGAGTGTAAAAGTGCAGGTAAGTGAAGAAATGAATAGGACCATATAATATGAAACAGCGGGGGCAATAGAAGAAAGCCATCAGAGGAGAGAAGCAGACACTCAGTCTTGGCTGTCAGCCAACTGTATGACCTTGACAAATTTCCTTAAAAAATAAAATTATTTGGCTGCCTCTGGTCTTGGCTGTGGCATGTAAAATCTTTTCCTGCAGCTCACGGGCTCAGCTGCCCCCCAGCATGTAGGATGATAGTTCCTGGACCAGGGATCGAACCCATCCATGTCCCCTGCATTGCAAGGTGGATTCTTAACCACTGGACCACCAGGAAGGTCCCTGGACAAGTTTCTTAAATTCTCCATGCCTCGGGATCTTCAAATACAATCTGGGGTGGATCAGCAGTATGTTAGGATGAACTGAGTTTCAGGAATACTGTATGAAACAGTATCTGGCACAGAATATACTGTAAGAGTCACTAATGTAATTAATTTGAGCTGGGTAGGACTTTTACTTGATTATCCCCTGTTGCACATTTAGCACCTAGAACAATTCCAGGCAGATGGCAGACACTCAGGAACTACTTTTAAATGAATGACTGAATGAACAACGGGAACACGAAGAGGCTCTTTTCTAAGAAGTTTGATTAATTACTGGTGGAGAAACCAGAGATCAAATTGCCAACACCCAATGGATCATCGAAAAAGCAAGAGAGTTCCAGAAAAACATCTATTTCTGCTTGACTGTGCCAAAGCCTTTGACTGTGTGGATCACAAGAAACTGTGGAAAATTCTGAAAGAGATGGGAATACCAGACCACCTAACCTGCCTCTTGAGAAATCTGTATGCAGGTCAGGAAGCAACAGTTAGAACTGGACATGGAACAACAGACTGGTTCCAAATAGGAAAAGGAGTACGTCAAGGCTGTATATTGTCATCCTGCTTATTTAACTTATATGCAGAGTACATAATGAGAAATGCTGGACTAGAAGAATCACAAGCTGGAATCAAGATTGCCAGGAGAAATATCAATAACCTGAGATATGCAGATGACACCACCCTTATGGCAGAAAGTGAAGAGGAACTAAAAAGCCTCTTGATGAAAGTGAAAGAGGAGAGTGAAAAAGTTGGCTTAAAGTTCAACATTCAGAAAACTAAGATCATGGCATCCAGTCCCATCACTTCATGGCAAATAGATGGGGAAACAGTGGAAACAGTGTCAGACTTTATTTTTGGGGGCTCCAAAATCACTGCAGATGGTGACTGCAGCCATGAAATTAAAAGGCACTTACTCCTTGGAAGAAAAGTTATGACCAATCTAGACAGCATATTAAAAGCAGAGACATTACTTTGCCAACAAAGGTCCATCTAGTCAAGGCTATGGTTTTTCCAGTGGTCATGTATGGATGTGAGAGTTGGACTGTGAAGAAAGCTGAGTGATGCTTTTGAACTGTAGTGTTGGAGAAGACTCTTGAGAGTCTCTGGGATTGAAAGGAAATCCAACCAGTCTATCCTAAAGGAGATCAGTCCTTGGTGTTCATGGGAAGGATTAATGTTGAAGCTGAAACTCCAATACTCTGGCCACCTGATGCAAAGTACTAACTCATTAGAAGGACCCTGATGCTGGAAAAGACTGAGGGCAGGAGGAGAAGGAGACAACAGAGGATGAGATGGTTGGATGGCATCACCGACTCAATGGACATGAGTTTGGGTAAACTCTGGGCGTTGGTGATGGACTGGTAATGGACAGGGAGGCCTGGCTGCTGCAGTCCACAGGGTCACAGAGTCGGACACGACTGAGTGACTGAACTGAACTGAGATATTATGACTTGTTTTCCACTCTCTGTCCCTCAACCATACCAGAGAGTAGTTATGGCTCAATCCAAAGAACATGGATTTGCATCCACTAGATTCTAATTTCCAGATTAGTTCATCCTAAAAAAAAAAAAAAAAAAGATCTTGAAAGGTAACTGGGATCGAATGTTGTATGCGATTAGCCTAACATCCATTTCCTGTTTCTGCTTCCAAATCCATCTTTAGCAACTAGTGCTTTCACTGGTGGCTCACGGATAAAGACTCTACCTGCTGACACAGGAGATGCAGGTTCGATCCCTGGATTGGGAAGATCCCCTGGGGGAGGAAATGGCAACCCATGCCAGTATTCTTGCTTGGAAAATTCCACAGACAGAGGAGTCTGGTGGGCTACAATCCCCAGGGTTGCAGAGCCAGACACGCCTGAGCACATATGCACTGTCAAGGTAAAGGGGTGTCTAACCCACCTGCCTCTTTATGAGACAGAAAGACAGGATGGAGTGCTTTAAAATCATGTCCTGTCCCCAAAGCACTGGGTGCCAGGAGGCTCAAAGAGGCTGTGCGATAAGCCCCCTTTCAAGTCAAATTCTCTGAGATTTTGGGAGCTTGGCAGTAGCAGTAGCCGTCCTGTGGGGACCAGCCCACAGGCGTCTCCAGCTCCAACATCTGAGGTGACGTGAGGCTACATACATATCGTCTCTTGATCCTCAGACAGGCCCCTTTTGTCTGACTAGTTTCGAGAAAAACACAGAAAACCCTACCTTACAAGGGATGCTTATGCACTAGTTTAATTCTGGTAAGGCGTTGGAGAATGTCACATAAAATATTTCATTAAAAACATTATTATTAATATCCTTAATTAAATCCAAAACAGTTGCAGCACACAGATTCAGCCAAATTAGTAAAATTACAGATTAGGTAACTGGGTTGCTAAGCAATATCACACCCTCATTTTCCTTAATTGCTGTAATTAGTGCCTCCATGCATATGCCACAGTGCAAGCCACAGAAAATTAAAGAAAAGGAAGAAAGAAAGGAAGAGCAACTGGTCAGACCCCTTCAATGGTTTTGGGGCTCCTCTTGAATTCTTTGTTATATCAGCTGGCCACCCTTACTTGGGGCCCAACAGTCAACAGTCTCCAGAGAAGAAGTGAAGGGGCAGAATCCCTTACAAGCCCCACACCATCAGACAGGAGGGGCTGCCCAAGGACAAGCCTGCTGTCCCTCGGCCAAGAGTCACTGAACTCCTGCCTCACTGCACCTTCTAAACTTCTTCCATCTGAAAATGGTGGCAAAGGAATCAGGCCAGGTCCCCTCTCTCAGAAGGGGACATCATTAGGGATACTGAGAGTAAGCTAAGACCCATTCAACAAAGGGAGTGAGCAGCAAAGCAGACTGGAGCCCAGTTCTGACCAAGGCTCATCCAGCTACACTCTCAGAGCCACGTGACTGTCTGCCACGCATTCCTCGAGGCAGCACTCAGGACCAGCTTCGTGCTGTGAAGTAGGGGGTTCCGGGTCCCTATTTCCGTCTCACAGTTCCTTGTCCCTACAAACAAACCCACAGCTCTTCCTGAGCCTGTCCTTACAGCTCAGTGACTACAAGTCCTTGGTAAACACAGTATCACGTGTGGGGTCAAACAGATTCAATTCCTTTTCAGCCATTCATGCATTAATGCCAGTTACATTCTCCAATAGCAACAGCTGCTGGCATTTAGCCATCACTTGCTATGTCTGTTCCATGCTGAATGCTTACGCTCACTGTAAGAGCGATTGAGAAGCCCGTCTCACCGATAACTGGAAGAGCAGAAGTCACTCTTCCTGCCTCCCCTAGGGGGCAGACTTGGACCCGGAGACACTGATGCTGCTACTTCGCCCCGTTGCAAGCAGAAGTCTCAGAATCTGACTCCTGGTTTGTCTGATCCCGAAGTCCACGAATCTCCTCGCTCAGCTGATCCCCGGCCGCGGCCACGTCCGGAGGAGCCCGGCTCGAGGGAGGGCAAGGGCGGCAGCAGGCGCGCGGAGACGCGCGGCGGACGGAGGGGCAACCGCACACTCGGGGCCTGCCTCCCGCGGGTTCCGGGCGCGCGGCCGCTTCTGCGCCGCCCGAGGGGAAGCCTGTGGGCCACGCCCGCGCCTCCACGAGAGGGGGCGCCTCCCAGGCTGCGAGTGAAACCCGCAGGCTGACTATGCTGTAAAGTGGCAGACGCAACTGGCCAGCCTTTCCCAGTGGAAAGCAGTCCTAAAACGCCCGCGCCCGCCTGCGGCGGCTGCTGTGCGCTTGAAAACAGGTTCGCTCCTAGAGCACGGGGTTCCCGACACGTTCAGTGCCCACGCTGCGAGCCTCTGGCTCCCGAGTGACGGCAGACGGGGCAGGGCGCGCTCGCTGGTTGCTTTGCTGCTGCTCGAAACCGACAGGTCAGGAAACTGGGTTGAGGGCAGCGTCATTTACAAGCTCTGTGCTTCCTACCTTTCCCCCAACCCCTGGGACTGGGTGGTCAGAATTTGGGGGTTATACTTCTAGAATTCCAGAAATACTGCGACCTTAATCCTGGTTCTCTGTAGACCTATCTCACTTGCCAGTGATGACGCCAGTGGCAAAAGACCAACAAACTCTGAGTGTGCAAGGGTACCTGTCTTTAATGTTCAGCAACATCAAATAAGCTTCAGCTAAGCAAAAAAAAAAAAAAAGAAAGAAAAGCTTTCCCAAGCCCCATAAGAAGCCGAGGGATGAGAGCAGCTGCTATAAGCAGCACCATCAGGGCACAAGAGCCACGGAATGCTGTCAGTGGGAGAACTGCCTGCCTGGAAACCTCTGCGGCAGCCGACACCAAGACCATCGTGAGCATTTCCAGTGCCTCTGCCTTGAAACACAATCACATTTTCATCTAGAAAAATATAAAGTTGATACGCCTGGAACCTGCACACCCCCCCAACACACGCACACAAAAAAGAACCACAAACAAATGAGCAAGTCAACTGTGAAATGTCTGAGCTGAGGAATGATTTTAGAAGAAATCTGTTTCCTACTGGCTACAGTCCCAGACAGTTCTTCTGTAAGAGAAAAGAGCCTGTGACATTCTGACCGACACTTTCCAGGATGCTAAGATGAAGGCTCAAGGACCGACAGCAGCCAGTCTTGCTGTGTGCATCACGTTAAATAAGGCCATCCTGGAGTCAGTGCAATGGGCTGAATTCTGCCCCAGCCGTCAGTTCATACCGGGAGGCTCCAATCTACAGTGTAATTGTATTTAGAGATAGAACCGAGGTCATTAAGGTTAAATGAGGTCACAAGGATGGGGCCCTGCTCTGATGGGATTAGTGTCCTTCTAAGAAGAGACCAAAGAACAGCAATGCCAAAGAATGCTCAAACTACCACACAGTTGCACTCATTTCACACGCTAGTAAAGTAATGCTCAAAATTCTCCAAGCCAGGCTTCAGCAATATGAACCATGAACTTCCTGATGTTCAAGCTGGTTTTAGAAAAGGCAGAGGAACCAGAGATCAAATTGCCAACATCCGCTGGATCATGGAACAAGCAAGAGACTTCCAGAACAACATTTATTTCTGCTTTATTGACTATGCCAAAGCCTTTAACTGTGTGGATCACAAGAAACTGTGGAAAATTCTGAAAGAGATGGGAATACCAGACCACCTAACCTGCCTCTTGAGAAATCTGTACGCAGGTCAGGAAGCAACAGTTAGAACTGGACATGGAACAACAGACTGGTTCCAAATAGGAAAAGGAGTACATCAAGGCTGTATATTGTCACCTTTCCTATTTAACTTCTATGCAGAGTACATCATGAGAAACGCTGGACTGGAAGAAGCACAAGCTGGAATCAAGATTGCTGGGAGAAATATCAAGGACCTCAGATATGCAGATGACACCACCCTTATGGCAGAAAGTGAAGAGGAACTAAAAGCCTCTTGATGAAAGTGAAAGAGGAGAGTGAAAAAGTTGGCCTAAAGCTCAACATTCAGAAAATGAAGATCATGGCATCTGGTCCCATCACTTCATGGGAAATAGATGAGGAAACACTGGAAACAGTGTCAGACCTTATTTTTTGGGCTCCAAAATCACTGCAGATGGTGACTGCAGCCATGAAATTAAAAGGCACTTACTCCTTGGAAGAAAAGTTATGACCAACCTAGATAGCATATTGAAAAGCAGAGACATTACTTTGCCAACAAAGGTCCATCTAGTCAAGGCTATGGTTTTTCCAGTGGTCATGTATGGATGTGAGAGAGTTGGACTGTGAAGAAGGCTGAGTGCTGAAGAATTGATGCTTTTGAACTGTGGTGTTGGAGAAGACTCTTGAGAGTCCCTTGGATTGCAAGGAGATCCAGCCAGTCCATTCTGAAGATCAACCCTGGGATTTCTTTGGAAGGAATGATGCTGAAGCTGAAACTCCAGTACTTTGGCCATGTCATGAGAAGAGTTGACTCATTGGAATGGACTCTGATGCTGGGATGGATTGGGGGCAGAAGGAGAAGGGGATGACAGAGGATGAGATGGCTGGAGGGCATCACAGATTCGATGGACATGAGTCTGAGTGAACTCTGGGAGTTGGTGATGGACAGGGAGGCCTGGCGTGCTGCGATTCATGGGGTCGCAAAGAGTCGGACACGACTGAGCGACTGGACTGAACTGAACTGAAGAAGAGACCCCATAGAGCTCAAGCTGTCTCTCCTCAGGGACAGAAGGAAGTCATGCAGACATCCACAGCAAGATGACAGCGTCTACAAATCAAGAGCGCTCTCAGGCCTTGCCTGGTGGCCTAGTGATTAGGACTCTGTGTTCCCAATGCAGGGGCATGGGTCTGATCCCTGGCCAGGGAACTAAGATGCTGATACAGCACACACATACACACAAAATAGAGTTCTCACCAGAAACAAACCATGCTGCTACCCTGGTCTTAGGCCTCCAGCTGCCAGAACTGTGAGAGCTGATTACCAATCTATGGTATCTTGTTGTGGCCGTGTGTCAGGCGTTATGCTGTACACGTCTGCACCTGAGTCACCACTGTGTGGCAGCATCCCGTGTCCTGGAGGATCCATTGATGGGGCACTGCAGCCATTCGGAGGAAGCTGAGGTAGAGGGCAAAGGACCAGTGGAAAAGCCTATAGGATGGAAGAGCAGGGTGGCCGTATGCATATCCTGGGGGCTGCTGATGACTCTGTGGCACCTGGATCCAGGACAGCCTTCACACTAACTCATCAGTGGTCACCACTGCTGGAAGCAAAACGGTGCTTCTGAAGAACACGGAGGACAAAGGCCCCGGCCCTGGCTATGGTGTTTCCTTCCCGCCAGGAGCCCTGGGAGCCAGTACAGTCTTCTGAACCAAGGGCTCTCATCTGCCCACTTCAGAAGCACCTGGAGGGCTTCTGCCCTCACATGTGGGCTGGGCCCCAGTCCTGGAGTTTCTGATTTAATTCCTCTGAAGTGGGATGGAGCATTTGCAGCATGCCCCAAGTTCCCAGGCGGTGCTCACGTTCCTGGCTGGTGACAACACTTTGAGAGCCCCTGGTCGAAGCCCTGGGCATAAACTCCAGGTCTCAGAGAGTCCCCAGCTCTGTGCTTACTCTGCTGTAGGATCTGAACGGCTCTCTATTCATGACTAAGTTGTCAGGAGCGCTAAGGAAAGATTTATATGATCCACTCAGCAAATTCAAAGAGCCGTCTGATCTTCAGGGAATAGGAAATGTGCTCCTGGGAGGCTGCACAGAATGGTGCAGTTGTTTTCAGTCACTCCATCGTGTCCGACTCTTTGTGACCCCATGGACTGCAGCACACCAGGCCTCCCTGTCCATCACCAATACCCGGAGTTTACTCAGACTCATGTCCATTGAGTCAGTGATGCCATCCAACCATCTCATCCTCTGTTGTCCCCTTCTCCTGTCCTCAATCTTTCCCAGCATCAGGATCTTTTCAAATGATCTTTGCATCAGGTGGCCAAAGTACTGGAGTTTCAGCCTCAGCATCAGTCCTTCCAGTGAACACCCAGGACTGATTTCCTTTAGGAATGACTGGTTGGATCTCTAGACTCCTGCATTGCAGGCAGATTATTAACCATCTGAGCCACCATTCTGGCTTTACTGAATGGTGGTTAAGAAGGTGGTCTAGTGGTGAATATCTGCCTGCCAGTGCAGGGGATATGGGTTTGATAGCTGGTCTGGGAAGATTCCATATGTCACAGGGTGACTAGGCCCATGTGCCCAACTGCTGAGGCCTGAGTGCCTAGAGCCTGTGCTCCACAAGAGAAGCCTTCACACCACAACGGGAGAGAAGCTCCCGCTTACTGCACACAGCAACGAAGACCTAGAGCAGCTGAAACTAAATAAATCTTTAAAAAACCAAAGTGGATTCAGAATCAGAATTCCGGGTCTGTTTCTCACCAGCTGTACAACTGTGGGTAAGTTACATAATCTCTTAGTTCCTCAGTTTACTTCTCTGTGACACAGGAAGAAAACCTAAACCTCGTGGGGCTGTGGGGTTAAGCGTGGTCACTAAGCACTACATCTGAAGCTTGTTAAGCACAGACTCCTGACTCCTAGCCCGGCCCTGCTGAGCCAGGATCTCCAGGGCAGCATGCTTGGGGCCAGAATCATTAATGGACAGCCAGGTGATTCTTAAATTGAGCAAGTTTTGCAAAGTCAGGTAGAATCCATGTAAAGCTGTTGGCCTTTTCTACCCTCCTTCCACAAAGGTCAGCCACGGGTTTATTAGCAGCTGGGTCTAGCTATTTGCAGATGGTACATAATGACCTTCCTGATAAAGTTACCTAGGATGATTAATTAGCAGACACCCTAACCTATAATAAAACTTTAGACAATGTGGCTCTGTATCTACAAAGAAAAGTTAAGTGAACTACACATTTCAGATTCGTGTATAGCACTGTTTATAAATAATACCTTAAGAGAAGGTCTTCAAAAGAAATTTTAAAAAGACAGTCCCCTTCTTTGGAAAAATAACGCTGCTAGACAGGCCATGTGCCTGAATGCTCGTATACCAAGCGCACAGAGCCACAGGTGCATGCGTGGAACACACGAGAAGTAAGTGAAGAGTCACTCGAGGAACTTCAGCATGAGGTTGGGGAGCAGCCCTCCTTCCCAGAGGAAGCCCCAGGGTGACTTCTGTAGTGGGAGGGTCAGGGTTTCTCTGGGCGTCTGCCACACCTGGCCTCACATCTCAGACGAAGCGGAGCGGGGCCCTGTGGTCCTTGCCCCAACCCATGTCCCCTGCCTGCCTCTTGTGTGTGCAAAACTCTAGTCAAAGGAGAGGTTTAATCAGAAAAGTGTGAAACCAGGAAAAAACGGAAAACAGTCCACAAGACTAAATACTAACAGTGTAGTCATGAGGCATGGTCCAGGGCCTTCGGTTCTTCCTCGAGGGCTGCAGATAATATTCTGAGATATATCCTGCAAGCAGTCTTATCGATTCTAGAACAGCGGGGAGAAGTTAGCTGCACCATGACCAGACGCTACCCAGGACATGAGCTGCCACAGCTCTGAGAACTGGCCTCAGAGAAATGAGAACGAATGGCCCTGGAAGGGAAGATGAGCTGTCCCTGAAGCCACCAAGACGATGCCCGTCAGACCACTGAGGGCCAGTCTGACGAGCGGCCAGAGCTGCGGGCGCTGCTTCTGCAGGGCCCCCACCCAGGCTGTCTATGAGAACGCTCACCGCTTGTCAGGGGACGACTGGGCCTTCGCACAGACGCCCACCCCCGCCCCCAGCGCTGGCATCTGACATGAAGCAAGCTTTCCACCAACCTGGCCTGTTCATCGGGGTTTGAGCGACAAGCACCTGGACCCACCACACACCCTCCAGTAACAGGAGAACCGGCCTGCCGCGTGGGGAGTGTCAACCTTCAGGGCAGGAACGCTGCTCCCAGCCTGGAGCCGCAAAGGGGCTGTGTCTCCGCTGTGATTACACGGGAAGACGGAGGGGACATTTTCCTCACTGTTTCCCAAAAGTCTTTCTAGATACACGCACAGGGTCCGGGAGGGAAGCTAGCCAGGACTGATGCAGGCAAACTACAGGAGCTGATGAGTAAGTGAAAGTTCAGTTAAAAGCCCATTTCCTAAAGTGCCTCCCCCACTGGGCTGGGCAGAGGGCAGCTTTCAGCCAAGTGCGTGAACAGACAGGACTGGGAAGGAGGGAGGTGCAGTGACCCTGGGCTAAGCCCTGTCCTGGGAGAGAAAGCGAGGATGGGAGTCCAGCTCCTCCGTTTCCAGGTTTCCAGGCAGCACTGAAGGAAGGAGAGGCTCCCAGTGCGGCCTCCACATCTTAACTGCCTCTCAGGCTTCCAGCAGAGGTCAGGGGCACGATTGCGGGCCTACTTTTATCATTGCTCATGGGGCTAATTCAGACACATCATAATGAGCTGTTCTGCAGTTCAGAGGTCGGTAATCGGAGAGGGAGGCAAGATGGGAAGTCAAGTATCCCTAGCACGTCTCCTTTATATTTAGATGGCAGACCCCGACTTTTTTCCTTCTTTTTAAAGCCTTTATTGAACTTGTTACACCATTGCTCCCATTTTATGTTTTGGCTTTTTGGCCATGAGGCGGGTGGGGTCTTAGCTCCCCAACTGGGATCCAATCCGCACCCCCTACCACCAGCACTGGAAGGCAAGATCTTAACCACTGGAGCCCCAGGGAAGCCCCTGGACGCTGGTCTTTTTAAATGTTACATCTTCTGTTCTAAATGAGCACAGTTTGCACCGAATGGGAATTCCACCTTCTGTCTCCATATTGGGTGCAGGCTTATGGTTTTAGGTGATTCATGTGATTTGCTCATAATGCAGACCTGACATCGCATGGCTGGTGAGTCTACGATAGGTGCTTCTGGTGCCTGCCGAAAGCTACTCAGCCACCAACTGCTGTGTCTGTGTGCCCGTCCCTCCTTCAGGGGACTTTGCTTTTGTATGAGTTCATGTGCTGAAGCTCCAATACTTTGGCCACCTGATGCGAAGACCTGACTCATTGGAAAAGACCTTGATGCTGGGAAAGATTGAGGCCAGGAGGAGAAGGGGACGACAGAGGATGAGATAGTTGGATGGCATCACTGATGCGATGGACTTGAGTATGAGTAAGCTCTGGGTGTTGGTGATGGACAGGGAGGCCTGGTGTGCTGCAGTCCATGGGTCACAAAGAGCCACAGGAGCCCGGCTTGTGCTGACAGCCTGCAGAGCCTGGAGGATGGTCCCCGGTGGCCTGAGCTGCTGGCGGGCTGCTTGGGACAGATTCCGAGGGAGTCCTGTGCGCTCCAGGGCGCAGCTGTCCAGCAGAGCGTGCTGTGGCGGGGCCACTGTTCTAGATCCGCGCTGTGCAAACGGCGGCCACCAGCCCCAACCACCGAATCCTCGAGATGCAGCCAGTGTGATCCAGGAACTGAATAGCTAAACTCCTGAATCAGTAAGTACACGCACACAGGAATGAAACAGCAGCCTCCATTAGTCAGAATGCTCAGAAACTGAGAGGCAAAAGCTATGTGTTAAGGTAAGTTTTATTTTCAAGTTGCCTGAAAAGTAGCTAGAAACTTTACGTTCTTTAAACTTTTGTTCCTAAAAACTGTTCCAAGAGGCATGAGTTCAATATACCTTCTTAGTAACTGGAAGACAGTGACTGTGGTCTAATCTTTCTTTGATTTCATTACGGGACTGTCTCAGAACCTGAACACCAGTGCCCATGGATATTAACTGCAGAAAGTGATAGGGATTGGGCTGAATTAGAATGAAGCCCAAGGAGAAGCCTGAATCTTTGCAGGATACAAGTATCATAGGATACTTGTATTCTGATTATTGAGGTTTTATTGAAACACGAACAGTATTTTAATAGTTACCCTGCCAAGATTTTTGAGGCTTAAGAGACTAAAAAACTAAATTACTGTTTTATTTCATTTACTTGATTAATGTCTAAGTGATCTAGGCCTGGTTCCCAGCCCCTGAAGTCTTCCTCTACCTACCTCTGAGGCCAACAGTGGGTACTCAGGATACCCTTGCTGTTCCCCACCACCGACCATGATGTAAGCAGGAGAGAGCTCAGGGAGCTTCAGCTCTGCTCACTATTGTCGCTTTGATTTTTGCAGCACTTCTGCTGTGCTACTGGGTCCTGTTCTCTTCTTGCACCTGAGCTTTGAATATAACCTGTTTGGCACCTCAGTCCATTCAGATAGGAGAAGCCATCTCAACTGTGTCTCTCACCCAGAACAGATGCCCCCAAACTTCAGTTCACTACGCTCCGCCCGTCGGACCAAACTCCTTTCAGAGCCTGCCCACATTGTTCAATAATTCATTCTACGGACGTTTTTAAGGGCCCCAAGTTGCCAGCAACTATGCCAGCAGGGGCCACAAACATTATGGACACAAAGCTTCTAGGTAGGGAAAGAGACAGAGGGAGAAATGAAAACTAAACCCACTATCAAAGGCATATACAGAAAGCCAGCAGCAGGAGCCAGGCTGAAAGCAGGAGTCTGTTCTGAGGTGCTCTGGTGCTCAGGGCACGGGACTTTAGAGAAGGGACTGAAGCACACGGTGCGTTAGGATCCAGAGTCTCTAACACTGAAGGTGCTGAGCAGCAGACAGGCCCCCGCAGCCCCGCTTCCAGGGCAGGTGCCCCGCAACTGCAGGAGGACTTGCTGCAGGGCCTCCTGCTGACCGAGCTTCAAAAGGCACAGTGGGACATCCCTACGTGACGCTCTTTGTGCCACCAAGTGAAGACCCTTACTTGATTCTACGTGAACGTTAAGAGGAGGCACACGTGTGGCGTTCATCCCAAAGTGGCTGGAGGCCCAGGAAGGCGACTAGGCCGGGCCCACGTCACTGGTGTCGCTGCCTCTCCATTAGGGAAGAAAGGGTTTTGTGTTGCCCTGTGTGTGGTCAGAAATGATGATTAATCTACGTGGCTAAAAATGTGTGCCTACATTCTAGAAGAACTCTCAGCTCCTGCTGCAAGAGGAAGCAGTAATGTCACATGCTGAAATAATTATCCTTGATTAAAAGATTCAAACAGCAAACTCCTCACACCCAGACACAAGACCATGGCTACCTGGTGGCAAGCAGTGGGTACGTGTGAACGGGACTGAACCAGGCTTCCTTTCTCCGCGGCATGTTGTCGTAAATAAGAAGGTCCTTCTCTGTCAGTACAACCAGGGCTGGCCTCCACCGCTTCTCGCTGTCCCCGGGCACCTGAAACAGAAAGCAGAGAACCATCAAGCAACAGCCTGAGATGAAAGAAACGGGGAAGGAGAAGCTGGCAGCTCCCCGTCAGAAGGCCCCACGGCACAAGTATCTTTCGGTTCAGGCCGAGTCCCCAGGTGGCTCAGTGGATCCGCCGCCCTCACAGGAAGCGCAGGAGACGCTGGTCCACCCCTGGGCTGGAAGATCCCCTGGAGGAGGAAATGGCAGCCGGCTTCAGTATTCTCGCCTGGAGAATCCCAGGGACAGAGGAGCCTGGCGGCCCCAGTCCACGGGATCACAAACAGCTGGACACGACGCACGCACGAAAATCAAAGTGAGAGTAAGCCACTCATGGTTGCAGGATTCTGGATCCTTGAAAATATGGTTTCTCAAGGGCCCTGGTTTACAGTCAGTGCCGCCAAGAAGTAGCCGGCAGCCAAGACTTGCTGCTGATTCTCACCTGCCAGTCAGCACAGACACCTCTGTTCACAGCGGGGCCACACGTGTGGGGAAGAAGCACCCCCACGTGGCCCTCTGACGGAGTGCACTGCTTTTATTATGAAATGGTAGGTCTGAAAACTTCTGAATCAATATCCAGAGACTAAAAACGTAGCACAGAGGCCAACGTCTGTCTGCACCAGCGTGAGGCATCACAGCTCTTCCAAAAGGTGCTCGCTCTTTGATTCTTTCTGTGCTTCAGGCACCATTTTGAAGTTCTCTTGTTCTGTTGAATGTTTATTTCCATTCATGCAAATACTTCTTTAACTCAAGGGCTGGGATGACCTGGCAGGGATCCAAGAGGATTTGATCATTGGCCAGATGTTTGGACCAGATGACCTTTAAGGCTCCTTTCAGTCCTACGGCTGAGCCTGTGGAGCTCAACTCTTATTTCACGGGTCATCCCTCCTCTGCCCAGTGTTGTTGCCCAAACTCCCTAAGTGTTCTTCCATCTATGAAAACGCCTTCCTTCCTATTTGAACTCTGGGAGTAAATCTCTCTGATCAGTTTGGAAAAGCTCAATACTCCAGCCTTGCTACCCAAAGCACGGATCATGTTCTAGCAGCGTCGGCATCACCTGGACACTTGCGAGGAATGCAGAATCTTGGCTCATCCCAGACCTACTGAGTCAGCCTCTGCATTTTCACCAGCTCTTCAGGGGCTCATATGCTCATTAAAGGTAAGAAACGCTGCTCTAGACGGGGTTAAGGTTGTCTTTGACTCTGGCAACTAATCCAGTGAGGGTTCAACTCTCTCATAATGAACCACTATCCCACATCGACTCAGAACGAAAGGAAACACTGAACTAAGTAAGCAAATGAATCAGGAAGCTCAATAAATGATAAAGCTAATTTCCCCTTCCTGTTCATATCATTATCTTTTTCTTAAGTGCTTCAGTGAGATTTGTGTTGAGTGGAAGCAAGTGTGTGTGGCTTTAGAAATGATTGATCAAAAAGACGATGTGCAGGATGATACGAGGGCTGTAGCTTGCAGGCTGCCTGAATCTGAGACCCTGCTCCATTATTCATTGCCTGTGTGACTTGGGGCAAGTGGTTATTCTCTGTGCTTCTATTTCCTCCCCGATAATGATAACATCAATATACAACAGTATATTCTGGAACTAGAAGCCCTGGACATAAATCACAGCTCCACAGTGTGCTGCAAGATCCCACGAGATCATGCGATATTGAACAAGTCAGCTAATCTCTTTGTATCTCCATTTCTGTACCTGTGAAATGGGGAAATAATAGGACCTATAGAGGGTTGGTGTGAAGATTGAGTTAAAATGTCTGAAATGTAGAATAAACACCATTTAGAGCTTGTTTATGGACATGAGATCAAACCAGTCAATCCTGAAGGAAATCAGTCCTGAATATTCACTGGAAGGTCTCATGCTAAAGCTGAAACTCCAATACTTTGGCCACATGATGCAAAGAACTGACTCACTGGAAAAGACCCTGATGCTGGGAAAGATTGAGGGCAGGCAGAGAAGGGGACGACAGAGGATGAGATGGCTGGATGGCTTCACCGACTCAATGGACGTGAGTCTGAGTGAATTCCGGGAGTTGGTGATAGACAGGGAGGCCTGGTGTGCTGCAGTCCATGGGGTCGCAAAGAGTCAGACACGACTGAGCGGCTGAACAACAACAGCAAGAGCCTGTTGAGCAGCATGGCCCTCAAGACTGGCGTGCAGATCAAGTGAGGCAGTGCACGGTGCGTCCCGCACACGGTACCTGGCAGATGGTAAAACTCAGGGTGAGAAAACTGTGGAAGACTCACTGATGTTGAAACTTCTCAAAAAAGGTATTCTTTGGAAATGGCAACAGTATGACAAGTACTGACTCTCCCTGGGAAAAATGCTAAGGCAAGCCAAGAGTATCTTCTGCGCTGGCGATTTCGATTCATCCTCCTCCGAGGAAGCATTCATTGCACAGTGCTCACTTGTCTTTTTATGCCCTTCCTCCAACAATTCCAAATAAGAATTTCCTTTTAGAATGAAGAAATGCCCTGTAAAGTTATTAATACTAGAATATGAATGACTGCCTGGCTTATTTTCTCCTTTATGCATTTTATGCATGCAAAAAACTGAGCCCTAGCTTATTGCTTTTTCCAGAAGTACAACAGCATCTTCAGGAGATCAAAATGAATTGATAGAGAAAGGAAAGTAGCCGACTGTACAAGGTGAATAAGCTATGGTCTCAAGGCATAAAGTGTTCAGGGGTTGGAATAAGTTTTTTCCAGCCTCTACATTAACCATGAAATTAAAACATACTTGCTCCTTGGAAGAAAAGCTATGACAAGCCAGACAGCATATTAAAACCAGAGACATCACTTGCCGACAGGTTCATATAGTCAAGGCCATGGTTTTTCCACTAGTCATGTACAGATGTGAGAGTTGGACTATAGAGAAAGCTGAGCCACAGAATTGACACTTTTGAACTGTGATGTTGGAGAAGACTCTTGAGAGTCCTTGGACTGCAAGAAGTCCTAAATGCAATCAGTCCTGAATATTCATTGGAAGGACTGATGTTGAAACTGAAGCTCCAATACTTTGGCCACCTGATGCAAAGAGCCAACTCACTGGAAAAGACCCTGATGTTGGGAAGACTGAAGGCAGGAGGAGAAGGGAGTGATGAAATAGTTGATGGCATCACTGACTCAATGGACATAAGTTTGAGCAGACTCTGGGAGACAGTGAAGGACAGGGAAGCCTGGAGTGCTGCAGTCCAGGGGGCGTAGAGTCAGACACAGTTGAGCGACTGAACAACAACATTACACTTTGTAACTGCTTTTCCAGCTCATCACACAGGACTTCAGAAGCTAGACAGTCCTCCCAAAGTGCCTGTCTTACCTGGTCAGATCTGACCCGTTGACTCTGTCTGGAACCAGTCATCTCAATGTGAACACAACTAAGCATCCTTCTTCAAAAACAAAGTTTGCAAAATAACCCTCAACAGTAAATACCCTCAGTGACATGCAGATCTTTCTAATGGTGGAATCATAAACTAGCCCACGTGTCAAGTGGTGTATACAGGCATGAACAATTCCAAAGCCCTAGCCACAGTTTGTGGCTTATTAAAAACTTCTGCTGATAGGTTAACTTTGCTACGAGAAGACTCAGAGAGGGCAACCCTGCCAACTCTGTGCAGAAGGCTCAGTCCGATACTGCGTGGCTGCTCAAAGGCAACAGAAGGCTGCCCCTGAGGCCTGCTGGCTCTATAGGGAGGGACAAGTCATGCTGACGAGCAGAGTTTAAAGCCATGCTTTGGGTCACATGAGCTCACACTGTAAAGTCTTTCAAGGACACTTTTATTCAGGCTTGAATATTTTAGGCTTTTGTTTGGTGCTAACTTCTATTACAAATCCAAATTTCCTGGCATCCAAAGATTCTCCGATGTTAATGCAACAGTTCCGGGGTCGGGGTCATGTCTGTGTTTTACTGAAGCGCGACTTCTGAGACAGATGTGGCAGCTTCCACTGTGATCCCGGCTTCCCGCTGCCAGATCTGCATTGAGCAGAGTCTCAAGAACTGACCGTGTTTCTAATGAAGATGGTGAAAGGAAAGAAACGGAAACAGACCTGCCATTCGGAGATTATTCTGACACAGAGCTGAGCTAAACCCCATAAAGAGCCATCCCACAGCCACCTCTGCAGAGCAGGAGAGACAAGGGCTACAAAACGGCAAGAAGGGCCTAAGAGAAGAAAGAAGTCACTGCGAAGCATGGAGGGAACAGGGACTTTCCTGCTGGTCTGCAGGTTACGACTCTGCTTTGCAGCACAGGGGATGTGGGCTCAATCCCCGGCGGGGGCACTAAGATCCCATGAGCCATGGTGCAGCTGAAGCCCACGCACCAGACCGGAGGGCCGCCACGCTGACCGCTGGTTCTGGGCACTTGAGGGCCGGTGAGCCACACATTGCACCCGCGCAGCGCAGCGAATGAGTCCATGCGCTGCAGAGGGCCCTGGGTACAAGACCAAGACCTGATGCAGCCAAATAAGCATTACAGAAAACTAGGGAAACTGAGGGACACATGGAAAGAGATGCGTAGAGTCAGCATGCTGTGCACCTGCAGTTCCCCACAGCGCTCCGTGTCAATCACATCTCAGGCTCAAAGACACTGCAGGCGGCAGTCACTGACTCCTCCACTTGAGACACGACTCATAAGTCATCTAGCCATAAAATGTGGAACAATCAAAAGAGAGTGTGTATAGGGTTGCAGCCTGGTTGGGATCCCAGATTTTATGTCTTTATCTTCTGACTTCACACCTCTGAGCAGGGTCCCTAACAAACCCTGAAACACAGCTTGAAAATTGCTGACCTCATTTCCTCTACAATATTTGAAATCTGAAGATTACTTTCAAAGAGATGGTTTTACCAAAATCTTTCCGTGCTCTTTCTGTAGGTATTTTAAAGAGAAGAATGATACTGTTGCCTCTTAGAGTTATACAGATAAAATGAATTCATACACAGAGAGCTTAGAACAGTGTCCTGCATACAGTAAGCAGGCAAGCCTTAAGCATGTTAGCACTTCCTGTGAACATTTTGCAATGTCTAGGAACACTGAATCACTATGTTGTGCACTTGGAAGCAGTAACGTGCTATAGGTCAAGTATACTTCAAAGAAACAGACCAACTCATAGAAAGACCAGATTTGTGATTCAGAGGTGGGAGGAAAGGACGAGGAATGGAGGAAGACGGTCAAAAGGTACAAACTTCCAGTTATAAGGTAAATAAGTATTAGTGATGAACATAATTAATATAATTAACATTGCTGTGTGTGTATATGAAAGCTTTTAAGAGACCAGATGCTAAGAGCTCTCATCACAAGGAAAAAAAATTTTTTTCTTTTATTTTGTGTTTTTATGAGATGGTAGATATTCACTAAACTTATTGTGGTAATCAGTCCATGAGGTATGGTAGGTAAAATCATTATGTTGTATACCTTAAACTTATACAGAGCTGTATTCCAATTATATCCAATAAAACTGGAAGAAAAATAAATAAGTAAAATTTAATATAAATAAACCCTAACCCTAACCCTAATCCCAACCCCAACCTCTAACCCTAACCCTAACCCTAATGTCCTCCTCTGCCAAAGGGTGGGGCAAGTCTAAATTACCACTAACAGCCTCTCCAAACGCAAAATCAGATCTTTTCTTTTTTTCAGTATAAAGTTCCCTGCTTATAGGCTGGGGCTGCTTTAGCTTCTAGACTCTCGCTTCAAACCTCTTCTGTGTTCAGCGGACTTTGTGTACCGGGAAAAAGACAACTGTGGGTTTCTCCTTCCCTCACACCAGCTCACTCCGCCCAAGCTGCTTATTTTCTGCCTTCTTCTTGAGCACAGGGTGAAGGGGGAGGAGGCAGGAACAGCTCAGAGTCTTTGGAATCAGATAACAACATCCTCAAAATCGAGCTTTACCAGTTCTCAGCTGGAACTGCTCTGAGCACTTGCTCATGATGTGGCTGCGGCCCGCCAGGCTCCTCTGTCCACGGGACTCTCCAGGCAAGAACACTGGAGGGGTTGCCATCCTCTCCTCCAGGGGATCTTCCTGACCCCGGGATCGAACCTGCGTCTGCGGCACTGTGAGCAGATTCCTTACCGCTGAGCCACCAGTGCCCTCCTGTGCATACTATGTGGGGATTAAATGCGAGAATGTATATGGAGCACTTCCCCTAAGGTGGGTGGGCTTCCCTGGTAGCTCAGACAGTGACGGATCGGCCTGCAGTGCACGAGATCCACATTCGACCCTTGGGTTGGGGAGAAGTCCATGGACAGAGGAGCTGGGCGGCCTACAGTCCACGGGGTCCCAAAGAGTCAGACAGGACTGAGCGACTTTCAGCTTCGCTCTCACATGGTTGGTACCAGCGGCTTGACTATGTCCATTCCACAGCTCCCTGACCAGGGGAGGAACCTCCACCCCCAGCACGGGAAGGCGGAGTCTTAACCACTGGACCGCCAGGGAAGCCCTTGACGTAACACCTTTCCACTTCAAGCTGCTGAGTGCTTAGAACAAAGGACAAGATACCAGGGTAAAATAATTAGCAGTTATCAATTTCCAGATGCTTTACAAACATTAGATCATTAATCCCTGCACCAAGTCTGAGAGAGGTGGATAAAGATCATGTCTACACTACCAGAAGAAGACGGCGGGGAGCCGCTCAGCAAGTCCCTCAGCCTGCAGCTCTCCTCCAGCTGGTCCTGAAGTGCCCCCAGACCCGGAAGGCGGGAGCCCAAGGGGACCTCCACAGCTGGATGCAGAGGAGATGGACAGAGAGGAGAGGAGAAAGGGAAAGAGGCTGGAAAAGGAGGGTTCAGGACACGGTTCTGGGGCAGCCTCAGGTTCACAGGGCTAATTCCTCACCTCTCACACAGATCCCAATTTGTTTGGCACCTGGATAAAAGGAGGAATTCAAGAGTAGCTTACAGTGAGGAGCAGACTGGGTGATCCTTTGTTTAATGGGTGTCAAGACAAGGATGAAAGATGGTAGAGAAAGCCAAGTGAGAACTGTGGGGTGAAAAATTAGTCTGCCTATTGGACCCTTGGAACATTCCCTGGCAGCTCAGCAGTAGAGAATCCGCCTACACTGCAGGAGACGTGGGTTCAATCCCTGGGTCAGGAAGATCCTCCTGGAGGAGGAAATGGCAACCCACTCCAGTATTCATGCCTGGAAAATCCCATGGACAGAGGAGCCTGGCAGGCTGCAGTCCATGGGGTCGCAAAGAGTCGGACACGACTGAGTGACTGAGCACACACATGTATATTTCATTATGAACTCAACTCATCTTATCTGCAAAGACCCTATTTCCAGACCAGGTCACCTTCTAGATTTAGGGGGCAGGCTTAAGGCAATAGATCTGCCTTATGACCCAGCAATCCCACTGCTGGGCATACACACCGAGGAAACCAGAATTGAAAGAGACACATGTACCCCAATGTTCGTTGCAGCATTGTTTATAATAGCCAGGACATGGAAACAACCTAGATGTCCATCAGCAGATGAATGGATAAGAAAGCTGTGGTACATATACACAATGGAGTATTACTCAGCACTTAAAAAAATAAATTTGAATCAGTTCTAATGAGATGGATGAAACTGGAGCCGATTATACAGAATGAAGTAAGCCAGAAAGAAAAACACCAATACAGTATACTGACACATATATATGGAATTTAGAAAGATAGTAATGGTGACCCTGTATGTGAGACAACAAAAGAGACACAGATGTATAGAATGGACTTTTGGACTCTGTGGGAGAGGGAGAGGGTGGGATGATTTGGGAGAACAGCATTGAAACATATATACTATCATGTAAGAAACGAAGCGCCAGTTTATGTTCGATACAGGATACAGGATGCTTGGGGCTGGTGCACGGGGATGATCCAGAGAGATGATATGGGGTGAGAGGTGGGAGGAGGTTTCAGGATTGGGAGCTCGTGTACACCTGTGGCTGATTCATGTCAATGTATGGCAAAACCAATACAGTATTGTAAAGTAGAATAAAGTAAAAATAAAATTTTAAAAAAATTCATCATAAGAGAATGGTCTGAATCTACTACATCTTCAGTTTTCAGCTTTATTTTTTTCACCGTGAACACTTGTAGACTTGGAGTACATTTGTTGAAAGTTATCATTTACTGAGTATGCAGAAGGTCAGATGCTAATGGACTCTAACAGAGGCCTTGATGACTATTAAAAGTAACGCCTTGGTCCTTGGGATCTCATAATGAGCCAGTCTTAGGGCAGATGACACATATCCAGGGAGACCAATGCAGAGCCACGGTTTAAATGTCCTCTCATCACAGAGCATCATGCAAAGAGGAGGCAGGAGGCATAAGCAGGTCCAGTCCCCATCGCACCCGGAGCATCCCAATCACGCCAACTGGACCTTTCAACCGCCTTGCCTCACGGGCTCACTACTACTGAGATAGCTCTTCAAAGTGATGACAGTCTAAGAGACACCCCAGGAAGGGCTTCCAAGGCCTCTTCTTGCTCTGAAAGACTGCTGGACTCCACCTGGAATTCCTTCTATCTGTTTTACAGTGAGTGCAAGCTGAACATAGTCAACATGGACTAAAGGCTTGAAAGAACCAGATCTGTGCACCCCAGCTGTGCCTCACTAAGTTTGGGATGATTTTCCACCCAACAGGCTTCCCCGGTGGCTGAGATGGTAGAGTCTGCCTGCAATGCAGGAGACTGGTGCTCGATCCCCAGCTTGGGAGGATCCCCTGGAGAAGAAAATGGCACCCCACTCCAGTGTTCTTGCCTGGAGAATCCTCACGGACAGAGGAGCCTGGCGGGCTACAGTCCATGGGGTCGAAAGGAGTCGGACAGGACACTTTCTGCCCTACACCTGCCTCTGCCTTTTGAAAAGAAGACAGCCCTGCTGGAGCCTGTACTACAGGAAAACAAATCCCGCCATCCCCCCTTCTTCCCACCCTTTCCTGCACCTCAGTCTAAATAATGCTCCCTCCAAGGAGAAAGGTGTCCAGACCCAGGGACTGACTGCTCATCTCCACCTGTCCTGGCCTAGGGAAGCCGCTGCATGCGTGCTGAGTCGCTCCAGTCGAGTCCGACTCTTTGTGAGCCCACGGGCTGTAGCCCACCAGCGCCTCTGTCCATGGGATTCTCCAGGCAGGAACATGAGTGGGTTGCTGTGCCCTTCCCCAGGGGACCTTCCCGGCCCCAGGATCGAACCCAGGTCTCCTGCACTGCAGGCGGGTTTTTTTACCAACTTAGCAAGCCACCAGGGAAGCCCTTCCTGGAGTGAGCGCTGAAACGCTGCCGGTAGGTGTCCTTTTCTGCAGCCCAGATGTTACTTATGGTAAGGTGAAATGAACAGTTGATTATGTGCTAGAATTTGACAAACTTGCACTTTCTTCTGCCATTATAGCTCCATTCCACTTATTCTTTAGCTTTTAAAAGAACACAGGGTCTTCAGGCTTCGTCGCAGTGCGCAGAAACTTTAGTCGCCCCATGCAGACTCTGAGCTGTGGAGTGTGGGATCTAGCTTCCTGATCATGGGCCACACCCCGGTCCCCTGCTTTGGGAGGAGTCTTCGCCAGCGGGCCTCCAGGGAACTCACCCCATCGTGTGGGGTCCTTGCCTGTTTTACTGGAATGTATTGCCTTACAATTTGTGTCCTGTGTCTGCTCTATAGCACGGCATTCGCAAGCACACACCTCTCTCTTCTCCAGCCTCCCCCCACCCCCTAGGTCCACACAGAGCACTGTGCTGGCTCCCTACCAGCTGTGCGCTTCATGCACAGTAGCAGATGCACGTCACCGCTCCTCTGCTGGTCACCCCATATATCAGTGTATCTATGTACACGGAATCTAGAAGACTACCGATGCACCTACCTGCAGGGCAGGAGGAGAGACGCAGACGTAGAGAAAGGACTTATGGACACAACGGGGGACGGTGGGGGGACCCGCGGCATTTAGAGTCGAAGCTTTATTCACAGCTCCCCTCAGCGCCTTGGCTCGACTGGGAACACGCTGGGCTCTCCCCAGGACGGGGCCGCTCCCTGCGGACCACTCAGAACACCGGCTGTTTGCAATGGAGGCCTGGAGTTTGCGTGAAACTGCATTCTGTAGAGTGCTTCAGAATCACTGATTCTTTTAAACCTGTAAACATTCCCTTTTCATCCTGTTTACTTATGTGCCCAGGTCTATCCTTTCTGAGAAAAGTCCAGAAGTAAATTTCAGCTGCCGAACTACAGAATGCTATGAGTGACTAATGTGAGTGTTGTCTGGGGTTTGCTTATTTATCATCAAGTCTCTCAAAACAAGTGGCAAATTAGAAGAGGCAGTTGAGAGAGGTCTGGAGAGAACGCGTGTGCTCAGTTGCATCAGTCTGGAGAGGCGAAGGCAGTGCGTTCTGTTGTTTAATCCACCCAGTTTGTTGTGGCTGTTGTTACGGCAGTTCTAGGAAATAAGACGAGCACTGTGCTGTTTCACTTTTTGAACCCTTTCAACATTTTCTGCATTTATTATATCCCTATCTTATAGAAAAGAAGAAATGTGGTTCAGAGAGGTCGTGGATAAGCCAAGGTCACATCAGTTCCATTCTTCAGCTCTGTGATGATCGCAAAGCTGCCCACCCCTGTGAGGAAAGGGCAGGTGTGGGCAAAGGGGAAAGGCAGGCGGGGCCAGCAGGGACCCCGCGGCACCATCCCCCTACAGAGGGCAAGGCGCTCTGCCCACAGCAGGCTCCCCCTGCAGGCTCCTCCTGTGCCCCCTTCCCATCTCCTGGCGCCAGCGGCTTTCATCCAGGCCAGACACCGGTTTAATCAAAGCTCCTGACTCCCCAGGCCTCACATCTGATTAAAGTAATTCAAGACTAAGATGTAAATGACTCATAACCCATAGACGCTGTTCCATAAAGGGACATTTCTATTTTCAGCAAGCAGCTGGGACAAAATTACTGTCCCATGTCTATTCTTCATCACACAACCGAGGGGCTGGTAAATGAAACAGTCTGCTTTCCAAAGGGGATGAAACGTTACGTTATACTATAAATTCAATTTGCATGTTTTTGTAATTTTAGTAAATCCATTTCCTTGTGGGTGTGGCTCGCCCCACTCCAAATGTTAGCAAATTCTAAGAAAGCGAAGTCCAATTTAATATGCTGTGTAGTTTTAAATCAACCAAATAGCCTATGTTAAGGGACAAGTAACAGATAAGTACCGTAGGCTGTGAAATAGTGTTTGAACATTTGTAAACCACCAAACTTCTCTAGATGTTAGAACAGCCGGGAAGTCAAGCAGATTCTGGCCCCTACAGTCCACAGCTTAAAGCCACTCAGCTCAGAAGACACTTTCAGGACCTCCCTGGTGGCCCAGGGGGGTGGGCTCTGCGTTCCCTCTGCAGGGGCACAGGTTTGATCCCTGGTTGGGGAACTAAGACCCCACATCCTGCATCGTGTGGCCAAAAAAATGAATAAATAAATACTCCATAAAATATGCATGTTAAGTTGCTTCAGCCATGTCTGACTCTGTGCAACTCTGGACTGTAGCCCGGCAGGCTCCTCTGTCCATGGGATTCTCCAGGCAAGAATACTGGAGTGGGTTGCCATGCCTCCCCCCTTCCCCCAGGGAATCCTAACCCACTGAACCCAGGTCTCCCGGTTTGCAGGCGGATTCTTTCCCATCTGAGCTGCCAGGGAAGCCCAGTAAACGTGGCAGACAGAACGCAGGACCTACACCATGGCTGCGGCCGGGGCCCTGGGCCCTGTGGCCGCTGTGCTCTCCACAGGCGATCCTCATGTCCCCCAGCTCCAGTGCCCCGTGCCCGCCACCTCCCTGGGGGCTCAGGCTGTAAAGAACCCGCCCGCGGTGCAGGAGACCCAGCTTTGATCCCTAGGTCAGGAGGAGCCCCTGGAGGAGGGCACGGCAACCCACTCCAGTGTTCTTGCCTAGAGATTCCAGTGGACAGCAAGCCTGGTGGCTACAGTCCAGGGGTTGCAAAGAGTCAGACGCGACTGAGCAGCTCACTTTCTCACTAGGTATGAGCTGCCCACTCTTCACTTCCAGAGGTGAAGGGAAGGCTGCTTCTAATCTGTAATGCTCACAGATAATTAAATCAGGCTTCTCTCAGTCTACTGGGGAAAAACTATTTTATACTTTCATTAACTCCAAAGGCTATTTCAATTCTAGCCCCTGTTTGGTAAACAAGTTATCTTTCACTTACAGCCTTTCCTTCTCTAATGCCCAGGAAATTTGCCCTTTAAAGGGAGTCTAATAGGCAGCAGAAATTTGTAATTTTTAAAAAGTTATCTTTTGAAAGACAGTTGACATTATCACTAAATCCAAAAGAGCAAATTATTTTAAAACCTAGTCTATGCTTCAGCATCCTCTGTTTCGTTTTCACTGTATCTTTGGGCTTCCTTATCTATTTCCTCATTTTATTAATTCTTCAAAGGAGAAAACCAAAAGTTCTTTGAAGGAATAAGTCACAAGGATGTAACGTACAGCGTAAAGAAGACGGTCAATAATATTGTAATAACCATGTGTGGGGACAGATGGTTACTAGATTTATCATGGTGACCATTTTATACTGCATGCAAATATGAAATTATTATGTCATATATCTGAAATTAAAATAATACCGTACATCAACTACAATTCAATTAAAGAGACTATCAAAGGCAAAAGAGAATGCAGGGAGTGTTGGCCTCAGAAACACATCAGCATCTTTTTTTTTTCACAAAATGTTCTGTATTATGCATCTCAGCTGCCAATATGCCCTCTGAAGTTTTCAACTTTTTTAAATTTTCCACCTTTTGACCTTGCCCCACGGCATGTGAGGTCTTATTTCCCCGGCTAGGGTCTGAACGGCCCTGCACTGGAGGTGTGGAGCCCTAACCACTGGACCGCCAGGGAGAACCTGAAGTTTGCAGCTTCTAATGACACCAGAGATTTAGGGCACATCAGCATTTTCTAAAGTCATGGCCTAGTCCAGCGGGTATTCAATAATGCCAGGCACTATTCCACTATTTACTGTGCGAAAAAAATAACATGTTTGCTTTGAGTTGCATATTTCAAAGTTTTATAACTAAACAAAAAAATAAAAAGGATTCATTTTACAGATACCTCAAACTTTGCGTGTCCAAGGATGAATGACAAATTCCAAAGTCCTCTTATCCTACTTTTGTTTCAATGCCTTCATAAAGCCTGTCCCAACTGGAAAGATTCTTTTTTTTTCTCTCTCTGACCTCCTGGAAGCAAGGAGGCAGTCTGTATTAGGATCATAAATCTTGTCAGACAGTTCTAGTCTTTGAGTCAGCTCAGCTATGTACACTGTGATCTTGACCAGTTTTCCCCATGCTTCGGTTTCCACATCTGTAAAATGGGGGTAATTAAAGTCCCTCCTATGAGGTCACTGGAAGGATGGAATCAGATAATGCATGTGCATGTTTTATGGCACACTGCCTGGCAAACACTAAGTCCTCAAAAATCACTGTTTCTCAACATTTGGTGGGCAGACCACCTGCTTTCAAACCAGCTGGGATGCTAGTTACAAATTCAGATGTCTGCCGTTCTAAGATCCAGTTCTTCAAAAACGCTGGGGGTGGCAGTGGGAGCATGAATTTATGCCACGGGGCCTGGGAAGCTGCGTGCCCACGATTCTTTGAGAACATCACCAGTAGGTGTCAATCACCACAACCACAATCACCATGAGCAGAGCACTTGCTTTCCATCCATGGTTTCCAAAGGCCAGTTCCCCCGGACTCTCTGCCTTGGCATCACGAGGGGACTCCTCAAGCATAGATTCTTAACCCCCAAATCCAGCGAACCCAACAGTGTGCCTGGGGCTGACGCCGCACATCTCTCCTTTCTGATCTTCTTCTTTGGATTCTGATGCTTAACCTGCTTTGAGATTCCCTGGCCCACATAACTCATTCAGACGCTGGGTCACAGCCCTTTCTTTTTCAACCATTTAGTCAGTGTCCATGATGCTATGATGAACATTTGTTGCTGAAATGAGCTGACCGGAATAACGGTGTGCTGGCCGGAGCAAGCCTTTCATCTGTGACCTGCTCTGCTTGGTGACTCCTCCCCTTCACTCCTTCCTGATACAACGTCCATGGACATTTCATTCCTGCACAGGAGCTTCTCCAGACTCTAGTCATTAAAACACCATTATCAAGATCTTTGTATTTACTTATTATGAGAACAACTGCTAGCTCCCACCCAAAATCTATTCTGTCTTTTCTTATTAAAGGAATTAGAATTAACGAAAATTATTAGGAGTGACTATCAGTTCACTTCAGTAGCTCAGTTGTGTCCTAGTCTCTGTGACCCCATGAATCACCGCATGCCGGGCCTCCCTGTCCATCACCATCTCCCGGAGTTCACTCAGACTCACGTCCATCGAGTCCGTGATGCCATCCAGACATCTCATCCTCTGTCTTCCCCTTCTCCTCCTGCCCCCAGTCCCTCCCAGCATCAAAGTCTTTTCCAGTGAGTCAACTCTTCGCATGAGGTGGCCAAAGTATTGGAGTTTCAGCTTCAGCATCAGTCCTTCCAAAGAAATCCCAGGGCTGATCTCCTTCAGAATGGACTGGTTGGATCTCCTTGCAGTCCAAGGGACTCTCAAGAGTCTTCTCCAACACCACAGTTCAAAAGCATCAATTCTTCGGTGCTCTGCCTTCTTCACAGTCCAGCTCTCACATCCATACATGACCACAGGAAAAACCATAGCCTTGACTAGACAGACCTTAGTTGGCAAAGTAATGTCTCTGCTTTTGAATATGCTATCTAGCTTAGTCATAACTTTTCTTCCAAGGAGTAAACGTTTTTAATTTCATGGCTGCAGTCACCATCTGCAGTGACTTTGGAGGCCAAAAAAATAAGGTCTGACACTGTTTCCACTGTTTCCCCATCTATTTCCCATGAAGTGATGGGACCAGATGCCACTGTCTTCGTTTTCTGAATGTTGAGCTTTAAGCCAACTTTTTCACTCTCCTCTTTCACCTTCATCGAGAGGCCCTTTAGCTCCTCTTTACTTTCTGCCATAAGGGTGGTGTCATCTGCATATCTGAGGTCACTGATATTTCTCCCAGCAATCTTGATTCCAGCCTGTGTTTCTTCCAGTCCAGCGTTTCTCATGATGTACTCTGCATAGAAGTTAAATAAGCAGGGTGACAATATACAGCCTTGACGTACTCCTTTTCCTATTTGGAACCAGTCTGTTGTTCCATATCCAGTTCTAACTGTTGCTTCTTGACCTGCATACAGATTTCTCAAGAAGCAGGTCAGGTGGTCTGGTATTCCCATCTCTTTCAGAATTTTCCAGTTTCTTGTGATCCATACAAAGGCTTTGGCATAGTCGATAAAGCAGAAATAGATGTTTTTCTGGAACTCTCTTCCTTTTTGATGATCCAGTGGTTGTTGGCAATTTGATCTCTGGTTCCCCTGCCTTTTCTAAAACCAGCTTGAACATCAGGTTCATGGTTCATGTATTGCTGAAGCCTGACTTGGGAATTTTGAGCATTACTTTACTAGCATGTGGGATGAGTGCAATTGCGCGGTAGTTTGAGCATTTTTGGCATTGCCTTTCTTTGGGATTAGAATGAAAACTGACCTTTTCCAGTCCTGTGGCCACTGCTGAGTTTTCCAAATATGCTGGCATATTGAGTGCAGCACTTTCACAGCATCATCTGTCTAGTCAAGCTCAACTGAAATAGCTCAACTGGAATTCCATCACCTCCACTAGCTTTGTTCGTAGTGATGCTTTCTAAGGCCCACTTGAGTTCACATTCCAAGATGTCTGGCTCTAGATTAGTGATCACACCATCGTGATTATCTGGGTCATGAAGATCTTTTTGTACAGTTCTTCCGTGTATTCTTGCCACCTCTTCTTAATATCTTCTGCTTCTGTTAGGTCCATACCATTTCTGCCCTTTATCGGGCCCATCTTTGCATAAAATGTTCCCTTGGTATCTCTAATTTTCTTGAAGAGATCTCTAGTCTTTCCCATTCTGTTCTTTTCCTCTGTTTCTTTGCACTGATCGCTGAAGAAGGCTTTCTTATCTCTTCTTGCTATTCTTTGGAACTCTGCATTCAGATGCTTATATCTTTCCATTTCTCCTTAGTTTTTGCCTCTCTTCTTTTCACCGCTATTTGTAAGGCCTCCCCAGACTGCCATTTTGCTTTTTGCATTTCTTTTCCATGGGGATGGTCTTGATCCCTGTCTCCTATACAATGTCATGAACCTCATTCCATAGTTCATCAGGCACTCTATCTATCAGATCTAGGCCCTAAAATCTATTTCTCACTTCCACTGTATGATCATAAGGGATTTGATTTAGGTTATACCTGAATGGTCTAGTGGTTTTCCCTACTTTCTTCAATTTCAGTCTGAATTTGCCAATAAGGAGTTCATGATCTGAGCCACAGTCAGCTCCTGGTCTTGTTTTTGTTGACTGTATAAAGCTTCTCCATCTTTGGCTGCAAAGAATATAATCAGTCTGATTTCAGTGCTGACCATCTGGTGATGTCCATGTGTAGAGTCTTCTCTTGTGTTGTTGGAAGAGGGTGTTTGCTATGACCAGTGCATTATCTTGGCAAAACTGTATTAGTTTTTGCCCTACTTCATTCTGCATTCCAAGGCCAAATTTGCCTGTTACTCCAGGTGTTTCTTGACTTCCTACTTTTGCATTCCAGTCCCCTATAATGAAAAGGACATCTTTTTTGGGTGTTGGTTCTAAAAGGTCTTGTAGGTCTTCATAAAACCATTCACCTTCAGCTTCTTCAGCATTACTGGTTGGGGCATAGACTTGGATAACTGTGATATTGAATGGTTTGCCTTGGAGACAAACAGAGATCATTCTGTCATTTTTGAGACTGCATCCAAGTACTGCATTTTGGACTCTTTTGTTGACCATGATGGATACTTCATATCTTCTGAGGATTCCTGCCCGCAATAGTAGATATAATGGTCATCTGAGTTAAATTCACCCATTCCAGTCCATTTTAGTTTGCTGATTCCTAGAATATTGACATTCACTCTTGCCATCTCTTGTTTGACCACTTCCAATTTGCCTTGATTCATGGACCTGACATTCTAGGTTCCTATGCAATACTGCTCTTTACAGCATCGGACCTTGTTTTTATCACCAGTGACATGCACAACTGGGTATTGTTTTTGCTTTGGCTCCATCCCTTCATTCTTTCTGGAGTTATTTCTCCACTGATCTCCAGTAGCATATTGGGCACCTACTGACCTGGGGAGTTCCTCTTTTGGTATCCTATCATTTTGCCTTTTCATACTGTTCATGGGGTTCTCAAGGCAAGAATACTGAAGTGGCTTGCCATTCCCTTCTCCAGTGGACCACGTTCTGTCAGCCCTCTCCACCATGACCCGCATGTCTTGGGTTGCCCCGCAGGCATGGCTTGGTTTCATTGAGTTAGACAAGGCTGTGGTCCTAGTGTGATTAGATTGACTAGCTTTTTGTGAGTATGGTTTCAGTGTGTCTGGCCTCTGATGCCCTCTTGCAACGCCTACCATCTTACTTGGGTTTCTCTTACCTTGGGCGTGGGGTATCTCTTCACGGCTGCTCCAGCAAAGCACAGCTGCTGCTCCTTACCTTGGACGAGGGGTATCTCCTCCCTGCCGCCCTTCCTGACCTTCAACGTGGGATGGCTCCTCTAGTCCCTCCTGCACCCATGCAGCCACCGCTCCTTGGAGTGACTATATGTGGGGTTAAAACATTCTTACTCCTAGCTCCAGCTTTCATAGGCCTTCATATTTACCTTCCTCTGACAATTCTAATGCAGGGGTGACCTCCACCTCTATTCTATTAGGATTGCTTAAATATCCGTTCATATACATTCATTTAAACACACATCCAGGCACCTCTGTCTCTGAAAAGAAGTCTCCTTTATGTCTACAGCACACTCTTTGTAGTTACCAAACAGAGACCCATATAAATGTTATTTCCAGATAGAAAAATAACTATGGAAACGCAAGGTGACTGGTGCTCTTCTTTCTCTCTCTTTCCTAAGCAGAATCAACTGAGACATGGGGAGGCATGTTTCAAATGCAGCAGCGGGTCAGGGCTGAAATCTTTCCAAAGGTGGACATTTTGTGGATGTTCCTGAACCTCTCGGGAGGGCTTTTAATGACAGATTTCATATAAAATTACCCTCATACTAATTAAGTCTGAGATCTGACTTCAATGTACAAAAGTAATAATGTGGCACACTAACTACTGAGAATCTAAAGAGAACGTTGCCCTCTGTAAACACGTCTTTCTGTTCGTTCTCTCTGTCCTGCTTTTGGAACTCATCCATCCACTCACAGAGCCTTTATTTGGCATAAGTTGTGTGCTAGGCCCCCGCTCAGCGTCTTGGTCACTTATCGGTGGTGGAAGGTAGACAGGGCGGAAAAGAGAGTAAACCAGCAACCAGGATGAAAATGTTAACTTGGTCAGTGTTACAAGGGGACAGAACAGGCTGAATTTAATTAAATGCATGTCAAATGACTTAGATACAAAATATGGCTGAAATTTCCACTTACAAATAGTTTTCATTACTTTCCAGTGACAGTGCCATGTTCTAACTCTGTGAAGAATATTTTTAAATCTAAATTTTGGCCTTCATGTTATTTAGCGGATGACCTGAGTGCAACCTGGCTTCTCCTGCTCCTCGCTTCTGGTTTCTCCAGCACCTCCCATTGATCTAATTTAAGAACATAACAGTATCTACTTCACAGGGTAACTGAGAGCCAAATGAAGTAACACAGGAAAAGTGGGAGTACTGGAAGCATTATGTGAATACCAATAGGGGCACACGCTTAAAAGCACATAGTCACTAATAACGCTCCCTGCCGCAGTCTGTAGGGCTCATCACTCACGAAGTGATGTCCACTGTCATATCAGCGCATCCTTAACAAGTCTGATCCTGGCTACCCCTGTGCTAATCATAAGGTCTCAGCTGAACACAAACAACAGCACTTTTGATTCTCTGGAATGCGCTGTCCTCGAGGCATTACATAGTCATCCTGGGGACTGGTTCCTTGACCTCTCATGGGTACCAAGGCCACAGATGCTCAAGGCCCTTACTGGGAGCGCAGTTGGCCCTCCGTATCCACCGACGCAGAGCACACAGGCTGGGAGAGCTGACGGCTCTTCCCCTAAATAAAGTGTCTGCAGAAGTGGGCGACACAAAGCACATGCTGTTCTGTGTCTGATGCTCAGAGCCGATGCCTGTCCTTGGATCATCTGAAGTTCTGAAAGGAAGGAAAATTTGAAGTTCTGAAAATTTGCCAACCCCAACTCCACAAAATCCCTGCAGATGGTGACTGCAGCCATGAAATTAAAAGACACTTGCTCCTTGGAAGAAAAGTTATGATCAATCTAGACAGCATGTTAAAAAGCAGAGACATTACTCTGCCAACAAAGGCCCGTCTAGTCAAAGCTATAGTTTTTCCAGTGGTCATGTATGGATGTGAGAGCTGGACTATAAAGAAAGCTGAGCACCGAAGAATTGATGCTTTTGAACTGTGGTGCTAGGGAAGACTCTTGAGAGTCCCTTGGATTTCAAGGAGATCCAATCAGTCCATTCTAAAGGAAATCATCCCTGAATATTCATTGGAAGGACTGATGCTGAAGCTGAAACTCCAATACTTTGACCACCTGATGCAAAGAACTAACTCATTTGAAAAGACCCTGATGCTGGGAAAGATTGAAGGAGGGAGAAGGGGATGACAGAGGATGAGATCGTTGGATGGCATCACCGACATAATGGACATGAGTTTGAGTGAACTCTGAGAGTTGGTGATGGACAGGGAGGCCTGGCGTGCTGTAGTCCATGGGGTCACAGGGAGTTGGACGCGGCTGAGCAACTGAACTGAACTGCACAAGAACATACTTCCCGTCTTTCCCTCTTTTTTTTTTTTTTTTGGCTACATCATAAGACACGCAGGATCTTAGTTCCCTGAGCAGGGTTTGCACCCCAGCAGTGGACGTACAGAGCCCTAAGCCCTGGATCGCCAGGGAAGCCCCTTGTCTTCTCCCCTTCTGTTTCCAACACTTACTCCTTTCTATAGCAGCTTCTTATGTGCTTTTCATGCCAAACACTGTTAGATTTAGTCAACTTCTTCTCCACCTTTTGACCCTTAGATAATCAATCGGTGACCTTTTTCATTAGGGCCACTGTTTTCCCTCCATCCACCTTAAGACCTGAGGATCAAAGGCTTACATGCTATTCTAGATAAGATTTGCCAGAGACACATAACTCTGGGACCTCTTCACTCTCTGACAGGAAGGACTGTCTGAGAAGAACTCTGGCTTTAAACTCACCATGTGGGGAGTGTAAGGTCTGGGACAGAGACGTATCACCCACGACAACCTGCTCGGTTACAAACGGGCTGCAGCTGGGGTCAACAATGGCCCTGTTTTGAGTCTGTAAAGGCACTCATTCTGGTCTCTTGCCTCAAACTAACCTCACCTCCAGCAGATTTTGAGGTCCTTTCCAGCCTTGTCCCCCAAGGGTGAAGACCACCAGTCCAGTCTGCACACTTTTCTCTCCCACACCCGTAAAAAGTGTTCTTTCATCATCACTGTGTGCAAAGGAATATGGGTTAGGTTAAAGAAAGCGATTTCCCTAATATGCAAGCATTTGGTCTCAGTGGCTGCAAAGAGCCATTCTCATTAAATTAATTTGAAAAAGGGATCCTTCAGTTGAAAAACAGAGAAGATGAAAACAAGTAAAAAAAATAGACCACTTGAGTTTAATTTTACCACTTTCTCATATAAAGAGAATGAAAAAAGTGAAAGTGTTAGTCATTCAGTCGTGTCCAACTCTTTGTGACCCCTTGGACTGTAGCCCACCAGGCTCCTCTGTCCGTGGAAATCTCCAGGCCAGGCAGAATACTGGAGTGGGTGGCTGTTCCCTTCTCCAGGGGATCTTCCAAACCCCAGGATCAAGCCCAGGTCTCCTGAATTGCAGGTGGATTCTTTACTGTCTGAACCAAACTGGGATGAATCTCTTTCCACTGTTTCTATTGTAAGTCACTAAGGACCCACAGTTGACCCCATTCATGAGAAAAGTTAAGTCATCTATGAGCATCAATTTTTTTAAGTGTGAAAAAAAGTCGGAAAGCTTTGCTAGAAAGCTACTCAGACAAAAATGAAAAATGAACAGTCCTACATCAAACCAAAGATCTGAACAATTGATAAAAGCCCATTCACACCATCAGAACAGGCCCTCCTAACTAAAGGAGGTAATAAGTATCATTCATGGGACAAATGTTTTTGACCACATGCTGTATGCCAACAGTATGCCAGGAGTTGAGCATGCATGTTACGACAAGCAGAACCACATGGGACTTCCCAGATGGAGCTTACAGGCTGCAAGAGGAGACAGATGCCGTGGGACTCACCAAGCAAACAGCAAGCATCGACTTCAGACGCTGGTGGCGCTGCCACTCACCCTGAGGCTTACACCGGAGCTCTACTGAGTCAGGTCTGCTCACTCTTACTCAGGGAGCTTTGCTCATCTTAACTTTGAAATTCCCTTCGCATTAAATGCCATTCAAGGCAAGTGCTAACGTGGGTCAGTGAATTCGAAATGCACACCTGGACTAACAGGTGCATGGAGGTTGCTGGCTTCCTGTAAACATTCCTGCAAACAGCAGATTCCTTTGCAAATGATCCTTTACCCACACCATGTTTGCAGGCCTTTTTTTTTTTTTTTGGCAAATGTTTATACAGCTGTTAAAAAGAAAAACCAGGAAAAACAACTTTTGGGACTGAAAAAAAAAAAAGGCAAACCAAAACAGATACTCTTCTCTTGCTTTGATTTTCCATTTTCTCAGATTTTAAAAAACTCCATTCCAGGGAGTTTTGATTCACAGGGCAGATCATTAAGAGAACTGTGAGGTCACAGTGAAGTTTAATTATGGCACCAGGTGTGATAGTGAAGCTATTATCAGCCAGCACAGCCCCACCACCGGGAGTGGGAGCCGAGAGGAAGCAAGGCCCAGGGGCAGCGGCAGAGAGCAGGCCTGGCGTTCCTCCTGCCGCCCATAACGCGCAGCACCTTTCAGTCTCACGTCTGATTCCACTGCTTCAAGGTGTCCCGTCCAATCATATCTTTATAGAGGACATCCGTTGTCATTGTATCCCAGGAACTAAATAGTGATGAAGACATAAGTAGTCCCTGCCTTCATGAAACGTAACAGTCTACGGTAGTGACAGACAAGAAATCAAGGAAACATGAAATGATTCCAAACTGTAACAAAAACAAAGCAGGTGATGAGAAAAGGGAGCAGGGAGAGGGGAAGACTGAGCCTAAATAAACCCATTCTTCTGAGGACCCTTAGGGCTTCCCTGGCGGCTCAGAGGTTAACACGTCTGCCTGGAATGCGGGAGACCGGGGTTCGATCCCTGGGTTGGGAAGATCCCCTGGAGGAGGGCATGGCAACCACGCCAGTATTCTTGCCTGGAGAATCCCATGGACAGAGGAGCCTGGTGGGTTACAGTCCACGGGGCCACAAAGAGTCGGACACGACTGAGCGACTGACACACACTAGTGCTTAAAGGGTTAGCCTTGTGCAAGGTCCCTGCCTCTTAAGAAGGGACAAAGCACTGAGCCCAATAAACGAATCCCTAATAACCGACTTTCAGCCACAAAGTGGCATAATGAGAACGTTATTTGGGGGGATGGTGTGTTGGACGGGGCTTTTTCCTAATCCCATAAATCACTTCATCTAGAAAGCATCTGGGGAGTCTATTTTTAAAGCTGGCTCAAATTCACAAATACAAAAAGTCCTTGTCTTGAAGAAGGGAAATACTGAACTGTTTAAGGATGAGATCAAGCAGAAAGAGAGGAAGGACTTCGACTGTTTATTTTACCCAATTCTCTAATGTTTGAGCTTTTTATGAGCCTTCATTACCTTGGTCGGTTACAAAGTGGGAGGGCTGTCTCTTCTAAAGAGCTCACGCCTTCATGTACAAGCCTCTGATGATTTTGATATTTCTGGATCATTTCAAACTTTGAAGTTTGTGGTCCTCTGTTTATGGCAGCTACAGAAAAGTAACACAACACCTGGCCTGGGGGCCCGGGGCACTAACCCGCTGCCCACTGGGGGCATGGCGGACTTTCATCAGCCTGCGAGATTTGTACACGCCTGTTTCACAGCCAGCGTTCTTGCTAAACTGGTATTTTTACAGGATGGCAATTTTTAGAAGAAGCAGTGGAAAAATGAGTATCCTTCACAACAGAACCACAAGGAAGGATCCCAACTAGTGAGCTTGCTAACTGATCACCATCTTGACTGGTAAGTTCTTAATGAGGACATAGGTCATCGTTAATACAAAGCAAGAGCTTGGGAGCACCACGATCGATTGGACAAGGCAGAGCCAGCCGACCTCTGCAGACTGGGAAAGGCCCACGGTCCGAGCCATGTGGGGCCGCAGCAGGACGCAGCCTTGGCCAGAGACGGACGTGTGCTTCTAGCCATCTTGCAGCTTCAATAACTTAAGTTCTGCGCACACTTAATGTCCTTAACAGGTTGTGGGTTTAGTTATACATATAATTCAAAATGAAACCAAGATTTAATATTAAAACAGAATACATACTCTCTGCTGAAATTAAGAGTGTCTCGGTAGACTTTCCAGTTTCAAAACTCTTCATTAATTCTTCAAAGATAAACTTTTCTCAGACTTCCCGGATGGTTCAGTGGTTAGGAATCCACCCACCCGTGTGGGGCACGTGGGTTTGATCCCTGGTCCAGGAGGAGTGCACATGCCACGGGGCAGCTAAGCTCCACCGAGCTCACGCTCCAGCGCCCGTGATCCTGACAACGGAGGCCAGTAGACGGCAGTCCTCGAACGCCGCAAGCAGGGAAGTGCTGGGCGCAGAGAAGGCCCAGCACAGCCCCAGATAAATACATTAAAAAATTCAAAGTTAACAAAATTCTATGTAAGTAATTTGTAGTAACAGTCGGCTGTATAACCATGTGATTTCTAGCTCCTGAGAATCTAGCTATTGCCTCAAAAACAGTAAAATGGGCAACATGACACTAAGTGCCCATATAGATGTTTTTGGTCAATTTCTGAAACTAACTGCTGGATGATGCTTTTGCTAAAAACTCTCATTTTCTGTCTATTTATGCCTAATTTCAAAACAGGTTTGGAGAATTAAATGCCATACCAACAATGATAAAAAACTTTGCTAAAAAATACAGGCCATTGGTCAATTCACTAAACATACAGAATGGTCATTCTACTGTCAGAAAAATCTACTTCCATTCATTACAAATGGATAGGTATGAGTCAGTTGGGCCCTGAAATCTATAAAGAATGATGAAGGCTTAGTGGTTATTTTGTAAATGTCAAAGATATGTATTACTTGTAAAGGATAGAAGATTAGTAAGAATCGTTGTTGTATTTTATAATAGATCTTTCTTTTTAAAAATTCAATTTGTTTTTGTCTTAGCAAAAACCAATAGCCACTGAATTGCATGGTATGTTCAGTTTGTTAAAATTCATCAAGCACCGCTAACAACAGATGCACATATGTGAGTGTTTAGCTGCTGCTGTTGTTCAGCTGCTCAGTCGTGTCCGACTCTATGCGACCCCACGGACTGAAATGTGCCAGGCTTCCCCGTCCGTCTCTAATTCCCGGGGTTTGCTCAAACTCATGACCACTGAGTCAGTGATGCCATCTGACCATTTCATCATCTGTCGTCCCCTTCTCCTCAATCTTTCCCAGCATCAGGGTTTTTTTTCCCAGTGAGTTTAGGATGGACTGGTTGGATCTCTTTGCAGTCCCAGAGACTCTCAAGAGTCTTCTCCATCATTACAGTTTGAAGGCATCAATTCTTTGGCACTCAGTCTTTTTTACTGTCTAGCTCTCACATCCATACATGACTGCTGGAGAAACCATAGCTTTGACTAGATGGACCTTTGTCAGCAAAGTGATGTCTCTGCTTTTTAATGTGCTTTCTAGGTTGGTCATAGCTTTTCTTCCAAGGAGCAAGTGTTTTTTTAAATTTTGTGGCTGCAGTCACTATCTGCAGTGATTTTGGAGCCCCCAAAATAAAGTCTCTTACTGTTTCCACTGTTTCCCCATCTATTTCCCATGAAGTGATGGGACCAGATGCCATGATCTTTGTTTTTGAATGTTGAATTTTAAGCCAGCTTTTTCACTCTCCCCTTTCACCTTCATCAAGAGGCTCTTTAGTTCCTCTTTGCTTTCTGCCATAAGGATGGGGTTATCTGCATATCTGAGGTTATTGATATTTATCCTGGCAATCTTGATTCGAGCTTGTGCTTCCTCCATCCTGGCATTTCTCATGATGTACTCTGCATATAAGTTAAATAAGCAGAGTGACAATATACAGCCTTGACGTACTCCTTTCCCAATTTGGAAATAGTCCATTGTTCCATGTCCAGTTCTAACTGCTGCTTCCTGACCTGCATATAGGTTTCCCAGGAGGCAGGTCAGGTGGTCTGGTATTCCCAATGAAAAGTTGTTTCTTTCTGACACTTGCAGCCTATTTCCTCCATTTGGAGACCCCTGGCCTTCCTGCCTGTTAACCTCTCAGCATCTCTTGAAGAATTTTCCACAGCTAGTTCTGATCTACACAATCAAAGGCTCTGGCGTAATTAATAAAGCAGATGTTTTTCTGGAACTCTTGCTTTTTCTATGATCCAAAGGATGTTGGCAATTTGGTCTCTGGTTCCTCTGCCTTTTCTAAATCTAGCTTGTACATCTGAAAGTTCTTGGTTCACATACTGTTGAAGCCTGGCTTGAAGGATTTTGAGCATTACCTTGCTAGCGTGTGAAATGAATGCAATTGTGCAGTAGTTAGAACATTCTTTGGCACTGCCTTTCTTTGGGATTGGAATGAAAACTGACCTTTTCCAGTCCTGTGGCCACTGCTGAGTTTTCCAAATTTGCTGGCATATTGAGTGCAGCATCATCTTTTAGGATTTGAAACAGCTCAACTGGAATTCCATCACCTCCACTAGCTTTGTTCATAGTGATGCTTCCTAAGGCCCATTTGACTTCACATTCCAGGATGTCTTGCTCTAGATAAGTGATCACACCATCGTGACTACCTGAGTCATGAAGATCTTTTTGGTACAGTTCTTCTGTGTATTCTTGCCATTTCTTCTTAATATCTTCGCTTCTGTTTGGTCCATACCAATTCTGTCCTTTATCAAGCCCATCTTTGCATGAAATGTTCCCTTGATATCTCTGATTTTCTTGAAGAGATCTCTATTCTTTCCCATTCTATTGTTTTCCTCTATTTCTTTGCACTGTTCACTTAAAAGGCTTTCTTATCTGTCATTAAGATAAGAATGTATTGTACTTAAAGTTAAAAAAAAAAGCAATTTAGTATTGCAAGAAAAAAATCAGAAAATACAGTGAAGCTACAAGTACATAAAAACCATTACCTCCTCAAAATATTAACGGGAGTGTGCCAGCCCAGCTCTTCTGTATTCACCTGTTGTTTTGTCTCGACGTGGTAGGTTACAGATGGGTAGACATCTATCAAGAACTGGACAGATGGGGTTCCCCCTTTCTGTGGCTGGCCCTGTGCCTGCTGCTGCTAAGTCGCTTCAGTCGTGTCTGACTCTGTGTGACCCCATCGACGGCAGCCCACCAGGCTCCCCCGTCCCTGGGATTCTCCAGGCAGGAACCCTGGAGTGGCTGCCCTTGCCTTCTCCAGGCCCTGCGGCTGCTGCTGACCAACGGGACGCGGCACAGACGTCACTGCCGTAGCTCCTGAGAGTGGATTTTAAAAGATGTGCAATTTCTGCTTTTCTATGGTTTGAGCTCCTGGGGTCCAGAAGCCAGGCTTCAGGAAGCCCAAGACATGCAAAGAAGGCATCCACGGGATCGAGGCGCTCCAGCTGAGAATCCACGCCGAGCTCCCAGCTGACGCCCAGGCCAGTGGGCAGCATACGTGCGCGCTGCTTTGGATGCGGCGCCAGGTCAAGCCCGCGGATGACCACAGCTGCAGCCAGGAGCACGCGGGGCCAAGCGCTTTCCAGACCGATCCATCCGCCCCCAGTTTCGAGAGGATACAACGAGTATTGTTTTGAGGCCACTGCATTGCTTCAGTCGTGTCCACTCTTTCCGGCCCCACGGACTGAGCCTCCCAAGCTCCTCTGTCCACGGAATTCTCCAGGCAACAATACTGGAGTGCGCTGTCATGCCTGTCTCCAGGGATCTTCTCAACCCGGGGATCGAGCCCACGTCTCTTGTGTCCTGCACTGGCAGGCAGGGTCTTTACCATGAGCGCCACCTGGGAAGCCACACCTCAATTCAAAAGCTATTGAATTGGCATAGAGATGACTGAGCAATAGATAGCTGAGATTGCCAACCATTGTGTCCATCCATTTATTACTTAATTTGCCTACAAAGTGCCTTGGTCGGCATAGCAGTGTCTCCGCAGCAAGACGGCAGGTGTTGCGATCCGCCTGGCCGTGAGATGGGGCAGAACTGGGAAAACTGGGCCTGGTCCCTGGGAAAATGATGGGCCGCTGCTGCGAGGCTGCGGAGGGAGAAGGCAGAGCAGGGCCGTGAGGGCTGGTCCACCCGAGGCCAGAAGGAGCGCCCGACGCAGCCTGCCAGCCCGGCGACCGGCCAGACGGAAGCTGGCAGGAGCGCGAGGGCGCAGAGGGCCCGCGAGGGGTGAGAGCCTGGTGCCCGCGGGCTGCACCGGGGGGCCTGGCGTCCGGCTCCTCCCGCGGGGCCGCGCGCGCGTCTCCCAGCCCTGCGGGGCCGCCGCCCGGGTGCTCGGAGAAAACCCGCAGCCTCGCAAAGGCGGGCGGGCCCCCGCGCCCGGCAGATGTCCCGGGCCGCGGCCGCCAGGCGGGCCTCTACAGCTGAGGCTGCGACCTCAGTGCCAGGGCAGGTTCCACCGGTCCCGTGAGGACGGAAACACCCGAGATTCCGAGACCGCTCGCCTGGATGACCCAGTGTGAAACGACCTTAAGAACAGAACCCTTAAACTGTAAACGTGTTATCAGAAACAAGTCACGGGCAAGCCTTAGCTCACGCTGAGCCGGACCCCAGCTCCAGCCCCACTTCCTTCACACTTAAAACATGACCTTTCATTTTAAAGCCCCTTATATAAATACCAACAAAGCAGTCATGTGCGTCGCGGACAACTTCACCCCCTCCCTGCGTCTCCCTCCGCCCAGGACTCACGCTGTGAACCCGGCAGCGAGCAGGGGGCGCCAGTTAATACATGTACATACATTTTTTAAAGATTCATTTCTTATAAGATTAAAAAAATTTTTTTTGATGTGGGACCATTTTTTAAAGCCTTTATTGACTTTGTTACAATACTGCTTCTGATTTATGTTTTGGATTTTTGGTCATGAGGCAGGTGCGATCTTAGTTCCCTGACTTGGGAGCAAACTGACACCCCCAGCATGGGAAGGCACAGTCTTAGCCTCTGGACCTCCAGGGACGACCCACTCGCATAAGTTTATGTAACCAGCAAGGGCCTACCGCAGGGACTTCCCTGGTGGGTGAAAGTGTTACTTGCTCTCTTGTGTCTGACTCTGCAATCCTGATGGACTGTAGCTGCCAGGCTCCTCTGTCCATGGGATTCTCCAGACAAGAATACTGGAGGGGTTGCCATGCCCTTGTTCGGGGCATCTTCCCAGCTCAGGGATGGAGCCCAGGTCTCCTGCATTGCAGGCGGATTCTTTACTGCCTGAGCCACCAGGGAGCACAGGGAACTCTACCCAGTATCCCGTGGTGACCTGAATGGAGTCACAGTGCTTTCATGCTTGGAAGCTGCCTCATTGAAACAGCCTCCTCCACAGGAACTGCTCTGGCTACGTGTTAACAAGACGGGGGAGCCTCTGCTTAACCACCTGGATTGGCCTGCGAGACGCGCCTGCCAGCCTACTCGAGTTTTCCACTGGGTTCAATCATCCCAGGCTCGGCACTGCAAGCCCTCAGACGATCACAGGCATCTGGCTGTCCAGGAGATAAAGCAGCAGCCAGGGGCTCCCGGTGGCCGGAGACGGGGGGCTCCCGCCACGCGGCCTCTGCGTTGGAGGCGAGTGAGGCTTCCTTGTTGCTGAGTCGCTAAGCTGTGTTGGACTCTTTTGGGACTGCAGCCCACCAGGCTCCTCTGTCCATGAGAATTCCCCAGGCAAGAACACTGGAGTAGGTTGGCATTTCCTTCTCCAGGGGATCTTCCCTACCCAGGGATCGAACTCATATCTCCTGCTTGGCACTTGAGCCAACTGGGAAGATTTCCTTGCATTCCCTTTAATGTGCTTTCTTCAAAAGTATGAAAGCAGGCTTTGGTCTGCTCTGTTGATTTTATGAACACGTTTTCTAAAGCCGAGGCCTTCACATGTTTAAATCTGCGGATTGCACTTATGAAGACATCGTAAATCACAGGCCAGTTCACCCATGTGCAAGCACGTGTGTGTGCAAGTGGAAACGACAGTTTCACAAACTGATACTTTACTGTGTGTGACATCTGAATTTTTTATGTCAGTTTTATATGCTGGGCTAGGCTGTGGAGCACAGTGATTAAACAGTCTAGGTGTTGCCATAAGAGTATGTTTTTAGATGTGATCAACAATTCAATCAGGCTTCTCTGATGGCTCAGAGGATGCAGGAGATGGGGGTCTGATCCTGTGTTGGGAAGATCCTCCTGAGGGGGAAACGGCAACTCATTCCAGTGTCCTTGCCTGGAGAATCCCATGGACAGAGGAGCCCAGCAGGCTACAGTGTATGAGATTGCCAAGGGGTGAACATGGCTGAGCACACAGCTGCCTTCACGCGCGCCCGCAGTGCTGACGCGGCAGCCCCCCCTCTCTCTGAGGCCTGGAGGAGCGGCCACGCGGGCTGAGTGCTCCGCTGCAGACGGGCACAGACGGCTGAGGGCTCCGCTGCAGATGCGCACAGCCCTCCGTCTGCTCGCAGGAGGCCTGTGTGCCCCGCGCCGCTCTTCCTAACTGACTCCGGAGGAAGCCTGTGCCTACTCCCTCTCCCGCAAAGACGGCCAGCCCCCCAGGAGACGGCTACAACACTAGCGCGGTTTCTGCTGGTGCCTCTAGAAATTTCGCTTCAAACAAAAGCAGCGTACACCCACGAGACAATTCACCACATGCAACTCTGCTTGATAAGCAGCCATGCTGAGGCCAGCTCTTTCTCGACCGTACTCCTGAGCCCTGCTTAGTAAACGCTCAGCAGACGTTTGCTGTCGACAGTGATGAAGGTGGTATCCTGCTTCAAAACTGAGAGCCATAAATGGGAAGCTTCTGCAAAAACTACCGTGACTTGTTAAGGCCCAGATTAGGCAAAGCCCCTGTAAGGCACCAGCGTGAGTTTCCCTGCAACTCTGATGAGGTGTGTATGGAAATATGGTTCAGACGAGTGCGGTTAGCCCACCAGCCGGCGGACCCTTGAGAGACCTGGGGAAAGGCGCCCTCTCCTGGAAGGAAGCGGCCCTGCAGGTGCCCCGTTGGGCGACACCCAAGGGCGGGCCCTTTCTTCTGGCGGGTCGAGCTCCTCCTCCACCACGACCACCAGGGCCGGAGCCTGGCAAGTGGAATGCCGTCTGGGTTTTGCCCCCATTATTCCTCACTGCTGGGCACCTCTGTGGGACGCCGGAAGTGTGCCACCGACATAGCAGCCGTAGAGAATACCATCAGCCTACACACAGAACAGACCAGGGGTTAGCAGCTTCTGCATCTCAAAACAGCAGCTACTCCTTTAAAAGTTTACACGGAGACATCCGTGTTTCAGTTCCAAACACTACACTGCTTTTTTATTTTCTCACTTGCTTTTTAAAGAGAAGAAAACTCGATTTAGATTTTCAATAAGAAATTGACAGTAGTCTGAACAGGCAAGTCTTACTGCTTCATCTGCCAACCCAAAGTGGACGAAACGTCCGCTGGAATGTTCCATGAAGGTCACTGCCCACTCAGGTCCAAGTTTCGGTGAGTTGTCTTTAAAAGAAAATTGAGCAAGCTGCCCATTTTTGCGTCTCACAAAACCAGGCGGTGGCAAAAATTCAGCACTATAATGTGCAGAAAACTGCTTGTAAATTCTAAACGCCTCCAGAAATGCCAGCCACTTTAATCTGCGAGCTGCCCAGTGTCAAACTTAAGGAGAAACCATGAGAACCACTCCTGTTTAAGTCAGGGAAAAGAAAATATCAGAATGCTTTCTATCCTTGTTATTACAAAACACTGCTAGGAAAGTCAACCCAGCAAAACGAAATAAAATAGGGTCATAAGTAACTGGAAGACAGAGGCAAATTTACCATAGTTGGGGACTGAGATGACTGTATGATGGAAAACCCAGGAAAAGCAATGGGAAAACTTATAAATGACAGAAGAATTCAACAAGTTGCCTAAGCACAGCATTTTATATACACACACACACACAGAAATCACAGGCTTCATATATAGTCAGTGAAAGTAAAAACAGAACAGCTCCTATGTATAATAGTTAAAAGTAAATTAAAAAATAAGAAGTACAAATCCATCTAAAGAAAATTAAAAAGAATCAAATGGAGAGATTCAAAGAGAATCTAAACAAATACCCAGTTCTCAGGCGGAACCGTTCATCATGATTAAGATCTCACGGCTCCCTGCATTACCCCGAGGCTAAAGCAGTCTCAGTGAGCCCAGCATTTGCACTGGCATTCTGGCAGTGGGAGACCTGGTATCTTGAAAATGCTTAAAACACTTAAAAATGCTGGATAAAATCCAACTGATGTCCTAAATGAATACCTTAAAGTCTCAGGTGCAAGAAAAAAAGGGAACCACAAAGCAATGGCTTACTGCTGTGGCCAGGCTGGGGCAGAAAGGCTGGGGCAGAATCAAGGACAGTTTGTTGGTCTCCAAACCAACGCCTGGCTCTGGCTTGGGAGAAGCTGGGTGCCAGCCAGCACCACAGGCGGCCAGGCCTGCGAGAGGAGAAGCTGTAACTGACGTCCGTGCATACATCTGAACCCGTTAAGGAATTCACAGTGAGTGAAAGACGAGACAGAAAGCAATCTTCTTGACAACACCTGGTGATCTGAGTAAGATGCAAGGCCTCCTTCGACCGTGTGGGGGCCACAGGCTACGGCTCTGGGGTCAGCGTCTATACTGTCTACACAATCCAAGAAACCCCAAGCTGGGCAATCATCACAGACGCTGACCTCAGCCACCGAAACTCTGGCGGCTCCTGGCAGATCCTTCAGGATAAAGCTGCTCTGTAGGGATGCAACTCTGGCTCGGGCACACAGTCTTCCCACAGTGAGGCCCTGGGTAGAATGAGCCCACAGTGCGTAATTTCAGAACACATGTGAGCAAGACTCTCAACGAGCCGGAGCTATCAGACGAGCCGAGTCGGGTTATTAGAGGTCGGGTTATTAGAGCGCTGAGGACTTGCGCTTCGGCTGATTGTGGCTCCCTTCGTCCCCAGGGGCAGAGCTGACGTCCTAACCCCCAGAACCTAGGAAGGCGGTTGTGTTTGGAGACACATAAGGGGGCGGGGGGTTGTTAATTCCGTACGATGGTGGTTCTTACAACAAGAAGAGGCTGGGAGCCATATAAACAGAGGGAAGAGCGTGTGGTGACAAGGAGAGCGCAGCCGCCTACGCGCCGAGGAGGGCCTTCGGCAGAAACCAGCGCGCTCAGCACGGCGGTCCCGAACTCCAGCCTCCGGAAGAGCGGGAAAGCGCCCTCCGGCTCAAGCCGCTGCGCCTGCGCGCTGCTGCGGGGGCCCTGGCGAACTAACGGGGCGACAGGCAATAAGCGACGCCTCTTAGAACCACCGGAAACCGCGGGCACAGAGCAAGACACCGGAAATAAGGAAAGGGCTCCTGCTGAAAGCAAGCTGAAAAGCCTAGGAAGAAGGAGTGTTTCATGGAGACGGAAGCGGGGTCCCAAAGGAAGAGGGGTGAGAGAGCAACGAGAACGGAAGCGGGCCTCTTGCGTTAAACCTAAGCGAGCGTTGCTGGATTAAGCGGGACAGCTAGTTTGGGGAATATAAGCAAGATGACCGAACGGCACTGAACAGAGTAACAGGCGAGCCAGGGGCGGAGCACACGCTTCCCGAGCCCTAGTGTCGGGTGAAATGGGCTGGAGGCCTCCCGGGGCGGGCGGGCGGGCTGGGCGGGCTCCCGGGGCAGGCGGGCTCCCGGGGCTGCAGGCCTCTCGGGGCGGGGCGGGCTCCCGGGGCGGGCGGGCGGGAGTGAAATGGGCCAGAGGCGCGCTTCCAGGCGGCATCAGAGCTGAAGAGCCCGCCGCCAGCACAGGAGGCGCAAGGGGCGCGGGCTCCACCCCGGGTCGGGAGGGTGCCTGCGGGAGGGCGCGCAACCCCCTCCAGCGCTCCTGCCTGGAGAGCCCCAGGGACAGAGGAGCCTGGCGGGCGCAGTTCCGGGCCGCAGAGTCGGACACGGCTGAGCGACTGAGCGCGCACACAAGCGCGCGTGGTTAGAGAGCCTCACTTTGTTTAGACTTTGTAAAGTCACAAACGTATATTAAAAAAGGGAAACGACCAAAAGAACAGACCATATATAATTTCCAAAATAAGTATAGAGGGAAAATAAAAGAAAGGGATAAAAGCATTAAATCCGGTAGCAGGCAAGAAAAAACAGAAACAGAAAACAGAAAAAGCGAAGATTCTGACAGGGAGATCCCGGGGTGCAACCGCCCACTTCCTGTTGTGCGGTTCACGGCCGGGCCTCGGCGAGGGAAGGGAAGTAACGGGTAGAGCCGGGCAGCCCCAGGCCGGAGCGTTTCTCTCACCAGTGATGCCTGTGGGCGACCCAGCGCTCTCCCAGCAGCAACAGCCCAGGGCCCAGACATGAGGCCATCCTGAGCCATCAGAAAACACTCTGGCCTCGAAGGTGCGAAGTTCCAGCCCAGCCTGCCTCCGGTCGCCAAGGGTCTCTCGGGAGAGCTGAGGCTCTGCAGAGCCATCCTTGCGAAATTCATGACCACATTCAACAGGAGGCCGGGACCACCCTGGTACAACTCCAAGCTCTCCCGGAAGCGGGAATGGTTTTGATCCCTGGACTGGGAACTAAGATTCTGCATGCCACGCTGCATGGTCAAAAAAATAAAGGAATGGACAACAGTTTTTACAATAAGCACACGCTGACTTTCAAAAAGGAAACTGTGTTTTTAAAAAGTCCAAACTGAGTGAAAACCAATCAGGTCACCCCCTTTTCTGCTTGGGAGGGAGAGAAGAGAAACGTGTCTCTTTATCCAATATTTCATGTCTCTGTGCAGAAATATTCTGTTTTCCAGGCTTGTAGGAAATACTTGAAAAATTGGCTTGATATACGCAGGCCTGATGCCTCATGTGAAAATATGCTATTCTTACGGGTACTGGAGATGAGACTTGACTTTCCACCTAAGTCTTCCCTTTGGGGCTCTCCATGAGGCTGGAGCAATGGTCTCAGCTCACCTGATCACATGTGTATCTAATTAATCACAGGAGGACTTTTATTCAGCCCAATCAGACTGCACTTTTCCCTTACACGTTTTCTCTGTGGATCATTATTTGCTTTTGAAACTTCTCACTTTGCTGTTTCCTTCCCTGATTAGCTTATAAACTACTTGAAGACAAGGACTGTTTTTTGCATCTGTAGCCCACCTGTGCCCTTGAATGGGGCTGAACCTCCCGCAGGCAATTAACCCCTGAATTTTCTTGATAATGCTAACCAGAGCACTGAAGAAATTAATGCTGGACATTACTAGTTTTATCCATCACTAAGCTTGGAAGTAATTAAACCTTGGTTCATGGACACTCTGAGCCCCTTGTTGATCAAAGAGCGGGCACAAGAGAGAAGCAGAAAATCAAAAGTTATCAGATAGCAACTAGAAGCTGTAGAGGGAAAAAGTCAAAAGAAACTGGAACTATTGTTTTAAATTACTTTTGAATATTTGTAGAGTCTTTTTTTAACGCTTCCTATTACAGTCTCTGGACCTTCCCTGATGACTCAGTGGGTTAAGAATCTGCCTGCAATGCAGGAGAAACATCCGTGGGTCAGGAAGGTCCCCTGGAGGAGGAAAGGGCAACCCACTCCAGTGTCCTTGCCTGGGAAATCCCACGGTCAGAGGAGCCTTGCGGGCTGCATCTGTGGGGTCGCAGAGAGTCGGACACGACTGAGCGTGCACACGTGACAGTCTCTGCAGAAAATCAGATCAGAGGAAGACGAGTCACCTTTCGACAGAAGGTGACAGGATGCCAAACTGCAAAGCTACCAGGAAGGCGACGCCAGACAGGCAACGGACTTCCTTGAATTTTCGTGTTTGTTTGTTTTTCTGTTTATTAGTGGGGTTGTTTTGTTCTTACCTGGAAGACATCTACTTTAAGATTAGCTCACATATCATCTTTGTAGAGCCTTCCAGGTGTCCTTCCAAACAGTGAATCACCAAATTTCCATATCGTGGTGTCTGTAGTTAACTGATAAAATTTAACTCTAGCACTAGGCAGAATGTACTGAGAGAATGTGATCACGCTACGTCTATTTCATGTTTCCATCTTGTATAGCCATCACAAAGTAAAATAAGAATAATAGTAATGTGTTAAAGTGTTAGTCGCTCAGCTGTGTCTAACTTTTTGTGACACTGCAGATTACAGCCCGCCACGGAATTCCAGGTCCATGGGATTCTGCAGGCAAGAATATTGGAACTGGTAGCCATTCCCTTCTCCGGAGGGTCTTCCCGACCCAGGGACTGGACCTGTGTCTCCTGCCTTGGCAGGTGGGCTCTTTACCGCTTTGCCATTGATTAGGATGTCCGAGACTTTGGCAGGTGATTCCACGAACAGGGCAGAGGCCTCCTAAATGGGCTTTACCTCCTATGAAAGCGACTCCTCGGAGATCCCTCCCCACTTCTGTTGAGTGAAAATATAAGAAGTTTGGATCTGAAAGAGGGCCTCAAACTGGCACCCTCATCTTGGACTTGCAGTCTCCAGACGTGAGGAAAATGTCTGTTGCTCACAGGGAGCCTGTGAGTGGCATTCGGTCTAGCTGCGTGGATGGACTAGGACAGGTGCTGTGACAAGCCCTGTGCTTACGTGGTATCATTTAATATTCACAAAACCTCTGCAAAGCCGTTATTATACCCCTTTCACAGATAAGAAGACTGGGGCTTAGCAACATGGGCATGGGCTTGTCCAGGTCACGCAGTTGGAAGGTCATCACACCAGGAAGTCCTACCCCAGAGTCCACCAGATGAATCTTCTTACAAAACTCTCAAGAAACACTGCAGCACTGCTGCTTACACACCAGACAGTGATGGTCAGTAAGTGAATATAACATTTATCGACACGTCCACAAGACAAGCATGGGACATTCTTTGTATCTGGTTCTGTAAAGGTAAAGATGGAGAGTTCCAATGGTGAGACAGATTTAGCGACCTCTATGCAACACAGTCACAGGGTGTCTTTATATCAAGGCCTCTCAGAGCTTTCAGCATAGGTAAAATATAGCCCTTGGGGGCTTCCCAGGTGCCACTAGTGGTAAAGAACCTGCCTGCCAGTGCAGGAGACGCGAGACACAGGTTTGAACCCTGGATCGGGAAGCTCCCCTGGAGGAAGGCATCAGCCCACTCCAGTGTTCTTGCCTGGAGAATCCCATGGACAGAGGGGCCTGGTGGGCTACGGTCCACGGGGTCTCAAAGAGTTGGACTGAAGCAACTTAACACACACAGCCTTGTTTTCAAAGTTGTTTGGTCATGGATCCCATTACTTCTTTATCTTTTACATTACCTCTTTTAAACTGCATTAACAGTTTGGAAAGCAATGTCATGAAAAATAAATTCATAATAATGGCTGGCACTTGTATGGAGCTCTACAGTTTGCAAAGCATACTCACAGGCACCACCATCACCGTTTGCAGGGCTACATGCGAGAGCTGAGAGAGGCCATCAGAGCTTTCCCCAGGAAGCAAGAACTGGACGGAGCAGGGTGTGTGGATGGAGCAGGGTGCGCAGATGGGGCAGGGTGCACGGACGGGGCAGGGTGTGTGGATGGAGCAGGGTGAGGGGCAGAAGGCCTCCAGGGCTCGGTGTCCACTGTCGACCCGTGTCGTCATAGCAGGCAGTCTCCTTTCCTACAGAAACTTAGTGCTTAGGGGAAGCAGGGCATTAAGTGAAAGGTCATTCTTTGCCTCAGTCTCCTCATCTGTAAAATGAGGCAGTTGGAACAAACTTAAGAGAGGAGCCATGGCCAAAGTCAAGCGCTGTCTACCGTAGCGCGGCTGGATTTGTAACTGATTTTCTCAGCTCCCTAACCAGTTCAGCCCGCATGCCGTGAACTAGGAGCCAGTAATAGTGCTGGGCACGCTGGCTGCAGTAAAGACTTCGGCGTGATTCCTCCTCCAGCATATTCCGTCTCCCAGAATGTGCTGGTAGAGATGTTTGTGTGCAACTGTGCTCTAAGGCCACAGCACCATGCCCTTTGGTACCTCTGACCTGTCATCTCCTGAAGAAACAAACAAAAGCCGGATAACGCAGCACTGCCCCGAAACGCCACAGCGTCCCTGTGGCCAGTGCCTCGAGACCATGCCCGAAGGCCTTAAATCTACTCTCACTCAACAGCAGGGCTGGAAGTCAGCTTCCCTTTGGTAATAAAAGCTATTACCCGACTCTTTAAACATTTCAACTTTCCTCTCTATTTCACAGTTCATAAAGCACCTCTCTGATGTGGAAGGATTTTTTATTCAAAAGGAGATGTAAGATAGCATGCTTTTCCACTTCTTGATGGCTTATTACTTCCCAGAAGCTAAGAATCTGCCTCTGCAACACAGCTTTGCTAATTGCTCACGTCTGTTATGATGTCAGTGCCCTGGGCATCTTGCTGCCCCCCTCCCAGCTCCATCCCACAGAGTCTGGCGTTAGCACGGCCAGAGCCTGGGCTAATACGCACCCCACACAACTCATTAGCTGCACATTCGTATCGGAGCCAAGAATCAACATGATGGATCCAGCAACGTGCTGGTGCCCGGGTCAGCATCTCGGCCGAGGGCTCCTCGATGCGGAGGTCAGCAGCTCGGGGTTGACCCCATGGCCCACACCCAGCACGTCGCACTCCACGTGGGCACCCGGGGGAGGACGGTGAGCATGGGCTTAGTTAAAAACTGATGGGAGGAGAAACTTTGCCTTGCAGGACCCACGAGGCTTCACGGTTCCTGATCTGCCCCTCCACTCACATGAAATGTCTGCTGGGTTTATCTCCAAAATAAGAGAGCCCTGAACAGTCAAGAGCTATTCTCATATTTCCAGGAGTCAGCCATCATGCATTAGGGGTCCAAGTGAAAGTTTGAAGCATGTCTGTTTAAATGTAAATGTTATCTTTGTAACATTTGCTGGTTTAAATCCAGTGGAGGTAACATGACAGAGGCAGCGATTCTCCCCCTCCCCTCCCTCCTTCCGTCTCCCCTCCCCGCTTCCTGACTCCTTCCTTCCTTCCCACCAACTTCTTCCTTAAACGGTTCCAGTAATAAAGAGCCCTTTAAAGCTGTGCTTCCCAGCTCCAGGCCTCTCAAGTCATCCCTCATAATACACCATCTGGCACAAAACACTGCTCACACACCTCCTATCACCTTCTCCCGGAGGACGACAAACCCCAGCAGGGCAGAAAAACTACTTCCGAAAAGAAAGGCTTCCTCAGGTCTCCAAATCCGTCAAGCCCCACAGTAATTACTGACCAGAACATTCTGGATAGGGCTGCCTTGCTCTTACCAACAGTTTTTCTTTCTTTAAGAGTGGAACAAGGACATACAGGTTCCCAGCAACTGGTATTTTAGAGATGATTACCTGACCCTACATGGGTATTTCAAGTTAGCTTGATTTTTGTAGGTCTAGTTTGAAAAAGAAAAAGGAAACAAATCCAACACTTCCTGTTTAAAATTACAGAGCATGCAGCGCTCACATTTTCATAAAACCACTTAGAAATGAAAGGTCAAATGAATCATCCCAGCCCCGAGACTCAGCTTTCTTGTCAGCACGATTCAAAAAGCGGCCCTTGCTTTCAACGCCCCTGTTCTGGGCGGCATCCCCGTGAGCACTTTGCGCCCTGACAGCTGCGGGGCTTACAGCGTCTCCTGAGGTGCCCGTGTGCTCCCTGAAAACAGGCGTGACTCCTGCAGACCAGGGAGGCGGGCAGGGTTCCTGCAGACGGAGAAGGTGGCCGCGATGCCTCTGACTGGGCGCCCAGCCTCGTGCTTACTCGTCAGGAAGATGACCCTCAGCTCTGCTCTGGTATTAGACAGACTAGAACCAGCCAGTTCCTGGGAGTGTCAAAGGAAATGAAGACGGAACCGCTAGGAAGAAAGGCAGATAAGGTCTGAATGTTCGCATCTCCCCGAAGTTTGTATGTTGAAAACTAATGACAAGGCGATGGTATTACGAGGTGGGGCTTCTGGGAAGTGATTAGGTCGTGAGCACATGGTACCCACATGAATGGGATCAGTGCCCAACAAAAGATCTTCCTGCCTTCTTGGCCCTCCCTCGTCTGAAGACAAGAAGACTGCATTCCAGAAAGGGTCCTGGCCTGCCCGTGCCGGCACCTGGATCTGAGCGTCCAGCCTCCAGACCTGCGAGAAGTACATTTCTGTTGTGCATAAGCTACCCAGTCTGTGTGTGTTCAGTCCTGTCCGACTCTTGGCAACCCCGTGGACCGCAGCCCGCCAGGCGCCTCTGTTCATGGAATTTTCCAGATGGATACTGGAGTGGGCTGCCATTTTCTACTCCAGGGGCCCTTCCCAACCCCGCATATCAGACCTGCACCTCCCGCAACTCCAGCACTGGCAGGCGTGCTCTTTCCCACTGTGCCACCTGGGAAACCCAGGCTATGGCATGTTGTTACAGCAGCCCAAAGAAATCAAGGCAACTGTTGATAATATACAACTCAGGGGATCTAGGAGTCGGGAAACTGAAGGAGGACTTTTCTGCGGGAGACACACTGGGGTGCTCAATTCTAAATCTATTTTGGTGCAATGTGTAAAGCCCCCAGACGAAAAGCAGTATGTCACTGTTCTCAAACTTAAAAAAAAGGTAGTCCTGAGCTTACAGATCTGTATATACTGGGTGAAAATGGAACTGACATGGAAAACTCACTAACCCTGGTGGTTGGGTGGGACAGAGCCCCTGGCCCAGCGAGGGCCAGCAGGCTCTCTAGAGACGCTGCTGAGCTATTTTCCGTGGGAATTTATAGCATTGCTTCCTCAGGCATTTCGGATGCAGTGCCCCTAGTGGTCAGGCTTAACTGGCACAACACCACCGTCCGGCGCCAAGTCCTGTCCTCACTGACCGAAGCTCGCCGGCTCCTCTGTCCTCCACTACCTCTTGGCGTTTGCTCACATTTATGGCGACTGAGTGCCTTGATTCCTGGGCCTACCAGTCCAGGTCCCTCTGTGAGACTGCTCTTTACAGCATCGGGCTGCACTTTTACCACCAGACACCTCTTCAGCTGAGCACCGTTTTTGCTTCTTCCTGGAGCTATCAGTAATTGCCCTATGCGCTTCCTCAGTGGGTTTTCCTGGCGGCTCAGACGGTAAATAATTTGCCTGTAATGCAGGATACCAGGGTCCCATCCGTGAGTTGAGAAGATCCCCTGGAGAAGGTATTCTTGCCTGGAGAATGCCATGGACAGAGGAGCCTGGTGGGCTACAGCCCATGAGGTCCCAAAGAGTTGGACGTGACTGAGCGATTAACATACTTCCCCAGGAGCATATTTGGACACCTTCTGATCTGGGGGGCTCATTTACCGGTGTCATACCTTTTTGCCTTTTCATGCTGTCCATGGGGTTCTGCAGGCAAGAATACTGGAGTGGGCTGCCATTCCCTCCTCCAGGGGACCACATTTTGTCAGAAGTCTGCACCATGACCTGTCTGTCCTGGGTGGCCCTGCAGAGCTTGGTTCATAGCTTCAGTGAGTTATGCAAGCCTCTTCACCAGGACAAGGCTTCGATCCATGACGGCAAGCCCTACTGTAGTCCCGGGCAAAAAGCAGCTCCAGGTCCCTTGCTCCGCAGGGCTGGAGTTATTGTCTAAAGGGATAGAGGGTGCTGAGACTGAGCCAAACAGGCTGAAGGTGAAAGAGAGAGAGAGAGTAAGGACATATCTGGACCAAGAGAGGAGGTCTATGTGCCTCTACAACAGATATTCACACACAGCTAAGAAACTATCTTTGAAGGCAACTCCAAAGAAGAATTCTAAAAACGCAATACAGCGGCATATAAGTGAGGGTACAACTGCCTGAGAGTGTTGCTAAGAAAGACAGAATGACCTGAAGGGATATATTCAATGCTCCAGTCACCCAAGATGAACGGCTGTTTTTAAAAGAATGGCCGTGCATTTTGCTCCAGTAAATCTCTGTACACGCCATTCTTGCAACCGAAAAAGCCTTCCTCTGCCTGATTTTTCAGATTCCCCTTCACACCTTTCCTACCTTCTCAGGCCAAGTTAGATGATTTCTTCCTATGAACTCTCACAGGATTTAACAACAAATTAACACACACAGTTCTATATTTGAGATTCTAAGATTGCATGTCTGTCCTCCCCATTTGTTGGTGAGTTTCTCAAGAACCTCTTTGAATTTCCAACCCACTGCCTTGCCCATCATGAACAATCATCTAAGACCACTTCCCTACTCCTTGCATGCAAAGCGCTCGTCCCTTTACAGCCCTCGCGCTATCTGAGCTGCTTGCTTTCTGTGTTTTATCCATCTCCCCTGCTGAGGCGTAAGCTCGGTACAGCAAGGACCTTGCCTGCTGTGTTCACCGTCACATCCCCAGTACTCCAACCTGCCTGGCATGGTGTGTGTGCTCAGCAGTTGTCTCCTGAGTGAAGGGGTTAGGGTCCTGAATGTGTGCCTGCTCAGTTGCTTCAGTCCAACTCTCTGTGACCCCATGGACCACAGCCACCAGGCTCCTGTGTCTATGGGATTCTTCAGGCAAGAATACTGGGGTGGGTTGCCAGGCCCTCCTCCAGGGGATCTTTCCCACCCAGGAATCGAACCTGCATCTCCTGCGTCTTCTGCATCACAGGCAGATACAATTTCTTTATTTAATCAAACTTTAAAGAGCGTTTTTATAATTAATAGTTGATTAAATACGAAATTACTTCTAAAGCTTAATAGTACAGTTTTGGTTACAATTATATATATATATAATCTGAGCTTCCCTCGTGGCTCAGACTGTAAAAACCCACCTGTAGTGCAGGAGACCCAGGTTCAGTCCCTGGGTTGGGAAGATCCACTGAGAAGGGAATGACTGTCCATACAAATGAATTTCACATTCTTTTAAGATGCAAATTGAGATTACATAACTTTGACTTTATGACATCTTTTCCAGGCATCACATATATGCTCCTCAAGTCTGATTTTTCCCTTCAAGCTTCCCTGAGAAATCCCACTCACCCTGTTCCTTACTCCTCCCTGAATCTGGCGGCATTCTTGGGGGCCACACATTTGATTCAGCTTGTCCTCTACCACAAACAGCAGATCTTTGGCTCTTGTGGGTTTAACAGAGTTGTTACTGAGCATGACCGTAAATGCTGATAACTTGTTGTCACTTGTTGTCGTTGCTAAGGTCAGATCCGAAACTCTGGGCTGCCACAGGCCCAGGGGAAGCCAGCCCACTGCCCTCTGCAGACAGAGCAGCTCTCCCCTCAAGAGAGGCCCATGGGACACACACCCACACATGTCCACCTTGCTCAGCTGCTCCTTGGAAAAGCCAAGCTCGGTATCAAGGATGGAACTCTATGAAAGTGGCAGTTCTTTGCAGAAAACAAGTTGGGGACAACTGAGAGAAAAGAACACTCAGCTAGCCCTCTGAGTCACTGACTGACCCAGAGCTGGGTGAAAGCCCCAGAGGGAGGCCTTCTCACTCATTTGGTAGAAGAAAGTGCACGCTGTGTGCTAGTGGCATGCACAAATCTGGGAGTTTATGAAAGCCTCTACACAAGCCCACTTTAAAAATACTCTTCAGATGAGAGTGCCGCAAGGTGTGCAGTGAGAGAGCTGCCTTCATACGCTGCATCAAATTTAGCAGACGCTATGTGACAGAGCCTGTGCCAGACACTGTCTACAAAACTTTTCATTTAAACCATATAAATTCTCCTTTGAGGTAGGTATTAATGTATCTTTTCTAGAGACACAAAAACTGAGGTTCAAAGACTTTAAGAACCTTGCCTAAAGTCACCCAATCAACAAGCAACAAGTGACAGTATTCAGTCATGTCCGACTCTTTGCGACCCCATGGACGCAGGCTGCCAGCCTCCTCTGTCCCTGGGATTTTCCAGGCAAGAGCACTGGAGGGGGCTGGGGAGAGGCCTTGTCCAGCGCCTATGCTCGGGCCTCTGCGTTATCTTGTATCCCAACCCCCACCCGCTTCCCTGCTTCTGGCATATTCGTTCAGTTGATTCTTACTGGATTTATTGACTCCAGTCTCATTTCTAGGTTTCCGAGATTCACCTTAGCTACAGTGCTTGCTACGCTGAAGCATTTTAATCACATAAGACACGGGCAATTAAACTGTGCATTGCACACACACACACACACACACACACACACACACAAGGAGTGCTTTGCACTGACAGTACTGACTTCAGGGTGTCTTAGTGTGTCCATGCTGGGAGACCTGGGTGCATAAGATAAAGGTTCATCTGAAGCTTTGGTGAAACAGCCACGCTCACAAGCTCCATCTCCACTGGTGGAGTCCCTCCCCTCCCCTCTCCACCAACACATCTCCCCACCAAGGCTTCTGGAAAGAATCCAGCTCAGTAAAATTGCTTCTCTCCCTCTTTCACACCCATTACTGGAGGTGCTAACAAGCAGAAAGCAGCCCTACAGCTAGACAAAGTAACTAGAGAAAAGGGTGTGCAGTGGAGAACCCAGGACACCCGCAACTGAGAAGACTCAGACAGACTACAGCTCACACAAGACTCTGTCTGTCTGCACGCAGAGCAGAGTGTTGAGAACAGTGAGTCTGGAATGAGGAGGTAGGCGAGCCACGCAGCCAGATGTTCTCTGAGCAAAAACAAAGCTGCCGGGCAAACCACTGTTTGGCAATAATGAGCACCACGTGTGTGAGAGTCGTTCAGTCATGCCCAACTCTTTGCAAGCCCATTAACTGTAGCCTGCCAGGCTCCTCTGCCCACGGAATTCTCCAGGCAAGAACACTGGAGGGGGTTGCCATTCCTCTCTCCAGCACATCTTCCTCACCCAGGGATCGAACCTAAGTCTCTTGAATTGCAGGCAGATTCTGAAAGAGTCAATTCCTAGGCAGTTAATAAGAAGTCCAGGGTCCCCATGAGGAGGAGGTAGGGGTCTGGAATTCTCAAGGAAGAGGAAAGGACAAACGTCCTTTCTTCTCTACATTCCTAAGTCTTTGTCACATAAAATGTTTTTTTCTTTAAGCCTAGAACTGATGATACACAACAAACAGCTCAGTTTAAACTCTGTACTAAGGATTATACAACAACAGCGTATCCTCCTTGAGGACAGTTTCTCTTTCCTGAAAACCTTCTGACTGATCCTGATATCTCAGAATGTATGTTATGGGAATGGTTAAGATCTTTCTATGGTTAGTTCTAATCCTGTCATCTTAAAATGTAAATTATGGGAGTGGGTCTAGTAAGATCTTTGAGACATCTTTTTGATTTACTGTAATAACCAGTTGAGCATTCTTTGGCATTGCCTTTCTTTGAAGGGATTGGAATGAAAACTGACCTTTTCCAGTCCTGTGGCCACTGCTGAGTTTTCCAAATTTGCTGGCATATTGAGTGCAGCATTTTCACAGCATCATCTTTCAGGATTTGAAATAGCTCAACTGGAATGCCATCACCTCCACTAGCTTTGTTCAAAGTGATGCTTTCTAAGACCCACTTGACTTTACATTCCAGGATGTCTGGCTCTAGGTGAGCGATCACACTGTCGTGATTATCTGGGTTGTGAAGATCTTTTTGTACAGTTCTTCTGTGTATTCTTGGAGAATATACAAATGCTCAAAATTCTCCAAGCCAGACTTCAGCAATACACGAACCATGAACTTCCAGATGTTCAAGCTGGTTTTAGAAAAGGCAGAGGAACCAGAGATCAAATTGCCAATATCCACTGGATCACGGAAAAAGCAAGAGAGTTCCAGAAAAACATCTATTTCTGCTTTACTGACTATGCCAAAGCCTTTGACTGTGTGGATCACAAGAAACTGTGGGAAATTCTGAAAGAGATGGGAATACCAGACCACCTGACTTGCCTCTTGAGAAACCTATATGCAGGTCAGGAAGCAACAGTTAGAACTGGACATGGAACAACAGACTGGTTCCAAATAGGAAAAGGACTACGTCAAGGCTGTATATTGTCACCCTGCTTATTTAACTTCTATGCAGAATACCTTGTGAGAAACGCTGGGCTGGAAGAAACACAAGCTGGAATCAAGATTGTCGGGAGAAATATCAATAACCTCAGATATGCAGATGACACCACCCTTATGGCAGAAAGTGAAGAGGAGCTAAAAGCCTCTTGGTGAAAGTGAAAGTGGAGAGTGAAAAAGTTGTCTTAAAGCTCAACATTCAGAAAACGAAGATCATGGCATCTGGTCCCAGCACTTCATGGGAAATAGATGGGGAAACAGTGGAAACAGTGTCAGGCTTTATTTTTGGGGGCTCCAAAATCACTGCAGGTGGTGACTGCAGCCATGAAATTAAAAGACGCTTACTCCTTGGAAGGAAAGTTATAACCAACCTAGCTAGCATATTCAAAAACAGAGACATTACTTTGCCAACTAAGGTCCGTCTAGTCAAGGCTATGGTTTTTCCAGTGGTCATGTATGGATGTGACCAATGCGGGAGACCTGGGTTCGATACCTGGGTCGGGAAGATCCCCTGGAGAAGGAAATGGCAACCCACTCCAGTATTCTTGCCTAGAGAATCCAATGGACGGAGAAGCCTAGTAGGTTACAGTCCACAGGGTCACAAAGAGTCAGACACGACTGAGCGACTTCACCTTTGTACGGATGTGAGAGTTGGACTGTGAAGAAGGCTGAGTGCTGAAGAACTGATGCTTTTGAACTGTGTTGTTGGAGAAGGCACTTGAGAGTTCCTTGGACTGCAAGGAGATCCAACCAGTCCATTCTGAAGGAGATCAGCCCTGGGTGTTCTTTGGAAGGAATGATGCTGAAGTTGAAACTCCAGTCCTTTGGCCACCTCATGCGAAGGGTTGACTCAATGGAAAAGACTCTGATGCTGGAGGGATTGGGGGCAGGAGGAGAAGGGGACGACAGAGGGTGAGATGGCTGGATGGCATCACTGACTGAATAGACGTTGAGTCTCAGTGAACTCTGGGAGATGGTGATGGACAGGGAGGCCTGGTGTGCTGCGATTCATGGGGTCGCAGAGTAGGACACGACTGAGCAACTGAACTGAACTGAAAAATAACCAGTTAAAAGGTATACAGCTGCCTTGCTTAGACTAGCAGGCACTCTCTGCCCCCTTCTGAGGTCTCTGTCGGAGGCGGTCTCTGTTGGAGGCTTTCTCTGCCCTTTTTCACTTTAATTAACCTTGCCACACAAAAGCTCTGCAGTGCTCAAGCCTGGTCCTTGGTGCTGAAGCTACATCTTTGGAAATCACAAATTCGACACTGTTCACCGGAAGCTATGACTTCTTTACCATCCGAGCCCCCCGGGAAGCCCCTGCACATTGCCAGCACTGCTTTAAAGGCTTTCAGGACAGCAGGAGAGTGCCAGCACCACTTAAGGCCAGAGAGGCTGCGGCCCCCACGTCCCTCTTTCCCCACCGTTTCTTTAAAGGCTTTCAGGACAGCGGGAGAGTGCCAGCGCCACTTAAGGCCAGAGAGGCTGCGGCCCCGCGTCCCTCTCTCCCCACCGCTTCTCCGCAGACGCTCCCCCAGGTCTCTTTCACTCTCGGGCCTCTTGTGCTCTAGAAGGAACCCCATCTCTTGTGCACCCCTACCTTTGATCTCACCACAGTCCTCCTCAGCCAGCAGCCCCATCCTCACCAAAGGAGAAACAGCTGAGAGGGTCATACCTTTGCATGATTCTGAAGAGCTCTTACAACGCTTTAGATGACAGTGAGGTGTACCAGGTGGAATGCCTTAGACTGAAAATCAGAGTTTTAGATTCACACCTAATGCTAACTGGCTGCACGATTATGACCAAATAACATAAAACCGTCAATTCTTATTTTATTACTTTTTGTACCTCCTAGCTCTAAATCTCAGTAAAAACTTGACATTTCCCCCCAGAGCAATCAGCAGCCTCAGTCTAGAGTTCTCCAATTCTGAGTTCCGATCTGTTTTTCTTTTCATTAAGAAAGACGATAAATTCACAAAAATAAAGTATGGCCACTCTGAAAAGGGAAGGAAATGGCAACCTACTCCAGTTCTTGCCTAGAGAATCCCATGGACAGAGGAGCCTGGTGGACTGGAGTCCCTGGGGCCACAGAGTCGGACACCTACTCTTTTCGATCCCATGGCCCATGGAATTGGGAAGTTCGTGGGATTTCTCAGGCAAGAATACTGGAGTGGGTTGCCATTTCTTCCTCCAGAGGATCTTACTGGCCCAGGGATTGAACCTGTGTCTCCTGCAGCTCCTGCATTGGCAGGTGGATTCTTTACCACATGAGTCACCTGGGGAGCCCATATGTAAATAGGGAAATGTAAATATGTAAATAGGGATGTTCTTAAATCAGGCTCTAGAACTCTGCTGCTGCTGCTGCTGCTGCTAAGTCACTTCAGTCGTGTCCGACTCTGTGCGACCCCATAGACGGCAGCCTGCCAGGCTCCCCCGTCCCTGGGATTCTCCAGGAAAGAACCCTGGAGTGGGTTGCCATTTCCTTCTCCAATGCATGAAAGTGAAAAGTGAAGTCGCTCAGTCGTGTCTGACTCTTCGCGTTCCCATGGACTGCAGCCTACCAGGCTCCTCCTTCCATGAGATTTTCCAGGCAAGAGTACTGGAGTGGGGTGCCATCACCTTCTCCAAACTCTAGATACACCTAAATTTCGAGCCCTAATCCTAAATAAAATCAATATAAAGAACTTCTTGTTTATGCACTTGATAAACCCAGGAACTGATTCAGCTGAAAAAACCTGAAAATACCAACTTGAAGGAGCTTCAGGATGAAAAATGAAACATGTTAATTTACACTGAATTTGTGAAGTGGCGGTCTACTCGTATTAGAAGTAATAAAAGCCCAAGCCAAAAATGTAAGGATGCAAAGGGACGCTGAAATAACATTTGGGAATTTCAAAGCATTGAAAGTAAAGGTGCCATGTCCATCTGTTGGAATTTTCTCCTCCTGTATGGACACACCAGTGGTTAGAGCCGGTACTGTTGGTCTGAAGACCATATTCCCTGATGTGAGCACCGACTGCTCAGTGGACCCTTGGCCTTCTTTAGAGAACTGCCTGTGGCCGACAGGCGGGCCTCCTGCGACCTCCAGCGGAGCCCACAGCCACGGCTGACCTATGTGGGGGATCAGCCACAGCTTGTGGCTCCAGGCGGGAAAGTTCTGTGCTGCCATTCATGCTGCAGACTCCCCACGGGGTGGGCTGATTCTGAGCCGGGAAGGGCCGGGCACAACCTTAAAAAGAATGATGCGGCCACTGCAGATGGGCATGACATAAACTAGTTAGAAGCAACCAAGTCCGAGATGGCAGGCAATGTGCGTTCCAGCAGACCACAAGCCTCAGTGTCCACTCACTGTAATGCATCAGCATGTGCTAAATGACACACCATGGGAGCCATGCCAGTTCCAAGGCCGACCATAAAGGCCAAGAGGTGGGAGGTGACCCACCGCCTGGAATCCCCAGCCCTTTCCCCACGTAGCTGGAATAATCTTCCCACTCATCAGCCCCTGAAATCGCTGAGTTGTTGTTGTGTTGTTTAGCTGCTAAGTCGTGTCCAACTCTTTGCAACCCCATGGACTGCAGCCCGCCAGGCTCCTCTGCCCATAGGATTTCCCAGGTAAGAATACTGGAGTGGGCTGCCTTTTCCTTCTCCAGAGGGTCTTCTTGACCCAGGGCTCGAGCCCACATCTCCTGCATTAGCAGGTGGACTCTAACCCTGTGCCACCAGAGAAGCTCAGCCTATGAAATCACCCAGCCCGCAAAGACCCGTGCCCTCTTGCCTTCTGAGATGACCCGCACTCTGATTCCGGACTGTGGACCTCCCTGAATGAATCTGGCTTGCTCTTGAATTTCTTCATGTGCAACGCCAAAGGCCCTCACTTAGCGACCCTCACTTGCGGCTGGTCCCAGGAACTCGCCTGAGACCCAGGATGTGACCACCCCCTCACAGCCCACTGTTTTCCTGCAGCATCACCGTATCATCCATGCTTTGCTTCCTCCCCTGTCTACACTGCTTCATTCATTTCCTTACAGGTTTCTCCTAAGAGCTGTTAAATTAAGTAAACAAGGCCATTAGACTGAGATGGATCTAACGCTTAGGTGGTCTGTGTGAGCAAACCAAAATCCAAGCCCTGAACTGCCTTGAGGTTATGAAATCAAACTTAAGGATAATCAATCACAGCCAATGAGGGCTTTAAGCTATAAATGATCGAACATTTCTTTCCTTTGCTTCCACTCTTTTTCTATGTAAGCCTTTCCGTGAGCTCCTAACCACTTCCAATTTGAACTGATTTTTGCTTAAACTCTGAAAATGTCTAACATGCCTCAGTTTATCGTATAACAGAGTCCTCCCTTAGCAATCTCTCCCAGAGAATCTCCATTTCAGACTCAGCTTCCAAAGAATTCTAGCTAAGACTGTCATCAATGTATGATCTGTTTCATAAAGGAAGAGCAATCTTCAAAGCCTAATGAGATAAAACAAAGTTTAGTCTGCTAGCCACACAACCAGGCACAGGACGCTTTCTATCTTGAGTCTCATGATCATTTCCCAAGAGGTGGACTCAGATGAATTTGTGCAAATCAACCTATGAGAAATAAACATACACGCCCCCATCTCTCTTATGCGGGCAGCTCTGAAGTTTCCACCCCAGGGAGAATGACTCAGGACTAAACTGCACTGTGAAGTCATGTATAAAAGGGCAAATTTTCACGCTTTCATTATGGTTGTCTCTGTCTCCATGCCAACATCCATCCTAATTTTAAGTCTTTGATTTTTATTAGCGTGAATGGTAGATGGGGGCAGTTTGAACTCCTCATCAGTTCAGTTCAGTTCAGTTCAGTCGCTCAATCCTGTCCGACTCTTTGAGACTCCATGGACTGCAGCACGCCAGGCCTCCCTGTCCATCACCAACTCCTGGAGTTCACTCAAACTCAAGTCCATCAAGTCAGTGATTCATTCAGGCACATTTGCTTTAAATGCTTCCAGTAAGAGACCAACAAGAAGATAACCAAACTGTTGCCAGATTTTCCTGTCCTGCTCCATCTCAGAGGTGATTCAGGCAGGAGCTTGCTGACTGCATTTTACAGCAACACGTCAGGCCTGTTACCACTTAACTGCATTAACTGGGTTTCCCAGCACAGCAGACCATCTTGATTTATGGATGATGCAGTCAGGGGCGGCCTGGGCAGTAGCTCTATTTCCATTTATCAGACGGGAGTCCCCTCAGGCCAGAGACCACTTTCTCCCTGGAAGAAGGGGTAGGGAGTTCTTACTGAGGTGGTTTTTAGGGCAGATGGTGGAGCTGATATATTTAGAGGCTCCAGAAATATCATTCCATTAATTACACTGTCATGATCTTGATTACCAGCAGCCTGTTTGACTCAGGCCAGGGCTGTTATATTTACATTTGAGATTCTTTTAATATAGCTGGGCAAAGTAGCTAGAGAATAAAATTACTTGGTTTTATTTCACCTGGAATTTTGGGGGAATGAATTGATTGCCATTGTTGGTGGTCTAGTAAAGTAAGCAATAATATAGAAATGGGATAAACTGATGGATGGACAGACAAAGACAGATAGCAACAGTGAGATAGCTGGATAAGTGGATAGGGAGGCAGAAATAGATAAGGATGCATAGAGATGAATAAGGGCAGAGAGAAAGAGATAGGCAGGTAAATGAACGAATGTATAAATAGAGGGAGAGATGGAGAAATGGAGGGAGACAGAGAGGCAGAGAGCTGTCTTTGCATAGCTGCTGCCGCCGCAGCTAAGTCGCGCCAGTCGTGTCTGACTCTGTGTGACCCCACAGACGGCAGCCCACCAGGCGCCCCCGGCCCTGGGACTCTCCAGGCAAGAACACTGGAGCGGGCTGCCATTGCCTTCTCCAGTGCATGAAAGTGAAAAGTGAAAGTGAAGTCATTCAGTCGTGTCCGACTCTTAGCGACCGCATGGACTATAGCCTACCAGGCACCTCTGTCCATGGGATTCTCCAGGCAAAAGTTTGGAGTGGGGGCCACTGCCTTCTCAGCAGTGGTGGACAAATAAAAATGACTGTGCTAGCTGAAACCATACAACGCGAGCTCAATAATCAGTTGGAAAAACTGGTATTGTTCTATGGATTTTCAAAACTGTTATTAAGACATTAAAATTGTCTTACTGTCAGCTATAAAAAATAATAAAATTAATATTTAGGAACTGCAGCGGTAAGGAGATACCCCTCACTCAAGGTAAGAAACAGCAGCTGTGCTTTGCTGGAGCAGCCGTGAAGAGATACCCCACGCCCAAGGTAAGAGAAACCCAAGTAAGATGGTAGGTGTTGCAAGAGGGCATCAGAGGGCAGACACACTGAAACCATACTCACAGAAAACTAGTCAATCTAATCACACTAGGACCACAGCCTTGTCTAACTCAATGAAACCAAGCCATGCCTGCGGGGCAACCCAAGACATGCGGGTCATGGTGGAGAGGGCTGACAGAACGTGGTCCACTGGAGAAGGGAATGGCAAGCCACTTCAGTATTCTTGCCATGAGAACCCCATGAACAGTATGAAAAGGCAAAATGATAGGATACTGAAAGAGGAACTCCCCAGGTCAGTAGGTGCCCAATATGCTACTGGAGATCAGTGGAGAAATAACTCCAGAAAGAATGAAGGGATGGAGCCAAAGCAAAAACAATACCCAGTTGTGCATGTCACTGGTGATAGAAGCAAGGTCCGATGCTATAAAGAGCAGTATTGCACAGGAACCTGGAATGTCAGGTCCATGAATCAAGGCAAATTGGAAGTGGGCAAACAAGAGATGGCAAGAGTGAACGTCGACATTCTAGGAATCAGCGAACTAAAATGGACTGGAATGGGTGAATTTAACTCAGATGACCATTATATCTATTACTGCGGGCAGGAATCCCTCAGAAGAAATGGAGTAGCCATCATGGTCAACAAAAAGAGTCCGAAATGCAGTACTTGGATGCAGTCTCAAAAATGACAGAATGATCTCTATTTGTCTCCAAGGCAAACCATTCAATATCACAGTTATCCAAGTCTATGCCCCAACCAGTAATGCTGAAGAAGCTGAAGTTGAACGGTTTTATGAAGACCTACAAGATCTTTTAGAACTAACACTCAAAAAGATGTCCTTTTCATTATAGGGGACTGGAATGCTAAAGTAGGAAGTCAAGAAACACCTGGAGTAACAGGCAAATTTGGCCTTGGAATGCGGAATGAAGCAGGGCAAAGTCTAATAGAGTTTTGCCAAGAAAATGCACTGGTCATAGCAAACACCCTCTTCCAACAACACAAGAGAAGACTCTACACATGGTCATCACCAGATGGTCAACACCAAAATCAGACTGATTATATTCTTTGCAGCCAAAGACGGAGAAGCTCTATACTGGCAACAAAAACAAGACCAGGAGCTGACTGTGGCTCAGATCATGAACTCCTTATTACCAAATTCAGACTTAAATTGAAGAAAGTAGGGAAAACTGCTAGACCATTCAGGTATGACCGAAATCAAAACCCTTATGATTATACAGTGGAAGTGAGAAATAGATTTTAGGGCCTAGATCTGATAGATAGAGTGCCTGATGAACTATGGAATGAGGTTCGTGATATTGTAGAGGAGACAGGGATCAAGACCATCCCCATGGAAAAGAAATGCAAAAAAGCAAAATGGCTGTCTGGGGAGGGCTTACAAATAGCTGTGAAAAGAAGAGAGGCGAAAAGCAAGGGAGAAAAGGAAAGATATAAGCATCTGAATGCAGAGTTCCAAAGAATAGCAAGAAGAGATAAGAAAGCCTTCGTCAACGATCAATGTAAAGAAACAGAGGAAAAGAACAGAATGGGAAAGACTAGAGATCTCTTCAAGAAAATTAGAGATACCAAGGGAACATTTCATGCAAAGATGGGCTCGATAAAGGACAGAAATGGTCTGGACCTAACAGAAGCAGAAGATATTAAGAAGAGGTGGCAAGAATACACAGAGGAATTATGCAAAAATGATCTTCACGACCCAGATAATCATGATGATGTGATCACTAATCTAGAGCCAGACATCTTGGAATGTGAAGTCAAGTGGGTCTTAGAAAGCATCACTATGAACAAAGCTAGTGGACGTGATGGAATTCCAGTTGAGCAGTTTCAAATCCTGAAAGATGATGCTATGAAAGTGCTGCACTCAATATGCCAGCAAATTTGGAAAACTCAGCAGTGGCCACAGGACTGGAAAATGTCAGTTTTCATTCCAACCTCAAAGAAAGGCAATGCCAAAGAATGCTCAAACTACCACACAATTGCACTCTTCTTACATGCTAATAAAGTAATGCTCAAAATTCTCCAAGCCAGGCTTCAGCAATACATGAACTGTGAACTCCCTGATGTTCAAGCTGGTTTTAGAAAAGGCAGAGGAACCAGAGATCAAATTGCCAACATCCACTGGATCATGGAAAAAGCAAGAGAGTTCCAGAGAAACAGCTATTTCTGCTTTATTGACTATGCCAAAGCCTTTGACTGTGTGGATCACAAGAAACTGTGGGAAATTCTGAAAGAGATGGGAATACCAGACCACCTGATCTGCCTCTTGAGAAATCTGTATGCAGGCCAGGAAGCAACAGTTAGAACTGGACATGGAACAACAGGAAAAGGAGTGTGTCAAGGCTGTATATTTTCACCCTGCTTATTTAACTTCTATGCAGAGTACATCATGAGAAATGCTGGGCTGGAAGAAACACAAGCTGGAATCAAGATTGCTGGGAGAAATATCAATAACCTCAGATATGCAGATGACACCACTCTTCTGGCAGAAAGTGAAGAGGAGCTAAAGGGCCTCTTGATGAAGGTAAAAGAGGAGAGTGAAAAAGTTGTCTTAAAGCTCAACATTCAGAAAATGAAGATCGTGGCATTTGGTTCCATCACTTCATGGGAAATAGATGGGAAAACAGTGGAAACAGTGTCACACTTTATTTTTGGGGGGCTCCGAAATCACTGCAGATGATGACTGCAGTCATGAAATTAGAAGACGCTAACTCCTTGGAAGAAAAGTTATGACCAACCTAGACAGCATATTCAAAAGCAGAGACATTACTTTGCCATCTAAGGTCCATCTAGTCAAGGCTATGGTTTTTCCAGTGGTCATGTATGGATGTGAGAGTTGGACTGTGAAGAAGGCTGAGCGCTGAAGAACTGATGCTTTTGAACTGTGGTGTTGGAGAAGACTCTTGAGAGTCCCTTGGGCTGCAAGGAGATCCAACCAGTCCATTCTGAAGGAGATCAGCCCTGGGTGTTCTTTGGAAGGAATGATGCTAAAGCTGAAACTCCAGTACTTTGGCCACCTCATGCAAAGGGTTGACTCATTGGAAAAGACCGTGATGCTGGGAGGGATTGGGGGCAGGAGGAGAAGGGGAAGACTGAGGAGGAGATGGCTGGATGGCGTCATGGACTCAATGGATGTGAGTCTGAGTGAACTCCGGGAGATGGTGATGGACAGGGAGGCCTGGTGTGCTGCGATTCACGGGCCGCAAAGAGTCGGACACGACTGAGCAACTGAACTGAACTGAATTGAAAGAATCTATAATTTAAAACATTAGAAAGACTGGGGATTCAGTGCCTTTATTCCTTTGCTGAAAGCTTGCTGAGAGCAGCTTGAGCAGCGCTCGCCGCCGTCCCGTCTCGTCGCGGAGACGTGGGCCTCCTGTCTACGCCTTGACAAGTCCGCCGCCTCCTCCCCGGCCCGGATCCGTAGCGGCCTCTGACACTGCGCTCGGAACTGCCGGGCATGTGGAGCTCCTCTGAGAGCTGCCCGACGGTGAGGTCCTCCCCCGGCGTCGCCCTCCGGGGTCCCCTCATGCCTTCTCACAGCCACTCTCAGAAGCTTACCTTCAGTCGCTTCCCGGGCTTTCGGCAAAGATCGCGTGAGGCCCGCCGCGCTCTCGCGCACTCCCGCAGAGGCCTCGCCGCTGGGCCTGGGGAGAGGCAGGCGCTCGCCCCCTCGCCGCGCGGGAGGAGCGCGCGCTGGCGGCCGCCGCGGCCGGGGGCGCCGGGCCGGCGTCGGCTCCAGGCTCAGCCGCTCGGGCTCAGCCGCCGCGCGGCCGGGCAGAGCCCGCGGCGGGGCGGCGCACGGCTCAGGCCCCGGCTCGGTGCAGCCGCGGCGTCGCGTCCGGCTCCTCGCGGCCCCGAGAGCCGCCAGCCCCGAGGCCACTCGGCCCCGTCCATCAGCCGGCGGCGCCGGCCCGCCGGCCCCCTCCTCGGCCGTCCCCTCCTGCCCCGAGCCCTCCCAGCTTCAGGGTCTCGTCCAGTGAGTCTGCTGCTCACGGCAGGGGCAAAGCACTGGAGTGTGTGTGCAAACACAACTCATATTCGGGTGGAGCGTGTGTGTGTCCTAGCGTGCCTCTTAACCTCCTCTCCTGAAAGTGAGGTCCGACTCTCTGCGACCCGTGGACTGCAGCCCGCGAAGCTCCTCCGTCCATGGGCTCCTCCGGGCGAGAACACTGGCGTGGGCTGCCGTTTCCTTCGCCAGGGGATCTTCCCGACGCAGGGATCGAACCCGGGTCTCCCGCACCGGGGCAGACGCTCTAGCCTCTGCGCCACCAGGGAGTGCTCTCAGCGCCCGCAGGGCGGGAGAGAGGAGTCCAGCAAGCGCTGCTCTGCGGAGGCGCGCCCAGGCCCGCCGCTGTGGCTGGAGGCTTCCTCCCCTCAGGTTCACACGCTGAAGCCTGGCGAGCCGGCTCTAGGGGTGGCGCCTCTGTGCGGCGGTTGGGTCCGGGAGGCTGGAGCTCCCATGACAGAATCAGTGTCCTTATGGAGGAAGCGCGGCTAGTCCTCCCTCTCGGCCACGTGAGGACACACAAGAGGGCTGTTTGGAGCAGGCTCCATGCCGGGACCCTGGTCTCAGACTCCCAGCCTCCAGAACCAGGAGACAGAAGCTTCCCCTGTTTATAAGCCCGACAGCCAAGGGCATTCTGGGGCAGCCTGAACCGGCAGCCATCCTTATTTCCAGAAAGGCGAATAAAGGGTCTGAGCATTTTGATATGGCTCTTAGTTCTGAAACTGCTTCTGGTACGGGTTCTGGGGGTCTGGGGGTCTCACTCATGTGAACACTTGCTCCCTGGGTCCCTTTAGCTCAGGTCAGTGGAAAGTTCTGGCTTAAGAGTTAGAAAGTGAAGTGAAGTCACTCAGTCGTGTCCAACTCCTTGCGACCCCATGGACTGTAGCCTACCAGGCTCCTGCGTCCCTGGAATTTTCCAGGCAAGAGTACAGGAATGGGTTGCCACAGAGTTAGAAAGAGGGGTTCAAACTCTGGCCCCGCCTCTTACTAGCAGAGTCATCTTAGAAAGTTCCTTAACTTCTTCAAGCTTGCCTCCTAGGCTAAGTCGTGTCCAGCTCTCCTGACCCCATGGACCGTAACCTGCTGGCTCCTCCGTCCACGGGATTCTCCAGGCAAGAATACTGGTGGGGGGTTGCCATTTCCTCCTCCAGGGGATCCTCCCCACCCAGGGATCGAACCCCTGTCTCTTGCCTTGCAGGTAGATTAGGGATTATTTAAAGCACTCTGGCTGAGAAAGAGAGATTATTTAAAGCACTCTGGTTGAGAAAGACTTAAGCACATAATAAATACTAATTACCAACTTACTTCCTCTCCTCCAGTGCCACCCTGGGGAGGCACAGCACTCTAAACATTCCCATTTGAAAGGATCTTTTGTGGCAATGAGGGAAGTTGAGAACTGAACTGCATCTCAGAGCTCCCAACTGGGTTTTTGTTGTTGTTGTTTTTTAAACCATGTTGTGTTTTTAACCTCACAAGAAATAGTTTTCAAACTGAGATAACAGGTGAGAGTAAAGACAACACCTGACAAAGGAGCAAAAACACAACAATTCCGCTGTGCATTTGCTTATCACTGTTCTTTTAAGCTGGAGTGTGTGTGTGTAAACACAAATCATACTCAGAACTTTATTTTTTTCTGCTTATTTTTCCTTTATTTATTCATCTTTGTTTTATTTTCTCTTTTATTTTTTTTTGTCCGAAATAGGACCATTAAAGACACCTCAATAATAACTGTAAAAAGACTACCTAAAGAATGATGACTCAAACAATCTGTCTGGGGCATAACGCGTTTTATGGTCCAGGGTGGAGATGAGCAGTCAGGGGGCAAGCAGGGCTTGCAAGGGGTTAAAACAGTTTGAGAGTAACTTGATGGCAGAAAGGCTTTTCTGTTGGTGCGCCCGGCCCACCTACAGATAAGAGCACCGCGGGGGAGAGCAGCGGCCCCGTCACCGTGGCCCACAGCTCACAGGCCCACGGACGTCAAGGGGACGTGGTGACGGCCCTGTTCGGAGGGCGGCGTGGCTGACCTTGGCTGCAGCAGGCTCAGAGAACGGCTGCCAGAGTCCAAGGGGAGAGACAAAGGGACCGTGATGAGAGAGCTGCACTAGACTCTTTACAAATTAAAAAGGAGATAACGACACCACGGCATCGTCCCATTCACTCATTAATCCTGTACTCTGATTTAGAGTGTGACTGTGAATAAGAGGCCTTCCATCTTCCAGGTCCCAGATTCCTCGTCTTTGGAAAGAAGAGGCGTGTTTGGTCACTCTCTCGGTTCAGGCTGCTAGAATACTTTATCACACAGTGGATGGCTGGAGGAGCAAACCCCATTTCCCACAGCTGTGGGGGCTGCAACTTCAAGACCAGGGTGCCAGCACGGGGTTCTGATGAGGGTCCTCCCTCTGGCTGGGAGAAGCCTCCCTGCCTGATGCATCTTCGTGAGGGGGAGAGACGCTGCTCTGGGTCCTCACCCCTTAGAAGGACACCAGCCCTATCATGGAGCTCCATCCAGCTCCATGACTTCATCTAAACCTCATGAGCTCCCCAACGCCCCCACCTCCAAATCCATCATATTAGGGATTGGGGCTTCAGTCTACAGATTCTGGGGGGAGACAAACATTCAGTCCAGAGAAGTCACCTCTAAGTTCCCTTCTCTCTGACTACGTATATGAAGATTTCCTATGGCCAACAAATCAAACTTAAACCGTCTGTCCCGCTTTCAAGATCTTCCATAATTGGGAGCCACCCAAGGTACCAGATTTTCTCAACACCTTCCTTCGGGATAATCCCACTCCCCTTTAGGCCAGTCTCTGCTCCGCCTTCCCTACAAAGTGTGCGCCACTGCCTGCCGAGTTGCTTCAGTCGTGTCCGACTCTGTGCGACCCTATGGACTGTAGCCCGCCAGGCTCCTCTGTCCATGGGATTCTCCCGGCGAAATGCTGGAGTGGGCTGCTGACCCTCCTCCAGGGGGTCTTCCCGACCCAGGGACGGAACCCGCATCTCTTCCATCTCCTGCACTGGCAGGCGGGTCCTTTACCCCCAGCGCCATCCCCTCCCTTTCTCTCACACTCGTTCTCCTCGGGGAGGAACCGAGTTCTCCCCACTGACTCAGGATCATTTCTTGAGAGCCATTCTTCTAGTCCCTGGATCATCTCACTGTAGAGAATAATGTTAATATAAAGTTCTCTTTCTGTGCAGTTAAGAGGAGGCTTGAGGATTTGCACTGAAAAGAACTTTAGAAGGGAAACTGTTGTTGCTTCCTATTGTTTTAGTTCATGTAAATGCCAGTTCTAAAAACTTGAAATTGAATATAATATGTAAAAAAAAATCAAAGATTAACAGTATAGGAAAAGAAAAAGGATATCAATTTAAGATAAATTACAGCTGAATATATATAGGATCATCTTTACAAATACCAAGTGAATTCTCTGATATTTGTGGTAATACAAGAAAGCCACAATATTAAGGATTTGCCATTCGTTGTAACATTTTGCTAAAAACCATTGTTATGTCTCCACATCAGGATTCAGTATCAAATATTTATTTAAAAAATTCCAGTTTGGATTTGCTGCCTTGGACTTGATCTATGGTAATCTTTTAAGAAGTTTTGAAGATGAAGGCGATAAAAGGCATTCTCCCTTCTGATAATTATCTGTGATAAGTCATTACTGATTGCTCTTGCCAGCATAATGCATGATACAATTTAAAGAAACATCTGATGATCTGAAAGTACATCAAAAGAACAATCATATTCTAAAAACAGAAAGCTTTTTATGCACCTTTATGACTGCTCCATTGGAATGCTTAATGTTTCTACAGATAATTTGGGATAAACAAAGGCATAAGCAGACAGTCTATAAGTGAGAAAATGAAGCCTTTGGAAAAAATGCTAATATCACTACTAATGACGACGTAATAACCATTTCTCAACTATCCGAATGGTCATGGCTTTAACTGTAGTTTGTGCTAAAAGAGATGCGAGAACAGTACCTTCTAGAGTTGAGAGCATCTCGGTTACTTGTGAGCTGGAGGGATGTGTGTGCTGGACAGCCTCCCCTTGCCTCCAGAGCCAGGCCCCACCAACTGCTGCGCTGCTCGGAGTCCAGGGAGGCTGACCTTAACCTTAACCGAGCACCTGTCACCCCTGCCTCTGGCTTCCAGGCAGCCTCAGCCCAGGGCAGACACCAGTAGGAGATCAGCAGGCAGGGATTCACGGGGATTGTTTCTCTGCTAAGAGACCACAGCTCTCAATGAGTGGCCCTTTTCCAGAGCTGCAAGTCTTGCTAGCTTCAGGTAGCAGCTCCTCTTCCTGACTACTTACAGGTAAAGGATGGCAGTGACCTCTCACTGTTCAGCTCCTGGTTTCCTCTGTCCCGGCCACACTCACAAACTGTCGCTGTGTTAAATCCTGTTCAGTCACCCCTTCTGAGTTTGCCATCCATCTCCTGCCAGACCCTAACATACACAGCATGTCCCTGCATCCACTCTGGACCCTAACCCAGTAAAGACGTTTTTCATCCCGATCAACTCCTCCCCATTCCCTTCTACAGCAAATGTCTGTTGTTCTGGCTTCCCCAGAATCCATTCAGTCTTTTCTCGCACTGTAGCCTATTTTTCCATTTCAGAACTACCTCTCCTCATCCATCAGGGCACAGTTTGGGTAAGGCTGGCCTTAGAACTTCTGTTGGAAAAATGGGAGCAAAGAGCCTTCTCTTCACTGAGGCATCCAGCTATAAAAACAAAACAAAAAAACCACCCAGACAAACCTGGAAGTCCTGGGCCAAAGAAAAGGATGTTTGCCAGGGTATAAACCAGCCAAGCGGAGAGAGTGCAGACCATGCGGAGGCAGGCCCGCTGGCCTCTGTGAGCCCTGGATCCCGCCGTTCCTGAAGCTCACCCTGGACACTGTTGTTATCAGAAGAGCTAGGTCCCCTTTTCTGTGCTCAAGCTGAGCTGAACTTTCTGTCACTTGCAACTGAAAGATCCCAGACTAACAGGACTGCTCCTGAAACAAACACATGTGACTGGAGAGAGTAAAGAGGAGAGGGTGAGAGGCTGTGACTCCCAGTACACTTCCGTCCAGCTCTGCAGTGCTGTTTTCAGCCAGCAGCCTTGTGCGTCAGGTCTCGAGACGCCACCGTGGCTGTTGCTTACCATGATCTCGGTGTCACCGCCACCTGCACCGGCCCTTTAGTCGTTTGCAGTCTGCGAGAGATGGGGCAATACCACAGCAACAACACGCTTTGTGTTGAAGTCGGTGGCTGGGACCCACGCATGAGCTAATGCAAACAAAGAACAATGGTGGAAAACAGCCAAGTGCCCTGTGCAAGCGCCTTCTCAGATGGCAGGCTCATTGGCAGGAAAGCTGTTATTGCAACAATCATTATTCCAATTTACCATCTATTAGAATGTGAGTCACTGGGAGGTCAGACTGTCCCCAAAGCCCACTGTTCCTGAGCACTCACGGTCAAGTTCAAGGAGCAGCAGTCAGGTGTAAGGACAATGGCAAAGGCTCAACACTTTGAAATCAAGAGGATGGTTAGCTCCCGGGAGACCGCTGCGGAGTGAGCTCCCCCGTCTCCAACACACACGTCACTTGGGGAAAGAAGCCGGGGTGACCGTGTCACCGCGGCCCCAGGCCCCTGCCAGGGCCGCTGCCCGCCCTGGACTTGTGCCTACACGCCTGTCCCCTCCTGCCTAGCACTGTTCCTTGCACCAAACAGGCGCTCAGAAATGATGACGTTCAGAGCCTGCTGGCTCAAGAGAGCAAGTAACAGATGATATCGGGAAGCCCGCGCACAGGGCAGCTGCTTAAGACGTCTTCGCTGTTACTCTCATCCCTGTATGTGTATGTGCACTCGACCGCTCAGTTGTGTCTGACTCTGCAGCCCTGTGGACTGCAGCCCACCCAGCTCCTCTGTCCATAGGATCCTACCAGCAAGATTACAATTGCTTTATTTGCAAAGTATCTGTGTTAACAGTTAGGTCCATCAAAACCCACAGAAACCCCTTTTAAAGCAATGATTCCTACTCCCTTACCTGCCAAGGAGACAGTTCTATTGCGCATCTGAGTTATTTCCCCTGCCCTTCCCCTTCCCATGCACATATGAGAACCAAACTGTCCAGCCACTTGCTCACTCATTCATCCAGACAGTAGACAATGAGTGACCACCTGCATTTTGCCACATACTGGTCTGTCTGTGGGGAATCAAATTTGCTGAAGACACAGGGCTCCTGTATAATGCAGACCTGCTGGAGATGGACAGGAAGTCCCAGTGAGAGACTCAGCCTGTGGAACGAGGCACCTGATTTCAGGGGCTGTAGCACATGCTGGGAAGGCCTGGGGAAGACGCCTGGATGGGGGATATTTCCTTACCTTTTCTGCAAGCCAGCCAAGGTGCCTGATCTCCCGGCCCCCAGCAAGGCCCGTCGGGCCCAGCTGCTCCCGGACCTCGGCAATCACGTGGATCAGGAGGTCACTGACGGTCGCGTGGATGGCGCTGAACCAGGCCTGGGCTGTGGCAGAGTCCTTGGCCCTCAGGACCACGGTGTGCTTAGCATCTGGAGAGTGGATTTCAAGCTGCCTAGAGGAGCAGAGAGAGAAGGGTTAGGAGCTTCCCCAGCAGACTGCGTCTCCTCAAGCCCTGAGCTACAAAGGCGAATTGATTTTTCTATCATATATTTTACTCTTACCTTTTTTAGCTTTTTTAATTAAGGGTTTTCTTGCAGTGGGTTCTGTTTGCTTCTTTTTTTTCCTTTTGGCCTCTCCATGAAGCATGCAGAATCTTAGTTCCCCTGACCAGGGATTGCACTGGCCCTCCCTAAAGCGGAGGCAGAGTCTTAACCACTGGACTGCATGGAAGTCCCTAAGTGAGATTTTTAAATTTATTTTTCAATCGAATAAGAGAGTCTTTAAACTTTAGAGTGCTTTACAATTTTCAAAAGCTTCACGTAGATGAGTTCATATCATCGTATGATAACCCTTTCCCTCCCTCCTATCCCTACATTGCCTCTCCCCACTAAAGTGAACTAATTCTTCATTCTTACTTTAAGCTTCTTTTGCATGGCTTATCTTAATGGCCCCATCATCCATCCATCCATTCACTCACTCATTCACCCACAAACACTGACTGTGCTGAGGCATTGGTGAGGGCATAGCTATCTAGTCACCTGAATTAAGGATGCCTGGCCTTCCTGTTATTTAGCTGTGTCTTATTAGCAGCATCATATTAAGACTTCCAAGCTGTGAGCTGATATTAATCTGCCTTACTTCTCCATCCCCAGAGGACTTTAACAATATGCTCACGTCCTAGCAGATGCTGGTGGGATGTAGACTGAAATACCTATCCACCTGCTTAATTCTACTGTTCATTATTAATTGTGAATATTTTAGCATCAGAGATGGCCAAAGTTTTGCATCCCTCAGGAGTCCTGTCTGTGGTACATTTCCCTACCTCTTTATCTTTGTGCACGTGTGATGCAAGGCTTCCCAGCTGGCTCAGTGGTAAAGAATTTGCCTGCTAAGAGGGCATACAGATTCGATCCCTGGATCAGGAAGAGCCCCTGGGAGGGCATGGCAACCCCTCCAGTATCCTTGCCTGGAGAATCCCATGAACAGAGGAGCCTGGTACAGTTCATGGGGTCGCAAAGAGTTGGACACGCCTGAGCGGCTGAGCCTGCACGTGAAGAAGGCGAGAGGCCACAGTGGGGGAAAGAGACCCACTGAAATGTGTTTGGTTTGTTTGTTTGTTTCGTTTTGTTTGTTTTTTTAAACCTACACTGGGAGGCTTTGGGGATTTTAGTTCCTGGACCAGTGATCACACCTGAGCCCCCTGGTGGTGAAAGCTTGGAGTCCTAACCACCGGACCACCAGGAAATTCCCAAAGAGATATTTAAAGTCAAACTTCAAAGTTTATGCAAGAGCTCCAATGGAGTCACCTGAGAGTCAGCGTGAGATGTGCATACTGTAATTATACGGCAAAAGGCAGAAGTTCTTGACAGATGCTCTTGGCTTTTAAGTTTTTTATTGTGAAGCACTTACAGATTTACACAGTATTGCAAAATCTGGACAAAGTCCAGGACACCACTCACTGTGTTTACTCTAATAGTTCCACTCACTCACTCACTCACTCATTCCATTCACTCGGTTTACTCTGACAGTTCCATCTCATTTAGCTGTGATATGATATCAAGGCTTCCTAGGAGACTCAGTGGTAAAGACTCCACCTGCCAACAAGAGATGTGGGTTCGATCCTGGGTGGGAAAAATCCTCTGGAGGAGTAAAGGGCAATCCACTCCAGTATTCTTGCCTGGGAAATCCCATGGAGCAGCCTGGCGGGCTACAGTCCATGGGGTCAAAAAGTTAGATCCGGCTTAGTGACTAAACAACAATGACATCAAAACCAGGGCCCTGGCACAACGTAAGTGTATAGCTGGACCCCATTTACCATGTGTAGATTCCTGTAAACACCACTGCAAGCAAGGGACAGAACAGAGCCACACCATCACCATTTGCGTTCCCCTCAGCCGCCCCCTGGGGATCACAAGTGAGCCCGCATCCCCCGGCCGCCCCTAGGGGTCACAAGTGTGCTCGCGTTCCCCCTGGCCGCTCCTAGGGGTCTCAGCGGCCCGCATTCCCCTGGCCCCCTAGGGGTCGCGTGAGGCCCGCATTCCCCCAGCCGCCCTAGGGGTCTGGTGAGCCCGCATTCCCCTGGCCGCCCTGGGGTCTCAAGTGAGGCCCGCTTCCCCAGCCGCCCCTGGGGTCATAGTGAGCCCGCATTCCCCTGGCCGCCCTAGGGGTCTCGGTGAGGCCCGCATTCCCCCAACCGCCCTGGGGTCATGTGGCCCGCTTTCCCCAGCCGCCCCTGGGGTCTGGGTGTGCCCGCCTTCCCCGGCCGCTCCTGGGGTCACGAGTGAGCCCGCATTCCCCTGGCCGCCCCTGGGGTCCAGGTGGGCCCGCATTCCCCCACCGCCCCTAGGGGTCCGTGGCCGCATTTCCCCCGGCCGCTCCTAGGGGTCACGGGTGGCCCGCATTCCCCTGGCCGCCCCTAGGGGGTCTGAGGTGGGCCCGCTTCCCCCACCGCCCCTGGGGTCACGGTGAGCCCGCATTTCCCCCAGCCGCCCCTCGGGTCACAGTGGCCCGCGTCCCCGGCCGCCCTGGGGTCCGTGAGGCCCATGTTCCATTCTGCTGCCCCTGGGGTCACGGTGGGCCCGCGTTTCCCCCGCCGCCCCTCGGGTCACGTGCCCCCGTTCCCCGGCTGCCCCTGGGGTCACAAGTGGGCCCTCATGCCCGCGCCGCCCTGGGGTAACAGGGGCCCGCATTTCCCCGCCGCCCCTGGGGGTCGCAAGAGGGCCCACATTTCCCCAGCCGCCCCTGGGGGTCTCGAGCCCGCATTTCCCCAGCCACCCCTGGGGGTCACAGTGAGGCCCGCGTTCCCCCAGCCGCCCCTGGGGGTCACAAGGCAGGCACGCGTTTCCCCAGCCACCCCTGGGGGTCACAAGTTCTGCACCCCCACCATCCCAAATCCCTGACAAGCATTCCCCACATCTGTAATTTTATTGCAGAGAGAAAAACATACATTTTATTTACTCATTCATGTATTTATATAGGCAAATAAATCCCACTGATTAATTCGTGTTTGTACCAGAAAGACATAGGGATTGAGAATTTCAGAAGTGAATGAAATGATCCACGTATCAATTTCCTTTCATTCCTCAATAATAATGGTAACATTCACTGAGTTTTTATTATACATTGCACAAAAATTTAAATCCTTTTATATATTTTTTGTAATTTTCCTAACAGTCCTATGATTGATATTATTAATCTCATATGACGGGCTTCCCCTAGTGGCTCAGTTGGTAAAGAATCCCCCCTGCAGTGCAGAAGACCCCAGTTCAACTCCTGGGTCGGGAAGATCCACTGGAGAAGGGAAAGGCTGCCCACTCCAGTATTCTTGGGCTTCCCTTGTGGCTCAGCTGGTAAAGAATCTGCCTACAATGCAGGTGACCTGGGTTCGATCCCTGGGTTGGGAATATCCCCTGGAGAAGGGAAAGGCTGCCCACTCCAGTATTCTGGCCTGGAGAATTCCATGGACTCTATAGTCTATGGGGTTGCAAAGAGTCAGACACAACTGAATGACTTTCACTCTCACATCTTATATAATAGAATTAAAGGGGCTTCCTAGGCGGCCCAGAATAAAGAATCTGCCTGCTAATGCAAGAGATGCAAGAGTTATGGGTTCGATCCCTGAGTCAGGAAGATCCCCTGGAAGAGGAAACAGCAAGCCACTCCAGTGGTCTTGCCTGGTGAAACCCATGGGCAGTGGAGCCTGCTATGGTTCATAGGGTTCCAAAGAGCTGGACACGACAGAGCAACTGCAGAACCACAAGGCGGGGAGGGACAGAGAGCTGACCCAAGGCCAGAAAGCTGGTGACGTCGGGATTCAAGCCATGTTAACCAGGCTCAAAAGGCCATGCCTTTAAATACTGTATTACGATGGCTCTCCTTTAGACGGGATGGCGTCCAATAAAGGGGCATCTGTTGTGTTCCACAGCTGTCCCAAGGCATCACCACCAACATGCGTGCACGCTCAGCTTCACAACTGTGTCCAACTCTCTGCGACCCCAAGGACTGTAGTCCACCAGGCTCCTCGCCCTCGAGATTTTTCAGGCACGAATGCTAGAGTGGGATGCCATTTACTCCACCAGGGGGTCATCACCAATAAATATGCCCAACAGTGTCCTCTTTAGCTCCTGAGTTTAAAGCAACAATTCTTCAGATCACCTGAAAATCAGAAGTCCCAATGTAACCTGGCCTTATTTACATTTGAAACCAGCCTTTAGAGTGAGTAAACCTTTTTACTCATAAACTTTAATTACAAAAGAGGAGGATTTAAAAAGTAAAATATCTCTAGGAGAGTTTTAGCAATAATTAGCTTTTCTTTTTTTTTCAGTAAGAAATCTTCAAGTCTCCTCACTAAAAATCCAAAGGTTTCCTGTGATGAAACAGGGTATTTTTTAAATTGACATTTGTCCTTATCAAGAAGAAAAATACTCTCAAGTCTCTCAGGCATTTTTCAGAGAAATGGTTGGTCAATCTACGGAGAGTTTTAATTCCTTCCCAAAGTTTTTGGAGAAGGAAATGGCCACCCACTCCAGTATCCTTGCCTGGGAAATCCCATGGAGAGAGGAGCCTGGCGGGCTACAGTCCACGGGGTCGCCAGAGTCGGACACGACTGAGTGACTAAACCGCAACCACTGCCGAAGGTCTTACTCTTCAGTGAAGCTGGCTAGCCAAGCACAAACCAGGGTTCTCCAAAAGTATTAATGAGAGCTCAAACTGGCTTTTCAAATTATTCTATCAATATCCACTATTCTAGGAATTTAAAACACACAAATGTTTCTCTTAGAATATTTTCCTTTGAAGACCTGGATTTGTTTTTTTAATGACAGCTTGGGAAGCAGTCACTCATCAGGAATCACACATATGTGCAAAAATGATGCCAGCGAAAAAGAGAATGTTTCTTTGCTGAGTTGCTAGCACACCCAAGGAAAGCTGGTTTATAGAAACAGAGGCACAGGCTACTGAGGAGGGACCCATTTCCCCAGAGTTTGACAGCATTTATCTTTACTGTTAACTTTTAAGTCAGCTTTTAAAGTACAGCATATAGACAGAAAAGTGCATAGATTATAGTGTATAGCTTAAATGTATTTTCACAAAGGGAACACATTCGAGTCAACCACCAGTCAGACCAAGAAACAGAACATTACAAGTGTCCCAGACACTCTCCCCTTCCCGTTATGTCCCTTCAAATAACCCCTATGAGGATTTCTGTCACCACAAATAACTTCGTCTCAGGCAAAATGGATGAGGTTCTACTTGTTTTCATTTGCTGTTATTCTTGCCTGTACTGTTGGAGGATCTCAGAGAGGCCACAGTTAAACACCAAGCCCTGTGCCTTCTCGTGGTGGTTCCCAAAGTGTGAGCCACTGACCAGCAGAACAGAATCTTCTGGGAGCGCATTGGAGGTGTGGCCTCTCTGTGCATCCCTGGACCCCTGAGTTAGGGACTCTGGGAGTGAAGCCAGCAAGACTCCTGCACGTAGTGTCAGTCGCTAGCCATGTCCGACTCTCTGTGGCCCCGTGGACTGTACCCGCCAAGCTCCTCTGTCCACGGGATTCTCCAGGCAAGAACACAGGAGTGGGTTGCTATTTCCTTCTCTAAGGGATCTTTCTGACCCAGGGATCCAACCCAGCTCTCCTGCATTGCAGGCAGATTCTTTACCAAACGAGCCGCCACCTCCAGACAAATATGATGCAATTTAAGTTTGAGAAAGGTGCTCTATAAACTCACAAGAAAAAGCCCTGATCTTGGTTGTTTGTCAGGGTTCCCAGCGGCTGAGGTGAACATGCTGAAAGGTGAACTGACCTCCCCCCCCCCCAATCAGTGTCAAAGGAGAAGCAGAGAGGACGTAGAACAGAGGGGCCTGTGGCTTTACAGTCAACACAGCAGCAGCAGCAGTTTTCCATTGAAAGTATTCTTCAGGAACCTGGGAGTAGTTATTATTTTTTTAATCATCTAATTAAACACAGATGTTTGGACCTCACTGCAGAGCTATTAAGAATTTCTAGAGGTTGAGGCGTAAGTAAATGCTTTTCATGGTCCACAGATTATATGGATTAAGGATCATGGCGGGCCTCTCCAAGCCCAAACTCACACCTACCAAGGAGCTGGCCTGGAGGGGATCATCACCAGGACAATGGATCACAGAGCTCCTGGGGGTGTATCAGCAACCCACTGCTGAGCTACACACTCCCCCAGAATTAGGCAGTTTGACATGCCAAACTCTTGTTACCTCACAAAAGCTGCTGAGTGTCTATGACATGGAAGCTGGATTCCCCCAGAGAGCAAGAAGAAACTGCAACGGATTTTATGGCCGGCCTCCAGAGCCACGCAGCGTCGCTTCTGGCATATCCTTCGTGCTGCAAGTGAGCCACGAAGGCCAGCACATGCTCGTGAGGGAGAGCTACGCTTCACTTGTTGGAGGGAATAGAATCAAAGACTTTGGGGACACATTAAGCCACCACCGAGCCACTCTGGATGAAGCAAAGTTCTGGAAGAGTCGCTTCTGAGTGTAAAGGGCAAGTGTGTGGGACTGTGAGCCAGCAGACTAGAAAGAAAACACTTATACATGTGAGTGAGGAGGAGGAAGACTTGTTTCTGACAAAGCTGCAGCTTCCAGCTCTAAAAAGAGACGGGCTGTGGATCGAGAGGGGTCAGAGTCAACAGAGGGAGGAGACGGAGCCCTTCGCTGACAGCACACGGGGGCTGTGCGGAGCCGCCAGAGCGATGGTGGACGATGGCCCAGTGGCTTGTCTGACACAGAGCAGGCGTCAATTGTTTGTGTGACAAACACAGAGGAGTACAGCAATCTGCATCCACCTCTCCATCAGCTCAACAAAACTCAAAGGGGAAAAAGGAGAAGCACAAACACTTAATTTTAGTCCCTATAAGCTCTACACACTAAAGCAAACGATAAGCATCTGGCAGCATGAAAGCCCCAGGAGCACCGAGGGACAACACGAGATTCTGGTCACAGTCACGGAGGGTCATGCGCTGGGCTGGCCGAAAGTGCATTTGGGTTTTTCCTAAACATCTTATGGAAAAACTTCAATAACTGTCTAGTCAACCCAGTATATATATTTATTTCTTATTACATTACCTAGTACAAGTCTCAAACACACATTCCTTTGACTTATCTTTCACTTAAACTCATTTTGTCAAAATGTAAATGTACTCTGTCTTGGAGTAAAAGGAGAGACAGAGAAAGAAATTCCATTCCTGGGCTGGTCATGCAGTGTTTTTTTCAGCAGCTTTTTAAAAAGAAACAATTTAAAAGCACAAGAATCAGGGGGTAGTTGTTAAGCATGTGGGTGTGGGGGTTCGAGGCTGACTTTAGAACTTGCTGGCTGTGAGCCATGTTCCATAATCTCCCAAAGCTTCAAAGTTCTTATCTGTAAAATGGCTCAATCTTGCCTCTTAAAATTATTGAAAAGACAAAAGTGAGATAATGTTTGCATGAGATGTCATAGTGCAAACTAGTCTTGATCAGTTCTAGTTCACACTCTAGCTCACAATGAAGAGTCTTCCCACTTTGGGTGCAAGCAAATAGTGGTCCAATGAGGCAAGGAGAAGCCTCCAGGGTGGGCTCTGGGTCAGTCCCTTTCCAGAGCACCTGCGCTTGAAAAGGCAAGGCTCAGAAGAAGCTAAACAGTTAAGCAAGGGCTATTTCCAGCGCCTTGGAATGGAAAAGATAACTTTGGGAGAGATGCATGGGTTTCTTGGGAGACCTTGGAAGATCTGGGGCAAACCTGACTCTGCGTTCTCCCTTCCATCTACTTATTTGTTCCACTTAAAAGGATTTTGTGAGGTTCACGTTCAGGGGCACAGGTTCATATGAGCTACAGGTGTCTGTGGAAGTACCTTTGCTTTCTGAACTGCCTGAGCTAACCAGTGCCTCTGGGGGGTGAAAAGAGATTGGGAATGGTTTCATCTTCCTGAAGTATTTTTCTGACAACATACCCTCAAAGAACCATTCTGTAGGGTCATGTAACTCATTTTAAAAAAGGGCACTGTTAACTCCAATAATTCTTCATCCATTTGTAAAAGAGGGATAAAGATGGAAGGGGGATAAAGATGAGGAAATCAAGTAGAAAGAGGGGAGGGGGAGGGGCATGGGAAAGAAAAGGAACATGAAGATGTAAGGTGGAAAAATAGCCAAGGGTGTGTGAAAATGGCCCCAGGGTTGGGTGGCTGAGGTCACTGGAGTCCAAGAACCAAAACGCCTGCCACAGCGGAAGTGAAAATTGCACGGGGCAGAAGTGAGAGCAGCATCACACCACTGATGTAACAATGATCCATACAAATGCCTGGAAGCCCTGGAGAAGGAAATGGCAACCCTCTCCAGTATCCCTTCCTGCAGAATCCCACGGACAGAGGAGCCTGGTGGGCCACAGTCCATGGGGAGGCAGAAGTGTCGGACATGACTTAGCTACTAAAACAGATGCTTGTAAGTGTGGAGACTATGGCTGGAGAGGCACACAGGTAAGTTCAGCTGGAGGGAAACTGAGTGGCTGGACAAGGTAAGAGGGGAAACTTTCTTTATAATTTTCAAAATACAAAATGTTTTATTTCAAAAAATAGTTCTATGCTCCAGATGTTTTCTATATGGAGAAACACGTAAACATACCGACATGCAGTATTAAAAGAGCTACAATAGTCCCCCAAAGTCAATTTCTATAATTGAAGCCATATCTTTACTATGTAGATAGTACCAAAATATGTTTGCAAGCCACATAAAAACACAGCCACGTTACAAAAATTATCTTATTCTGCCTGAAAGAAATGCCAACAAGCAACTTGCAAACACAATCAATCTTTGCAGACCATTAGAACCAAAAGGAATCAGCAAACCTACTCATTTAAGAAGAGACTTTCACGGGGTGATGCTGTGTTTTCTGAATTTTGTTCCATGAGCATGCGCTGTGTACTCACTGTATTTGAACAGGAGAAGAGGAGGAGAGAGGGGGAAGAAAAAGCAACAAGACTGGCCTGTTGGTTGAAGCAACCTTGTTCCAAAGCGCAGGCTCTGGCATTTATAACCTACGCTTCCTCACGGACATCTGTGGCTCTCCAGGCCCACCTTACACCCCCGCCTCTTCTGATGACAGGCTTCACCTCCATCCTCAGTCTGTGAGATCTGGGGCATCGATGGGCTAAAGGTTGTAGGTGTGACGCCATTTGTCCAAGGAGATCCAGGCCCAGGGTCTCTTCAGGAGTCACTGTTGGGGTGATGCTTTTCTCTCAGCATGTGCACAGAGACAGTAGTTATAATCATGGGTCTGCAGATGGCCATGTGGCCATCGAGAGGGGAGGGCTGCCAGCAGACGAAGCCGATGTGGGGGAAAGCAGAGCTGAGAGATAAGACGCTGGACCCAGCCACACCTGACCCTCAGTAGATGTATTTTCTTCCATGTTCCCCTTTCATAGAAGCCAATTTGAGTTGGGTAATTTTCAAATACAACTAAAGGTCCTGACGCTTCAAGTTTCATTATCTCTATAAAACAGGGATGATGACGTTGATGATGAAAGTGATAATGATCATAATGAAGGGGACAGTACTAATCTTCACGGGATTACTAACGAACCGAATGAGAGCACCGGACTCCCCGGTGGCGCCCTGGTAAAGCACCCTCCTGCCAGTGCAAGAGGCGCATCAGTGAGATGACTGTGAACATGCTCTGTGACTTGTAAGTCCGATGATGCTAGTTGTCATCTAAGCTTTTGGCTTTTAGGGCTACTGTTGGCTCAGTTACTGGGAAAAGAAACTCTATTAGTGGAGGCAGTGTTTTCATACATCTGGACACATGGGCACATATACAAGCTAACTCTCTGAGCCACACTGTGAGTAAACAGACGGTCATGACTCTTCACACAGACAGTTCCAGTAAATCTCTTGGGCTACACAGCAGAGTCGGGAACATGCAATGACTTCTTCACAGATGCACAAATATGCTGTGAGTATCTGTGAGTCTTCCAGACACACACAGGTGTGTCGGGTGCTGAAGAGGCAAGTGGAATGCATGGGTCCCTGCCTCTAAGAAGTTCACTGTCTGCAGAAGGTTGGATAATATCCCCCAATCCATGTCGCTCCAGAAACTCAGAATGTGACTGATTCGAAAGAATCTGTGCAGAAGTAATGAAAGGAAGGACGATGGTGAGATCCTTATCTTATTAATCTGCCCACTGGATGAGGCTGGGTCTTGAATCCAATAAGAATGTCAGAGATGCCGAGAGACACAGAGAAGGCCTGGTAACAATGCAGGGATCCACTGGAGAGAGGCATCAAGTCCCAGGGTTATGTGGGAGAGTGTCTCCCTCACAGCCGCGGAAGGGACCAACCCTGCCCGTTCTCTGACTTCACACTCAGGCTTCCAGAACTGAAGCTTTTGTCTTAAGCTTTCCGGTCTGTACCCATTTTGTTGCAGCCGTCCTAGAAAACTGATACACCATGGAGCTATCTTCCTGTGCAGAGTTGAATGGGGGCTGCATTAATGTTTAAAATGTATGGATGCTTAGAGTCAAGACAGGCATTTCATGATGACATCATTTGAATCACTACATCCACCAGGCCTATAGCTGGAGCTGCCCTTTTGAACTTCCTGGTTAAGTGACAGAAGATGTCCCTTTTGTCTTCCAAGTAGTTTGAGTGGAATATCTGTCACTTTCAACAGAAAGAGTCAGCAGCTACTTCTCCTTCCTATCTTCAAGATGGTCTTCATAATACTTTTAAAGTTAATTTTTCCTGGATTTCAATTACTATTTTTGTTTATGCTATTTACTTGCTACTTACTACTGATATTTACATATGGGGTTGGCCAAAAGGCTCATACGGGTTTTTCTACAACATCTGCTGAAAAGCCCTTAAAGAACTTTCTGGCCAGCAAAATACATGCACATCTTCTTGGAAATGACTAATATTTTGCAATTTTACTAACTAAAAATGAAATTATTATAGAGAAACTTGGAAAAAAATCAGTTTCTATCCTCTGCTTAGTTAAAACATGGTTTTTTATACTGGTTTTATTTTTGTATAACTCAGTGCTTTATTACAAAGCAAACACCCATTTAACAAGAACAAGAAACAACATTGCCAGCATCCCAGCTCACTCACGCAGCCTCTGGATCACTATTTCCACCCTCCACACAGATATAACCACTACTCTGACCGGATGACAAATGTGTCTGTAAGTCTCTCTCTCTCTTAATTATATACATGAAATGCAAGGCTGACATACAAAATGAATATATAATAAATATAATATAATATATCAAATATATGATATAAATATAATAAATAAAACATAAGTTGTAACTATGCTACAATATAACTAATAAATAAAATGTAACTTGTAACCTGGCAACTAAGGTTTCAAGTGACCTTTCCCCCTCCAGTGTGAGGCTGGAGAAAACACAGATGAAGGTGTTTAGGAAGATGTGGCCTGTGGACTCGTAGCAACCACCGGGAATCAAGCAGAATTCAAGCCACATCGGAGCTGTTTCACAAATCTGTGGTTCTGGTGATTGATAAAAATCTTCCCAACAGACAAATCCATGGCCACGTTTATCAGTGGCCGCCTCTGAGAGTGGAGCTATGTACGTAGTTATGCGTGCCAGGTGCGTGTGTGCATGCCATGTGCACGTGTGTGTGTGTGCACTCAGTCACTCAGTTGTGTCAGTGGCTGCCTCTATAGAGTGAAGTCATATACATAGTTATGTGTGTGTGCGTGTGTGTGTGTACTCAGTCGTGTCTGGCCTCTAGAGAGTGGAGCTATACACATAGTTATATGTGTGTGCGTGTGTGTGTGTGCATGTGTTATATACATAGTTGTGTGTGTGTATGCACTCAGTCGTGTCAGTGGCCGCCTCTAGAGAGTGGAGTTATATACACAGTTACACGTGTCTGACTCTTTGTGACCCCATGGACTGTAGCCCGCCAGGCCCCTCTGTCCATGGGATTTTCCAGGCAACAATACTGGAGGGGGCTTGCCATTTCCTCCTCCAGGGCAATCTTCCCAACCCAGGGATCCAACTCTCATCTGTGTCCAGGATTGGCAGGTGGATTCCTTACCACTGGAAGTATTTACATCTGTATAAAATCTGCCTGCAGTGGGGGAGACCCAGCTCTGATTCCTGGGCCAGGAAGATCCCCTGGAGAAGGGCTACCCCCGCCAGTATTCCTGCCGGGTGAGCGACAGCAGTCAGACACGCCTGAGCGGCCGACAGGCACATACTCGGGGCTAAAGGGACGCGTAGGCTGCACTCAGGACTGAGTCAACCCTGCTTCCATTTCAGTGCACGCTGATATTTAAAAATCTCCTTGGCAACATAATCTCACTCCTGCCCACTCGGAATTCTATAACCCGGAAAGAAAGGAGAGCGCTGCTGGAGGGAGAGGCACGCAGCGGCACGCTGGCTCACGGCGGGCTACGCTCAGCCACTGGACAGGCGCCTGGTGAGGAGGGACAGCCCAGGCCGCTTCTCTGCGAGCAGGCGGGCGCCGCGAGCCTGGAGCTGGGCGGCCGGGGCCGCGCCGCGGGCGGTTCCTCCCCCGAACCGACCGCCGCCTGATGAGCTGCGCTCGTCTGTAGTTCGGCTCTCCCCAATTCCCTGCTGAGCAGAGATCGGGCAGCGCCCCGCTGCGCGCCTCCGCGCCCGCGGCTGGGTGGGCTCCGCCCGCGGCTGGGTGGGCTCCGCGCCCGCGGCTGGCCGGCCTCCGCGCCCGCGCCCGGGGCTCCGCCCGCGGCTGGGTGGGCTCCGCGCCCGCGGCTGTGCCGCCTCCGCCCGCGGCTGTGGGGCGCCGCGCCTGCGGCTGTCAGGGCCCGCCCGCGGCTGGGACCTCACAATGAGAGAGTGACTGTCCGCCCCTCTCGCTCTCTCAAAGCTCTCACGAAGCCACCAGTGTTTCCCAGCGCCCCTGCTTCCCCTGTCAGGAGACGCGCGGATGGACGCACAGCCTGAAGGCGCCTGCACACTGCTCAGAAGAGACATACCTTCCTACCCGGCAAGGAAGGTTGCAGCTCACCTCTCCCATCCAGTGGGAAGTCGGAGAAGACAGACCAGGGGGTCAGGAGGACGTGGCCTGTGGATTTGCAGCGATCACTGGGGGTCAAGGGGGCTCAGACCACATGTTTGTTTCCTGTTTCACAAAGCTGTGAAGCTGGTGGTTGATAAAAAGCTTCCCAAGAGACAGATCCATAGCACACCTTTAATAGTGGCTACTGCTAGATGATAGAATTCTAATGTATTTTTATTTCTACTTTTCTGTTTTTATGCAATTTCTAAAAAATTTTTGCAATGTAATCAGAAAAAATACTAGAAAAAAAGTTAAAGAAAATGAGGGCTTGCCTGCCTTTGGCCATAATGTTGTTAGTGAAATGATTCCTCAGGAAAATCAGTCTTAAGTGAAAAAAAAGAAAGTGAAAGTTGTTCAGTCGTGTCCCACTCTTTGCAACCCCATGGACTGTACAGTCCACAGAATTCTCCAGGCCAGGAGAGCCATGCCCTTCTCCACAGGATCTTCCCAACCCAGGGGTTGAACGCAGGTCTCCCAAACTGCAGGCGAGTTCTTTACCATATGAGCCACCAGGGAAGCCCAGGAGAAAAAGACAACACTAAAGAAAAGAAACCTGTTCTAGATCACTAAATCACATTAGCGCTGTAATGTGAAAAAGACAGCACGACAGAAAAACAGGTTCGTTAATAAAATCCCCAAAGTGGCTGTAGCTAAAAGATTTTAAAAGAAAGAGATAAAATATTCTAGTAACAATATTCAAAATGGGGAGGAGCATTTGCCCTGTGGGGAGGTAAACTCCACCCCCAAACAACTATATTTTCCTCATTTGACCCTTACCACCCTCCTACGAGAGGAACGGTAGTAATGCGCGTACATCATGGATAAGAGATGGCACCTCAGAGGGGCTAGTTTGGTCTCCTGAAAGGCGAAGCTAGAACTGGAACCCAAGTCCTCTAAATGCAAAGCTTGCACCTTAGTCATTATGTCTGTAGAGCCTGGCCGGTTGTGTAAAGAGAAGTGAGCGTTTCTCACGCTGGTGGTTGCTCAGTATCTTTTGAACTCCCCTCCTGCCTGTTCGGAACGTCTTCCCACCTTAAGCTGAGCTTCCCCAAGGCAGAAGCCAGGACCCCAGTTCTCAGCCTCCTTTGCTGCTAGGGCACTGAGCCACTCGCTCAAAACGGCAGTTCTGAAGCAGGCCGTGTGAGGAGGCAGCTGCCTCCGGGACCCATCCTTCGGACCCACGGTGGCAGCGTTGCCCAGCTCTTACTAGCAGCAACAGCAGAGCCTGGCAGTGCCGGGGTGTCACAAGCGCAAGCCGAGGCAGCCGTGCCGGCTGGGGGTGGCTGGTCAGTGGGGGCAACGAAGGCGCTTTCTCTAGAATAGCTTTCATCATGTGGCTGGTGTTGAACTTAGTCGGCTACGTGAACTCTATGAGAACACTGCTCTGTTCGGTCGCTAAGTGGTGTCTCTGCGACCCCATGGGCTGCAGCATGCCAGGCCTCCCTGTCCTTCACCATCCCCTGGAGTTTACTCAAATGCACGTGCATTGAGTCGGTGATGCCATCCAACCATTGCATCCTCTGTTGCTCCCTTCTCCTGTCCTTAATCTTTCCCAGCATCAGTGTCTTTCCAATGTGTCAGCTCTTCACATCAGGTGGCCAAAATATTGGAGTTTCAGTTTCTTCCAGTGAATATTCAGGGTTGATTTCTTTTAGGATGGACTGGCTCAATCTCCTTGCAGTGCAACAGACTCTCAAGAGTCTTTTCCAACACCACAGTTCAAAAGCATCAATTCTTTGGCACTCAGCTTCCTTTATGGTCCAGCTCTCACATCCACACATGACTAATGGAAAACCCATAGCTTTGAGATATGCGAACACCCTCTAGCTGGAGTAAATTCTACTGCTTAAAATGACACTGCCCAGCGGAGAATGCGGGTGGAGGGATCTGGCTGCCGTGAGGGAGCCCATGAGGTCATCCACGGGATGCGTCAAGCATGAGCAGTTAATGGAAAAGAAGCCTGAAGAAGGTGTTCTGCTATTTTTTCTCAAAATCCCATTCCAAAAGCAGGGCCTGCATGACAGAGTACTCTGCTCAGCTCTGAGGGAGCCTGACAACATCTCCTGCATCGGCTGGTTCTCAGTGTCTCAGTAATACATAAATTTACAAACTACGTGAAGAGTTCCAGCACTTCGGCCTCTCCTAGGGAAACAATACCGTTATCAAAGTTCTAGAAGAGGAGTTGGCTAATGTCAAACTAGAGAAAACATTTTGCTTTTCTGCTCCACACTTCGTCTGTACCTCACAAAATATTCTGTGGTCTGACCTTGCTCAACTGCAGTTTTCTTTTTCTTTTTTTTTTTAAGCTGTCTAAATACACAGGTGTTCTGCAGGTTAAATAAATATACATTTGTCTCTAGAATATTAGCACAATATACTGACAAAATAAACAATCCACTCCATGGTTCAATCCAGAGCACAGCATTTGAAGTCTAAGGACCAATTTTTGCTTCTTTTGAATTAGGTTAATTGGGCTAGGGGTTGCCAGGTTTCACATATAACAATATAAGATGCCTGGTTAAATCTGGATTCCAGATAAACAATGAATAATTTTTTAGTGTATGTCACGTGCAATATCCAGTGGTGGAAACAGTATGACACACGTGGATTAGAAATGTATAGAAAATAAAACTGATGGGACTTCACGATGGGTCAGCTGTGAGCAGTGAGGAAGCAGGGAAGAGTGAGGAGGCTGCCTAGCTGTCTGGCTTGTGCACCTGAACGAACGGCAGGGCCAATTGCTAAGACAATGAGAAATGAAGAAGGTCCAGATTTGACAAGGAAGTGGAGTAACACAGAAGTAAAGTACTTGAGTAAGAAGGACTTGGCTCGTGGAAGTGAAGTGGCAGAGTCGCACACCGCTGTCTGCCACGGGCGTGGCGGTAGCGTCAGCGGCACTCACGTTCACACCTCTAGAAATGTCCAGACAGCATTTGACAGGTAGCTCTGACACGTACTTCCTTGCTGTCCTACCCTACTGTCCATTTTGGTCAGCTGATAATTTCTTTCAAGATTCATCCTTTTATAGTTTATCTTCCTCACCAGATTATAAATTCTTGAGGGCATGGCCTACACCAGCATTACCTTCGGTTCACCCCACTGCCTGACGCACGCGGGCAGGCACGTTCCCGGACGTGTTGGCCCACACTGCTGGCGTAGGGCGTATTCTGTGAGTGCTGGCTAACTGAATGGGTGGCTCTGGCTACTATGAAAGGCGCTTCATCTCTGTGGCAACTTCCCTTCTAGTCAAAGTTCTGAAACTGCATCCACGGGCTGTTCCTTGCTTTGTGTTTTCCCTTACTAGAAACTAACCTTTCCAGTCTTTTTCTTGGTGGTGGGGGGGGACGGATTACATTTATTTTTTATTTTTAATGTATATTTATTTGGGCAGGCTGTGCAGCATGTGGGGTCTTAATTCCTGACCAGGGATAGAACCCACACCCCCGGCATCGCAAGGGCAGAGCCCTAACACCAGACTGTAAGGGAAGCCCCCAGCCTTTGTAGTCTTGCAGAATGGAATTTAATCCTATGGCACAAAGTGTCTCCAGTCCTAAGTCACAAGCTTAGTACACTAAATAAGTCAAACATGTTTTAAGGTCCCATGAGAAGGCTGGTTTACATGGGTATTGTGCAATAGCAATCAGCTCAGAAATATTTATTGCATTCTATTTCACATTATAATGTTTATCACACAACTTGCCATACATAATTTTCTTGGGCTAGAATAATCAATGTGTGATCTTGTGAGCCTTTTTACCTGGATTAGATACAAAAGGCAGCCTTGCAAATGCGTAAAACAGGGTAAAACGATGACACAGAGCTGAAGCAGCCAGGAATATTAACTCAAAGTGCTTGTCTCTGAGGGGTAAGAAGTGGATGCCATCTAACTCATTTATGCCAGAGCTTTATGTGAAACAGCAAGATTTATTGATCTGACATATTTACAAAGTTGTGAGAGGCCCTTTTCACTTGTTAACTTATTGACTATTTACTGTGTGTCTGGGGTCTACTACACATGGCATTAGGCACAGGAGGGGGAGGGGTCACTTGACAGTTTGGGGCCCTATAATCACTGAGATTACAGCCTGGAAATCTTGGACAAGCACACACACTTTCTTACGCTTTCAAAAAACATGAGAAATTCCCAACACAGGAGAAGAGTCTGTATTCATTTGAGGAGCAGAGAATCTTTTGCTAAATTCTCAATAAATTATTTAAGCAGTAATTAACCACGTGAAGTTGGCAGCTACTTACAGACAGTAACAGCACCAAAATATCGCTCAGCCATTCAGGTTTATTTTCAACTAAGTCTTTCTTTTCAAAGAGGGAGGGGAAGAAAAGGGCAGAAGCGGTGCACGTCGCTGCGTCGGTGGCTCAGTCGTGTCGAGGACTCTCGCTACCCGTGGACTGTAGACCGCCAGGCTTCTCAGTCCACAGGATTCTCCAGGCGAGAATACTGGAGAGGGCTGCCCACTGTATGTCTGCAGCCCCATATAAATAAAGCTGTGTCAGCTGTGGGGACGGCGCCTAAGCCCTAGTGCCCACGAAGCCCTCCACAAAGGCCACCAACAGCCACCGGCCAGCAGAGGGCCGTGGAAGAACGAGGGGCCAAAGAGCCCGCACCTAGAAGGCAGCTAGAGCTCATTTAATCCAGTCACTCACTTTAAACATAAAAACCCGAAAACCTAACTCCTGGAAAGAGAGAAGTGGCTCAGTCAAGGTCACACAGGGTAGCAGTGCTACTGAGCCTAGAACCGAGCCTCCCACCAGCCCGTTTATCCACGTTCAGAGAGCAGGGAAGAATGGAGCCCACGCTGTGCCAGAGGCAACTGGGGCTTCCCTGCCATTTTCCCGAGGGTTTGTCCTGAATTTGAGGCCAGTAGCTTTTTCTGTATTTGAAACATTCATTATAGTGTTTTTAATAATAATAACAACCTCATAGTTTTTAAAAATAAATTTATGTGATTATTTTTTTATTGGCTGCGCTGGGTACTCGTTGCTACGTGCAAGCTTTCTCCAGTTGCAGCGAACGGGCTTCTCAGCGCGTTGGTTTCTCTTGATGGGGAGCACGGGCTCTGGGCAGCCGGGTCAGCAGTCACGACTGGGGGCTTCCCGGCTCAGGATCGCAGCGCGCGGGCTGAGCTGCTCTGGGGCGTGGGGTTGGGTCTCCCTGGACCAGGGACCGAGTCTGTGGCCCCTGAGTCAGGGGCAGACTCTTCACTACTAGACACCAGGGAAGCCCACAGAGTATTCTGTAGATATCTCACTGTCAAGGTATTTATGAAAATGACAGCTTCATAATTATTTTCTCCACGAAGCCTCTGCTCAAAGACACTTTCACCTTTGTGTAGATAGCAATAATCATTTTCATTATGTGAAGGATTTAAACTGTGACCGTGGCCTCGCGCAGCCTAGTCCACGCTGCTGGGCGCTGTGACCGTGGCCTCGCGCAGCCTAGTCCACGCTGCTGGGCACTCTGACGGTGGCCTCGCGCAGCCTAGTCCGTGCTGCTGGGCACTCTGACCGTGGCCTCGCGCAGCCTAGTCCGCGCTGCTGGGGGTGGCTCTGACCGTGACCTCGCGCAGCATTTGCCCTTCTCGGCCGCTCCCTCCGCAGGGCAGTTACTCTGAGGCCCACACGTGTCACAGCACGTGTCAGACTGCGCCTCTTCTGCCGAGCAGCAGCCACTGCGCGGACACACCACTGTTCCTCCACCCTCCGGCAGGTGTATGAGTCGTTTGTAGTTTGGGGCTATTGCACATAGTACTGCTGTGAACAACTGCCCCTTTTAATGGACACATGCTTTCATTTCTCTTGGGGAAACAGCTAGGAGTGTATTGCTGATTCATATGATGGATGTGTGTTCAACACTTTAAGGAGTCGACAAACTGCGTACCAAAATGGTTGTAACGGTTTTCATTTCTGATCAGCATTGTATGGAGGTTACAATCCTTTCAAACCGTTGTCAACACTTGATGTGATCAGTCTTTTAAATTTTAGCCAGATTAATGCGTGCAGCGTTGTTTCCCGGTGACTCTAATTTGCTTGTCTGCAATGACTAATGTTGTTGAACATCTTTTTATGTACTTACTTCCTCTCCATCCATCTTCTATGGTGAAGTGTCTATAAATTTTTGCTCTTAAAAATTGCATTATTCCTTTTTATTATTAAATTTAGAGAGGTTTTAATAGATTATTCTGGATACAAGTCCTTTATCAGATATGGAGTCTGCAAATATTTCCTTGTGTTTTCATTCTCTGAAGGATAGGCTTTTAATTTTAATGGAATTCAGTTTATCATTTTTTTCTTTATGGACTGTGTTCTTGGTAGCCATATACAGAAACCTCTGGCTAACCCAAGTTCACAAAAGTTTCCTCTTATGCTTTTAAGTTTTACATTTAAGTTGATGATACATTTGAAGTAATTTTTATATACAGCGTAAGATATGAATTCACGGACGTTTCTTTTTCACGTTTGGGTAGTCACTAAGAAGACGATCCTTTCTTCTACTTCTTTGCATGCCTGGTAAGTTTTTAGTAGATGCCAGACATCGTGAGTTTTACCTTGTTGAGTTCCATGTGTTTTTATACTGCTAAAAATATTCTTCAACTTTTTTCTGGGACACAGTTATTTGGAAACCATTTGATCTTTTCAGGTGTGTATTTAAGGACTGGGGGCCATTCCGTCTAGTGTGAACTCTGTCCTTCTGCTAATGGGAGGTCTCCTGTGCAGTCCATCCAAGGTCCTTCAGTCATGACACTTTCCAGTCCCTCTGGTAGAGCAGACAGAATCCCCGGCCTCGTGCGAGCGCCTCAGCAACGCGGCTTCAGGTCCCGTGGGGTAGCTTTCTCCTTGGGCTTCAGTAGTTCCCTCACACACATGTGCTGATCCCGATTCAGCTAAGGACTCTCCAGATCTCCAGAATGCTTTCTGTGCTTCTCTTTCTTCCTGCTCTCTGCCCTGTGGATGCTGAGCTGTCTTGGTTTCCCTGGACTCTCAGCTCTGTCTTCCCAACTCAGGGAAACTTTCAGGCTCCACTAAGACTCCTCCCTGTTCTGTCTTCTTTCCTGCCACGGCTGAAAACTCTCTCAAGAGAGTGTGGACAGCCTCAGGGAGTGCCTGCTGTTCTCCGGCTCTCAGGAATCACCGCCTGATACCCAAGGTCCTCCGCTGCATTTTTCCTGCTCTCTGAGTATTTCAGCTGGAAGCTTAAATCCAGCTCCTGTAACTGTCACGGTCAGAATGAAAACCTTGTGCCTTGCCTTTCAAGGCAAGTCTTTAAGATGCACTGTTTCCAGCATGGTAGTGTTTATTCTGAAGGCATTATAGTGTTTGATGTCTTTGATGTATGTAAGTGACAGATTAGACTGTACTCCATTCAGGTCAGTTCAAAGGCATTTAATGGGCAGTTTCTGTGTGCTTGGCATTGAGTTTATAAAGATGTGAAAGTGATAGTCACTCACTCGTTCGACTCTGCAACTCATAGACTATAGCCCACCAGGCTCCTCTGTCCGTGGAATTCTCCAGGCAAGAATACTGGGGCAAGTTGCCATTTCCTTCTCCAGGGGATTTTCCTGAACCAAACCCAAAGAGCCTCTGCCTTCCTATTATCAGTTTACAGATACAGCAAATACCTTTGGAAGAAACCAATGATAGGATTTGCGTATAACCCATGCTTTTAATATTCCCTCCTTTTTTTCTTGTATCTGCCAAATGCCATCACTAGTTTTGCATCAAGGATAGTTTATTTCTTTGAAATAAGAGACCCAAGTCACAGGATTTTACTGACTGTAGGCAGCCCTTAGGCTTAGACTTAGGGGCAGAAGGGGAAACTCTGGAGGAACTGCTTCATGCTGACGACCCGTCGACGGCCCGTTTCATGCTACTCCTCTCCTCCCATAACCAAGACAGAAAGCTGGCTCTGCTTCAGACGGGTGAAAACAAAGCCTCAGCGGTCCCGCCTTAGACCCGAGCAAACAAAGCTGGCCGGACCAGGGGTCCAAGGTTGACGACACTGAGGTGTGAACTTACATCTTGGTGATGCTTCCATTTTGAGATGAGCAGAAAAGGTGTTTGAAATAATGTGTTGACCTTTCATGAGCTGGAGCAGCTGACATTTGCCTGAATCTGAGCCAGGCTGGGTGCTATTCTAAACGAGAAACCAGTTTTCCCAAGTGCACTGAAGGGACTTTTTCTCGTCATTTGTTAAAGCTTTGTTTCCAAGGCACTGAGTGAATTTAATTAATTTCGCCACTACCTTCCCCTCCTTAATAAATTCCTCACACATGTGGATTCACTAGGAAATTGAATGTCATCTTTAGAAAACAAAACAACAGCAAAAAAGGACCGTCAGCTAGAGGATGAGAGATTAGTTTGGTGAAAGCCCAGTGACAGAGTCAAAATGAAAACGCCTCTCAAACTGTAATGAGATGAATCTATTAACATGCAGATTCTGGTGCAACAGGTGCGGGAGGGGGCTAAGATGCAGCCTCTCACAGGCCCCCCAGGGCTGCGCTGCTGCCGGCATCTCCCCCACTGTACTGAGACACCAAGACAGCGCCCTAAGACACTGTCCAGGGCTCATCTCACCACTGAGGCAGTGTCCTATCCTGGGAGCTCTTCTCAGCTGGACTTCAGTTTAGCATCGACACAAATTTTCCTCTAAAGTTCTTTCTAGTGCTTAAAAATGTATCTTGTTCAGGACTTGCGTGGTATTCAAGTGGCTAAGATTCCAAGCTCCTAATGCAGGGGGCCTGGGGTTTGATGCCTGATCGGGGAACTAGATTCCACACACTGCAAAGAAGAGTCTGCCTGCCATGACTGAGCTATCTCACATGCCTCAGTGAAGATCGAAAATCCCGTGTGCCACACCTAAGCCTCGGTGCAGCCAAATAAAATAAAAATAAATATTTTTAAAATGAAAAATAAATTTTAAAGAAATGGTTCATGTTCTTGAGACTGTAGGTCTAGCTTCGCCATTCCGGCGAGTCTGCCCATACTATTGGCAGACATGTGCTGAGCACCCACTATGGGCCGGGCACTGAATAAGACAGTGACCAGCTAAGTATGCACGAGGTTGACCTCGGGCACCAAGAAATCAATTCAGAGAGAGAGCTGGGCAGTGGTAGCAAGCTGTCACACACGCTACAAAGCTGCTTAAGCCAGCGGCTGTTAGGAGCACACAGGGCTGAGGGTCGGACTGTATTTGGATACCAGGCAGGACAGGGGCACCATCCTGTCCTGGGTCACAGACGTGATGTGCGTCTAAGTCACCTGGGGGTCTTGTTAAACAGAGGCTGCTTGACCCCACCCTCGGACTTCCAAGAATCTGCATGTCTCCGCATGATGCTGACGGTGCTGATCTGGGACCACACCCTGTTATGAATCATGCTGTGTGCTAGATTTTAGGACACAGACATGAACAGAGCGTGGGGGTTTGCTCTGGAATGGATGTCTACAGGATCACAGCTCAATGGCAGACAGGCTTTCCCCCTTTGCCCCATGCAGAATGATTAGGGCGACTTTGGAAGCGGGTTGGTGAGAGAGAGAGAGTGTGGGGTAATGGCTCCGTGCCATCTGAACAGTCAAAGGGAGGGGATTGAACCCAGGTCTGCCCCTTACTGCCTTGGCCATTTTTTATCGGAGTATAATTGCTTCACATTGCTGCGCTGGTTTCTGCTGTGCACACGGGCCTCTACTCTCTCCCGAGCCTCCCTCCCGCCACCGCCAAGCCCGCCAAGCTGGGCTCCCTGCGCTCTTCAGCAGCTTCCTCCCAACTAGCCATCTGACACACAGTTGAGTGTGTGTGTGTGTGTGTGTGTGTGTGTGTGTGTGTGTGTGTGTGAGCGCGTGTGCGTGGTGTGTGTTTTTTTTTTGTGTGTGTGTGTGTGTGTGTGTGTGTGTGTGTGTGTGTGTGGGGGGGGGGCTCCGCGCCACCCCTGGTCCATCCCCCCCCCCCCTCTCCTTCTCTGTGTCTGTGTCTCTATTCCTGCCCTGCAAACTGAGTCCTCTGCGCCGCTTTCCTAGATTCCACAGATAGGCGCTGATAGATAATGCTTGTTTTTCTCGGCCTTAGTCTTAATACAGTGAGTGCTGTAACAGGAAGGCTGTAGCAGTGATTCTTCTGTCTGGGAGAGAGGAGACAGAAAAGACTTCCCAGAGTAGGTGGTGCCTCCTCTGGGGTGATGATTAAAGAATGACCAGGAATTCATGAGGCAGATCCGCTAGGGGTCAGTGGGTAAGGAGGTAAATGGATGCTTCTGGGTGGGACACATCACCAAGGTGGCAAGAAACACACTCCTCTCTTCCTGAATACTTTCTGATAAGTATGCAGGTACTATAGCTTTGTGAATAGAGTCAAATTTCTAATTCTTTGGGGAGAGACCTGGCTGTTTCAGGAGTTCCTCTGCACTACTGATCTATGAATCAACCAAGAAGCGGGTTTCAGTGGAAAGTTCATGGTGAGCAGAGACTAGAAGGCCCTCAGTTCCAGATCCGCCTCCTAGCAGCCCTGCCACATTTGGAGTTCATAAACACAGGTCCTCTCCATGTTCAGCAACCCTGTCCTGGAGCATATCATCATTGCTACTATTCTACACACAGGGAGCTGCTTTGCTCTTATTGCTATTTAGCTGCTAAGTCATGACAGACAGGGAGACTGAGGCCCAAAGGGACTGAATAAAACACTTGGGGTTATTAACTAGTGAATCCTGGAATAGCCAGTATTTGCGCTCCCGTCTACTGGATCAAGTTTTATATTTTGGAATTTTTGCTTTTGCTTGGTTATTTCAAAAGGGATTTTCCATACTTAACCGATGATTAGCCATACCAAGAAAATGCATTAAAACTGCAGGTTCCCAGGTTCTTTATCTGGAAATTCCGGTTCTGGGGTTCTGGGGTGCGGTCAGGAATCCATGTTTAATCACTGACTCTCTCCTCCCCCTTATGAGTGCCCTGAACCCTGGATGCTGGTAACACCACTGCCCTTCTTTGTCCCTTGAGCCTCAGGGAGCTTGCCCCCTCTGGGAGGTCTCATCACCCCTGCTGGCATCCCAGCTCTTCCATCATGAGTATGACCTGTTTCCTGCCTGTAATCCCCTGTTCACGATGCCCAGAGGAGTCTGCTTTCCTGATTGGACCTTGCATGAAGCCCACTCACAAGCTGGATTCTGACTTCCTGTGTGGAAGCCGTCCTCCTTGGCTTGGATCACGTAGGGCAGTGGAGCGGCAGCTGCCCACCCGGAGCGGAGCGATTCCATCCGACTCCGAGTGAAAGGAGCCAGGCGCCCCGAGCTCCAGGACCTCCTGGAGGGAGGGCCGCTGCTACCCCAGGCCAATCCCCGGGCAGCCCGCTGCCCAGCCAGGCCCTCTGGGCTCAAGCTCACGGCTCTTCAGGGACGAGGAGTCTAAGCCGCAGGGCTAGGACATGCAATTAGAACGATGGCCACACGGAAACAGCAAGGCTGCTCACAGCATCAAAGCTGTTTCGGGGCCTTCCTTGGGGGTCTGGCGGCCAAGACTCCGTGATCCCTACACAGGGGGCCTGCGCTGGAGGCCTGGCCAGGACACCATTTCCCACACGCCGTGTGTGTGTGTGTGTGTGTGTGTGTGTGTGTGTGTGTGTGTGTGTGTGTGTGTGTGTGGTGTGTCTCTGTGTGTGTTTGCGTGTGTGTTGGTGTGTGCGTGCATGTGTGTGTGTGGTGTGTGTCTCTCTGTGTGGTATGTGTGTCTGTGTATGTGTACATGTGTGTGTGGTATGTGTGTTTGTGTGTATGTCTGTGTGTGCCTCTGTGTCTGTGTGTCTCTGTGTGTGTTTGCGTGTGTGTCTCTGTGTGCGTGCATGTGTGTGTGTGGTATGTGTGTCTGTGTGTGTCTCTGTGTGTGTGTCTGTGGTATATGTGTCTGTGTGTGTGCATGTGTGTGTGGTATGTGTGTCTGTGTCTGTGTGTGTGTCTGAGTCTGTGTGTATGTGTGTCTCTGTGTGTGTCTGTGTCTGTGTGTGTCTGCGTGTGTGTGCCTCTGTGTGTCTGTATGTGTGTCTATGTGTGTCTGTGTCTCTGTGTGTGTTGTACGTGTGTGGTATGTGTGTCTGTGTGTGTGTGTCTGTGTGTCTGTGTGTGTGTCTGTGTGTTGTCTGTGTGTGTGTCCTGTGTGTGTGTCTGTGTCTGTGGTATGTGTGTCTGTGTGTGTGCATGTGTGTGTGGTGTATGTGTCTGTTTGTGTGTCTGTGTCTGTGTGTGTGTCTCTGTGTGTGTCTGTGTCTGTGTCTGTCTGTGTCTGTGTCTGTGTGTGTCTCTGTGTCTGTGTGTGTCTCTGTGTGTGTCTGTGTCTGTGTATGTCTGTGTGTGTGTCTCTGTGTGTGTCTGTGTGTGTGTCTGTGTCTGTGTGTGTCTCTGTGTCTATGTCTGTGTCTGTGTGTGTCTGTGTGTGTGTGTCTGTGTGTGTGGTGTGTGTGTCGTGTCTGTGTGTGTGGTATGTGTCTGTGTGTACATGTGTGTGTGGTGTGTGTGTCTGTGTGTGTCTCTGTGTCTGTGTGTCTGTGTGTGTGTGTGTGTGTGTGTGTGTGGTGTGTGTGTCTGTGTGTGTGTCTGTGTGTGTGGTATGTGTGTCTGTGTGTACATGTGTGTGTGGTGTGTGTGTCTGTGTGTGTCTCTGTGTCTGTGTGTGTCTGTGTGTGTGTCTGTGTCTGTGTATGTCTGTGTGTGTGTCTCTGTGTGTGTCTGTGTGTGTGTCTGTGTCTGTGTGTGTCTCTGTGTCTATGTCTGTGTGTGTGTGTGTGTGTGTGTGTCTGTGTGTGTGTGTGTGTGTGTGTCTGTGTCTGTGTGTGTGGTATGTGTGTCTGTGTGTACATGTGTGTGTGGTGTGTGTGTCTGTGTGTGTCTCTGTGTCTGTGTGTCTGTGTGTGTGTGTCTGTGTGTGTGTGGGTGTGTGTGTCTGTGTGTGTGCTGTGTGTGTGGTATGTGTGTTCTGTGTACATGTGTGTGTGGTGTGTGTGCCTGTGTGTGTCTCTGTGTCTGTGTGTCTCTGTGTGCGTGCATGTGTGTGTGTCTGTCTATCTCTGTGTGTGTGTCTGTGGTATGTGTGTCTGTGTGTGTGCATGTGTGTGTAGTATGTGTGTCTGTGTGTGTATCTGTGTCTGTGTCTCTGTGTGTGGTATGTGTGTCTGTGTGTACATGTGTGTGTGGTGTGTGTCTCTGTGTGTGTCTCTGTGTCTGTGTGTACGTGTGTGTGTGTCTGTGTGTTTGCTTGTGTGTCTCTGTGTGTGCACATGTGTGTGTGGTGTGTGTGTGGGTGTGTGTCTGTGTCTGTATCTGTGTGTGTTTTTCTGTGTGTCTGTGTCTGTCTCTGTGTGTGTCTATGTCTGTGTCTGTGTGTGTCTCTGTCTGTGTGTGTCTCTATGTGTGTCTGTGTCTGTGTGTGTCTCTGTGTGTGTGTGTGTGGTGTGTGTGTCTGTGTCTGTATCTGTGTGTGTGTCTCTGTGTGTCTGTGTCTGTCTCTGTGTGTGTCTATGTCTGTGTCTGTGTGTGTCTCTGTCTGTGTGTGTCTCTTGTGTGTTTTTTGTGCTGTGTCTGTGTGTGTCTCTGTGTGTGTGTGGTGTGTTTTTTTTTTTTTTCTGTGTGTGTGTGTGTGTCTGTCTGTCTGTCTGTGTGTGTCTGTGTCTGTCTCTGTGTGTGTCTATGTCTGTCGTCTGTGTGTGCGTCTGTGTCTGTTTGTGTCTCTGTGTGTGTGTGTGTGTGTGATGTGTGTGTCTGTGTGTGTGTCTGTGTCTGTGTGTGTCTGTGTCTGTGTGTGTCTGTGTCTGTCTGTGTGTGTGTGTGTGTCTGTGTGTGTGTGTAAAAGCTATTCCACTCTTAGAGAAGCCAGCAGAGACTCCCTGGAATAAAATGGGCATGCTCCCCGTGGTCATAGTTAGAGGGTAGTTTTCCGCTCATAAGTGGTGCCTCAGGGCTTTTGCAATCTAATACACTGACTGAGGCAATCACTGTGAAGAATTTTTCCATCTGGGGACCAGGAGTACCTTGAGGAACTTCTAAGGCACCACACAGGTCAGAGTGGAGGAAATTCTAAAAACATGTTTGGCCCAGCAGTGGTCACCTGCAGACTATCGGAACACTGGATAAGGAAGGTTTGGGAAGCGCTTTCCTAGCTCATGAGTCCTTCTGGTTTTCTTTCCCCTCGTCCATTCATCCACAAATGACAGCAGTCCCCCAGAGCAGCAGCTACCATTGCGATACTTACATCCAACGACTATTCGTTCACGGCCTGCCCTGAGCCGGTCTCTGATGAGCAAAGGCAAACATGGCCACTGAACTCAGGCAGCTGACGGGAGAGTCAGATGCGAGTCAGATAAAGACATAAATAAACGTAAAACCACCACATGGTAAGAGCTACGGAAGGGTGATACATGGAGACTCAGGCTGGGGAAGCTTTGAGTTTCTTTGGGCCCCAACAAAGGGGTGAAGAGGTGTAGACATCTTCAACGAGGTACGTTTTTCTCTTACATTCTTTTTTTCTCTAGAGCACAGAGGCTCAGTAGTTGCGGCTCACAGGCTTAGCTGCCTGACGCATGTGGGATCTTAGTTCCCTGAGCAGGGATTGAACCTGGGTCCTCTGCACTGGCTGATGGATGCCTAACCACTGGTCCACCAGGAAAATCCATTCTCTTACATTCTTATAGCTTCATACATTGTGAACAACTTTAACGTACATTATCTCACTTTCTTTTCCACATCAATTCTTCAATGACAGGATTAAAAAAGAAGCCTGAGAATTACTGTAGAGGAATCTGATATAGATGAAAACCTGAGAGAATGGGTAAGGTACATTAGAGAGGAAAGAGTCTTCAAGTTTGTTTTTCAAAATCTGGTGGTCTCTAGACAGTGTCATACTGAGTGCAGTAAGTCAGACAGAGAAGGAGAAATATCGTATGGCATCCCTTATGTGTGGAATCTAAACAGAAATGATACAGATGAACTTACAAAACTCAGAAAGAGACTCACAGACTTGGAGAACGAACCTATGGTTGCTGGGGGGAAGGGACAGTCAGCCTGGGAAGGTCGTGTTCCCACTGCTGTGCTCACAGCGGGCGACCCACAGGACCTGCTGCGCGGGAGCTCTGCTCAGGGTCACGGGGCAGCCGGGAGGGGACGGGCTGGCAGAGAGGGAGGCGTGGACGTGCATGGCTGAGGCCCTCAGCTGTTCACCTCACCTGTTCGCCTCTTCGCATGAGGTGGCCAGAGAATTGGAGCTTCACCTTTAGCATCACTCCTTCCGGTGAGTATTCAGGGCTGATCTCCTTCAGAATAGACTGGTTGGATCTCCTTGCAGTCCACAGGACTCAAAGAATCTTCTCCAACACCACAGTTTCAAAAGCATCATTTCTTCAGCACTCCGCTTTCTTTATAGTCCAACTCTCACATCCATACATGACCACAGGAAAAACCATAGCCTTGACTAGACGGACCTTTGTCGCAAAGTAATGTCTCTGCTTTTTAATACACTGTCTAGATTTGTCCCACCTTTTCTTCCAAGGAGCAAGCGTCTCAATTTTGTGGCTGCAGTCACCACCTGCAGTGATTTGGGAGTCCAAGAAAATGAAGTCTGCCACTGTTTCCCCATCTACTTGTCATGAAGTGATGGGAGTGGATGTCTCCCAGCAAATGGGCTTCCCTCGTGGTTCAGAAGGTAAAGAACCTTCCTGCCATGCGGGACACCTGAGTTTCATCCCTGGGTGGGGAAGATCCCCTGGAGGAGGGCATGGCAACCACTCTAGCATTCTTGCGTGAAGACTCCCCATGGGCAGAGGAGCCTGGAGGGCCATAGTCCATGGGGTAGCAAAGAGTCAGGCAGAACCGAGCGACTAACACTTTCACCCAGTATCAATCAGCTTGACTGCATGGTTAGTGCAATTACATGATGAGCACATTAGTAATGACGAGAGAGGGTTAAAGCAGTATTAAGTTATCCTGAAATCTCAGTTATCCAACATAACCAGACTGCATGAAAACACCATGATCTACGTTCAACAAGGGTCTGAGATGGATGGGGTGGGGATCTGCTCAAGAAGTCTCCATTTTGTAGCTGTGCCTCCAAGAACACATGTGCCCATCATTTCCACTCATATTTCGTTAGCCAGAATTAGTCACAAAACTATCAGAAGCCCTGGAAATTCAGAGGAACAAATGGACTCTTGGGTGAGCACTGGTCTCTCTGCCACTATAACCTATTTCCAGAGCACTACAAAACTGATCCCAGAGAACCTCCCTGGTGGCCCAGTGGCTAAGGCTCCACGCTCCCAAGGCAGGGGGCCTGGGCTTGATCCCTGGTCAGGGAACTGGATCCCACCTGCCTCAAGTAAAAGTCTGCACTCTACAACTGAGGGTCCCACACAGCGCACTGAGACAGCAGGTCCCGCCTCGTGTGCTGCGAGTAAATCCAGGACAGCCAAACAAGTGGATGTGGGAACACTAAGAATAAAAGCCGCAGAACTGATCCAGAGCGGAGGGGCTGCCTCTGCAAGGATTCCACAAGCCACACAAAGGCTCAGCGCTGCCTTTAAGCTCCCCCCCATCCCCCCCCACACACCCCCCCGCCTCTCTCTCTCTTTTGAGCCTTCCACAGAAGAAGAGAGCAGAATGAGCTCTGTCTGAGCTCCTGCCACGTACCTAACACTTCAGGGGCTGGAGACTGTGGCCTGGCTCATTCAGACTCACTCACTCTCTTTATAAAGTAGACTGCTTGAAAAAAAGCATCCGTCTTTCCAGCTTCCCTTGCAGCTAGGGTTCCAGAGACATAAGGCTATCTCAGATACAGTGTTTATCTATTCCCATGAGATTTGGAAGAGCAGGACATACTCTGATGTTCTGCCATTGCTGGAGAGCCAGGCTGGCAGCATAGAGAGGAAGAGGCAAAGGCAGCTGGCTTGCAGCTGCAGTGTCTAATCGCCAGTTTTCCGTGTGTCAGAGGCAGGTGCAAAGTTCCACAGCCTGAGCTCAGTTTCCCGATTCCTGGCCACTGCTCTGGCACCACCTGGCTTCAGCAGTTTCGGGGCAGCCTTCTGGCCCCCGCTTTCCTGACTACACCAGCTCTATAGCGGTCCGAGGGTCAGTAAGGGAGACCCGACCTGATGTCTTCCCATTGTTTGGCAAACAATGAATTCCTTATATTAAATCCTTCTCTGCTTAAGTTACTTTGACTGAAGGAAATGGCAACCCACCCCAGTATTCTTGCCTGGAGAATCCCACGGACAGAGGAGCCTGCAAGGCTACTATCCACGGGGTTGGAAGAGATGGACACGACTGAGTGACTTAGCACACAGCACACAGACTGGCTCCTTTCTTCACTGTGATGTGATTGGCAACATTTGCTAAATGCTGTTACATGCACAGGCTCCTCTAACAACTTTCTAAGAACTCTTCACTGCTGAAATGAGCAAACATGTACTTTCAGGAAATTTAGGGTTTAGCTAAAATAACTCCAGGCATAAATTTGTTTGAAGTCTCACATTTTAGCTTTGCAATTCAAGTGAATGAACTCTATAGTAAATTCTACTCTCCCAAGATTAAGAGTACAATTCACGTTCTTAGAAGGTACACACTTTCATTCAGTTGTCTTATGTATTCCCTGCTAAAACCTACTTTATCTAAGAAGCTATGCCTATCTCATTTTGAGAGGCATTTAATCTGTGTAACAATTCTGAAAAGTAGGTCTCATTATGCCCATTTTACAGGTGGATAAATGGGGCTTAGAGAGGTAACATGAGGTGTCCAAGATCTAAGAGCCAGAGTGTAAACCCAGTGCTCCTGTCGTCAAAGGCACAAGCTCTTTCCACTGAAACACAGAGACTTTTAGGAAGCAGCAACTCATTAGTTTTTAGCTGCTCTGAACACTGGTTTGTAATGGAGGCTGGTTAGTTCATTCAGCTCAACACTGGTATATACTAGTCCTTCTCTCCTCCATAGACGTCAAAAGCTCTAAGTGTCTGCCTCAAAATGGTGCATTGCCCATCTTATAAAGAATTCAAAAGAAAAGATGGATGGAACACAAAAACATCTGCAGATCCAGAAAAAAAGACTAAAATACACATTCTCCATTGCTGGTCACCATGAGCAGCACTATTATAATTCTGTGCACAGACATGATAATAGATTTGTGAAGCATGGAAACCTGATGCAAACTGAAGTCAACAGGATCCTGAGATTACTGTGGGAGCCACAGTAACATTTCAGTTTTAATTCCTACTCTGGCACACGCATGTGTTTTATTTATCACTTTCCTTCTCCACATATCTGACAGCGAGCTAGAGGATTCTTCCATCAAGACTTATTGGAAAATGTTTATAAAAATGCAAGTGGCCTTGGTAGGAGTCTACCCCTTCTTAGTGATTCAAGTCCTGACTCCTTCCTGGAGAAATTAATCTAAAGATACCATTTTCAATTTGACCTACTTCTTCAAACTGTCAGCTACTATAGATGCGGTATCGGACAGGAGCATATAAAATCAGGATAGTGTTTTCATCCACTAAACAGCTATTTCACACTTTCCAATATAATAAATATTTCACCCAGGGCTTTCCTAGCACTTAATAAAACTACGTAAAAATTCTTAACATATCTTCATGACACTGGAAGAATCTCTTGATAATCTTTTTAGGGGTAGTTATCTCTGGATAAGAAAAAAAGGAAATGGGAAGAGATTAAGTAACCACTATGTGCCAGGTGATGGCACCCCACTCCAGTACTCTTGCCTGGCAAATCCCATGGATGGAGGAGCCTGGTTGGGCTGCAGTCCATGGGGTCTCTAAGAGTCGAACACAACTGAGCGAATTCACTTTCACTTTTCACTTTCCTGCATTGGAGGAGGAAATGGCAACCCACTCCAGTGTTCTTGCCTGGAGAGTCCCAGGGACGGGAAGCCTGGTGGGCTGCTGTCTATGGGGTGGCACAGAGTCAGACACAACTGGAGCGACTCAGCAGCAGCAGCATGTGCCAGGCAATTGGGCACACAAACGGCAACCCGCTCCAGTGTTCTTGCCTGGAGAATCCCAGGGACATGGGAGCCTGGTGGACTGCAGTCCACAGGGTCACAAGGAGTCGGACACGACTGAGTGGCTAACACTTGAACTTGAAAGTTGCTTCATTCCTAAAGCAGCACAAACATAGAGACACTGTCACCCTCATTTTATATGTTGGAAAAAAATTAAAGAAGCTAAGTAAATTGACCAAAATCACGCAGAGAGGAAGAAGAAATGCTAGCAATGAAACTCAGGTTGGCTTGGCCAAAGTCAATCGTCTTTTCAAGACAACACAGTGCATCCAGTAAAAATATATATATATATTACCAGGGAGCTTGAGAAAAACAGTGCCAAGAATTCTAACTTCTGGGCCTAGTGTTTCATTTCCAGGTAACATGAGGGAATATTTTCCACTTGCCTGAATATTTAATAACACAGGAAACGGAAACAGACTGCACTGCTTGGCCTTCGCAGTGTGTTTCACAGCAGAGGTGGAGGAGAGGGCTTTATTCTGGGAGAAAAGCATGCTGAGTTCCAGGTCAGAGCGTGTCCATGAAGGGCAAACGACGAGACCTGTTCAATGAGAGCAAATGAACGCTGCAAAGATTCCCACTGACCAACGGCTGCTGCTCAAACGCACTGCCCGCCCCGCTCTGTCTGCCGCCTTTTCAGGGGCGATTTCACCCTCAAGAGCAGCCTGGCAGAGGAGCAGCAGGGCTCGCCTGCCCCTCCAGCCCCAGCTCTGTCAAGCGGAAGAGGCCCTGCGCTCTCCGAGGAGACGACCGTCACCATCAAGGCCACTTCTCAAGGTCGCTGCCCTGCCTGCTCTCTGTGTCTCTGCCCTTCCGGCAGCTTCCAGCCTGAATAAAATCAACTGTCGTTTTCTCTAAACCTCTCAATTGTCATCTCTGCATCCAGTTTACATCACTGTGGTGAAAAGAAATCTTAACCAAACCTCTGAATTGTGTTAGTCACCCAGTCGTGTCCGACTCCTGGCTACCCCGCGGACTGCAGCCCACCAGGCTCCTCTGTCCTTAGAATTCTCCAGGCAAGAATACCAGAGCGGGTAGCCGTTCCGTTCTCCAGGTCTCCTGACTTGCAGGCGGAGTCTCTGCTGTCTGAGCCACCAGGGAAGCCCCCTTAGACAGGCCGTAACTGCCCTGATGAGGAGGAATCAACGAACATCAGCTAGGGCCTGTCCAAGACGATTCTACCCAACAAGGTCAGGAAACGAACTGTGGACGGCAAGCACACTGTTCTCATGACTAGTTATCACTCATCACACACACATCAGAATGATATTCAAAAGGCAGAGTGCACACGCGCTCCGTGATCTTTCGGTTCTGATTTGCCTCCAGATCCATCCTCTCCCTTCTTTGTTCTGCTCTGTGTTTCAAGAGGTCAAACTCTAACTCTTGCTCAGGCTCCCTGGCCTTGGCTCCTAGCTGTGTGCAGCCGATCAGAAGCATCGTCTGATGATTCAAGGACAGAAGAGGAGAAAGGCTGAGGATGCTGCCCTACCCACCCCTCCCTGGACCACCGCGTTTCTCTAGGACACTGGTCCTCAGCAGTTCCCTCTGCTCCTAGTCCTGAAGATGGGATCAGCTGCCCACTCTTCCTAAGCCCTGGGTCCTTTTTCATCCATCATGGGTTCCTTGAACCCAGTCTACTCTTCGAGAAATGGTCCCTTCTTGTACTCTCATACTTGGACTCTCAAACGAGGGAGTATCTCCAAAGACCTACACTTGTTCTTTGCCTCTGCCTACCCCCCAACCCTGCACCAAAACACACCTGTCTGCAGGGCTGTGCACCGATGGCCGGGCAGGAATCGGAGAAACAGCACGTGGCGCCGCGTCCATGTCCTGGCGAGCTCTGGACGCCTTCTTCCACCTCATGCCTCGGGGCCCGCCTGATCGTGACCTCCTGCAGATTCTATCTCTTAAAATCTCTCAACTTCATCCGGCTTGTCTTCAGTGCCTCTATCCTACTCTAGTAGCCATCTGGATTATTTCTTGTCTCCCGTTTCTGCAAGAACCCCTCACGGCTCCCTGGCCTCCAGTCCTGGCCCTGCTTCCATCCACACTTCACTGTGAGGCCCGAAAGGTCTTTGTTACGTTGTTCCATGGCTCCAGACCCTCCAGGATAAAGTCCAACCATAAACTGGCTTACCCCGATTGTGCTAGCCTTTCCAGACTCTTGACATGGTTTTCCCAACAACAGCTCCAGAAAGGACTGACTTCTCCCAGTTCTGCAACAGAACTAACTCTTTTCTTGCCTTGGTGCCTAGACTCGTAATTTCCTTTGCCAAGAATCCCTTCTCTGCCTCTCTACCCCTAACCATTGGCCTACCTAACTTCTGATTTATGAGTCAGGTCTCTGCACAGATATCCCCCTCTCTGACAGTCATTCCCCATTGCCCCCGCCCACCCCTCCAAAACCTAGACTCTGGACTAGGCAGCTGTCCCGAGAGGCAGCTTCCACAGCCCTCTTCAGCTCCCCAGGGTCTTCCCTGGCATTGCTCAGAGGTCCAGCGTCCTTGTCCCTCCTCCCCAGCCTGACGGTGAGCTGTGTTGGGGAAGAACTCTATCTATTACTGCTGTAGCTTCAGTACCTAGCAAAGAAGAACCAAAACGACTCATTTAAAAGTTGAAATTAAGAAAAGGAAACACAGACTTCCCTGGTGGTCCAGTGGCTAAGAAGCCGGGCAGTGCAGGGGGCCTGGGCTCAATCTCTGGCCAGGGAATGAGATCCAAGTGCTGCAGTGAAGAGTCTGCACACTCCACAACTTAAAGATAAACAAAAGCAAAACCCAGATCTCACACGCTGCCACGAAGACTGAAGATCCCGTGGGCCACAGCTGAGGCCTGGCACAGTCAAAGAAATGCATACCATTCTAAAAAGTAAAAACGGAAAGCAATCTCAGTCAGGTACTAATGGACTGGCAATGTCAAAACTCTCACTCAAGCGTCGTGTAGAAACAGAGGGAGTGTCTGCCGACAGACACAGGCCCCGTATGCCCAAGTGGGTGTTTTTCTGAAGGTATCTGCAGCTCTCTGGGCCCCAAACCCATCCTATACTAAGGAGAGTAAAAGTCCACGTGTGCCTTGGCGGAGGACGGCAGGGGCTGCTCCTGAACCTTCCCCTCTCCCTGCCCCCACACCCTGGCAGGAGAGCCTGCTTGGACAGAGAACGCCTGCCTGGCAGCACTGGGGTCATTTTCAGAGCCTTCATTATCTCAGCGGGAAAATCCTGGGGCAGCTTTTTGCAAATCAAATGGAGTTCAATTAATATATCAAGAACAAAGGATCGAGACTTAAATATTGAGAGTCAGCATCAGCAGAAATCTCTCAGTACCCAGATGGTCAAGTTCAATGTCTCAAAGTGCTCTTAGGAAAGGGGAAACTGAGATTTTCCTGGAACAGTATTTAGAGGAACAGGAATGAACTCAAATGAACTCACTTTGCTGTGTATTGATGAAATCACAGAATCATGCCTGGAGAGCCCTCTCCTCAACTCTTTTCTCAAGGCTAACTAAAGATAGTTAAATTCCCTTTGCCTTACTAATTCATCTCCCACTGATTAAAAATGTATGATAATTAGGATGAATACAGTACTGAAGTGTATCTATGAAGGAAACTGATTTTCTTAAAAATAACAAGACTATGAAAATGTTTAAGCTCATTAAAATGAGCCTTTAGTACATGCTGTTGTATACAAAGATGCAAATTATGCAAGGGTTCTTATTAGGGAAAAAACAGTGGCTTGGCCACCCATGTTCATATCTTCTCCCTTAAAAGATCTCGGTAAAAGATAACAAAATAGGTACAAAACCCACAAGAAAATAAGACAGGCAAGAGTTCAGTATGTGTTTGAAATACAGACAGCAGTGGAGCCAGGTAATGATACGGAGTAGAGCAAGAGGCAAGGAATTTAAGGATACAACTTAGAGGGCTGAGGACAGGATTTCGGAGACGTGTGAGCCCCTGACTCTGCAAACATGCAGGGCTCGGAACCCCCAGGGAGAGGGCCGGGGGTTGGCGCGGGGCTGGAAACAAGCACCCTGACCAAGTTCTGCAGGCTGAGCGGTGGGACGCTCAGAGGACTCGCGGAGAGATGTTCCCTGCTTTCTCCATCACCCGGGGCCAAGGAGAGAGGAGGGATGGTTCTCTCTTAAGTAACTCAAACTTCCAAACGCCAACATGTGCAGGATCAGAAGGTGTCTCAGAACCGCTGACTCACCAAGCAACAACTGTACATGAATCTCACCAAATGATTAAGCCCCACACCCGACGCACATAGGTTTCAACAGGCTCCTTAGTCTCTCTGTGCAAAAAGGAACTGATAGCAACGATCACCAGACATTTGAGGAGAACCTCCAGCAAGGAAGATGAAATTGAAACAGACAGAACAAGGTAACTGGAGAAGGAAAAAGTGCAAAGAAACTGGATGAATTGATACTCCACAAGAAGTAAGAGAAAATTTGGCACCCACAAAACAAGAACAAAATTGTCTTAATAAAAGGAACATGCAAAGAACAAAAAGAGCTAAAATACAATAGCTGAAATGTAAACAGGACACATTCATGAGAAAGGTAAAAAAATACAGTAACAAAACATGATAAAGAGAAAGAAATAGAAGACTAATCCAGGAGGCCCAATACTCCTCCAACAGCAGAAGCAGAGAGAGAGAGGCAAAGGAAACTGAGGAGAATTTTATCCAGTAAATAATAAAGAAAATTTCCCAGATCTCAGACATGAGTTTCTGGATTAGTTTACAAAGGGGCTGTAGATTAATGATAAAACATATTTTTTGTTATAAAATAGATTTACTTGATTTTTAAACTATCTGCCTTTATTATTTTGTTTATTTAAACTTTCATTTAAAATTACTTTAAAAAGGGAGTGTCTCACAAATTTTCTTAGGTCTGTTATGAATGCTAAGAGGCGTACTGCCTTGCTTTGTCTCACTGTGTACCCTTCAGTTCAGTCGCTCAGTCGTGTCCGACTCTTTGCAACCCCAAGGACTGTAGCACGGCAGGCCTCCCTGTCCATCACCAATTCCTGGAGTTCACTCAGACTCATGTCCATCGAGTCAGTGATGTCATCCAGCCATCTCATCCTCTGTCGTCCCCTTCTCCTCCTGCCCCCAATCCCTCCCAGCATCAGAGTCTTTTCCAATGAGTCAACTCTTCCCATGAGGTGGCCAAAGGACTGGAGTTTCAGCTTCAGCATCATTCCTTCCAAAGAACACCCAGGGCTGATCTCCTTCAGAATGGACTGGTTGGATCTCCTTGCAGTCCAAGGGACTCTCAGGAGTCTTCTCCAGCACCACAGTTCAAAAGCATCAATTCTTCGGCGCTCAGCGTTCTTCACAGTCCAACTCTCACATCCATACATGACCACAGGAAAACCATAGCCTTGACTAGACAGACCTTTGTTGGCAAAGTAATGTCTCTGCTTTTGAATATGCTATCTAGGTTGGTCATAACTTTTCTTCTAAGGAGTAAGCCTCTTTTCATTTCATGGCTGCAGTCACCATCTGCAGTGATTTTGGAGCCCCCAAAATAAAGTCTGACACGGTTTCCACTGTTTCCCCATCTATTTCCCAGGAAGTGATGGGACTGGATGCTATGATCTTCGTTTTCTGAATGTTGAGCTTTAAGCCAACTTTTTCATTCTCCTCTTTCACTCTCATCAAGAGGCTTTTTAGTTCCTCTTCACTTTCTGCCATAAGGGTGGTGTCATCTGCATATCTGAGGTTATTGATATTTCTCCTGGCAATCTTGATTCCAGCTTGTGTGTCTTCCAGTCCAGCGTTTCTCATGATGTACTCTGCATAGAAGTTAAATAAGCAGGGTGACAATATACAGCCTTGACGTACTCCTTTTCCTATTTGGAACCAGCGTGTTGTTCCATGTCCAGTTCTAACTGTTGCTTCCTGACCTGCATACAGATTTCTCAAGAGGCAGGTCAGGTGGTCTGGTAGTCCCATCTCTTTCAGAATTTTCCACAGTTTCTTGTGATCCACACAGTCAAAGGTTTTGGCATAGTCAATAAAGCAGAAAGAGATGTTTTTCTGGAACTCTCTTGCTTTTTCCATGATCCAGTGGATGTTGGCAATTTGATCTCTGGTTCCTCTGCCTTTTCTAAAACCAGCTTGAACATCAGGAAGTTCACGGTTCACGTATTGCTGAAGCCTGGCTTGGAGAATGTTGAGGATTACTTTACTAGCATGTGAGAGAAAAACAATATAGCTGGGCCTCCCTGAGACCCCGTGGTGAAGCCCCCACCCACCAATGCAGGAGATGGGGTTTCAGCCCTTGATCCAGGAAGACCCCACAGGCTGCAGAGCGCCTAGGCCGGAGCGCCCGCAGCTGCTGGGCCTGTGTGTGCAGCCCTGCTGACAGGGGGCGCCTCTGCAGGGCTCCTGCCTGGAGAGTGCCAGGGACGGGGAGCTTGGCGGGCTGCAGGCCACGGGGTCGCGAAGAGTCGGATATGACTGAGCGACTTCACTTTCACTTTTCACTTTCATGCACTGGAAAAGGGAATGGCAGCCCGCCCCAGGACTCCTGCCTGGAGAGTGCCAGGGATGGGGGCGCCTGGTGGGCTGGAGGCCACAGGGTCACAACTGAGCAACTTGACCTTCACTTTCCACTTTTATGCATTGGAGAAGGAAATGGCAACCTGCTCCAGTGCTCCTGCCTGGAGAGTCCCAGGGACGAGGAGCCTGGAGAGTCCCAGGGACGGGGAGCCTGGTGGGCTGCCGTCTATGGGGTCGCAGAGAGCCAGACACGACTGAAGCGACTTAGCAGCAGCAGCACAGCTCTACTGAAGCCAGGCACCTGGAGCCCACACAAGGCTGCAGCGAGAGATGCCACTGCGACGAGCAGCCCGGGCACTGCACCTAGAGAGCAGACCCCCGCAGCAGCAAAGACCCAGCCAATAACAGACACACAAATAAAATTATACAGAAGACTCCCTGGAGGCTCAGACAGTAAAGAATCCCCTGCAATGCGGGAGACCTTCTGTTCCTGGGTTGAGAAGACCCCCTGGAGGAGGTCTCTGGTATTCTGGCCTGGAGAATCCCATGGACAGAGGAGCCTGGTGGGCTACAGTCCCTGGGGCCACAGAGTCAGACACAGCTGAGCGGCTGACACACATATAGCTGATTAGGACCTTCCTATGTCAGATTTCTAATTCAGCCCAGCCTCCCCGAATGCCCCTTCCCAACCATCATTTGCTGAAATACAGTTTATGTTCCATTCTCTATATTTCCCAAATGCGGGATGTGAGCACAGTCAAAACACACACCAAGGCCATCTCTTGTTTTATGCACATTTTTTGCTGCAGTAACAAAATATTTCACTGGGTTTGTCTAAGTAAGAAACAAGACCAGAGGCTTCCTTGGTGGTCCAGGTGGTTAAGAATCCACCTCCCAATGCAGGGGATGTGGGTTCGACCCCTGGTCAGGAGCTAAGATCCCACGTGCTGCAGGGTGCCTCCGCCCTCCTGCCTCAGACACTGGGCCCAGTCTCCGCAGACCCCACGCTGTGCAGCCCGAGAAGCCCGCACACTGCAAGGTAGGCCCAGCGCAGCCAAAACGGAGCAAGAAACAAGAGCAGAGAGAGGGGTGAGTCAGTGGACAGGTGCAGACAGACGAGGGCCCACGTGGTGGGGGCCCCTGGGCGGGGGGTGGTGGGGGCCCAGCTGGGCGCTGGTGGGGGAGCCCACCCGGTGGTGGGGTGGTGGGGAGCCCACCCGGCAGGGGACGGTGGTGGGGGAGCCCACCCGGCAGGGGACGGTGGTGGGGGAGCCCACACAGGTGAGGGAGCCCACCCGGGGGGGTGGTGGGGGAGCCCACACGGGAGGGGGACAGTGGTGGGGGAGCCCACACAGGTGGGGGACAGTGGTGGGGGAGCCCACATGGGCAGGGGATGGTGGGGCGGTGGAGGGGGAGCCACATGGCAGGGGACGGTGGTGGGTCGTCCAGAGGTTGGTACTCATTTCGTTTGTCTTCAGTTTTCCACATGACAGTAAAGCTTGTTTTTTTTAAACAGGATGAAGACTAGAACCCTGACTTCTGTTCAGGACACACACGGCCGACCACAAGCACTTCCGTAGCCCTGGGAGGAGGCTTCCAGCTGCAGCACAAAGGCGGTCAGCGCCAGCTCAGAGGCCCTCTGCAGTGAACACCTGGACACGGCGGGTACGGGGTGATGGGACAAACTGGCTTGTTTAGGTTCTACTGTAATGCTAAGCTGGCAAGAAAGACAAGGTCTCCTAGGCATTAAAACAAAGGGTAGGAGAGCCTTGAAAACTAAGGGGTGAGCATTCAAGCTGACCGTGAGCACCCCTGGAACCAGGCTGTGGGTGGGGTGGTGGCTGGGAATGCTGGGTAGGTGGAGGTCTTTCTAGATACACAGATGACAGCTAAGATTTGGTGAGCCCAGGAGATAGGAAACTGGAACTGACCTTTCTGCAGAAGGCCATTCATTTCAACAGGCTAAAACCCTCTGTGAAAAGATGTCTTGCAAATAACTTCTGCTCAGCAGGTTGGCGAGATGACCCAGAAACTCCTCTCTGCTGGAAAGAAGCCCCACCCCTCCTGCACCCAGGAGTGAGGATATCTTGGTCGAAAGTTGCATTTATGCCATGGTTACGCTGCCAGGATACCTACATTAAGTCGTCTAATCATCACAGCAATCTCATGTGGTCAGTATTTTAAAATAGAACACATCTTATAGATAAGGAACCTGGGAAGCAGAGAGATTAGATACTTTGCCTAAAGTTGAAGGGAATAAGTGACAGAACTGGGATTCAACCCCATATTTTCTAACTTGATAATGGTTTTAATCTGGGCCTCTGTTTCAGACACTTAAACTGTGTCCACTTACGACAGCACCATTATAAACTGATTTTACATTTTCCCTTTGTTTCCAAAATGTTAACATCAATCATGATCTGTCGGTGATATTTTCAGTTATGAGGCCACCACGATGTGTTCAAGCAAGAGTGAGGAAAACAGGATCAAGAAAATACATGCTTTAGAGCCTCTTACCAGGAGAAACATTGTTCACAAACAAGGACTCATTGTGGAGTGAAGATGGTTATAATACCTCATGAATGCTACTCTGGATGTACTACTGTGTACTCTGGCAGGGAATTTTTCAATAGTATTCTTTTCTGAAGAAAATATTTACTTTAATCAATGTATTTATTGGCTATGGAGAGTCTCAGCTGTAGCATGTGGGAACTTTCATCTTGGTGTGGCATGTAAATCCTCCTCAGCTGTGGCACCCCCCCCCCCGCTGCCGTGGGACCTTTCACCTTGGTGTGGCGTGTAAACCCTCCTCAGGTATGGCACGTGGGACCTTTCACCTTGGTGTGGCATGTGGGAAAAACTCAGTCCGCTGTTCTGATCCCATCAGGAGTAAGACCATGTGAATCTAAGACGGCAAGGGAGAGCTGCCTGGGGAACCCGGCCCGTCTACACACAGACCCAGGATACAAGAGTCCCAGTGGAGCAGAGACTAATAAAACGGCCACCCTGGAGGAGGAAAGGGCAGCCGACTCCAGTGTTCGTGCTGGAGAATGCCATGAATGAGAAGCCTGGTGGGCTACAGTCTATGTGGTCACAGAGAGACAGGCACAACTGAGCAGCTGACACTTGGCAAAGAACTTTGGATCTGGGAAGGCATGGCTTCCAGCTTCCTCATCTGAAATACATTTCTAAGGTTGACTGACACATCTTGTCTTGATAACCTTGGTGACGGCTGAATTTCTCACAGAGCTGGCCTATGCACAAAGGATGTGTTGCTTAGGTTGCCTCGGAAATCTGTGGTGTTTTTGTTACTTGGAGTGCTGGTATTCTGCTTATTATTTACGCTGGTCTTCCAGCATGGCCTGCCCCTAATGGGGACTTGAGGATCCTCCTGTACGAGTGCTTCCATCTGCCTGACAGTCGTGCTGCCTGTTGCCAGTGAGTCCTGACTTGTTGGCTTAACACGCACCCGCCCCTTGGCACTGGAGATGGACACAGCGTGTCTCCAATGAGGTTTCTGATTCTCTGTGGCTGAAGTCTGGGATGCTGAGGCTGAAACTCCAATACTTTGGCCACCTGATGCGAAGAGCTGACTCATCTGAAAAGACCCTGATGCTGGGAAAGACTGAGGGCAGGAGGAGAAGGGGATGACAGAGGATGAGATGGTTGGATGGCATCACCAACTCAATGGACACGAGTTTGGGTGGACTCCGGGAGTTGGTGATGGACAGGGAGGCCTGGCGTGCTGCGGTTCATGGGGTCGCAAAGAGTCGGACACGACTGAGCGACTGAACTGAAGTCTGGGTGCTGAATTGTGGTGACATCATTGAGGGAACTTTGAGGGAATGAATCCGTGCACATTATAGGATTTATCAGTCCATACCCTCTGAACCATGGCCTGCTGAGTGGAGCTCTTCCATTTGGGACCACAGTAACACTTTCTGTGAACTTTTCATTTGTATGCAGTAAACAGAGATGCACACTATTTTTCACAAAAAGAGTGTGTGCTTTGAGCTTCCCTGGCAGCCCAGTGGATCAGAATCCACCTTGCAATGTAGCTCGACCCCTGATCCGGGAAGATCCCACATAAGACTTAGCCCATGAGCAGCTACTGAAGGCCATACACTGAGAGCCCACGCCTCACGAAAGGCGCTGCGGCAGAGGGCCCCGCCCCACGAGAAAGGCACCGTAGCGAGGAGCCCACGCCCCACGGGAGACGCGCCGTGGCGAGGAGCCCACGCCCACTGCAACTGGAGAAAGCATGCACGCAGCTAGGAAGAGCCACCAGAGACACACACAGAAACAAACCTTTAAACAAAAATGCTGGGTGCCTTGCCCCACAATTTAACCAGGAGGACCTGCTGTGGGGCCTGTCACCGTTCGTGTTACAGTCATGAGCAAAGTTCTATACCCCACCCCCTACTGGTTCGTCTGCTTTTAACCTAGTAATAGGCTTGGGTCATTAACTCTCTTGATTTAAGTTTGCTGAGCCTGGCAGGATAGAATGGTGTTTTTCCTCTTATTCCCAAGACTATTTAGTGAAAGATTTTTAAAAGAACTTTCTGAAAAGGTAAGAATACTCCAAATGGGCAGAAAATATGCCATTTATCAGTTATTAACATATCATGTATTTTTGAATGCCTTCTTGGATCAAACAATGTTCTAGAAAGCTGAGATTTTTGGCAGTGTGCAGGTCTTTAACTTTTTTTTCAGAAATAATTTCAAATTTACAGAAAACATGGAAAATGAGCAATGGTGCCAAGAATATATGAGTTCTCAGGTGTTCCTACTCTTAATATTTCCCTCCATGCCCTCTACCACTTGCTGCTTATCTCTCTTCATAACAATTTTTAGAAAGCTGGGATATTAAAGCTGGGGCATCCCAGACCTCAAGGGTCTTCTGGCTTTAGGAACTGGGTAATCACGTTAGAAACAATTGTAAGTCATTATAAAGGACGCTGTCACGAACGGATCTACACACAAGGCATATGTGCCGAGGCCAAAAGGTGCTTGGAAGCTGTCAGGGAGGCGAGTGCAGGGCAGGCACGGGTGTTTAAGGGCTCCTGGGCGTAAATGACAGGGGCAGCAGAGCTGGACAGTCAGGAGAGACGCAGATTCACGGTGCCGAGGAGCTTCAATACTAGTGAAGGCGACAGGAAGCCGTTTTGACTAAAGGGACAAATTCTGCATGTTTCACACTCCCTTGGCTGGCTGCGAGTAGGGTCGATGTCGGGGACGACAGAGGGCAAGCTAGAAACTCGGAAAGCAGTCAGAGTGTTAGTTGCTGGTACGTCCAACTCTTTTGTGACCCCGTGGACTGTAGCCCGCCAGGCTCCTGTGTCCATGGGATTCTCCAGGCAGGAATACTGGAGTGGGTAATCATTCCCTCCTCCAGGGGATCTTCCCGACCCAGGGATTGAAACCGGGTCTCCTGCACTGCAGGCAGATTCCTTACCATCCGAGCCCCCAGGGAGCATCCAGTAAAAATCTGCCCTAATAGTGCCCACTCTTGGCACCAGGGACCGATTTCATGGGAGACAATTCTCCACGGGCCAGGGGTGGCGGCAGGTGGTTCCAGGACGAGTCAAGCGCGTGGCATTTGCTGTGCACTTTGTTTCCAATCTGACGCTGCCACGGATCCTCAGATCCTCAGCCCCGAGGCTGGAGACTGCAGTCTCCAGGATGGGCCTGGACGAGGGCAGTGGCCGTGAAGGCAAAGAGGGCACCTCGAAACACGAGAGGCATTTAAGAGGTGGAATTCGAAGAGAAAAACCACTGCGACCCTCGACAAGCAGCGCCGGCAGCGGCATGTCCCGTGGGCTCAGTGCCTGCCGGGCGGCGTTTTGCACGGAACGTGCAGCAATGCTACCTGCTGTTCTAAGGCTGTTTTGATTTGAGAAATTGAACATTAGAGCTTTTAATGCAAACTCTAAGTAGCTGTGTCACCAGCCGAGGGGATTAGCCCCGAGAAGCTGAGGTTTCAGCAGCCAGGAGACCGTTAATTCCTGCTCATGGTGCTTCCAGGTCAGGTGGTAAAAACTGGAAGCAACGGGGTATCTTGACTAAGAGGTTGAGCGTGGTGTCAGCCAGGCCTGGGTCTGAATCCCAGATTTCCTGTTGGCTTCAGTTCTTGTTTCTGAACTAAATTTCACTGTCTATGAAATAGAGATTGGCCTCCCAGGTGACTCAGTGATAAAGAATCTGCCTGCCGATGCAGGAGCCGCAGGTTTGACCCCTGGGTAGGGAAGGTCCCCTGGAGAAGAAAATGGCAACCCACTCCAGGCTTCTTGCCTAGAGAATCCCATGGAGCCTGGCAGGCTACAGTCCATGGGGTCGCAAAGGGTCAGACACAACTGAGCACGCACAGGCATCTAAAACAGAGATTAGAGCACCTGCGACATAAGGGAATTGGGATCAAATGAGATATTTAAATTCACACATAAGTGATGGAGCTAAGATTCCACCCTAGAGTTAGCTGATACAAGTCAACACCCTCTCTTTCTCCTTCTTTCCCTTTTATATTTAATATATGCATTATTTTCATTACTTTTTAAAAAGCTACACTTTCAGTTTCTATTTCCCTGTTAACCCAAGAGCTGTTTATCTCAGAGAGAGCTTTTTAAAAATCCACGGAGAAAGGCTTTCTGGCCTTTGGTTTTGTTACTGACTTTCTAGTTTCATCCCACAATCATTAGGGGATGTTGTCTGGATTATTTCTGCCTTATGGAACTTACAGAATTTTTGGTGACTTAATCTGTGGTTAATGTGGGGAATGTTCTATGTGGCTTTGAAAAGAAAACTGTATTCTTTATTATCAGGGTACAAAGACTGTGATGCACCCAGACCTCGCTTAATTATGCTGGCTGGGTCTTTTGCACCTTTATTTGTCTTCTGCCCAGCTGCCCCTCTTGGGTTGAGAGTAGCATGCTGGCCTGCTTGATATCTGTGTGCCTCTGTCTCTTCATGCATTTTATGCAGGTTTTGCTGTAGAGGTTGCTGCCCTATCACCTGATGTGCATTCATAACTGCTGGAAGGTCCGTGCCTTGTGAACTCTGACCTTAAGCATAAATCAGTCCTTCTGTGTCCTGTTTTGCACTTTCTCAGCCTGCACTTCACCCTGTCATATATCAAGAGAAATTGGTGTTTTTTTGGTTTGTTTTCATTGTTAGTTTCATCTGCCTTGAGTAGTCTGCCCAGCCTTATACCATATTTCTTTAAAAAAATTTTTTGACTGTGCCACACAGCATGCGTGATCTTAGTTCCCAGGCTGGGGATTGAGCCTGCATTTCATGCAATGGAAGCTGGAAGCCTTGACCACTGAATCGCCAAGAAAGTCTTGCAAAGCCCGTATTTCTGAATGGTGTAATATACTCTGCCTGGCATGTGACTGGAGTTTCACAAAGTATTTGTTGCTTTTTTCTTTTCTTCTCTTATTCAACCACGTTCACCTAGTCTTTTTTTTTTTCAGGTTTAATGAGGTATAATTGAAAAATTATAAGACATGTAACGTTTACATCATGGTGACATGATATACGGATTTACTGTGAAAGGTTAATTCACTGTCAACAGTTTTGGATCTGTTTGGACCAAAATCCCTTCCTGGACCCTCTGGCTTAACTGGATTCTCGTTTGCAGTCACACCCTGCTAGTTCTCACACCCCAGAGGACAAACTTTCCCTCACCACACAGGAGGCCCTGCATACAGTTAGCAGAGATCAACCTGAAGAGCACCAACATAAAAGTTTTAAAAATGGGAACTATATTCAATATCCTTGGATAAGCCATAATGGAAAAAAAAATACTAAAGAGAATGTATATATGTATAATGTAACTGAATAACTTTGCTATATAGTAGAAATTAACACAACATCGTAAATCAACTATACTTCAACAAAATAAGCTTTTTGAACTAAAGCCTGATGTCTCTCCAAAGAGTCTTTAAAGGTCATTAAACGCTTGGGAGAAATGTGATAGCATATGAGTCCACAGTTGAAAGGAACCCTCAAGCCCCCCAGTGCATTAACCACTTCTACGACAGCCCGTTTTCTCCAGCTCAGCTCAGTTCAGTCGCTCAGTCGTGTCCGACTCTCTGCGACCCCCATGAATCACAGCACGCCAGGCCTCCCTGTTCATTACCATCTTTCAGAGTTCACTCAGACTCATGTCCATCGAGTCCGTGATGGCATCCAGCCATCTCATCCTCTGTCGTCCCCTTCTCCTCCTGCCCCCAATCCCTCCCAGCATCAGAGTCTTTTCCAATGAGTCAGCTCTTCTCATGAGGTGGCTAAAGTACTGGAGCTTCAGCTTCAGCATCATTCCTTCCAAAGAAATCCCAGGGCTGATCTCCTTCAGAATGGACTGGTTGGATCTCCTTAAGGGACTCTCAAGAACCTTCTCCAACACCACAGTTCAAAAGCATCAATTCTTCGGTGCTCAGCCTTCTTCACAGTCCAGCTCTCACATCCCACATGACCACAGGAAAAACCATAGCCTTGACTAGACGGACCTTAGTTGGCAAAGTAATATCTCTGCTTTTGAATATACTATCTAGGTTGGTCATAACTTTTCTTCCAAGGAGTAAGCGTCTTTTCATTTCATGGCTGCAGTCACCATCTGCAGTGATTTTGGAGCCCAAAAATAAAGTCTGACACTGTTTCCACTGTTTCCCCATCTATTTCCCATGAAGTGATGGGACCGGATGCCATGATCTTCGTTTTCTGAATGTTGAGCTTTAAGCCAACTTTTTCGCTCTCCTCTTTCACTCTCATCAAGAGGCTTTTAGTTCCTCTTCACTTTCTGCCATAAGGGTGGTGTCATCTGCATATCTGAGGTTATTGATATTTCTCCCGGAAATCTTGATTCCACCTTGTGTTTCTTCCAGTCCAGCGTTTCTCATGATGTACTCTGCATAGAAGTTAAATAAGCAGAGTGACAATATACAGCCTTGACGTACTCCTTTTCCTATTTGGAACCAGTCTGTTGTTCCATGTCCAGTTCTAACTGTTGCTTCCTGACCTGCATACAGATTTCTCAAGAGGCAGATTAGGTGGTCTGGTATTCCCATCTCTTTCAGAATTTTCCACAGTTTTCCAAGTTTTCTAGTCTCTGTATTTTTCTGGTAACAGTAAGCTAACACTATCACCCATTCTATGGGAACAAGATGAAAGCCCAGTTGTATCACATACTAGTTATGAAGACAGGGACTTATATGAGCCCCGAGCCTCAGTTATCTTTATCTGCGGAATGGGGATGATGACTGAGACGCAGGGGTCTAAGCATGGTTACAAATTCAAGGACTAGGCGGAAACGGAACACCCAGGCAGGTGATACACTGAATCCCTTAAGTGTAAGGCATTAGGACTGATGAGAAGACCTCCTCTTTTGGAAGGAGAGGTCTTTTCTGGGCTCTTACAGACTGGAGCCCTGCCTGCAGCAATGTAGGCCTAAGGATATCATTAGATCTTCTAATTTTTCTGGAAAAGCAGGAATCTGGCTTTTTAATGTGAAATTTCCCAGCTAGTCAACGTGGCAACTAATTCACAGGTATCTTTGCAAACCTAGATAGGCCATTAAAAAAAAACACACAACTGTGGGCTGGGCACACCCGAAGGCGGGCACTTTGCAGTGTCTGGGCTAAAGTAATTAGCATGTGCCTGGCACAAGACCAGCAGTGTGTAAGCTATGAATTAATTGGATCTGCAATCTCAGACCTCAGACTCTTGGAGAAAGGACTTGTTCTGACTGGGTGGGTAAAAAGTCAGGGAAGAGGAAAGTCAGCGCGGAGGACGCCCGCTGGGGCCTGGGAGGCAGCAGGAACGGAGCAGGCGGAACAGGCGTGCGGACCAGCCAGGCGGGGCCCCTCAGAACCGCCCTCCCCGCCTCCTCTGCTCTCTTCTGCAGGCCGCGCTATCTCATACAAAGGCCCATCTCTGAGCCCTGAGCGAGAAGGCAGCCGGCTGGGGTCGGAAGGGCCGGCAGCTTCCTCAGTCTAAGTTCACAGGGAAGAGAACCAAATAGCACCGAGCTGGGAGCCAAGGAGGCACCTTTCTCCTTGTTTCTGTTTCCTTCGGGTTTTCCCCACCAGCAGCCCTGAGCCTAGCCAAGTACTTCCTCCTCAGGAGGGTCACAGCTGTCCCACACTTGTTATAAATAAGGGCCAGGAGCGCTATTTTTAGCATCTAAATGTGGATTCAAAGGTCACCAAGATTCCCCCTCCGGCTCCATTTCCCTCTTTCCTTTCCACACATCTTTTCTTTTCATTCCAGATGTACATTTTCTGTGCGGAGGAGATGAAGACTCTGGGGGAAGAGAGACCCCAAATGCTCGCTCATCTTGTGCCTGGACTCCTCCTGATGGCCATGGACTGGTTTATGTATCTAGGCTGTGACAAAGAAATCATGCACAGACTTTGGGAAACAGCACACCAGACTTGGATCCAAACCTCTCTGTTTCCTCTCTTGAGAATAAAGAGAGGTTCAGAGCAGAAAACAGCATTGAAGACGCTGAACCTTCCAAGCACAAAGATGAGGCCCCAAGGAGGCTGGCATGCTTCTTACTGTGCATGCCTGCTCACTCCCTTCAGTCGCGTCTGACTCTCTGCAACCCCAGGGCCTGTAGCCCACCAAGCTACATGTTCTCCAGGCAGGAATACTGGAGTGGGTTGCCATTCCCTCCCTCAGGAGGCCTTCCTCACCCAGGCGCTGAACAGTCCCGCGGCTCCTGCATGCCCGGCGGAGTCTTTACCCCTGGGCCACTAGGGAGGGAAACATGCGTATTGCCACCCACATCAGTACCACACAGCATTACAGCCTGTGTTCGTGGATTGCTGCTCTGGGCCAAGCGCTTCACGTGGATTTCCTCGTTTAGTCTTCATAACTCAGGTAAGTACGGATTTCAATTATTTCCATTTTACAGAAGCCAAAACTGAGGCTCAGCGCTTGAGAAACTGGCCCAGCGTCCGGCAGAGGCAGACCCAGCGAAGAGACGCAAGATCCTGACTCCACCCATGCAGCATTTTCCCGGAAGGAGAGTAACATAGATTCCTCAGGAGGATAAAGGAAGAAGGAAAAGGAGGAGGGAAGAAGAGAGGAGGGGGCGCGCTTGACACAGAGGCGGCTCGCGGTCCTGGGTGCAGCTCGGAGGGGCCCCCCCGCCCCCCTGCTCGTACCTGCTCTCGGGGTCGGCCAGCGCCAGGCTGCGGGTGACGAAGCACATCCTGAGCGGGATGCTCCTCCCGGTCCCGGTGGAAGGACGGCGGCTGCGACGCCAGCGGGTCCGGGCGCCGGCCCCGAGCCGCGGGGACTCGGGCGGCGGGGTCTCCCAGCCGATCTCGGACACCGGCGAGCCCTTGGTCACGTAGGGGGGTGGCCTCGCGCATGTACTTCACTGCAAGCAGAGAGGGGACAGAGAGCCTCGGTCAGCGCGGAGGGCCCCGCGGGCTGCGGCTTCGGAGAGCGCGCTAGGCCAGCCCCGCACAGGACCCGCTTCCATTCCCCGGATAGTAGCTGTCTGTCCCTTAGATCAGGTGCCAACGTGGCCTTTACAGTCTGCCATTAAGATGACCTGAACTTGAAAATGACTCTCAGGTTTTTCGATTATGACAGCGTCTATCTTTTCTGATTATTAACGTGCATTCTGGGGAAGAGGCTGGGAAACGAACAGAGACGGCAAAAGCATATCTTAGTCAAAAGCAACGCGCAATTATTCAGTATAGATGTAGGGTATCTGGCACCCACATTGACTGTCCACATTACCATTATTCTGTTGGGAAGCAAGGACAATCTTTTCAAAAAACAGTGCTGAGAACATGTATGTAAAGAAATACACAGGAAAACCCTTATTCTGTAACGGTAGACATTTACGATGGCAAAAATATCACTTGTAAGAGCTGAAGACTAGGAACAACCTAAGGTTCAGAGAAAGAGAGTAGACTAAAGGGACTGCGAGGTGCCTTTGCGTTCGTCTCAGAATGGAGAGATGCAGACGCCTGATGCGGAGAAGCCTGCAAGATCTGCCGTCCGTTTTTAGAAAAGCAACAGAGAACAGCGCATAACCTGGCCACTTGTGTACGCAACCATAGATGTGTATGCCTGTGTAGCCGCCACAGTTCATGGGTTAGAAAACGCTAACGGTAGTTAGCTCTGGGGGCGGCTATGACACTCAGGATGATGGAGAAACAGACCTTTATTACTCATTTATTACTCTTTTATAATTTCTCATGTTTGGCCGTTGTGTTATACATTGTCTTTTAAAATTTAAAGAAACAAAATCGTTTAAGAGCTGAGTGGAGCAGACTGAAATTCTGCTCTCTGATATGTTTACTTGATCTTAAGGTGTTAGCTGGGGCTTCCCTGGTGGCTCAGATGATAAAGAATCTGACTGCAATGCAGGAGACCTGGGTTCTATCCCTGGACCAGGAAAATCCCCTGAAGAAGGAAATGGCAACCCACTCGTTTTCTTGCCTGGACGATTTCATGGACAGAGGAGCCTGGCGGGCTACAATCCAAAGGATCGCAAAGAGTCGGATGCGACTGAGGACTAAGCACACGCTAAGGTGTTATTTGCTGATTCTGAATTTAAGCACTTGGTTCTTAGAGAGCATTTGCATTGACAAGGCGCCTGGATCCTGAAATGCGCAACGTAGGCTCCATGTCCTTTTCTGCAGTTTACACAGCCTGGTTCTCTGCTGCTCGGGGCTGCGGGAGGGATCTGGCTAAGTCCCTTAACGGCATCTGCTATTACAAATGGCGGTGGATTAAAGTGGGTGGCAAACCCAAGGGGCGGTTCCTCCAGATCCTGGGCGGTTCAGTTGCGCAAACTAGTGGCTTCCCTGTAGGAGACACAGAGCCAGGTTGCTGGAGACCGCAGGAACAAACAGGTACGTGGTTTCCATGCTGAAGAGCAACCGTCTCAGGCTGCTAGAGTGGATGCTGTCGTGGGCCAGCAGACCCTTTTCTGCAGGACCTGTATCCTAGCTGCTGTGTGTTGCTGAGAACCACTGTGAGCTGCTCTCCTGCTCTGGAACACTGTTCTTGGACATCAGAAGTCATCGAGCTGGAGAGACTACTGGCCCACTGCTCCATCCCCCACAGAGGATCTGCTTCTCCGGAACCCCACCTAACACTGAGGCATAAAACAAGCATATGAGCGATGGCATAAAGCAGAATGAGCGATAAGAAGAAAGGGCCCTGGAGACTCACCAGAAAAACACATCGAGGAGTCTGAGTGACGGGTCAGGGTCACAGCAATTCAATCAGCAGACCAAACACACCCAGACGCACGCAATATGGGCATATACTGGGAGAGCCAATCGCAGGGATTAAAACCAGCCATTATTAATTTAAGACAGAGGAGATGTCATTTAGCACCAATATATATTTGAAAATATTTCAGGATTTTCATTGACTATAAATGCAATTGGGAGAAAACAGCTCCCTGATTGCTGCAAACCTGTTAGCACAGGTTGCAGACAGAAGAAGAAAGATTATCCGTGAACAGTGCATTTTAAGGAAAACCATTTAAAAGGAGCACAGACATACCTACGAACAAAGGCAGAAAATTCAGTGGGACAGGTTTAAGTTGTCTAAAAACTGGAATAAATAGACCTCTTCTGATGTTACTGAATTTTTTTATCTCCGAGTATGTTTTTGTAGAAGCTAGAACTCTGCTTAGCTTTGTATATTGTTGAATTATACTTATTGATAGTGGGAAACTCAAGTATCACACCCAAGGTCGTTTGACAGTTCTCCATTGATTACATTATTATCCTTCTGGCTGGAGGAGGGGGTGAGTGTTGCAGATGCGACAATCCAGGGATGCTTCTTGGAGTAGGTGGCATTTGAACTTGACTTTAAAGGGTAGCTAAGTAGGGGTAAGAATAAAAGTTGTCTCATATAATGTGCATGCACGCATGCTCAGTCGCTTCAGTTGTGTCCACCTGTGCAACCCCGTGGACTATAGCCCGCCAGGCTCCTCCGTCCATGGGATTCTCCAGATAAGAGTACTGGAGTGGGGTGCATTTCCTCCTCCAGGGGATCTTCACAACCCAAGGACTGAACCTGAGTCTCCTGAGTCACAAGCCACCAGGGAAACCCTTTTACATCATGTACTCTGATTTACAATTTTTATCACAGCTCCATAGGAAAGGAAAATCAGAACTCAGTCTGGAAGGGGGATAAAGAAGGAACATCCATTATACACTTAATGCCAAGTCTGGAATCAGAGGCCTCCATAGCTTCCTGCATGGAAGCTTTGAAATGACCGTTTAAAGCCTCACTTTATATACAAAAAAACCAGGTCTGGAGAAGAAATGGATAAGGGACCTTCCATTCACCAAGTGTCCATATGCATGAGTGCTTGCTCAGTCATGTCCAACTCTTTGTGACCCCATGGACTGCAGCCCACCAGGCTCCTCTGTCCATGGGAATTCTCCAGGTAAGAATACTGGAGTGGGTTGCCGTGCCCTTCTCCAGGGGATTTTCCTGACCCAGGGATTGCATCCAGGTCTCTCGCATTGCAGGCAGATTCTTTACCATCTGAGCCGCCAAATATCTATGTGTCCAGAAACAGTAAAAGAATACATTTTAAAAGAAGGATACCCTACATTGCTAACACTTTCAGAGGCTGCTGGAAAGAAGCATATGGCTGTTCTAATTCCGGGGCCACTAGGAGCTTTACACAGGTTATTCTTTGCAAGACGAATGTATTATTTTACACATTAGCACACACCAATGCTCAGAAATTTAACTTAAGGGGTTGGTGGCTGGTGAAGCTGGGGTTTGATTTCCCAGAGATCATATTCTTTCATGAAATCTGGCTAGCCCACCAAGATGAAGTATTCAAAACGAGGGTCTAACATGGTTAGTTATTCTTTATTCAGTAGGCAATAGCTACAGCCCTGGTGATCTAGGGGCAAGAGAATGGCAGAACTGAAAGTCAGATTCAGAGAGAACTCCAGAAAAGAGGGGCTTCTGGGTGGCGCTGGTGGTAAAGAGCCCATCCACCAATGCAGGAGACCTAAGAGACACAGGTTCGATCCCTCGGGGGGAAGATCCCCTAGAGGAGGGCACAGCAACCTGCTGCAGTACTCTTGCCTGGAGAATCCCATGGGCAGAGGAGCCTGGCAGGCCACGGTCCACGGGGTTGCAGACTCGGACACGACTGAAGCAACTCAGCAAGCAAGGGTGCACCAGGAAAGAGAGACTGCGCATAGCAGAGGGAGAAGATGCTAGAGGCTGGCCTACCAGCTACACGACCACCAGGGCTTACTTCCGGAGACACCGTGGACACTCGCAATATCCATATAAGGTGTGAGTCAGTACAGGAGTGTGTGAGTCACACAGAAGTGTGTGGTTTTGTCCATCATGAGTAGAGGCTGGGGAAGTATAGCAAATCTTAGTCTAGAAGCAAAGATTTATCAAGCAGTGTTGTCTAATTCAAGGAGGGTAAAGGGTTACCTAAGACTAGATTTTTTCTTAATTTATTTATTTTTAATGAAAAGGATAATTGTTTTACAGTATTGCGTTGGTTTCTATCAAACATCAGCATGAGTCAGCCGTAGGCTTACCCGTGTCCCCTCCCACTTGAACCTCCCTCCCACTCCCTCCCCACCCCACCCCCTCAAGGTTGTTACCGAGCCTGTGTGAGTTCCCAAGTCATACAGCAAATTCCCATTGGCAGTCTATTTTACCTACGGTGACATAAGTTTCCACGTTACTCTCTCCACACGTCCCGCCCTCTCCTTCCTCCCCCAAGCTGGGTCCGAGAGTCTGTTCTCAATGTCTGCATCTCCATTGCTACAAATTGGCTCATCAGTACTATCTTTCTAGATTCCACATATATACATTAGTATACAATATTTGTTTTTCTCTTTCTGACTTAGTTCACTCAGTATAATAGGCTCTAGGTTCATCCACTTCATCAGGACTGACTCAGATGCAGTCCTTTTTATAGCTGAGTAATATTCCATTATATATATGTACCACAGTTTTTTTATCCATTCATCTGTCAGTGGACATCTAGGTTGCTTCCTTGTCCTAGCTGCTGTAAACAGAGCTGCAGTGAACATTGGGGTACATGTACTAAGACTAGATTGGACAGTAATAAGTGTATTAAATAATACAGAGATTTGTTTTTCTTTTACCAAAAGTCTAGGGTGAAACAAAAGGGCTGCCAGGGCAACTCTCAGCTCCCTGAAGTTGTCAGGTCCTCAGGCTTCCTGCTGTACATCATCAGCCTGCCATCTAATGACCCAACAGCGCTGCTTGGGTTCCAGCCATCATGACCAAATTCCCATTAGTAGGAAGAAGGAAAAAGTAAAAGACACACTACCCCTCTTCCTTCAGGGTCAGTTTTAAGAAGCCGACACAGTATCTGCTTACAACCCATCAGCCAGCATTTAGTCACATGGTCACTTCTAGACAGAAATTTACTCTTAACTCTGGACAGTTCTATGCCAACCCAGCTAAAAGTTAGTGAGAAGGGAGGCTACTACTGTGGAATAAAACAAGGGGACAATACTTAGCTTTTGCCAAAGGGAGACAGCCCTGATCATGCCAGCTTAACACAACTAGACTTTATAAGACACGTGCCAAGTTGTTTCAGTCGTGTCCGACTCCCTGCGGCCCCGTGGACTGCAGCCTGCCAGGCTCCTCTGTCCATGGGATTCTCCAGGCAAGAACACTGGAGCGGGGTGCCCTGCCTCCTCCAGGGGATCCTCCAGAGCCGGGAATCGAACCTACGTCTCTCAGGCTTCCTGCACCAGCAGGCGGTTCTGTGCCTCTAGCGCCAGCTGGGGAACGCTATGTCTTTAGAAGGCAGTGGCACCCCACTCCAGCACTCCTGCCCGGAAAATCCCATGGACAGAGGAGCCTGGTGGGCTGCAGTCCATGGGGTCGCTAAGAGTGGGACATGACTGAGCGACCTCACGTACGATGTGAACACAAGTGAATGTACTGGAGTGATCAGTGAAGGACAGACGACTAGGTTCCTTGAGCCCTGCTAAGTGTTTGCTGTGTACTCACTGGAGCCTCACAGCGACCCTGGGGTACAGACATTGCACGCATTCCCATTTAACCAAGGACTCTGCAAGAGGGCGAGAGACAGAGTGCATCATACGCCCAGGTTAGAAGGCCGGGAGCGGCAGACGCAAGAGTCAAACCCAGGCAGCCTGGCTCCAGAGTCCTTCCTTTTAACCACGAAGTGACGCTGTTTCTCACACTAAAAAAAAAAATTAATTGGGTGAGTGTGAGTGCGTGTGTGTGTATATCTGTGTATTTAAGCCAACATTTTTCTGTACTGGGAGAAAACATCCAATTAAGAGGCTGCTGCCGGTAACATAAGAGAGCTTGATTTTGTAAGCCTGACCTGTTAAACTACAGCACTTCAGTTAGTGCCTTTGAAGGCACTGTAATGTGTATTTGTAATGGAGGGTTTAACCCGGCCGAACTGAGCAGCTAGTGTCTGCATAATTAAACCTCCCTGTGCTCACAGACAGTAATTTTGGGCAGAGAACTGTTGAAACTGATCAAGAATCAGCCAGGCTCAGGCTCGGCGCCTCCTAATCAGGACTAATTAATAAACCATGCCTTCCTGGGCATCATGAAGTAAAAACGTGGCTGAGCAATTAAAATTTCAGTCTTCTCTCACAAAAGGGGGAGAAGAGAAGCAAGAAGTGGTCCTCAAACCAATAATGCACCAAGTTGCTTTCAATATGTTTCTAGTTTTTCATCTGCAAGGTGGACAGATGTGAAGATTTCAAAAAAACAGTCAGTAAAGCCCATGTTTGCACAGGCCCTGAGTTGCCACAATTAAATCTTTGTTGAGGAGGCCAGCTGACATTTGAAAGGAAAGACAGACAGGGGCTACTAACGAGGAAATGCTTCAGGCAGATCCAAGCAACTCCCCTACCAGGCTGGTTTCTGAAGAATCACCAAGTCCCTCTGTTAGGAGCAAGTTTTCCTCTTAAAATTAACAACAAAAAGGGATTTCCAGATTACAGGAAGGAAAAGAAACATTTCATGACTCTAAGGGATAGGAACATGCAATGTACATTTTCCAGTGTGATTAAGGGGGAAAGGATCAGCCAAAGGCAAGAAACCTCAGTTTTCAGACGACCAGTGCAACTTGCAAACAGGGGACAAGTCGGTGACGGTGGGGTTTGCTGACAAAGCGCAGCCCACGTGAGGCTCCTCTTAAAGCCGTTCCTGCCGCAGCGAGAGCTCATCAGCATTTCCAGAAGGACCAAAAAATGATGAGAGAGGTAAATCAGGCTTCTCAGGAACTACAGCTAACCTCTCAGGAGGCCAAGCGGTGAGCTGGAAAGAGCACTGGTCTTGGGAGTCGGGACCTGGGTGCAGTTCCGACCCTGTGCGCACCAGCTCTCCAGCCCCGGGCAACTCATTTCACCTCCTGGGTCTCCTCCTCACCTGCGAGGGCTGGGAAATATGGTTCTTGTCCTTCAAATACGCTATGATCCCTTGGGAAAGTGCCTCTTCTGACGTTCTTGTTTGGTTTTTGAAAGAATATTTCTTATCCTGCTCTTTGTGTCATCACTGACAAACAGCCCCGTGAAAATGTGGGCCAAATCCTTTGACCTTAGGCAGATGCGCCTTCTGACTTTTTACAAAATCCTCGGGCAGCTGAGGGGCTTCCCCGATGGCTTGGCGGGCAAAGAATCCGCCTGCCAGTGAAGGAGACATAGGAGGCGAGAGTTTGACCCTAGGGCTGGGAAGATCCCCTGGAGAAGAAATGGCAGCCTGGCGGGCTACAGTCCACGGGGTTGCAAAGAGTCAGACACGACTGAGCGACTAAGCACGCCACGCATGCAAACAGGGGAATTGGGGTGCTAAAGGTTCAAGACACAAAGAAAACTTAGGTAAATGAGAGACATTAGAGCACAGCAGTGAAGACAAAAGTCTGGAGTCTGAGGAGCCCAATTCCTGTCTTTTCTATCCGCTAGCTTTTGAGCAAATGACAGTTACCTCATGTGTTATTTTTCACCTGTCTCACAGGATTGTCGGGAGGATTAAATGAGTTAATATAAGTAAAGACTGCTACGGAACGTGGCATAGGAAACACCATGATGGTCAGTCAGCATCATTAGAAATCAACCAAGGGACCTCCCTGGTGTCCAGGCGCTGAGACTCCATGCTCCCAAAGCAGGGGGCCTGGGTTCCAGCCCTGGCCAGAGAGTGAGAGTCCACACCCTGCAAAGACCGAGAGCTGCCAAGTGAATAAACAAAAAAATTAAAAAGAAGTTAACCAAAAAAGTGAGTATTTATAATATCACAGCCTAGATAACCGAGAGTTGTACCAAACTCACTTCGTGTATCTCTGCAGGGTGGAGTCACAATCAGCCAGCACAAATTACGAGATTATATTTGGGTTCAAGGTGAGAAAACGCTGTGAAGTCGTGAGTTCCCTATTGTGAGTGACATTCGAGCGGAAACTGGATGAGCTATCTCCCATATGGCAGCAAAGATTCTTTTACCCTGCAGAGGAACAGCTGCTTCTAAAATCCCTTCAAACCGTCAGGTTCTGTGTTCCTTCTGGAATGCAGTTCGTGAAGCTGCAGAATCTAATGACTCCGATACAGTGAGGGCAGGGCATCGCTGTCCACCACGTAAAACCATGCTGCCCACTTCCTTATGGCCATGTGCTTGTTAGCTACATAGCAGCTACATATTGGGTGACATGAGCTCTGTAGCTCTTAGAAGCCTCCTTTATAAAATGAGGAACACGTGACTTCTTCAGAGAGGCAATGAAATGCACCAGTTTAATAAGGGCTCCAGAGTCAGAGGAAAGGAAAGTTAGTCGCAGTCGTGTCCAGCTGTTTGGGATCCCACGGGCTGGGGCCCGGCAGGTCCTCTGTCCATGGGATTCTCCAGGCAAGAATACTGGAATGGGTTGCCATGCCCTCCTCAAGGGAATCTTCTAGACCCAGGGATCGAACCTGGGTCTCCTGCAATGCAGGCAGATTCTTTACCAACTGAGCTACTAGGGAAGCCCCAGAGTCAGAGGATCTCAGTTCAAATCTCAAATCTAACTTCCCTTTTCTTTCTGCTTTACAAACTGAGCTTCTTTGAACAGGTATGTAGCCTCTCTGAACCTCACCTCCTCACCTGACTATAACAAGACCTATCTCACAGAATTGTCATGAGGACTAAATAATTTTTAAAATGTATGCAAAGCCGTTGGAACAGTGTCTGGCACATACATGGCACGTACATATAACTGTTGCTGCTAGGTTGCTGCTATTATTATTATGAAATTTGAATGAGAACATGTACTGCGAGAACGCCTATCTACTTTTTCACTCCAGGAGGAACCATCAAAACCATCAGTACTTAGTACATAAAGTATCATTTCATTCATTCATTTACTGCACATCAATTAAATCTGGGGATCGCCACAACATATAATTCAATACATACTCACAATTGGACTAAAGTGTATTCATTAGCTATTAAGAAGTACGTGAGAGAATATGGACTAATGATGTCTACAGACTTGGTCCTCCAACAGTTCGCTAGTCGGCTCCTCACCATCACCAATAATCATAGTTTTTCTTCCTTGGGAAAATACGGTAACTGTTTTAACAGCTATACCCTAACATCTGAAGACAGGAAGTGAGTCATGGGCAGCAAGGACGTGTGAATGCTCAAGCCCTAATATTGTTTTTAGTCTTTTCCAGACAGAAGACCATGTGTGAACAGGACTCTGCATCACGAGCAGGAAGGGCTGCGCTCACTTCCTCCCGACAGGTATCTCTGGAAAACAAACTCCTATTATTCCAGGTGTAGCTTGGCAACAACATCCTGCAAGTCAGACTTGGGGCTTGGTGACCGCACAGTTACTTTTCAGTGCAGAAGCCGTCATCAAGCTTTTCCAAAGGAAACATGTTAAGTAAACAAAATATCATGACCAAGGGCAGACTCAGGCCAGGTCTGAACTTCTTTTTCACCCTCGCCTGGATGTACAGCAGACCTAAAGCAACTGCAGAAGCATCTGGAGCAAAAGAGACGGGTGTAGGGCATCAGTGTCAATCAGGCTGGACAATGTCACAAAATCCTGCCATTTTCAAAGTACTCGCCGTTTACAACACTCTGTGCATAATCTCACTACACGTTTCGTCAAGCCCCACCGAATGACGCATGAACTCTTAAGTCCTGTAAGAAGCTGCCTGTGCATTTATTTGCCTGGGATGTCCATGGCCCTGGGGGTAAGAGTTTAACTTTCCGCACCAGACTCCACCCGCTCCCAAGCACACATGTGTATGCGTGTCTGCTCAGCTGTGTCCGACTCTTAGCGACCTTACGGACTGTGACCCACCAGCCTCCTCTGTCCATGGGATTCTCCAGGCAAGAATACCAGAGTGGGTTGCCATTTCCTTCTCCAGGGGATCTTCCCTACCCAGGGATCGAACCCGCGTCTCCTGTGTCTCCTGCATTGGCAGGGGCCTTCTCAACCACTGAGCCGCCTGGGAAGCCTCCCAGGTATACACGCGTGTACACAGACACATTTTGTCCAGCAGAGTTAATGTCTGTTGGCCACATTTCCTGCACTGGATTTTTTTTTTTCCTGTAGCCAAACTTAGCTTGACTCTGCTTACAGGTCTTTTGGGAGAGGAATCGCCAAGAACTACAGGAACTGATCAGCGTGCCAGAGAAAAGGCGTAAGCAAGCTTCTTGGATCTGATTGCCAGATCCAGGAGGCTCAGCCCTCACAAGCTCTCCTAGAAGCCTCTAGAAGCTCCCCTTGATTCTGAGCAGTCAAGATAGAAGGGCTTGCTTTGTTGCTTGATATGTTTAAAATGGGCTTCCCTCATAGCTCAATTGGTAAAGAATCCACCTGCAATGCAGGAGTTCAGCTCAGTTCAGTCGCTCAGTCATGTCCGACTCTTTGCAACCCCATGAATAGCAGCACCCCAGGCCTCCCTGTCCATCATCATCTCTCGGAGTTCACTCAGACTCATGTCCATCAAGTCCATGATGCCATCCAGCCATCTCATCCTCTGTCATCCCCTTCTCCTCCTGCCCCCAATCCCTCCCAGCATCAGAGTCTTTTCCAATGAGTCAACTCTTCCCATGAGGTGGTCAAAGTACTGGAGTTTCAGCTTCAGCATCATTCCTTCCAAAGAACACCCAGGGCTGATCTCCTTCAGAATGGACTGGTTGGATCTCCTTGTAGTCCAAGGGACTCTCAAGAGTCTTTTCCAACACCACAGTTCAAAAGCATCAGTTCTTCGCAGCTCAGCTTTCTTCACAGTCCAACTCTCACATCCATACATGACCACTGGAAAAACCATAGCCTTGACTAGATGGACCTTAGTCGGCAAAGTAATGTCTCTGCTTTTAAATATGCTATCTAGGTTGGTCATTGGAGAAGGAAATGGCAACCCACTCCAGTGTTCTTGCCTGGAGAATCCCAGGGATGAGGGAGCCTGGTGGGCTGCCGTCTATGGGGTCCCACAGAGTCGGACATGACTGAAGTGACTTAATAGCAGCAGATTGGTCATAACTTTCCTTCCAAGGAGTAAGCGTCTTTTCATTTCATGGCTGCAATCACCATCTGCAGTGATTTTGGAGCCCCCAAAATAAAGTCTGACACGGTTTCCACTGTTTCCCCATCTATTTCCCATGAAGTGATGGGACCAGATGCCATGATCTTCGTTTTTGAATGTTGAGCTTTAAGCCAACTTTTTCACTCTCCTCTTTCACTCTCATCAAGAGGCTTTTTAGTTCCTCTTCACTTTCTGCCATAAGGGTGGTGTCATCTGCATATCTGAGGTTATTGATATTTCTCCTGGCAATCTTGATTCCACCTTGTGTTTCTTCCAGCCCAGCATTTCTCATGATGTACTCTGCATAGAAGTTAAATAAGCAGAGTGACAATATACAGCCTTGACGTACTCCTTTTCCTATTTGGAACCAGTCTGTTGTTCTATGCCCAGTTCTAACTGTTGCTTCCTGACCTGCATATAGATTTCTCAAGAGGCAGGTCAGGTGGTCTGATATTCCCATCTCTTTCAGAATTTTCCACAGTTTCTTGTGATCCACACAGTCAAAGGCTTTGGCATAGTCAATAAAGCAGAAATAGATGTTTTTCTGGAACTCTCTTGCTTTTTCCATGATCTAGTGGATGTCGGCAACTTGATCTCTGGTTCCTCTGCCTTTTCTAAATCCAGCTTGAACATTTGGAAGTTCATGGTTGACGTATTGCTAAGCCTGGCTTGGAAAATTTTGAGTATTATTTTACTAGTATGTGAGTTGAGTGCAACTGTGCGGTAGTTTGAGCATTCTTTTGCATTGCCTTTCTTTGGGATTGGAATGAAAACTGACCTTTTCCAGTCCTGTGGCCACTGCTGAGTTTTCCAAATTAGATGGCATATTGAGTGCAGCACTTTCACAGCATCATCTTTCAGGATTTGAAACAGCTCACCTGGAATTCCATCACCTCCACTAGCTTTGTTCGTAGTGATGCTTTCTAAGGCCCACTTAACTTCACATTCCAGGATATCTGGCATAGGAAAGACTAAAACAATAAAGAGCCTCCTGACATGTTTGATTAAATAGAAAGAGGTAACAGAAAGTCATTATTACAACTAGAAGGGAAAACAACTAGTCACAAAAGAGATTAAAAAGATTAAAAAAATAGAATTTTGGACAGATTTATGATAATGTATTTGAAGTCTTAGACGAAATGCACAAATTTCTTGTGGGGGGAACCTTACTAAAATTCACCCAAGTACAGATAGGAAGCACGGCTGCTCCTATAACTCCTAAGGGAAAGGAAGCTCTGGCCAATATTCTTCCCACAAAGAAGACAGAGCTTATCAGTGAATTCTGCCAACTCTTCAAAGAACAGGCCTTACAAATTATTTCCAGAAAACAGACAGAGAAAGAGAGCCCCAGTTCATTTCATGAAGATTAGAAAAACAGAATCAGACAAGAAAAATTTCAAAAGGAAAACTGCCAAGCTATTTCATTCATAAATTAATAGCAAAAATTATAAACAAAATATCGGCAAATTAAGCCAAATAATACATTAGAAGACAGCACAGCATGGCCAAGTTTGGGTTATTTGAATAATGCGAGATCAGTTATATATTAGAGAATGTGTAAATGTCATTCAGTATGTTAGCAGAAAAAAAGGAGAAAAACATAAGATGACTTCAGTGAGAATGTATACACTAGCAGGCAGTTATAATCAAATAAAAAGCCTTTTTAAGCCAAAAATGGAAGGTAACCTCCTTAACTTTACAAAAGTATCTACTAAAACATAAAACAACACACACACACACACAAAACAGAACAAAAGGGGGAAAACGCTCGACATAAAACATCATAAATGAAGAAATGCTGAAAGCATCTCCCTGAAAATCAGGACCAAAAAACTGACCCCCACTATGAATACACTATTCAGTATTATAACTAGAGGCCCCAGGCAATGTTCAAAGACAAGAAGCCATTAAAAGTATAGGATGAGAGGTTTAAAAAAGGGAGTGAGAAAGTGAAGAAAGGGAGGAAGAAAAGAAAAGATATAATGTAAAGTACTTAGAGTTCATGGTACCTGGACTTCCATTCTGGACTTCCATTCAGAACTAATTTTCTGTGTGGTCATTAAAAATCATGTAACCTCTAATGTTTGTAAGCTTCCTTATCTATAAAATCGGAGCTATCAGATACCTCGGTTAACTAGGTGGACACTGACGCCATCAAAAGAACAGAATACATGTTAAGAACTGCGTCTGTGAGACATGAGGGCAAACTATTTAAGTTTTGAGATGTAAGGCTTGAGATGTAGACAGACCACATAAACAGGCTAAACGGCAATAGAATTCTGAGTCTGAAGCTTTGGGAAGTGGTGAGAGCTTTACCTCAAGAAGGAGCTAAACACTTAGTGAATGCTAACTAAAGGTCCAGAATTGTACATAGATTATGTCTTTTAATTCTCACAACAACCCTGTAAAATAGGTACTCCTGCTTTTCACAGTTTACTGATGAGGACACAGACGCTGAAAAAGTTACTATAAGACCTTACAGCCTCATAGTCATGGTGTTTCATGACTCTGACCCCTCAAGCCTGGATCCAACTGCAAAGCCCTTCTTCCCCACCATGCTGTGCTAAGCTGCCTTTTGGAACCAGATCTGATGTAGAATCTTCTCTCATTCTCTCTGAGAGCTTGAGCAAATTGCTAAGACTCTCTAAGCCTGAGATTTCCTCTCTTAAAAATGAAGTAACACTAATCACATGGGCCTGTTATATTAAACCAGATGCTATATGCACAAAGTCTGGTACTAAAAGGTGCCCCATAAATGGTATCTCCTGTTATTTTTTCCAACCAAGGCAAACTCCCAGAAACAGACACAGAGAGCTAGGATGCTGGGGCAGAGGGAGCTGGCAGGCATCTAACACCCTAGAGCCATTTCAGGGATGACAACCTCAGTGGTACCTTCCTCTGCTCCAAGTCATCCACATCTTTGCAGACAGCTCAGCGCCAAGCAAAGGGCAAAAGGTAACGGCCAAAACTAAGGGAAGTAACTGGCAACCTGAACAGATGACTTAAACCACTTCCTGTTCCACACAATCTACGTTCCGTGATCTAATCTGGGAGCAGGAAAGAAGAGAAAGGAGACTGTGAGTTTTATGAAGGGAAAGCTCAAACTCAGCAACAAGGATGATGGGGTTACTCAAGACCCAAGACAGCTCAGCTAAAAGACGACAGGCCTCGAGTCAGGCCAGTGTGGCTTATGCTCCTGACTCCTCCACAAATGGCTACGCGGAGCATTTCCCAACTTCCCTAAACCTCAGTATCTGCAGCCCTTAAATGAGGCTAACACACATATTTACTGTAAATATTCAGTTAGGTCACACTGAGCACATGTGCAGAGCACCCTAAAGAGACAGCTGGTTGCCCTGGAAGGCGTGTCTCCTGTACTGAGAGAAGAATCCAGAGCAAAACCCCTTGTGGCTTGTGCTTAGTCAGTCAGCCGTGTCTGTCCGACTCTGTGACCCCATGGACTGCAGCCCGCCCGGCTCCTCGGTCCGCGGGATTCTCCAGGCAAGATCACTGGGGTGGGTTGCCACTTCCTGTTCCAGGGGGTCTTCCTGACCCAGGGAGTGAACCTGGGTCTCCTGCATTGCAGGCAGATGCCTTACTGTCTAAGCCACCAGGGAGGCAAAATTGCAAGTCCCTCTGAGTCAAGGCCCTACCACTTCCCCATGCTAGTTTCAGGGCTGCGAAGTGGGAAACCCTGGCAGTGAATTTATAGACTGACCATTATTTTTGTCTATTGTCTGAGGTACCCAGGCTCCCCTCCATGCAAACATGCCAGAGAGACAGGAGCTGCACATATTATCAGACGCCTTGAGCCAGAAAGTTTAAAGCATTTCTGCTTTATTGACTGTCAGGCTCCAAATTTTTACCGCTTTTTCTTTTTTGTTCAACAGATAAGGCTTATCTAAAATATAAGCCTACAAGTCAAGCAGGATTTGTGACCTGAGCCTGCTCAAGAGGGCTCTGATTAATAAAGATCAAACATTTACAGTTTAATATGCTATCTATAATAATAGAATCAGAACTGGAAAAACAAATATTGCCACCCAACCTGTACAGTCTGTTTATCATGTCTCAAAAAAAAAAGACTCCTTTTTTAAAATACATGAATAACACTCAAACATTTTTTACAGGAATATTGTGCTTTAAGAAAACCCATGTACTTTAAAATATATAATATACTAATCACTTGCAAGAAAATGGTTCCTTCAAGTTCTACAGTCATTTACAAACATTAATACATAGTTCAGTGAATCATTCCCAGAGTTTATGGAATCATAGATTTGGAAGGGAATTATAGTTGGAATGAGTTTTCTCCCAGAATTTAGAAAAATACATGATATTATCCACACAGAGAATGAAATATGCACAGTAATAACCTGTTTGACAATGCCTGTTGCCAAAACAAGGCTGTCGAGGGGGGAAGCACCGGAGCCACTGAATCTTAAGCTTATCTTATGCTTTCTTTAGCATGAGGATAAGTTAATGATGTATCTACTTGGACAGGCACAGTAGAAAGAAGAATTTCACACTATAAATAAATACAATGACAGTAAACCTGTGGATAACACAAGGGCATTTATTCGTCTTTTAACCAAAACGGGGACTAATTCATAGACACCTACGCACTGTCCATGAATGATTGCAGTGATGCCTCACAAGAACCCACTTTACCCCGTGAAGACAAAGCTCCGGCACACGCAGGCGTGCTCCCAGGTCACACACAGAGGCAGCTGCAGAGTGAGAGCTGGAGCCCAGTGCCGATGCTCCAGCCCTCCACCAGCGCACACGAGCGGATCAGCGACACGGGCCCCTCTCTTTGCTCTTTCTCGTACTCACTGACGCGCTCTCAGAAACCCAACACATTCCCAGAAAGACACGCATCTGAAAACTCCTTGGCCTCAAAGTGGAGTAATGTGGATATTATTGCTCTTGGAAACTGTTTTAGAAAAACCTGGACATAAGAGTTAGGACCACGTGGTGGAGGCACCGCTCTCCTTCAGCTGCGCGGCAGCAGAGAGCTTACTTGATTTTCCTAAAGCTCAGCCTCCTCATCTGTATATACCAACAGAAACCGTAATTTTTAAAACCTAGGTGTAATTCACATAGAGTGAAGGGCTCAGATCTTAAGTATTACATCTTTCAGTGATCGCAGATGAATGCATATGAAGGTAGAACATTTCCATCCACCTAGAAATTTCCCTCATGCTCCTTTTTAATCAACCCTCCCCACCAACCCCTGCTACCAAGAAACCTGATTTGCTTTTTCTATTACAGAATTGCCTATGAATGGAACCATGCAATACGTACACGAGTGCTGCTGGCTCCTTTGCCTCAGGGTAGTGGCTGTGGGATCTGCCCATGTTGCGGGTTAGGCACTAAGTTCTGTCTGACTCTTTGTGGCCCCTGTGTGTGGCCTGCCAGGTTTCTCTGTCCATGGGATTTTTCCAGGCAAGAACACTGGAGTGGGTTGCCATGTCCTTCTCCAACCCATGTTACAGTGTGTAATAATATTTAACGCCCAATAATAATTTGATATAAGCATTAAAATAAATAATGTATATTATTACCTATTATAGTTATTATTATTCAAAAGAGGAAGCCCAGGACCACTAGAATGTTAGAGCCAAGAGAACAATAGCTAACCCTATCAGAGGCTGGAGTATATCTGAAGAAAGGAGCCCATTACTAGTGTCTCTCACATCTCCTTCTCTCTATGTTTAAGGACACCCCATGTCAGAAGCACATATATCTGGAGCGTGGGGTGGAACTGGATTGAATTTAGCCTTCAGCCAGGGTAAGTGGATATGCCAAGAGTACCTTCCCAGGGTAGTTCTGAAACATTCCTTTTTGCCCATCACAGAGATGGAGGCCTTCTGCCTCCACCAGAAGATGGCATTTGAAAGATCAGTGTGCAAAACATCATCCATCACACTCGCCTTCAGCGAGGCCAGAGCTTGTGCTGGCAGTTCTGGCCAGCTGTGTAATTCAATTTTTCCAAGGGAACTGAAGCCTGGCCCGCACAAGTATGACACAAATCCTGCATTTCACAGAAGGTGATTTGCCACAGTAAATAAACCCACACTAGGAAAAAAACAGAATCATTGAGATGGACATTTTAAGTCCTTTCTGGTAGAGATTTTCTTCACTAAAATCATTGTCTTCAAATCTAAATAGGAAGCAGATACTATTGCCAAAGAGTTTTCTCAAGAATTAGTCTTAGAGGATGCGGTGTCAATAAATTAGTAAATTCCAAACCCTGAAACAAAAATTTCAAAGTCTCTGTTAACCGAACTAACAGAAGAGCTTTGGAAATGACCCCCTGTTCAGGCGGCAACTTGGGCAGGAATAATGCCTTCCTGGGAAGCAAAGGTGTACAGAGTTTATTAAAATATCAAGTCACATTTGGAGAGAGGCATAGAAGTGCATTTCCTCAACGTTACTGCCAGTCTGTGAGTGCAAGCTTCTCTCCTGCTTCCTGTAGAAACAACATCTGCTCTTACATTCAACCCAAGCCACCTCTGATATTTATTGCATCTGCTGAATGCTGAAAGGATCTGAAACGTTAGACCTCTTGATCTGTTGGCACTCTGGGATTTCTGTGAAAAGATGAGCTACATAATAGGACACACTGGAGAAATATCATGTACCCAAAAGACATAAATCCCCACTCACAGTGGAATTCTTTTCAATGCACAACTCTGGAAGTTGCAAAAATAGACACGACCTTTATCTTGTAATTTTCTTCTCATTCTTCCTCAACATGTGTAGCTCCATTTCTTTAAACAAGTAAAGTACATTCAAGGTCACCCAGCCTGGACTTAAGCCAGTCACTTCTCCAAAACAAGTTTAAATGCATGAAAGTCAAAGCATGTGTTTGGTCTCATTAAACTCACAATATCCTTAGGAGAGGAACAGAGAATTTGGTTTATTATCCAGCTGTTAATGAAGGATGCATTGCTTGCATTTAAGTGAGATCTACAGTTTATTTTTATCCAGTGCTCAAGCTGCTTGATTCTTATCGAAATGCGAGGCTGGCAGTTACTCAGCAGAAACCAGAAAACAACAGTGAACAAGCTTGCTTCACATGAGCTGGGCGTCCGGGAAAGAAAAGTAGTTAAAAGAGAAAAAGGGAGGTTTGGTTTTTATGTTTAAAGATGTCTCCTTCAAAGGAGTGATAAACAGAAGAAGATGCCTAGAAACATTGTAAGCAAAGAAGATGGAACAGACTTGAATCAATGTCTAGGCAAGATTTCAAGTGAAGTCAAGTACTGAGATTAGCTACTTGGCAGAGAGCAGAGGGTCCCGTCTCCAGAGGCTGAAATGACACATGAGGAGTGGTGGCATTCTCCTTCCTTTTTCCCTCCTTCTTCTCGTTCCACATTTATTAAGCACTCTCTGTGTTCACGATACTGTCTGGCTTGCAAGGCAGTGGGGGAAATATTTGATCAAGAGTCTGGACTAACCAAAGAGCCAGATCTCCAGCTCATCAAGGGACCAGGGTTTCCAGAGAAAGCAATGAAGACAGCTCGCTAACTCCGTCTGTGACGGCCCCATTCACCTTGGCAAATTCCTTCTGATCTAATCCAGGCACGTTTCTTCAGTTCCTGGTGGAACTCCAGGAATCTTGGTCTCAGTGAGTCACAATGGATGATTTCAATCATCTTCTCTTCAACCAGACCCTGGAATCCTTCACAGAAGGGAAAACTCAAGTCCTTCTTCCCTGCTATTTTAGGGCTGAGTTCGTACCTAATAAATGTTCGGTGAATATGTAAATATATATTAACACATATATTACTAAACCTCTTTGACACCGGAAAGTAACACAGCATTGTAAATCCACCATATACTTCAATAACAAAGGAAACAGCAAATTAAGTAATGATTGAATAAAAATACATTTTCCTACCTTAAACACATCTGCTACAGGCAAACTACTTGAGGGCAGAGTAAGGACACACTCTCTGCATAATAATAATAATATTAGTAATAGTAACAATGCCGGTACTATTGTTACTGTTACTGACGATTCCCTCAGAATACTCTCCAGAGTGGTGTCACACAGCAATAACCTTAAATTTTTTAAGCCCTGTTTAAGCTGTTCACATCATATTCTGTTATTTTCTTCACAGTCACACAGAATGAAACTGGTTCCTTAGGCAACATTCTACACTCTATTTTATGAAAGTCAATGCTTGTAGTTAATCATCTTTTCCAGCAGCTAACTTTGCAAATATATGTCCTTGCTCCCTCGGGGAGGATACTAGAGGTTAAAGGTCTCTGTCTTGGGACAGCTGGTGATCCTGACTTTGGGGAATAAGAACTTTTAAGAATCAGAAGTGCCCACAGCTGCGAGCTGTGGGCTCCCTGTCACGGGCGGCTGCTCTGGAGGCAGGACGTCTACTGGGCAGCACATTGGTGAGAAAGTGAGCCTCACAGTTCATGTGTGTGTGTGTTTGTTTGGCGGCACCACGCAGCATGTGGGATCTTACTTCCCTGATCAGGGATCAAACTCTCGTCCCTGCGTTGGATGCAGTCTTCCCCACTGAACCACCAGGGATGTCCCAGCATGACAGTTCAGATGTGCTTACCTTCTCCTGCACCTGAAATTCTAAAACTTCATGATTTCCTACTGGAAACAGCAGTTGTTGCTAGCCCTGTGAAGTAGTTTGGGGACTGCTAAATAATTCACACAAGGGCAAAAAAGAGGCCTAGAGCCTGGGCTTCTCCGAACAGCAGTTTTCTTACTGATCCCCTCACAGGAGTTTTCACAGGTTTTAATATTCTAGTCAAGAGAGACATAGCTCTCTGCAGAAATCCTTAGGTTCCCCAGAAGTGGCCCTTTCGTTAATGACCCAAGGTCCTTTAACTTGTCACTAGTCTTCCCCGGGCTGGACATGCTTTCTCCTGCATGACCTTCCCCCCATGAAAGGGGGGCTCAGCCTACCGGGGCCAACTGACCGGAGGCCGGCAGAGACCGCCCAGGAAGACACCCGGCAGCCTGACTCCAGAACGCCCTGACCCTGGCCCTCAGGCCACTAGGGACCTCGCGGATGCTGCACACGCAGCTCAGTGTTCCTTTCAGTCCTGCCTGGACGACAGGAAACACCGGCTGCTGTCAAAGAGCCCGGGCGCGGCCCACCCAGCCCCTCTCAATCGGCCCGCTCCGCATGAAGGCTGCTCCCTCACTGTGAGGTCAGGGTGAAGACCCTGAGCCCTCGCCCGACGGCGGCCCCAGCCAAAGCGGTGCTTGGGTGGCTCCAGAGGCCCAGGGAATACGTCCAAAAACCCCAAAAAGCTGCTCATCAGCTGTTTCTTGGTTTCAACTTCGCCACAACACTCTCTCTGATTTCATTTTCACTGGTGGAGATTCTCAGTTAGCAAATCCCATGGAGCCTCCAGAGCACTGAGGTCTGCTTTCTCCACTGGGGGAAGCTCCCAGCCTTGCTGCAGAGGCTGGACAGGGATCTAGCCGTGAGCATGCATCGAGAGTCCTTCCCCGGTACTGACGGTAAATGGCCAAGAACGGTGTGCAGGGTGGAGGGGAGCCAGGGAGGGTCGATGGACTTTCCTGTTGTGTGCTTCAGACGCAGAAATAGGGGCAGAGTTAGAAGCTGCTTATTTGATCCCCACACTTTTAGAGAGGGGAGCTTCAGGATACTTTTAGAGAAAACAAAAATGAAATGAAAAACAGAGCCCTCTTTCCTCAAGTGGCTCAAACAAGGGAGGACTTCCATGGTTCCTGGGGACAGGGTGAAGGTGGAAGAAGTGAGGTGCCACAGATCAGCTGAGTCCTGCCTGAACCAGACGAGAGAGGCCACCCCTGAGCTCCTCTTAAAGGACTCAGCTCCTGGCCGTCTCTGGCCACACCCCTCCCATGGAGTGAGGAGACCTTCAGACCAAGAAAATGCGCCCAACTGGAGCCTGTCACTGCCTCCCTCTCGATTCCCTGGAATTTCCTAATTGGCCCCAAGCCTGGTTCCAGGGTATGCGGGCATCTTTCTTCCCTGTCTTTCCTCCTGAGGACCATTGAGCCAGAACACAGCAAGCTCAGGCTCAAGAGAAGCAAGAGCAGCGCACGTTCGTCCAGGCAGGGCTTGGACAGAGCTGTGTGGGCTGAAGCGCCTGCCTGCAGGAGCATAAAGCACGCGATGGCCTCTGTAGGGCCTGGGGGGGGCGGGGGGGCACGGGTCCCCAGCGCACTTCGCCGCCTGCTCTCCCACCGGTTTCCCTCACCGCTTTCTGCAGTGGAACTCAGAGGAATCGGGGATTTCATTTATAATCTTTTTATACTGGCCGTGCCGGGTCTTCACTGAGACGGCAGGTTTTCCATTTCGGAGAGCAGGCTTTTCCCTGGCTGCAGCCCACAGGCTTCTCGCTGCAGCACTCAAGCTTAGCGGCCCCGGAGCACATGGATCCTAGCTCCCCAGGGACTGAACCAGCGTCCCCTGCGTTAGAAGGGGGGACTCTTCACCGCTGGACCACCAGGGCAGTCCCTGAGAATTTTAAGTATGATCCAACAAAGGAGATGGCCACATTGATTTTATTTGATTTAAAAGATCTGCTTGAAAATGTTAAAGTATTTAGACCTGTAGTGTGTAGATCTCCACTTGTATTCATGCCCAGGACTCTGAAAATCTCACTATTAGGAGCAGGCCTGCGTCTGACACACCCTTCACTCACTCACTGCTTCTTGGGAGGGAAAAGGAAAGAAAACCAAGCATTATTTGGGAGGTGGGCAGTGAGGCTTCCGGGAGGCTGAGTATGAGGTACCAGGAGCTACTAGACAGGGAGAAGCCGAGGGAAATTAGAACCACCAGCAAGAAGTCAAAATAGAGCACATCCCCCCCTCAGAAGCTCCAAATACTACACTCACTCCGGCAAAAGAGTGTCAACCTTTACCAGAAAGGAGGAAAAGAGTCCTTTGTCCTGCCTCTGCCTCCGTGATTCCGAAGTCCTTTGAAACCATGAGCAGGAAAGGGCAGCGGAGGCGTCCATCAGCATCCGTTTCGAGCCCTGACCTCCGCTCCATCTCAGAGCAGAACGCCTGGGTGTAAGAAAGTCTTGTCCAGGATGCTCCTGGCATCCACGGCAGACTTCACTTTCCAGCGCGGGGGTGGGTCCCAGCCCGGGTAGGGGAGGATCCCACCTGCCTCTCAGCCAAAAGAACCAAAAGTAAAACAGAAGCAATGTATTAGCAAATTCAAAAAGACTTTAAAAAGTTTCAGAAAACCAAAAGTTCTCTTTCTCCTGTTTGTGAAACAACTTCAAACTATCCATTTATTTCAATAAAAATTGTACGCTCACTGTCAGGATCAGAACATAGTCATACAGGGGAAGGAGGGGGTGGGACGAGTTGAGAGAGTGGCACCAGCACACACTGCATGTGTAACACGACGGCGAGCGGGACGCAGCCGTGCCACGCAGGGAGCTCCCCGGCGCTCGGTGAGGACCCAGGGGCGGGGCGGGGCCGAGCGGGAGGGGGCAGACGCAGCCTACAGCAGAAAGCGACACCACACCCTGGAGCCATCAGCCTCAAAGGCAGAGAAGTCAGAGAAAAGAAAGCAGCCGCGAGTCCTCCGGGAAGCCTGGGCCCCCGCCCCGTCTGGAGGGGCGGACGCGGCAGCTACAGGGACGGGGCGGAGGGGCCGGCAGCACACCAGGCCGCGCCGCCCAGTGGCAGTGGAGTCGCTCAGGGGAGCCCGGGCCTCCCGCACTGCAGACAGACGCGCCAGCCTCTGAGCCACCCGGGAGCTGGGGCTGCGCCCGCCGACCAATTTCAGTTCCCGCTAGTGCGCCGTGCCCAGAGGAGCCCCAGCCGTGCCGCAAGGTTGTGGACAAATCCCCTTGTGCCCTTTGGGGTGCCCAGTGCTAAGCCTATTAGAGCTTGCCTGGCCCCCAGAGAAAGAGAAAACTGAAGTTTTCCTTCAAAGCACCCAGAGAAAACGCGAAGCTTTCCTTTCTTCCCAGCTCCCCATCTGGCCCCTGTTCCAGGGCCCAGCATCTTGGTTCTGGTAACAGCCTGACATAAGCCGGTCAGGACAGACCGAGTCTTTCTCAGCATAAGACACGGCCAATCAGGACAGGCCGAGTCTTTCTCAGCATAAGACACGGCCAATCAGGACAGACCGAGTCTTTCTCAGTATAAGACACAGCCAATCAGCATCAAACCCTTTTGACTCCCTGTCCCTGTGACCTCATCCTGACAACTTTCTCTTCCTTATACCTCGGATCTGGGCGCGTCTCCTGCTCCTATCTGCTGCAAGTGAATCCAACTTCACAGAGACTCCTCAGGTCACGACACTCGACAAGATTTCCTGCCTGCCCGCCCACTGCCACCCCCAGCCATTCTGAACGGGGTTAGGACAACAAGGGTGAGAGATACACACAAGTGCTTTGAAGGGCATCACCGGGAGCTTTTCCAAATCCAAACTCTGAAAATACACCAAGGTGATATCTTCTCTGCCAAGGCGAGGTAAAGAAGTCCCTACCTCTTTGGCAGGACAGTGAAGAGGAACTAAAAAGCCTCTTGATGAAAGTGAAGGAGGAGAGTGAAAAAGTTGACTTAAAGCTCAACATTCAGAAAACTAAGATCATGGCATCTGGTCCCATCACTTCATGGGAAAGAGATGGGAAACAGTGGAAACAGTGTCAGACTTTATTTGGGGGGCTCCAAAATCACTTTAGATGGTGACTGCAGCCATGAAATTAAAAGATGCTTACTCCTTGGAAGGAAAGTTATGACCAACCTAGACAGCATATTCAAAAGCAGAGACATTACTTTGCCAACAAAGGTCCGTCTAGTCAAGGCTATGGTTTTTCCTGTGGTCATGTATGGATGGGAGAGTTGGCCTGTGAAGAAAGCTGAGTGAATTGCTGCTTTTGAACTGTGGTGTTGAAGAAGACTCTTGAGAGTCCCTTGGACTGCGAGGAGATCCAACCAGTCCATTCTAAAGGAGATCAGCCCTGGGTGTTCTTTGTAAGGACTGATGCTGAGGTTGAAACGCCAGTACTTTGGCCACCTGATGTGAAGAGCTGACTCATTGGAAAAGACCCTGATGCTGGGAGGGATTGGGGGCAGGAGGAGAAGGGGACAACAGAGGATGAGATGGCTGGATGGCATCACCGACTCGATGGATGTGAGTTTGAGCGAACTCTGGGAGTTGGTGATGGACAGGGAGGCCTGGGGTGCTGTGATTCATGGAGTCACAAAAAGTTGGACATGACTGAGCAACTGAACTGAACTGAACTGGGAGTAATCGAGAGTGATGCTGCCTAGTCGATTCCCAGGGGACTCAGCCGTAAAGCACCCACCCATGCAGGAGACACGGGTCCCAGCCCTGGGTCAGAACGATCCCCTGGAGGAGGAAATGACAGCCCACTCCAGTGTTCTTGCTGGGAAAATTCTATGGACAGAGGAGCCTGGTGGGCTACAGTCCATGGGGGTCGCAAAGAGTCCACCGTGAGTGAGCACACGAGCAGGCAACCACAGGTACCCATGAAGCTACATCAGGACTGGGTGAGAGAATGTATCATATTTATTTAGTGAGAAGGAGAGCGACCAACTTCCTTCCTCCCTGTAGAAGCCTCAAGCTATCAGTCATCAAGGATCTTCCAAGAACCTCTATTTACTGGACTAAATTCAGGCCACAACTTCAGAAACTTGATTCAGACATGAGGAAAATTTTCTGACATTATGAGGGGATTTAAATACTTAGGTATATTCCTGATGTATTTTTGGGTAGCTTCCCTGTTTTCCAGTTTTTATAAACATTAGACTTCGCAGGGGATGCTATTAATATAGCAGTAGTTTCCTAGCTAAGTTCCAGAAAACTCTAGACTGTCATGGAATCTCAGACTTCTATAAAGTGTGCTTTAAAGGGCTACACAAATATTTGGTTAAGATTTCATTTTTCAGTGAAAACTTACCTTTGATTATATTTTAAACAGTAATAAATAGGGGGTACTCATGGATTTCAACGTGTCTTATATGAAACTTTGACAGATGGGTGCACACCAAGGTTTGGACTTCTGCTGCAAGGTTAATTCATGTTTCTAAGGACCTAGAAATCAAGCTTCTCCTGCAGCACATACTCAGCTAATTGCAGCGGCATGTGTTAAACACTGATGACAGGTCGCAGATACTTATCTGTGTGGGCCATGCTCTGCCCATCATCACACAGTCAAAACGAGATGCTGAGGTGTACACAAACCTGCCAGTGCTACCTGTAACTTCCAGTTAAAAAGGGTGTCTAACTAAAGCAGCCTCATTACTTTAATTGGTTGCCTTCTTAATAAGTCAATATGCAAAGCTGCACTTATTAGATAAATGTATGCAAATATAGACTTATTAGATAAATGTATGCAGACATAGCCCTACTGCCACTTGTTGATTTTCTGTGTGCTCAGTCGCTCAGTCGTGTCCGACTCTCTGTGACCCCGTGGACTGCAGCCCACCAGGCTCCTCTGTGCACGGGGTTCTCCAGGCAAGAATACTGGAGTGGGTTGCCATTTCCTTCTCCAGGGGATCTTCCTGACCTGGGGATAACGCCCAGGCCTCCCGCATTGCAGGCGGATTCTTTACCATCTGTGTCACTAGGGAACCCCTGGTGACATTCTATACAGATTCATCGAGAAAAATAATGTCATGGTTAAAAAAAGTGTGAGGGACTTCCCCAGTGGTGCAATGGTTAAGACTCTGCAGTTCCAGTGTGGGGGTGCAGGTTTGATCCCTGGTCAGGGAAGTAAGCCAGAAAAATTTTTTTAATTTTAAAAAAGCTTGAAAACACTGCTTTAATAAATGTGGGAGTGACTTCAAAAAGTCCCTTCCAATATGGTTCTTTTATAACACACTTGTTCCATCTATATCAAAGAAATATTTTGTATGGAAAAATATTTGTATTGTTGTTAAAGATGGTTCAAATAAGCTCTATACAGCACAATATTTTATATACACACACACACACATTGCATGTTATACATGCTTATAGAAGACTTAAATTGTATATGCCAATGTTACAAATCTATACAGAAGGCCAACTGAAAGTATTTTTAGAAAGCAAAGCAAAGGCATTTCCTCAGTGTTAGAAGGATGGATGTGATTGGCATTACTTCCAAATGCAGAGAGTAAATAAGCGTGTGAGACGAGTCTGGAATTTGCTAAGCCTGCTCTGTGGATCCCTTCATTCACTGCTAGTTGGTTGATTAGGCAAGAGGCACCACACAGCTCATGTGATATGCTCGAGCTTAGACACAGAGGCCACTGGGTCCAAGTTCCAATTCTGCCCCCTCAAAAGCTGTATACCTTTGGCCTCTCTCTGTACATCTTCCTCTCTGGCCTCCCTCTGTATATCTTTGACCTCTCTCAACTTCAAAATTTCCCGTCAACACAATACAGATAATAACTTCCCAGCAGGACTACCATAGAGGAAATGAAATAGGCGTGCAGCTGTAGAGCCGCGTCCAGCTCATACTGAACGTCCAGTACATGGCAGCTACTAAGGCATGCATGCTTCCTGCCACAAGGTGCTTCCAGTCTCGCAGAAAGACAGCAGACATGAAAACAGACAATGATGCAACGGGCTTCCCAGGTGGCTCGGTGGTAAAGAACTCGTCTGCTAATGCAGGAAACATGGGTTTGATACCTGGGATGGGAAGATCCCCTATGGAGGAAACAGCAACCCACTCCAGTATTCTTGCCTGGGAAATCCCATGGACAGAGGAGCCTGGCGGGCTACAGTTCATGGGGCCGCAAAGAGTTCGACATGACTTAGCGACTCAACGATAATAAATGATGCCACACCCCGTCATCACTGCCGGAGAGGCCTGACGAGAGTGTCTCAGGAACTCAGGGGCAGCATCTGTGATGGAGCACGAGTTGGGCAGTCTCAAACTCATGCTCATTCACCATGCAGGAAGGAGACTAGTTCAGGCTCTGCCAAGATCTTTGGGCCCCTGAAACTGGAAAGGAAACCAGCAGAGAACAGCAGAGAGAAGAAAGGGCTTTGGACATTCATCAGCCTTTCTACTGCGGCTTCAGCCTGGGTCCCTTGCAAAACCTCCCTGTGGCAGGGCACCAGACAACACATGTGTGGGACACATGGCCAGTCAGAGCTCTGGGACACAGGGTAGGCTGAGAGTGACAGCCATGGACCCGGGCCTGCCTACTCCGATGAGTTCTGGTTGGCACACATCATTACGTTCCTGCCCTGCCGCTAGGAAACACGGAGTCTCCTGCTCAGTCCAGTGTGAGTGCTCTGCAACTCTCAGATTAAAGCTCTCACCAACAAGCAGAACTCTCAACATATACCACACTCCAGCTTCCAAACACTGAGCCTTATTTTCAGGAGCGATTCCCTTCTAGGGAACTTGGAATAGGGCAAAGAGTCATTTGAAGGAAAGAAAGCACTAGATTTTAAAGCTATGGCTGTAAATTAGTTCACAGTATTTTTACGATCTCTAAGCTGATAAAAGGTTTGAACTTTGGAAACCATTCTTCTTGGTCTTTTTCTGTTTTGAGGAAATGGAAAACAGATTTAAAAAGGTAAGGCCCCCAAACAAGATGGTATCAGCTAGAGAGGGAGAGAGGCAGGGATGGGAGACCCGCACAGCTGAGTGAGGAAGACAGTGGGCAGACAGACCCGGGGGAGAGGAGAAACGCCAGGAGGAGGCCGGGCGCTGGGCAGGCGGGAGGAGGGGGGGGTGGGGGGGGGGGAGCAGGCGAACAGTCGGGAGGCCCGCGGGGTGGAGACCGGCCGGTGAGTGCGGGGTGAGTGCGGGGTCTGACTCCCCGGCAGCTGCTGGCGGGGCTCCTCGCCCCTCCCGGTGGCCTCTCTCTGGCACCGCAGCTGACTTCACTCCCTGACGTGGGGCTGTTCTTTAGACACCGAGAGCCTTTCATCTGGAGGCTTTCAACTCCTCTGCCTAGAACTTTCTCCAAAGCTGCAGAAGGCAGAGTGCAGGAGGCGGGAAGCGAGAGGGAGGCGAGGGCGGCGGAGCGGAGGGCGAGGCCCAGCCTGCAGGCCTCTGCGGGGTTGCCTGGGTGCAGGGCACAGTCCCTGCGCGCCGGCTGCCCAAAGCGGGAGCGAGCTCAGTATTTCAGCCTGTGCCCTTCACGGTCTCCCATTCTTCCTGTATCAACCTCTCTGCCCTCAGCCCAGCTTCTTGAGATCACCTCCCAAGCAACTCCCTGCACCGAAGTCCTTGTCTCAGACTCTGCTTTCGGGGCCGCAAACCGAAAGAGGGCTGAAGGGAGGAAGGTGGTGGGCGCTGCAGCAGAGAAAGAACGGCTGTCCTGCCCGTGAAGTGGTCGACATACACGGTATCAGTCACGGTAAGCAGGCTGGAAGGGAACTAAAGACGTGTCCAGTCTGCCTTTTACCTCAAGACAGGCGCCTCATCAATCTCAGGCAGGTGAGACTTTCTTAGGAGTTGCTATGTGAAATCCTGCAATATCATTAACCACATCTATTAAGTTAATCATTATTATCAACACTGATAATGAATTAGACCACTAGTACCAAAAGTACTAAAAAAAAAAAGGTGTGACTGTTGACTTGTTACAAACCAATCCAATCAACCTGCCCACCCTGCTAGGGGTGGTCAGCATCTCATTCCCCTGAAACTGCACACTACGGCCTCTCCCTTCCGGCCCCAAGAAGGCTTCCGTGTACACCACGTGTCTAACTTGAACCAAAGTCTTCCCTGCTCACTGGTGTGGCTTCACCAGGACTATTAGGCTCATCCTTCCTTATATGTTCTGTGTTCATTTAGTTCTGAAAATCTATTTCTTTAGCACTCACATTTCTTCCTTTTAACTCTTATTTTATGCTGGCGCACGCTTGATTAACAATGTTGCCTTAGTTTCAGGTGAACAGCAAAGTGGCTCAGTTCACATATATTTGCACTTTCTTTTTTTTTCAAATTCTTTTCCCACTTAGGTTATTATGCTCAAAACTTACATTTCTTTAAAAACTATCAGCTATCACTAAATAAGCTGAATATTATTTTAGCCCTCAGATGCTCTCTTCTCTAGTTTCTTAGATGTCCTTGGAGATACCGTTGACCACTAAGTATAAATTTTATTGGATAAGGATTCGATTTGTTGCTCTGTAAAGAACCATATATTCCAACAGCAAAGCTAGTTTCTTCATTAAATCACCCTTTGTGGATTGAACTCCTCTTTCAACATCGATATCAACGTGTAATTCCCAGAATTATTCGAATGGCTAAATACATTTCTGAATAGATTTCTGATACCATGTAAGATGAGGGTGGACATTTTGAAACAGACTCGTATTTAAACAGTCATTACAGGGAAAATCACTCTTAAGCAGAAAGATAATAGCTTCATCTGATCTTTTTTTTCTTCATGGTACATAAGGGAAAAAAATATGTGTTCTAAGAGGGAAAATTAGAGCCATTATCTGGACTATTTGTGAAAAGTGCTGTGGAGTAAAGAAAGCTATTAACGACCCACAATGTACAGCTTGCATGTAGCTGGTTGTAATCGACAGTGAACTTCCACAGTGTCTGGAAAGGAATCCTGGCACCGTGGAACAGTGGTGGTAATTAAACACTCATAAAGGCCTGAAACTGGAAGGCTGACTAAACAGCGTCCAGGCACTCCTAGCACTAAGAGCCTAATAGTCAGTCTGCGGCAGTTCTCTTCACCTTAAGTAATGTTTCCCAGAATTCTCAGGCAATACTTTCCTCCCTTTCTTTTTGCATCATGCTGCAGGAGCTGCATGGCGCCTGCCGTGATCAAGAGATGAAGGGCATGAAGGTTCTCCCGAATGGAGGGCTGGAAGATGAGAGCGGCAGAGATCAGGAAAGGCACCTCTGTACAAGCCCGTACCTGCTGGCCAAGGAGGAAAAGAAAGCACAGCGCTTCTGATATGTGGGCTCAAGGTGCCTCATCTTGTTATTGCTTTTTGCAACAATTTAACGAGGGATGCAAAGCTACATAAAACGGGAGGGATGTGAGCGGAGAACTGGGTTGAGATATAACAAGTTCATTCTCCTCTGTGATGTCCACAGGCCGTGTCCACAGGTGTGAAGCCATCAGACCCAGACAAGAAGCAGCCGGGCGAGGGAGGAATCGGCATGTTGGTTTCAGGCAACCCAGAATTCAAGTCTTGAGGCGTCACTCACCCAAGGCGTGACTGTGCGAAAATTATTTTTCTGTTCAGTTTCTGGTCTGAAAAGTACTAGTAATGATCTTATAGGGTTGCTAAAAGCCTTAAATGTGATCATGCATGCAAAGTGCTTTGTATAACGCCTGGCACGGAGTAATACTCAGTAAATGCTGCCCACTGCTTTCAGAGACCAGAAAAGCTACTGCCACATGTTTTCACAGTATGCGGCAAAGAGACCCACAATCAACACACTACAGAGGAGATTCATGACAAAGCAGAAGTTTCTACCATTCCTGTACCAAATCCACCATGTCCCTAGCACTGGGCTGGGTAGCTGCTTATGAGAATCTGTCTGCTGATCACTGGGAAAATCAATGGCTAAAAAAGTCTGTGTGAGATTGATTCCAAGCCCTGCGGTCTTTTCGCCTCCTACTATAGAACAGAGGAACAAATAGAGATTAGAAGCCAGACAAATCTTTCTGAGCTTTACTGCAGAATGGTATTACTACCTCCGAGGGAAATATTCTCCCTGCCTCCTCCTCGTTGCCTTTGTGGTACAATTTATTAAACGAAATATGTATTAACTGACCCTTACACAAAGAACACTGTTTTAAAGTTCTGTTTTCCAAGCAAGGTATAAAATTGTGTAAAATGCATTACTCTTTGTAGGAAAAAACACACAAATACTTAAGTGCTTATACATGTCTAGAGAAGGGGACAACAGAGGATGAGATGGTTGGATGAGTTTGAGTAAACTCCCGGATGATGGACTCCTTGGTGATAGACAGGGAGGCCTGGCATGCTGCAGTCCATGTGGTCACAAAGAGTTGGACACGACTGGACAACTGAACTGAACTGATGTCTAGAGTATCTCTGGAATATTCTGGAACACACCAGTTGCTTCTGGGAAGGGCACTGGGTGAATGAGAGGGAAGACTGGAGGTAGGATTTCAGTAGCTGTTGGATTATGTATCCCATGCATGCATGATTTCTTGAAAATTATTTTTTAAAATAAGATTTTCCTATGTAGCTACAATTATAATCATTATCAACTATAGCTAAAAGTGCCACACTTTGCCCACATGTTCTAGGCTTACCAAAGGTCCCCAAAGGGAAAGTTGTGTCCCTTTTGGAACAGCCTGAAGGGATAGGGCAAGGGCCACACCTAACATCATCAACCTCCTGCAAGAGCAGGGCTATTGCTAAACACGTCTGAGTTGAAAGCTGTTCGTTAGACCCAGTCTTTCCACCAACATATTTTAAACAGAGAGTGTGGGTTCATGTCCTGGAGTCCCGACAGCCACCATGCCAATGACTACGGCATCAGGTCAAAGTGCAAACGTGGAGGCTACAAAAGCCATCATTGCAACTCAACAAACACACTGCCGAGTGTATCACTGACCCCACAGCGACGTCCCACTCCTAAGCCCCACGTTTCTGAATCCAAGAGTCTGTTCAAGTGAAGCCGCCCAGAGGGTGCAGTGGTAAGAGTCTGCTGCCAGGGCAGGTGATGCGGGCTTGATCCTGGGTGGGAAAGAGTCCCTGAAGCAGGAAATGCCAACCCACTCCAGTATTCTTGCCTGGGAAATCTCATGAACAGAGGAGATTGGTAGGCTGCAGTCCATGTGTCTCAGAGAGTCTGAGCAAACACACACATCTGTTCAACCAAACTGAGAACCCACTCTGCTTGGAGATGTTGTAAATGAATTCTAAATCATCAAGTGGTGAACTTAAAATGCTTCATTTTGCAACAAATTGGTCTAGAAATGGAAGTGGAAACATTAGCCCTACATATATCTTTCAATATGTTTTATACATACTGATATATATGTATATGATCTATATCTGTATGTATATACAGTGTATTGTGGTTAGGCTTACCGGGGTGAATTGGAATCTCAGTTCCACCACAAACTGAGTGACTCTCAGTTCAGTTCAGTTCAGTCACTCAGTCATGTCCGACTCTTTGCGACCCCATGAATCGCAGTATGCAGGCCTCTCTGTCCATCACCAACTCCCAGAGTTCACTCAGACTCACGTCCATCGAGTCAGTGATGCCATCCAGCCATCTCATCCTCTGTCGTCCCCTTCTCCTCCTGCCCCCAATCCCTCCCAGCATCAGAGTCTTTTCCAATGAGTCAACTCTTTGCATGAGGTGGCCTCTAGGCAACTTAATATCTTTGCACTTCAATTTCATCTTCTGTAACATGGGCATAATGACACCTATCTTTAATGGTGATTTATTTAGGTTTTAAATAGTATGTCTAGAAAGAAAGCTCAGCCCAGTGCCTGCCATAGGGTGGCTTAATGAATAACAGCTAGGGAGATAAAGCGCAGCTGTTTCCAGCTCAGTGAATGAACCGCAGTCTTATGAATCCAGGTCAGATTACGCCATTATTTTAGTTTGCTCAAGAAAAAGACTGCTTAGCTCTCCTCTTTTCTCTCTTTAAAAAAATCTACACAACCACAGCATTAAGAAATCATACATGTTCTATAAAATCAGCCAGCAGTAGCTTCTTAGCTTCAGACCCAGAGAGTGTGAGATGGGGAGTCCATGACAGAGCACTAGAAATGGATCAGGAGGACAATATTATCTTTCTGGGGCAGTTATGAAATCCTGGATGGACGGGGTTTGGAAGAGATGACTTCTGAGACTTAAAATCCTGATTGCTTAATACTTCATTAGAGAAGTTTAGCTCCCTGGTCTTGCCAAGAGTCACAGAACATCCGTGGAGGAAAGGACTATGCAAAACCATGTCAAGTCACAAGGGAGGAAGCCGGGGTCCACTGAGGGCAGACTTGTCTTGAGCTGCTTAGTGAGCAAGGACCAAACCCAGAACCAGGAGCCAAGCCTGCAGATGCCCACAGCAGGCCTGCCTGTCCAGCACCCCAACTGTTCCTGGAGACCATGGGAGACCATGGGTATAATTCTGGGTAATGGTTATGACTTGTTCAATTTTTAACTTCCCCTAAAATGAACCCCAATGGAAAACACTCAGCCCTCCCAAGTGCTGTATAATTTCTGCAAAGGAAACTAATATGAAAATTTTATTTCATGGAAGTGGGAGGACTGTATAAGCAGTAAGCAGTGTCTCAAAACTGGAGCTTCTTTAGATAGCTGAATGAAACAATTTGGCTCTTCTTAAGATGCTTATCTTTCCACGAGGGCATGAAAATTAAAAGTTGGAAAGCTCAACACCTTTGTAAAGAGTTTATTACCGACACTTTTCACAGGATACAATGGCTGTGTTCTTTTCTTCAAAGCACAGATATGACTACTTTTTTCTTCAAGTCTCCCTTGGTTATTAAATAGCTTCCTATAACTTTTGGTTATCAAATACCTTAACTCTCATATCTGCAACCTTGGGCTATTGAGAGGAAAACAGAATTATAGTTTATGAGTTTTTATAAAAGGCATGGACATTCAAAATGATGTTTGTTATCTCTAGCAGAATTTATACTTTAAAGCAGACTCTTCTGGTTATTCCTCACAATTAACCAGAAAAGCGGAAGCCTCGGCAGGGATGTGGGTTCTGGATTCCTGAGCATGAAAAGTTTTCCTTTTGCTTTCACATCACTATGTCATTTCCCTCAAGGAAGAGCTGATCATTTCTATTTCAAGCAAAGAAATATTTGATGGCTAGGGAGCATGTACACTGTGTCTCCGAGACTCTAGCCGGCTGTCAAGTAAAAGGGCATGGAAGTTTATGCAATAGGGAAAATACCAACTCTCGTTTGCCTATGCCTTCAGGAATTTATATTTTGGTGTAAAACACATTGCTTCCAAGGGACAATCTGAACTGTAGCTAATTCATGTGACAAACATCAAGGAGGTAACAAGGAAACGAATTTCATTCAAGAGACCCTGACAGGGAATACAATTATATGTATGCAAGCATGAAGTAGATAAATATGATCTCTGAGAAGTACTCCCAAAGTGTTTTTCTTTTAAAGTATGCTAGTTTATCTCAGAGTCATTCGTAGTCCGCTCTTTCCTCTTCTGGAGTGAGTCTTCTCACCTGAGGGGTCACTGTGTACCGACAAGAACGCCCACGCGTGCTGACGTTGGCTGTGGTTTTAACTGAGGGCTAAGAAAGGGAGTGTGGCTGGCAGTGTGGCATGCGTGTGGATGTCTGTCGCTGTCCTCTCTAAAGCGTTGCTTCTGTGTCTGGTATACTGCTCTGTGGGGCTACATGGTCCAAGCAGACCCAGTGAGTCGGATCTCCAAGCAGTAGGTCTGTTCTAAACTCCTCTTCCACCAACCAACTAACCGCCTTCTGTGAGGATGTTGGCTGGGAATTCCAAGCTCTTTGATCCTTCTTGAAAGAAAGAAAGAAGCTTGGGTCTGTGTGTCTTATTTACCAGGTAATAACAAATAATAAGCTCTAATCTAAAAAAATACAAATAGCCACATATTCTCCATTCTCTTCCATCTGTAAGCTTTCAGGATCTTCACTGATAAGAGCCCTAAGAGACTGGGGATGTAATCTCACAGTGTGGAGCCCGTAGCAATAGGAAGGCCAATTGTATTTAAAATCCAGGATCCAGTAACCAGTGTGAAGAAGTAGCCAACAACTCCAGGAGAGCAGGCTTGTGTGATGACTGTACTGTAATCACTAGCTGAACATCTGATTTCCCCACTATACTGCAAGCTCCAGGAGGTGGGTATAACATCTGTCTTATTCAAGGCTATATCCCCAGGATGGCGAAGTTATTTTTGTAATAGTATCCAGCTCAAGGCTTACTGTGAGGAATCAAGTAAGATCAGTGAATGCAAAGATCTTAGCACAGTGCTTAGAACATACCAGTTATTTAGCAAATATTTTGTTGAATAAAAGTTAATAGAGGAGCACAATGAGAAAGAAAGAAGCTTCTGAAATAAGGTCAAGACTGTCACATTTTATTTGTATAGCAGCCATGAAAGCTGCTATTTACTGAGTGCTTACCATGGGCCAGACTATGGTCCCGTATCTAATGACTGACAGCAATGCAAAGAAATACTCATATCACTATGAAGAAGCTTGAGACCTTTGGAAAATATTGGTAATACTCCTTAGAGGAGGTGCCATTCTAGGGTGTGTGTGCTAAGTCACTTCAGCGGTGTCCAAGTCTTTGCAACACCTTGGACTGCAGCCCACCGGGCTCCTCTGCCCACGGGGATGCTCCAGGTAAGCACACTGGAGGGGGCTGCTGCGCCCGCCTCCAGGGGATCTTCCCGACCCGGGGATCAAGCCTGCGCCTCCTGCATGTCCTGCACTGGCAGGCAGACTCTACCAGCGCACCACCCGGAAACCCAGAGACCCTAAGGGCTCAGAGCGCGGGGCTCTGCAGCAGGCAGAAGTCAGAGATGCTGGATGTGTGGTCGGGAGGGTGCGGAGAGCCGGGAGCCCGTGAACACGAGTGGGCTTCCCTCAGAGTTCTGTCAAGGGGCCAAAACCTCCGCGGCTGTGAATAGCACTTCCACGACGTTTGTTGACAGCCCAAGTGCAAAGCAGATGTAGGAAGGACTACAGACATTTTCAGCTGAACCAGTTTGGATCTTATTAGCGGGCCTCTGCCTGCCCCGGGCCCCCTGGGGACTGCCGTGGAACCAGCTCTTCACGGAGAGCGCTGAGGCGCCGGAAGCCGGAAGCGCAGGGAAACGCAGCCACGTCACTTCCGCCCGCTCTTGGGTGCCGTCGCCGTCTGAAGCCCCCCGACGCTGTTTTCGGGACAGCTACCTGTGCCGGGGTGTTTGTCATCGCTCACCTGCGGCCTAGCGAGTCGGCGTCGTAAAGCTCTCTGCGTTCTGTTGGGCTGTTATAACAAAACGCCATAGGCTGGGCAGGTGACGACAACAGCAGCTCATGGCGCAGTCCTGGAGCCGGAAGTCTGAGACCAGCGTGTCAGCGGGCAGGGTGAAGGCCTCTTCCAGGCGGCGGACTTCTCACCGTGTCCTCGTGATGGAGGGCCCACAGAACTCGGGGGCATCTGTTTTATACGTGGGCTAATCCCCTCAGAGGAGGCCCACCCTCATCACCCAAGCTCTTCCCAGAAGGCCTGCCTCCTAAAATCATCACTCTGAGCAGTAGGATTTCAGTATATGAATCTGGGCCTCCCTGGTGGCTCAGTGGTAGAGAATCTGCCTGCAGTGCAGGAGACGCAGGAGACGTGGGTTTGATCCCTGGGTCAGGAAGATCCCCCGGAGGAGGAAAGGGCAACCCACTCCGGTATTCTGGCTTGGAGACTCCCATGGACAGGAGCCTGGTGGGCCACAGTCCATGGGGTTGCAAAGAGTCGGACACGACTGAGCACTCTCACACACACACACACATGAATTTGGCGGGGACACACTCAGACCACACACGTGCTTGCATTCCCTCCCTCTTCCTTCTCTTTATCTCTCTTCCTTTTCGTCCTTTTCTCTCTTTCTCAATAGTTTGTAACATGGCATCCAAATTTAAACTTTCAAGTATTTTGACCATTCCTCATGACATGTTAGCATGGTGAAGGGGCAGTCTGACTAATGGATCCACCTTTGACTTGTCCTGTAACCTTAAACATATCACATAGCCTCTCTGAATTTGTTTCTTCATCCATAAATGAGAGGTATTAGAAATATGTGTTTTCTGTATGCTAGGGGGCTAGGCAGAGCTCTTAATAAACATCATCTTATTTAATCCTATCAATCCTGGGAAACAGTTCAGTTCAGTAGCTCAGTCATGTCCGACTCTTTGTGACGCTATGAATCACAGCGCCAGGCCTCCCTGTCCATCACCAACTCCCGGAATTCACTCAGACTCAACGTCCATCGAGTCAGTGATGCCATCCAGCCATCTCATCCTCTGTCGTCCTCTTCTCCTCCTGCCCCCAATCCCTCCCAGCATCAGAGTCTTTTCCAATGAGTCAACTCTTCCCATGAGGTGGCCAAAGTACTGGAGTTGCAGCTTTAGAATCATTCCTTCTGAAGAAATCCCAGGGCTGATCTCCTTCAGGATGGACTGGTTGGATCTCCTTGCAATCCAAGGGACTCTAAAGAGTCTTCTCCAACACCACAGTTTAAAAGCATCAATTCTTCGGCGCTCACTCAGCCTTCTTCACAGTCCAACTCTCACATCCATACATGACCGCAGGAAAAACCATAGCCTTGACTAGATGGACCTTAGTTGGCAAAGTAATGTCTCTGCTTTTGAATATGCTGTCTAGGTTGGTCATAACTTTCCTTCCAAGGAGTAAGCGTCTTTTCATTTCATGGCTGCAGTCACCATCTGCAGTGATTTTGGAGCCCCCAAAATGAAGTCTGACACTGTTTCCACTGTTTCCCCATCTATTTCCCATGAAGTGATGGGACCGGATGCCATGATCTTTGTTTTCTGAACGTTGAGCTTTAAGCCAGCTTTTTCGCTCCCCTCTTTCACTCCATCAGCAGGCTCTTCGGCTCCTCCTCACTCTCTGCCAGGGACAGGTGTGCATCATCACCTTGATTTCTCCCCCAAACTTAAGATTCTTACCCCACAGAGTCAGTGCTTTAAATAAATTACATAATATTTGAAAAATACTTTGTCAACTATGAAACATCAAAAAAATGTTAGCTATGAATTTGCCTAAACAAATCTCAAGACTTATAGCATATAATCCTTCTAATGATGCTTTCTAAGTGGGGAATGAAAGGCAATTTGGGTCTAAAGCTGACATGATCTCCTATAAACCAATGAGTTTTGATAGAAGAAATGAAAACCAAACCAAGCTGAGAAAGACCTAACCACAAGGAATATCCAGAGACTGGGGGGACATGAGCATTCTGAAGTTGCTTAGGAGTCAGATCAACTGTTGACTTTAAACGTTGGAAAATTCCATGGATAGAGGAGCCTGGTCGGCTACAGTCCATGGGGTTACAAAAGAGTCAAGCACGACTTAGCAATTAAATAACAACAACAAGGTTGAAGATAGTGGTGGTGGTGTAGTCACTAAGTCAAGACCAACTCTTGATACCCCATGAACTGTGGCTCACCAGACTCCTCTGCCCATGGAACTCTCCAGGCAAGAATAGAGGAGTGGGCTTCCGTTTCCTTCTCCAGGGGATCTTCCCAGCCCCGGGATCGAACCTGCGTCTCTTGCGCCTCCTGCACTGGCAGGTGAGCTCTCACCGCTAGTGCAGCCTGGGAAGCCAGCTTTCCACGCATCATCATCATCAAGCAACAACATCTACCACGACTGCTAAAGCACTCTCTGGATGGAGTAGGGCTTTCATATAGAGTCTAACTGTAGGGAATCCAAGACAAATAGGGTAAAGATTACTATTATCTTCATTTTTCATGTAAGGAAAATAAGTCTTGATAAGGCTAAGTGATTTCTTCTCTCATTCCCTGCCTCCCTATGTCCTTTTTCCCTTCCTTCTTGCATGAAAAGAAATACCCCCATCAACACCCTGAAATCATTTATCATAACTCTGTTTTCTAAAGCAGTCACTGAACATCATCCATCAAAGATTTCAATAATAGTACTTTAGAGCTAAGATCATGTTCAGGCATCACCATTCAGAAAAAGAAAGCACAAGGTTTTTTGTTTGTTTCAGTGAATATCAGCCTCAAGAAATCCCAAATCTATGCTCTGTGTTCCAATAAAAGCCACAAGGAGACTTCACACATCCACCGATTCAGAAATAAACTAAAACTGCAAAGCAGACCACTGTTCATAGAAACTGCTCCATCAGGGAGCTGAGGTGGGGGTGGCCCAGGCTCAGCAACTGACCAGGAGGAGCCGGAGCTCTCCTCTGAGTGCACAAACCTCCCTTGTGACAAAGTGTCCAGACGAGTGTTTGCGGAAAAGCTCTTGTCATTTTATGAGGAACGGCAGAGGTAATCTGGGAAAATCTCCATGCATTATTAAATGCTTTTTAATTTTAAAGAACTATTATTTATTTGTGGCTATGCCAGCTGGCATGTGGGGCTACAAGGCCCCACCAGGGATCGGACCCTCAGCCTCTGCCACCACATGGCTCCAGCCTCAGTCGAGAAACCGTGCTGCCACGGAGACACGGGGCCTCAGCAGTGACAGGACCCCACAGGGCGGTGGCTGGAGGGAAGCCTGTCTGCCAACACAAGCGATTCTAATGAGAGCAAGGGCCCCCAGCGGGGCCGCTGCACAGTAACGCCACGCAGCCCAGCCCAACACAAGGAAACGCCCGTCAAAATGGAATTTCCTGCGAGGCCTAAGTGTTCCCGTGCCAGCTCTGAGGAACTCAGCACAGGCAGCGGGACTCTGGGCTTCCTAATGAGCTAAAGCAGCTGTTTGTAAAGGGATTAAAATGGGCTGGCCCAGAAAGTTCGTTTAGGTTGGGCCAACCCAACAGAAGAAGAAAAATAAGAAAAGGAGAGAAAGGGTCAGCAAATCTCAGGTCCTCAGCGTTTGGACTGGGAAATGAGGCACATCTAGAGAGGTGTCACGGCAAAAGGTGAATGCGGGCTTCCACGCCCCCGACATTCACCTCGGCTGAGTGTGAAATATCTAGAGAGCACTGGGCTTGCGGAGCGCGTCCTGATTCTCCTCACAGCTCTGCCTTCTGCTCAGACAGGTACGTGTTGCTATTGCTCCCGTTTTATTGGTGAGGAAGGGCAGGATCATAAACGCTGAGTGACTTATTCAAAATTGCAAATTAATGGAAAAGCTGGGGGTTGGCCTGAGTGAAAGTAACACTATCACGCATGGATCCATGCTCCTGGAGCAACTGATCCAGACCAGGGAGGAATCAGTCACCGGTCCCAAGGAAGTTTAACGGGAAAGCTGTTGTCTGTATCCTTTCCATGAAAAGATTTATGATCTCTGTTTGCCACGGACAGGATAACAGATTCTTCAATTTTAGTGACATGAAGAAAGCTGGAGAGAAAGGGAAGGGATAGGCCACTTATAAACAGGGCTGAAGACAAGATCAAGAAGGAGGCTAGCGCCTGACCACTTCCACTGTCTTCTGGGTCAGGACGCTGTCATGGTCAAGAGCTTGGACAGGCTCTATTTCATATTTTAGAAAGAAAAAAGCACTCAAGTTCAGGTTCCCCCATCACTTCCACATCTTTCTTCTATAGAATGATGTCTTAAGGAGACATCATCTATTCCCTTTATTGGATTTTGCAGGCAAACAATAATATTTACAATAACATGTTAATACAGCATTTCCCGTGTGCCAAAAACACTTTACACAGTTTCAATCTATTGACTCCGTTTCCCAGCAGGACTAGGGAGTGGTTACAATTATTACTGCATTTTGCAGATGTAGAAACTGAGGCCCAGAGGATTTAAGACGGATATATCACAGCTCATCAATGGCAGAGCACAGATCTGAACCCACAGCTCATGCTCTTAACTGCTGGGCACAGCAGTAACACATCAGTCTTCTGTCCGCACCAAACACTGGGTAGTGAGTTTGCACACAAGGCTGCATCATCTTCTCCCTTTAAAATCTGAAATGCGGTTGATCTGTAATGTTTTGTTGGTTTCTAGGGTACAGCAAGTGGTTCAGTTATAATACATACATATTCTTTGCCGGATTCTATTCTATCACAGGTTATCACAAGATATGAAGCGTGGTTCCCTGTGATATGTAGCAGGACCTTGCTCTGTGAATCTATTTTATATGTGTGCGTACATGGGCTCCCTAGGTGGTTCAGTGGTAAAGAACTGCCTGCCAGACAGGAAACCTGGGTTTGATCTCTGGGTTGGGAAGATCGCCTGGGGAAGGACATGGCGGCCCACTCCAGGATTCTTGCCTGGGAAACTCCACGGACAGAGGAGCCTGGCAGCTACAGTCCACAGGGTCACAGAGGGAGGGACGTGACTCGGTGCCTAAGCAGCAGCCCCAGCAATGTACAGACACGAATTCCAAACTCCTAAACCGCCCCCTCCACGCCACAGAGAGTCGGGGTCACAGAGGGAGGGGCAGGGCTTGGTGCCTAAGCAGCCCCAGCAGTGTACAGACACGAATTCCAAACTCCTAAACCGCCCCCCTCCACGCCACAGAGAGTCGGGGTCACAGAGGGAGGGGCAGGGCTTGGTGCCTAAGCAGCAGCAGCAGTGTACACACACTAATTCCAAACTCCTAAACCGCCCCCCACTCCACGTCCCCTTTGGTAACCACAGGCTTGTTTTCTACGTCTGAAGCTCTGTTTCTGTAAATAAATTCATTTGCATCATTTTTAAAAATACACACTTATTGGGCTGTGCCAGGTCTTTGCAGCAGTGTAGGAATCTGCACGTGAGATCCAGTTTCCTGACCAGGGATGGAACCCAGGGCCCCCTGCGGTGGGAGCAGAGTCTCAGCCACTAGCCCACCAGAGAAGCCCCTTATGTGTACCGCTGTTTAGATCCATGTGTAAGAGACATCACAGGTGTGTCTTCTCTGCGTGACTCACTTCCCTTAGTGTGACATTCTCTAGGCCCGAGGATGCAGGTTCCTGGTGTTCAGTGCGTCCATATCCACTTCTTATAGCTCTTTTCCTTTAGGATGAAGCATTATCCTAAAGAGAATATATGCCAGACGTATGCCCAAGTCTACTAGTCTTCGTGGCAGCTATTCATAAATTTTATTCCCGTATTAAAAATCTCTAAGTAACCTTGCTTCATTTTCTGTGCATTGATATTCAGATAAATATTGGAAGTGTGGTATTTACCACCTCACATTAAAAAAATAAATTATGCATCTTCTCATTTCTACCCGTTTGTATCAGGGGTCTATACGCTCACAGGCCAATCTGATTGACTCTTGTTTGTACGGCTGACATTCTAAGAAGGAATGTGTCATAAAGACTGTATATGACCAGCAAAGCCTACAGGATTTACTATTTAGCCATTTATAGGGAAAAAAATTTGCTGACTCCATATGTTACATAATGTCTAAAGTTTATCAGAGAAAAATGTTTTATATTTTCCTTTGAGCCTTTTGCTTTGTCCACGATTAAAGTTAAGTCCTCTTCGTCTGATTAGCTCATTCTGAGGAAAGAAATCAAAAGAGGTCACAGGCTTGATGGCAGCAACATGAGTGGTTCTGGAGCTGGCTTGCACAAGTGAGCGTGAGCACCTTTTCCCAAGACATCACTGGGTGGACTCAGCCATGGTGAGGGTGTCTACACCATGGAAACTGGCAAACACTGTCAGTTTTACCAAACCATATGGGACAGAATACATGAAAATACATGAAGTAACTCTGCATTCTCTAGAAGTATCGTGGGGTCAGGACTGAAGTTTAGTTTGTACAGGAGACGCAGAGGCGACCATAGTTTTGTTTTCTTTTATACAATTGAGGACGTAAGATTCACAAAACCCAAGGATCCACAGGGCAGGCGAGGTAGACACAGGTGAGCGGGCTGCATGGAAGCAGCAGGAATGGGGCTCCCAGGCAGTCCAGCGGTTTAGACTCTGAATTCCCACCACAGGGGCTGCAGGTTCGACCCCTGGTCAGGGAACTAAGATCCCACATGCCACGTGGTTTGGCCAAAAAGAGAGACAAAAAGAGAAAGAAAAGAAAAACAGGAGGAAATGCCAGGGCCTATGGAAACAAGGAAACAAAATCAAAGGCATTTGATTAAAAAAAGTCAAGCCTCTTCCAGCCAAGCAGAACACTGCCTGCCAATTTATGGCCGCTGGCTCAAGGGAGAGCACTTTGAGGCATAAACTGTGCCTTTAAAAACCCCTCTCCTCTGTCTCCTAGGCACTGCATTATGTTGGTTTAAAAAGCAGTAAAAAGGACTTTCACGAGATATAAGGAAAAGTGCACCGACTCAGATTACCAGGCAATGGATATGTTACTGAGAGAGGTGAACAGCTCGCCTGCTCTGGAGGATATCTCCAGCTGAAAGCATCACATCCATCTGAGGCCATATATGTTCCTACAGACCAGAGGCACTGATGGACAGGTGCCCCGAGCACCCTGCCCGACGGCGTGACTCCTAGCCCAGCTTCCCCCACATCATTCCAACGTCTGTTAACTATTCAGGCCACACAGGTGGCATTTCATTCAGCTGTCTCTTTCAGGAGCTTTAAAAGATCCCCAGACAGACTGGAAGCATGGATCTGCCTTTCAGAGTAAAAAAAAAAATCCTTTTTCTTTCTGGAAGTGAAAAGACGGATGGGTATTGCCTTCCCTGAAGGCAAATGCAAAGCAATGCATTTGGGGAAAAGATGACAACCACCCAGGAAGGATGCCAACCTGGACTTTGCGGTCACGGAAGAGCGTGGAGGAAGCGAGGAGGCGCACCCTAAAGCCGCCACACCAGACTGAGCCTAGCAAACCATCTGCTCGGTTCCTGCCCCCGCCATGGGCATTTCACCCATTATGTGTTATCATCAGAGAATCCCGGGCAGGCTTCCCTGGTGGTTCGGTGGTTCAGTGGTCCAGTGGTTAAAAATCCACCCTCCAAAGCAGACGACAGAGGTTTGATCCCTGGTCTGGAAAGATTCCTCAGGCTGCTGTGCAAGAGAAGGCCCATGTACAGCAAGGGAGACCCAGCACAGCCAAAAATAAAAAATAGAAATAAATTAATTTAAAAAAAAGTTGTCACTAAAATGGCTTAAAATAATGGTTAAAAAGCCTTTTCTGTTTATTTTTACTACTGCTGTGGACTGAGTATTTGGGTCCTTGAAATTCATGTTGAGATGCTAATTGCTAGGGTGACAATTTAAGAGGTGGGGCCTTTGGAAGGTGCCCCATCCTCAGGAAGGACATTCAGTTCAGTTCAGTTGCTCAGTCGTGTCCAACTCTTTGCGACCCCATGAATCACAGCACACCAGGCCTCCCTGTCCATCACGAACTCCTGGAGTTCACTCAAACTCATGTGCATCAAGTCGGTGATGCCATCCAGCCATCTCATCCTCTGTCGTCCCCTTCTCCTCCTGCCCCCAATCCCTCCCAGCATCAGAGTCTTTTCCAATGAGTCAACTCTTCACATCAGGTGGCCAAAGTATTGGAGTTTCAACCTCAGCATCAGTCCTTCCAATGAACACCTAGGACTGGTCTCCTTTAGAATGGACTGGTTGGATCTCTCTGCAGTACAAGGGACTCTCAAGAGGCTTCTCCAACACCACAGTTCAAAAGCATCAATTGTGTGGTGCTCAGCTTTCTTCAAAGTCCAACTCTCACATCCATACATGACACAAGAAAAACCATAGCCTTGACTAGACGGACCTTTGTTGGCAAAGTAATGTCTCTGCTTTTTAATATGCTGTCTAGGTTGGTCATAACTTTCCTTCCCAGGAGTAAGCGTCTTTTAATTTCATGGCTGCAGTCACCATCTGCAGTGATTCTGGAGCCCAAAAAATAAAGTCTGACACTGTTTCTCCATCTATTTTCCATGAAGTGATGGGACTAGATGCCATGATCTTCATTTTCTGAAAGTTGAGCTTTAAGCCAACTTTTTCTCACTCTCCTCTTTCACTTTCATCAAGAGGCTTTTAGTGTTCTTATAAAGAGGCCCAAGAACGCTCCCTTGACAGCGTGAGGATGCTGTGAGGACAACCAGCTGTGAACAGGAGGTGGGCGCTCACCCGATACGGAAAGCACCAGCGCGTTTAACTCGGACTTCCCGGCCTCCAGAACTGTGGGAGGCTATAAGCCACTTGGTCTATGGTGCTTTTTTGGTTTTGTTGTTATAGTAGTATATGTTTTTATTTTTGCTTTTTTTTAAACACAGCAATTCCTTTATTTCTTTTTATCATCTTTTCTTTCCTCCTTTTAAAAAAAAATGTTTTATTTTGTACTGGGGTATAGCCGATTAACAATGTTGTGACAGTTTCAGGTGAACATCAGGGGAACTCAGCCACACATAAGCATGTATCCTGCAAACTCCCCTCCCACCCCGGCTGCCACATAATATTGAGCAGAGTTCCCTGCGCTTACAGGAGGTCCTTGTTGGCTGTCCATTTAAAATATGGCAGCGTGTATACATGCTTTTGAATAGACTAAGAGAACGATCAAAAGTTACTTACAGAGGCTAAAGGCCCTTGAGTATATGCACAAGCAGGTTACAGACTTACTCTGCTGAGCAAGGGTGACAGCTCATCTTTTGCAGACAGTAGAGGAAGCTTTGGGTTCTTAAATGTAAGGTCAAAAACACGAAGGGCCAAAATTACTGATGAGAAATGTTTCAAGGTATCTAGCATGGTATTATGCATATAAACTTTTAAAGTAATTCCTGCGCACAGTCAAAACCTCAAACCCACAGAACTCCTAAAGGAAAGGTCAAAAGTTCTACAGTCAGAAGCTAAGAACAGAACCAGCATTCTTTTGGGGTAACTATCAGAACTTCAGCTGTTCTTAGAAGACAGCTAGCATCAGACATGTTCTTACTTGCTGGGTTGCTGGCCATTCCATTAATTTAACTCTTGTTTTTCTCTTGTGAGTATTAAAAAGGATTTGGAGTTAGCAATTTGCTCTGGCACCTTTGGGTTCTAAGTCAGTGACCATACTATGGAAACAGGGATTCTTCTTTGTTGGTCTTTCTGCTCAATCGTCTTGCAAAGAAACCTCTGATTAGCAGGGACAAAGTATGTGAGGACCAGCCCAATGAAGCTTACTCTTCAAAGGGCACATATCTTAAAATGACACTGAGGGTCTGTGTTTCATTGTCACTTGGAGTCCAGAAATCGCATGGAACACAGAGGCAATGGCAAACAAGCGCTGGACACCGTTTCTTCGGCTTGTTGATCAGTGGTCCTGATACCTGGCTGGCATCACTCTAGTTAACTGAGGTCTGTAATGCAAGCAGGGGTAATCTGACCATGTTGACAGAATGCCGAGGGAAGGCTCCCGCAAAGGTCTGTGTCGTGAAGGAAGCTGAAAACCTCACGGAGGTGATTTGCAGCAATGGTCCAAGTGTTAATTCTCTACCTCTTGATAAAGTAAGACCCTCTTGCAACCCATGAGTAAAACATTCAATCAACAGCAGCTAGTCTAGAAACTGAGGGACTATGGGAAGGGTGGGATGTTGTGGATGTCACTGTTACTGGATTGGCAGATGGTGCTTGACTGCGTGTCTCAGGTTAAAGCACCGGGCACAGTGCCATCATGCCACTGGGCCAAGGAAAGAAAATGCTGCGCTTTTTCATTTGGCCCGAAATCCCTCCTAAGAAACTAATGTGCTGGGGAACGTGTCTTCACCTCCATTTATTTCTGATTTCATTAGGAAGAGAATTTGATTAACCTTTGGAAGAAGGTGAGCCTACTAAAAATTAACTGGTACCCCCTACTTCCTCCTAAAAGCCGACAAATTCACATATGCCAAGATGAATACTAATACCATAACTCTATGGGATAGAAGGGCTCTGTTGATCCTATTTATACAGACTCTGAGCTGTGTGAGAAGGTGATCAGGAACTGTTGTCTGTCTGGGTCCCTCTGCCAGCCTTGGAGGGACGGATCCTTCATACCACCCCCTGCCCCCAGCTAAGCTTCTCAGTGGCTCTTAACATATTTGACGGAGCACAAGTTCTTAATATATTTGATGCAGCGTTTTACCAGTAAATATAACATATTGTTATAACTGATGTAACTGGGTATAACATTTTCCTTTTATTTTAACATTCTATTATTAGATTTTAGTGTTGGTAGTCTTTCCAGAACAAATGAAACTTTGAATAGATGCCACACGTAGATTGACTGGGGGCATATCTTAGCCTTCTAAATTCAAAACGAGGGCAAGCAGCCAGTGGAAGTCATAAATGCGTCTGCTGCCCCCTTTTCTGTCTGAAGCATCCAGTATTAGTGTCATGTTTAAAACAAAGAATTAAAATACTAGAATATCATTGCTTTAAACCCATTTATTCCAAGGCCTTCAGTTTTCTGATATACCCTTTTAAAAATTATCCAAATAAAATGCGTAGTATTCCGATTACAACTCCTTGCCCCAAGGCCGCTCTGCGCCTCTAGGTGTCCTGGGAGACTGACCCTGTGAATCCCCTTGCCCTGCGACCTTGCCCTACGACCTGTGTTGCTTCGGTCTGAGAGCAAGGCAGGAGGACAAAGACGGAAGAAGAGGTCTGAGTGGTCACTTTAAGAGCTCTCCACCCGCATTCAGCCCCGACCTTGGCGGCGGCGGCTGCAGGCCAGCTCGGAGGCCCCTGTGCGGCCCGCGGCCGGCGCCCCAGCCAGGGCTCTGAGCCCCACGCCTGCGGCCCCGGGGCCCTCAGCCCGGCTGTCCGGAGCCGGCCACGCTTCTGCGTCCTCTGTGTCCTCCCACCGCCTCCGGGTCCTCCGCGGCCCCCAGGACTGCCCAGCACAGCCCGGCCCAGGGACACACGGAGGTGCAGCCTCCCGGACCTTCAGGGCCACACTTTCCCGCCACCATCCGCCCGGATCCCTTCTCGGGCTTCACTCTCAGGCACTCGCCCATCACAGCGGCGGCCAGTGTAAGGGAGGCTTGAGAAAGAGGGAGGCGGCCTCCTGCAGAGAGCATAGCGGGAAACAAGTTAAAGTTAATCTTAGACTGGACGGAATGCCTCAGCCTGCCACCCCAGACAGAAGTGCCCTCCGCAGGCTTCTGAAGCCTTGTAGCTGCCCTGCACCGGCTTCCTCTCCCGCCTCCCCAGTCCTTCACCCCTCTCATTCCCGCCCCTCCTGCAGGAGTTTCCCAGGGACCAGCGCCTCCGTCCTGTCTGCTCTCTGTGTCAGTCTTATCCTTAACAACCCTTCTGAGGGTCGAGCCCAAGGGGTGGCAGACTATGGCCCCAGGAGTCAAATCAACCATGTTTGAGAATGTTTTGCTAGAGCACAGCCACAGGCCTTCACCATGGGCTTCAGCGGCTGCAACAGAGGCTTTCCAGCCCACAAAGCCCAAAATATTCACTACCTGACCCTTTACAGAAAAAGGTTTCCACCCCCTGGGTCTAGCCTTTCTCACCTAAAAGGTCAAGCAGGTATTTTCCGAAATAAAAGTTGCAGTCTTAAGATTAATTTTCCCATCTGTCAGGTTGTCAACCAAAATAAGTAGCTGGCTTTTAAAAAGATGATTTTCTTTTTTATTACTCAGTATCATGGATATTCAGTGCTAGTGAAGAGTAGAGAAATGGCATTTCTTATATTCAGACTGTAGACCTTTCTGAGGACAGTTTAATCTTGAATATATGCAGAGCTTTTAGCCCAATAAATGCCTGTTACTTTTATTAATTCATCCTAAGGAAATCAGTATTGGATAAGGATTCAGCCTACGAGAGTGTCGACATGGACAGTGTATAAAAGGTAGGTAGAAAGCAACATAAAAAGACAACAAGCCTGGCACATTTACTCCAGGAACTGTCTGGGGCGATGAAGAGCATCGTGCCAATCATTTGCTGTCTGGAGCTCCCTGGCGGCCGAGTGGGTAGGGCTTCCGGCTGCTGCGACCCAGGTTCAGTCCTGGTCAGGGAACTGAGTTCCCACAAGCCTCGAGTCATCAGCAAAACAAAAGAAAAAGGAAAGAAAGTTGTTTTTCAACCAGTGAGATCCATGTTGTATTTTCAAGTAAAAACGGCAGAATAATATACCAAATTTTCAACATGTTTGTCTCCGAGTGGAGAGGAAAAAAGTGATTATTTTTTCCATTTTTTCTATTCCCTCCCCCAAAATATGTTTTACACATTACTAGGCATAGATCATCTCCTTGATGAGATCTTAAATAGACTTCTTCGCCAGAGCTTAACTGTCTGATGCCTGCTGAAGAGTACCCTGTGACTTCTCTAATCAACCCAAACCTCTCACCCCGCTTCCTGCTCTGCACAGGCCTTCTCTCAGATAAGTTACATTCTGACTCTATTCAGACAAGTTCTGCTGTAGCAACAGTCGACATCCTGTCCATTCTAATGGATGTGAAGATGCCTGCATTCTCTGTTTTAGATCAGGGAGTTGTTTGTTTGGGAGTGGGTTTTTCTCCCCCTCCTTTTCAACTGGCTCTAAAAATATATCCATCCACAAAAATTAGAGCTGATGGAATAAAAAAAATATTTTGGTCCTCATCCTTCCGCCGTCTGGGAACCGTGGTCTGGAAATTCAGTACAAAGGATCTGTTTTGTGAAGCATCTGGCGCATACAGGAATTGCAAAGATGAGAGGGGAAGAAGGATGGTCAAGGGATACGGTGTCTGGGAAAGTCAGATTCCTGCATCAGGGGCCACAGGACCACTCTGGAGCTGCCCAGAGACGGGGAGGCAGCTTACTGCTCGTCAAGACAGAGAATTCCAAAGGAAAGTAAAATACAAAAATTTCTTCCGAGGCAATGTCATTAACACTTAAGTGCCCAGCAGAAGGCCAGCGTGGCACTAATGCCAGACGCTTACTCACTGAAGGCAGGGCTCTGGCTTCATAAGCCCAGTGCAGTGGAAATAGCCCAGGCTTTGGAGGCAGACAGACCCAAGCATTGGGCGTCCTCAGCCCTCTGACCTCACAGCTGTGGGCCTTTGAGGAAGTCGTTTGCATCCCTCTGGGCCTCATTTCCCTCTTCTAAAAATAAAAGAAATAATACTACCAACCCTTCAGCAATTTCATCACTGTTAGTAATTATATGTGTAAAGGGCAGGCCAGTGCCTGGCACCCAGAAAGGAAATGGTAAAGGGTGGCTACTTCACAACAGTTGAAATGTTAAGTAATACAAATATGATTTCAAACTCTGATCATACTCATCATAATCTTCAAGTTTGCCTGCTTTCTCAAGCTCTGAATCAGAGGACAGTCTGAAAAACTTTAGAAGACAGCCCCTCGGGGGTTTGTTAGGAGGTCTGGGTCAGATCCTATTTCTCGCTATTTTTTCCAACCTGCTTTTCTCAACTTTAAAAATTAACTGCTAGGGCAAACCTTCCAACAGTCCAAGGGCTAAAGATGAAAATAAAAGAGAAAGGAAAGCCATCTCCTTTCTCTTCATGCATTTGCAGAATCTTGACGTGAGCAAGGCCGTCGTGACTAGTTCCTATATCACCTGCTAACAGTTGACCAGACTGCTTACCAAGAAGCGAAAGCACTCTCTTTTTAGGACTATTTAGATTTACTGATTTTCTACGTACAGGAGTTGTTCACTGTATTCAGTACACTGAACACATGCATTCCATGTACGTGAAAGTCAAAAGTTTGTGAAAGTATTTGTCACTCAGTCTTGTCTGACTCCTGGCAATCCTATGGACTATAGCCCACAGGGCGCCTCTGTCTGCAGAATTCTCCAGGCAAGAACACTGGAGTGAGGCCAAGCGCCTCTCCAGGGTATCTTCCTGACCCCGGGATTGAACTGAGGCAGATTCCTCACCGTCTAAGCCACCAGGGAAACTCCTTCCATGCACACCACGTATGAGCTGCTGCGGCCTGTCTTTGTGTGCCTGCCGGTTTTCTTCCTTCTGCTTCTCTGGTGGTGCCTTGTGGTTGGTTGTGTGTACGTTATGAAGAGGCCCCTGTCTTGTGGTTTGCCTGTGAGTCTCTTGGTTACTAGGAAAGTCTAGTGGAAAATGTTGATAAAGGTTTGCAATGAAGGAAACGGAAACAGACTTAGAGGTTAGGAGCTAGCTGTCTCTCTCATCTTTACCTCTCCCCTGAAAGCCCAGTTCGCTGGGGTCTAGCACCTGTAACACTCGGATTGGCTTGACATACTTCCCTGGGGGCTCAGATTGTAAATAACCTGCCTGCAATGTGGGAGACCTGGGTTCAGTCCCAGGGTGGGAAGACCCCCTGGAGAAGGAAATGGCAACCCACTGCAGTATTCTTGCCTAGAGAGTCCCATGGACAGAGGAGCCTGGTGGGCGACAGTTCATGGGGTCGCAGAGAGTTGGACACAACTGAGCAACTAACACACAACACACACATTATTACGGAAGAGTCTCTGCTGGTCTAGAGTCCCTGTCTGCTAAAGCGCCCATCTGTGAGCTAACCTAACTCCCTAGGAGTCCATTCTGTTTCTTCTTTGGGTGAACAGACCACTCAAATCTTTGCATTAAAGATGTCACCTGATTCTTCCCAAGCTTTAAAGACTTCACTTTGTTAATTTCTAGCAATCATGCGATGTGGCTAGAGATTTCCACTTTCAATTTTTCAACAGAATAATCATAACAATGATTATTTTCATATTAAAAAGTCTTACCCCTGGTGGTCCACTGGCTTGGACTCCGTGCTCCCAATGCAGGGGACCTGGGTTCCAACCCTGGTCAGGGAGCTGGACCCCACACGCAACGAGTGAGCCTGCCACCAATAAGGGCCCATACGCCGCAGCAAAGACCAAAGTTCCCTCGGGCTGCAGCCAAGATCCAGCACAGCCAAATAAACAAGCTATCTTAAAATAAAAGTGTCAAGAAAGCTCATGCTATCTTTCAAGGCCGGGCCTCTCTACCAGGCACAAATTACTCCATCACTTAGGCTAATAATTCTACCTTCCTTCCTTCCTTATTTTCTGTTCATCCTTTCCTGCCTCTTCATTTATGCACTCATCGAGGGGCACACACAGAGACAGCGTGCTCTCTAGCTCCTAAAACAGTGCCAGACCCACCATGAGCCTCCAGTGTGTTCGGTTAGAACGGATGGAACACGGATAAATAGACTCCTCCGCTCACACGGCCAGCTGCTCTGTCATCACCCCTCAGCAATACTATGGCAGAGACTATACCCCACAGAATCATTAGTAATGCAAAGCACTGTTTTTATTGTTTATTACCATCATTTTTATGAGTTTTCTTCACAAAGATATTATGACTCATATATATGATAGGGTGGCACCAACTTGGGGATGGGACTGGTGATGGAGTAGGAAAGACAGATAGCAACCTACCCTCGTTCTCTTGGACTTCACAGCTTTATGACAGCGAGGGCCACCTCGCAGATAATCACACAAGCTATAAAGTCTTTACATGTTCTGCGGTGGAGAAGCGTAAGGATGTCTGAGAACATGCAGTGGGAGACCACACCTTGTACAAGAAGAAACAGGGAGCTGGGCCAGCTCAGAGCTGGGTGCCTTGAGTTAGTTGGGACTTGAAGGGTGGTGACCAGAGCTTGTCACAGGGAAATTAAGACCTAGGCAGAGAGACGGCATGTAGGAAGACCCAAGGTAACCAAAAAAAAAAAAAAAAAAAAAAAAGCACATGTGGGAAGTGTGCAAGGCCTTGGAAGGAATGTTGTAAACAGCAGCTGATGATGGAAAGGGCTGGAAATCAAGGAATGTTTAGAGGTGGCATTAGCAGGACTCGATAATAAAAGTACAGGAAAGGGTAGAGAAAGAAGAATTAAGACTGGGCTCAGGATTCTGGCCTTAGTAACTGAGTGGCTTTATCTTTAACTCATTTGTTTTAGAAGCTGAATTCACTATTAAAAGCATGACTTTGCTGACAAAGGTCCATATAGTCAAGGCTATGGTTCTTCCAGTAGTCATGTATGGATGTGCAAGTTGGACTGTGAAGAAAGCTGAGCTGTGAAGAATTGATGCTTTTGAACTGTGGTGTTGGAAAAGACTCTTGAGAGTCCCTTGGACCTCAAGGAGATCCAACCAGTCCATTCTGAAGGAGATCAGCCCTGGGTGTTCATTGGAAGGACTGATGCTGAAGCTGAAACTCCAATACTTGAGCCACCTGATGCGAAGAGCTGACTCATTGGAAAAGACCCTGATGCTGGGAAAGATTGAAGGAAAAAGGAGAAGGGGACAACAGAGGATGAGGTGGTTAGCATCAGCTACTCAGTGGACATGAATTTAAGCAAATTCTGGGAGACAGCAGAGGACAGAGGAGTCTGCCCTGCTGCAGGCCATGGGATCGCAAAGGGTTGGACATGACTTATTGACTGAACAACAACTGTCACCTTCGGGGAGAAGGTGTTGCCGAGAGAAGGAGGCTGTCAACAGGCCCACAGCTCTCAGCTGACCCAGCAAAGTCCGCCATGATCTGGCCTTTCTCTTTCTCTCCAGGAAACGACATTTTCTTGCTTCAGGAAAACCTCACAGCTGCCCTGGCAGCTCATGCATTTGCCTGGCTTCCCTTTTCTAGCCCCCTCTGCATGGGATGCCCACCCACTGCTTGCCACCTAATTAACACTTCAGCTTTTAACAACACTGAGTCACTTCCTCTCTGACACTTCTCAAAATAGGGCTGACACCTTCCTTCTTCATTCCCCACCGCACCCTACAGCAGCATTTTCAAACTGGGGAGGCAGCCAGGCGCATATGTGCAAAAGAAGGCCACTTGCATCTCTGCCCGCCTGCACTGTGTGCAGGTTTGGGGGAGCTGTGGCTCTGCACCGGCCGTCCCCAAGCGAGAGGTCGGACGTGGAATCAGGCTCATGTTCCCAGCTCTGAGAAACTCAAAAGCAGCTCAGAATCTGTGGAGGGTGCATGTGCCTATGAGAGCTGAGTGGGTGGGCAGGTGTGTGTGACCTCCCGATTTTTCACAAAACAACTTGTTATACTCTGACCAGGTGTGTGTGGCCTCCCGATTTCTCACAAGACGACGTGTTATTCTCTGAGCAGGTGTGTGTAATCTCCTGATTTCTCACGAAACGGCTTGCGACGCTCTGAGGTCGTGTGAACATGCCAGTCGTGTGAGCTCTGCTCCACGCGCGTCATCTTCACTGCGTCTGTTCAGTGTCTCCCGATCATCTTGGTTACGTGGACACGCCTCCTGAGTCTGCACCCGAGTTCCCTGGAGCCCAGCACCACGGTGCGTCCGTTCACTCCGCCTCCCGCAGCAGTGTCCCAGGCCTCTGTGATCCCCGGGGCTGAGCTCGTGTCTGTCACACAGCAGGAACTCAACAAATATTTTGAACTAATGCATTTCTATGGCTAATCATTCTACAGAGATTGACTAAGTATCCACAGTGTGAAATGACTTGCTGTGTTCCGAACTTCCCCAGTACCAACAGGCTTGCTTGAAATTTCTTCACCAGGGATGAATCTATTGGGCTGGTTTCTCAAGGTGTCACCTTACAGAGGTAACATGAGGAGTGCTTATCCTTCGTTGATCGAAATCGAATTCATCTCTTCACATTCACTCTCTCCTAAATCACTGTCCTCAGATGCTGGTCACCGCACTCTGACTCGTGATAATGCTGCCAATCCAGTGTGTAAAGTGCTCTCTGACCCCTGGAAGAAAGATGCTGCAGGAAGGGAATTGATTATAAAATAATTGAATACACCAGGGTGTATCTGGCCTTCTGTTTAAATGGAACTGACTCACTAAGGGTCACGAATGCTCATTTGTTCAGAGGAGGATGCTGAGCAATAAGGAGGAGTGGAAGAGACATTTCCATCTGTCAGGAGGTGTCAGGTGGAAAACGAAGGGCTGGCTTCCATTCTATAAGCAGAACCAGCTTTTACGCACAAGCAAAGGGGACTGTGACTTAAGCATGCAGACAGGCTCCTGGAGAATTTAAGAGAGCCCTGTCTGCTTCCTCAAGACATCCCCTCAACCTAAGCTACTATGATTCAGACGCTGAAGACTCAGAGAATTAGCCTGCTGCTTAACATGGCGATCCTGTGTGCTAAGGAGAGGAACCATATTATCTACGGCTGAGGGATCCCAGCTAATAACTCACCCGTCATCATGCACTGTCTGCTCCAGAGAGCAAAGGAGCGGGGCAGATTCGCAGGATGCAGGAGTGCTGATGGAGGGAGATTCGCGTGGAGGCGCGAGACCAGGAGAGGACACTAAGCTATCTCAGGGCAGGAGACGGGGCGGCAGGTGTGGAAAGGGAAGCTCTGAGCTCTGATGAAACCTGCCGGGCTATGACTGTGTGGCCCACGTCACGATGACACCTGGAAAAGCCACACCAGGACACCAGGCACTAATGAGGGAGCTGCAGACTCGACAGCTGGGTAGAAGAGAGGACTGGGGCTGGAGAGTTCAGCAAAGCCACTCTGTGCTATTTCCACTTCTTTCTACCTGGTTCCTTCAGATATTCACACAAATTCATTCTCAAAGCCTAGATTTTTTGGTAAACTTTCGACTTTATACTGGAGCATAGCTGATTAACAATGTTGAGACAGTTTCAGGCAGACAGCACAGGGCCTCAGCCATACACAGACATGTAGCCCTCTCCCCCAGGCTCCCCTCCCACCCGGCTGCCAGTGACCCTGAGCAGGGCCCCCTGTGCTTCCAGTCGGTCCTCCAGGTCGTCCATATATGCCAGTGTTTACCTCCATCCCCAACGTCCCAAATGCCACTCCCCTCACTCTCGCCCTGGGTCTGCTCTCTGTTAAAGGCTAGATCTCACGTGCAAGAAGTCTGTCCTCATCAGGCGTGTCTCTGCCTGCAGAGGCGGCAATATTGTTACTGGCCCTGGAAGCAATGCCTGCCTTCATATCTGGTCCTGGTTTTTCTTCTCCCTCCTGTGGCCCAGTGAACTATTTTACATTAAAAAATAAGTTCTTAAACCAGCAGCTCCATCACTTATTTGATATACCCTCTTAAGGTACTGACTTTTACTCTGTAAGCTTCCATTTGTTTTTCTGGAAGCTGGGGATGATACTAGTATGAGGCTTAAAAAAAGAAACACCCTGCATGAGTCGAGCCCAGTGTCTGCACACAGTGGGTGCCCGATGAATGTCAGCTGTTACGATCAGGTGACTCTTTTGACCCACTCTCTTCCCTTCACCTTGCACGAGCTTAAAGCAGTCGGGCACAAATGGCGTGGCGCATTTGGGATGTTTTGGCAATTTTCACATTATAACCTGCGGCCCACTGTCAGCGATGGTCTTGTATTTTTCTTGCCTGTAAACTTCCCCCAAAACACTATGGATGTATATGTCTCATTAGAAACAACATACAGAGTGAGAAAAGGGTATCAAATTTAAAGAGATAGTTAAGGAGAGCCAAGTCTAACAGAAGAGCACGTTTACTCTGTTCATCAGACAAAACGGTAATGAAAAATCCAATTTGACCTCAGGTCAGGGAACTTGGAGAAGTTAAAGTTCTCAGAAACATAGGTTTAGCAACACACACACACACACACACACACACACGTTATCAAATGTAAAATAAAATAATATTAAATATATATCATTTTTAAAAATCTCATCTCTGAGACAGTGGCAAGTAAGGGACAAGTGGTTGAGCTGGAATTCAAACCCAGGTGAATCCATAGTTTGATCTTTTATTTTTTTAAGATTTTTTTAAAAATGTGACCCATTTTAAAAGTCTTTATTGAATTTGTTGCAATGTTGCTTCTGTTTCATGGCTTGGTTTTTTGGCCACAAGGCCTGTGAGACCTAAGCCCCCCGACCAGGGGTGGAACCCACAGCTCTCGCACCAGAAGGTGAGGACGACCACGGGGGCGCCGAGGAAGCCCCCACGCCTGCCCCGGAGAGCGAGGTGCGCTGCCCCCACGGCGAGCCGCTCTCGGAGAAGTCGGTGGCATTCCGGACTGGCTGGCCTTCCATTTCTCAATCCTCCAAGTCAGCAAGAGTCTAGGGCTCCTAACATGCGCATCTCACAATTAGCCCCTGCTCCCCGCAGCCTCAGCATCACTTCCATTTCCTCACTTTGGTTTCATGGAAACACTCAACACTCCTGACATGAACACATCTATTCATGTATTTGCTTTCTGCTTCTTTCACCAGGATGTAAACTCCACAAGGCCAAGAACTTGATGTCGGTCACAGCCAGTACCTGGAACTGAACACTAATCACAGAAAAGAACAAATATTACTTTATTCAGTGGATGGACAGATGGGTGTGGATGGGTGTGGATGGACAGATGGGTGTGGATGGATATGGATGGACAGATGGGTGTGGATGAACAGATGGATGTGGATGGATGGATAAGGTGGTAAAGATGGATTCAGTTTGGTGCAGGATATCCACTTGGGTAATGATGTAGGGAAATTTCAGAGGTATTCATTTACAGAGCAAGCTTCGGGGATGCTAAATTGCCCTTTTCTGAATGGCAGAAGGTAAGTATTAGAAAGTAAAGGGAATTAAATCTGGAAAATTAAGCTAGAGCCCAAATCTGGAGAGATTCAAATGCCAAGACATTAACCCAGAGTAGTGATACAAGAACCATCTTCCTTCAGTTGAGCTGAACAAGTTGGGCTGGCACTCCCAGGAAAGCCCCAGAAAAGAATCATCTCTACCTTTAGGGTCTCTAATAGCTGACCTGGATGGAATTCAAGTTCCGTCCAATTCCCTAGCTTGGGATAATAGAGCTTTTATTTCCTTCAGGACAATTGGCCCAAGGCCTCAGCTAGAACAAGAGAAAACCTCCTGGTACATTCCCAGAGGCCTAACCACAGAGATTGAAATCTGAAGCCTGCAGGAAAGAGAAATTGAAGCCCCAGGGTCCAATCTGTGCCTGCCAATTTATTTTTTTTCCTTTTCCAGGTTAGAAAAAGTCTCGTCTCTTTCTCCATAGACAAACCATAGAGGATTGGGTGTCCCTTACCTGTGGGATGTCAGGAATTAAGGCAACAGTCATGATGCCAATAACAACAGCTATCATTTATTGGGGGGTCGTCTTGCTTCCCTGGTGGTTCAGATGGTAGAGAATCCTTCTGCAATGTGGGAGACTGGGATTCGATCCCTAGTTGGAAGATCCCCTGGAGAAGGGGATGGCAACCCACTCCAGTATTGCTGCCTGGCAAATCCTGTGGACAGAGGAGCCTGGTGGGCATTTATTTGGGTGCCTACTGAAATGCCAGACCTGGGGCTATTAGGTATTAGTCCAAAGTCCTCATGAGAACACTTTGTGCAAAAGGCTGAGTCCCTTTCTCAAGGTCACAGTCTTACTCAGTGGGAAAGATGGAATCAAAACAGATCTATCAGGTTCCCAAACCTGTTTTCTATTGAAAGAATGCATTCCTACAGGACACTGAGCAACAGGCCCTCAGCTGCCAAGGCCGGCTGGGCACAGCGAAGGCGACGCTGCGAGAAGAGCGTGAGGGGGGCGATGTCCGCAAGGCTCCTGAGGCATTGGAGGGAAAGGGAAGGCCACCCGGAGATGGGACCCAAGGCCGGGGACTCTGCAGCAGTCCAGGCGGTCAGACGAGGAGCCTGTGCTCACAGATCTGAAAGGCCACAAACAAGGAAGGACGAGCGCATTCTGTCTCAGGAGGAGACAAAACTCAGAAGTGCGAACAGTCAGTTTTTATAGGAAAGCATTCTCAAGTACCCGAGGTGTCTCTAATGTCCACCCCTGGATTCATCAGTCTGACATTCCTCCTTTTCTGTGAAAGATTTCTTTTTATTCAACCACAGCATTCCAGCGGGGGTGTCCTTCCTTCCCGGCTACTTCGGCTGAATGAGTACAGAGACCAGATGGGAGGTAAGCTGACGAGATCATCCCCTCTCAACAGGGAGCGTGAGAACCAGAAAGAAAAACACTAAACCCTGCCCAACTGAAGCACGGACACAGCAACTGAGGAAGCTGCAGGCGGCCGTGCTTTCCACTAAGCGGGGAAAGCCAGCCCCTGCTCAGAATGGAGGAGGAGAGCAGCAGGAATCGGAGGCGCAAAGAGGAAAGGAGCGGGTGAGGGAGACAGGGAGCAGGATGGAAAATGGATGGATTTCCAGGCTTCAAACTTGGTTGCTACTCATCCTTGAAACCTGCCCTTCCCAAGTTTTGTCAAGAGAGCTGAAAAAGGTTGCTTTTTCCTAAAATGAGTTTAGGTGTGGAGTCACTTGCAACCATGAGCTCCCTGGCTAACGTAATCGGAGGGAGCCCTCCCCGCACATGGGCTGAGATGAGGGCTGAGGTCTCCACCTCTGGACACATCCGGAAAGCGCCTCAGGGTGGTCCCGAGACCCGGGCTCCACGCAGGTGACTGGGGTGCTGATCCAGCCTAAACTCTATGAGAGCTGCAAGACAGCCAAGCTCACGCTCCTCGCTTGCGCCTCAGTCACTCCCGCGTGGGTCCCCAGCTTCACTGTTTCTCCAGCTCCATTTACATGCACAGTCATCTGTTGATGGCTCACTTACAAGACCTCCTGGGGGATTTCACAATCACTCTGATACGGAATCCAAGAGAAGGCAAAGAAATACACCTTTGTTTCCGTGCCAAACCACAGCGTGCTGTGCAATCAAGGCTGCAATTTGGGGACACAGCCAGAAGACTCAAAGCTGCTATTGAATCCTGAACTAGGCTGACCCCAACTCTACAGCCTCCAAAGAGGCCCCGGCGGCCACTGTGGTCGTCTCACTTCCCTCAAGACTCTGCGCCTCGTGGAAGTTATCTTCAATGAATAAGGAAATCCGGACTGCATATTACTTGCTGCCTACACGCACCAGACCTTCCCCTGCATCAGCCCACTTAAGATCAAGACGTATTTCTGATATCTCATAGCTATAATACACATAGCTACGTTATGTTAGTTACACACAGCCCTACTTCCTGAGAGTCCCTTGGACAGCAAGGAGATCGAACCAGTCACTCTTAAGGGAAATCGACCCTGAATATTCATTGGAAGGACTGATGCTGAGACTCCAGTATTTCTGTCATCTGATGTGAACAGCTGACTCACTGGAAAAGTCCTTGATGCTGGGAAAGACTGAGTGCAGGAGGAGAAGAGGGGGTCAGAGGATGAGATGGCTGGACGGCATCACTGATGCAACAGCCATAAACTTGGGCAAACTTCGGGAGAGGGTGAGAGGCAGGGAGGCCTGGCACGCTGCAGTCCATGGGGTCACAAAGAGCTGGGCATGCCCGGGCGACTGAACAGCACCACCGCACGTAACTGTAGGCACTGAAAGAGTTAAGACAGGCTATGGCCATGAGTTCCGAAGTTCCTGTTCTCTATGGAGATCATAGTAAACTCGGTCTGTATCAGAGGATACACATAAGCTCAACAGCTAGGTTTAGCTGCTTCTCTGCATGAAACGCAAAGCAGCCTGCAGAGGACCGGGAGAGCAGCAAACACAAGCAACAGAGCCAAGATCAGCCTGGAACGCTCACGTTTTTCCACCCACTCATGAACGTTCAGGAACTTCTCCCCATGCTCTGGTTACTACTTTCTGAGATTATAGTGGTGGTCTGCTTCAAATACTTTTTTGATAAATGAGCACACTCCCTGCAAAAAGCAGTGTACTTCTTGGTAACTTAAGAATTGAAAACCACATTTTGAACACATTTATTCTTGCCTGAGGAATTCCATGGAGAGAGGAGCCTGGTGGGCTATAGTCCATAGGGTTGCAAAGAGTCCGGCACGACTGAGCAACTTAACCCTTTCACACCGTGCCCATGTGAAAGTGGCATTACAAAATGAAGGTGGTCACGGGCGTCCATAGCTGCCAGCGATGGACCCCAAGTCAGAAAGAACAGCACGCCAAGGGTAAGAGTGCTCCCCAGGGCAGTCAGGGAGGTCTGGGGTCCACACGCACACAGGCTGTACTTAAAGTGGAAATCGACAGGGGAAGAGAGTGCTCCCCAGGGCAGTCAGGAGGTCTGGGGCCCGCACACAGGCTGCCCTGAAGGGGAACCCCCCGGGGGAGGGGGGCCCCCCAGGGCAGTCAGGGAGGTCTGGGGTCCACACGCACACAGGCTGTACTTAAAGTGGAAATCGACAGGGGAAGAGAGTGCTCCCCAGGGCAGTCAGGGAGGTCTGGGGTCCACACGCACACAGGCTGTACTTAAAGTGGAAATAAACAGGGTAAGAGAGTGCTCCCCAGGGCAGTCAAGGAGGTCTGGGGTCCACATGCACACAGGCTGTACTTAAAGTGGAAATTGACAGGGGAAGAGAGTGCTCCCCAGGGCAGTCAGGGAGGTCTGGAGTCCACACGCACACAGGCTGTACTTAAAGTGGAAATAAACAGGGTAAGAGAGTGCTCCCCAGGGCAGTCAAGGAGGTCTGGGGTCCACACGCACACAGGCTGTACTTAAAGTGGAAATAAACAGGGTAAGAGAGTGCTCCCCAGGGCAGTCAAGGAGGTCTGGGGTCCACATGCACACAGGCTGTACTTAAAGTGGAAAGTGACAGGGGAAGAGAGTGCTCCCCAGGGCAGTCAGGGAGGTCTGGAGTCCACACGCACACAGGCTGTACTTAAAGTGGAAATAAACAGGGTAAGAGAGTGCTCCCCAGGGCAGTCAGGGAGGTCTGGGGTCCACACGCACACAGGCTGTACTTAAAGTGGAAATAAACAGGGTAAGAGAGTGCTCCCCAGGGCAGTCAAGGAGGTCTGGGGTCCACATGCACACAGGCTGTACTTAAAGTGGAAATCGACAGGGGAAGAGAGTGCTCCCCAGGGCAGTCAGGGAGGCCAGGGCTGTACTTGAGGTGGAACCGACTGGGATCTGCTGTACAGGGAGCCCTTCAGCGCCAGGGCAGCCTGGGCGGGCAGGGAGTCTGGCGGAGGATGGGTGCACGTATGTGCCTGTGACCAGACAGTCCCCCGCAACTGCCACTCCAGTGGCAACTGGTTGCACGCCGACACAAAGGGGAAGTTTACAGAGATGAACGGAAGGGTGTTGTGAGAAGAGCGTGTGTGTTAGTCACTGATCGTGTCTGGCTCTCTGACCCCATGGACTGGAGCCCGCCAGGCTCCTCTGTCCGTGGATTCTCCAGGCAGGAATACCGGAGCGGGTAGCCTTTCCCTTCTCCAGAGGATCTTCCCAATCCATGGACTGAACCTGGGTCCCTCGTACTGCAGGTGAATTCTTTACTCTCTGAGCCACAAGGGAAGCCTGGAAAGCTTGTGAGAAAACGATAAGAAAATAATTATGTTTCATGTCAATGATATCTCAATAAAGCTGGAGGAAGAAGGAAATAATTGAAAAACTGAAGCATGTATCATTAAATAAAAGAGTGTAATATGTAAAAAAAAAAGAGTGCGTCCACACTGACACCTTGATTTTGAATTTCTAGCCCCCAGCTCTGCGAGAAAGAAATTTCTGTTTTCACAAGGTGCCCAGTCTGTAGTATTCCAGCAGCCGGCAGAGACTAATGAGACACGTGTGCTGCAGCTCACGGCCTGCTGGTTCTTCCAACATGAAACCACTGGAAAGGAGCCCATATGATGCTTCACAAAAACATCGGCCTCTTTTTCTCAGCTCCTCAGAGGTTTTCCTCTTCCAGTGAGACAACACCCACATTCAAAACCACCTTCAAAACCACCTCTACTCTGGATTCCAGAGAACTGGATTTGATTACTCATTATGCCCCGGCCTTGCTTTCCAGAATTGATCACAGTGAACTGCAAGGGTTACATGAAAGAGCGCTAGCAGCAGCAGCTGGCGCGAGGCAAGAGGCACAGCAGCGTCTGCGTGAATGCCCTCCCGGCCGCCACAGCTCTGCTCTCTCACAAAGGCCCTGCTGTTCTCCCACTGCAGGCCCAGCAAATTGCACTTCACCAGGGCGGCGGTTCTGCAAAGCAGGCAAAGTGTTTCCCAGGCTGAGCCCAGCCAGGAAACCACTTCCTCTATCCTCTAATCAGGATGGAAAGAGGAGCCGGGTTCATGAACGTCTGGGCATTAGGGCTGATCCGGCACTGTCACCTCTCGTTACCTGCATGAGAGAAGGGCTGTTGGGTTTGGAGGGTGGGAAGGAAACTCCCACTTGATTTTCCTGCCAGCTGGTGCTCACTCACAGGCTGACTGCCAACGTAAGTCACTTCGCTCTGCGCGCCCTTCCTCCTCCAGTCTGCACAGTGCTTTTGCCTTTATTGATCTAACAGTAGACTTTTATTACCATCTTGCTTCCACACTTCTGTACAACCTAGAACTCTGGTCTTTGATAACAGGTATTTGGTTTAATCTTTTTATGCCCCAGAATCCAGTACAGGGTTTAGTACCCAGTGGGCACTCATTAAATATACTTGCTGAAAGAAAAAAATGCTAGCAAAGGAATTTTACCAAAACAGGATAATAATAAAAATAGTAATATTTTATTGAGCATTTGAACTTTCAAGAGTGCCTGACAATAATCCCTTATAGTTGGTAGTACTATATCCCCATTTTGTAGATGAAGGAACTGAGGCTCAGGGACTTCCCTAGTGCTCCAGTGGTTAAGAATCCGCCTTCCAAAGCAGGATTCAGTCCTCGTCGAGGAACCAAGATCTCACGTGCCGTGGAGCAACTAAGCCTCTGAGCTCAGCTCCTGAGCGGACGCACCTCAGCTGGAGAGGAGAGCGTGTACTGCACTGAGACCTGATGCAGCAAATAATGTTACAAGAAAGAAAAAAACTGAGGCACAGGGCGTGTGCAGCCGCGCAGGGCGTGTGCAACCAGCGCGGGGCGTGTGCAGTCGGCGCGGGGCATGTGCAGCCGGCACATGGCTGGGACGAGACAGGCCCTCTGGCCTGCCATGACCACAGTGGACAACCCCAGGGACCTCCTCCTCTAGCACGAGGCACATGATTCCCAGGAAATCCATTTTGCAATTTAGACAGTAAGAGTCCTGCATATCCCATTCCTATAGGTGCTTATTTCCCAAGAACTGCTTGCTAATGATGCCCATTGGAAAATGCAAAGCGCTTCTTAAAAAGCAGGCAGAGGAATGGAGGCTTCCTGGAATACTCTGAAAAATAGTTAGCTCACTCGGCCACAAAGAAATCTGCAGTAAAGCCAATTCCATTGCAGGCCTTATTGTTATAATGTTCTTTCTTGGAAGAGCAGAAATCTGCTTTCTCATAACTGGTAGTTATATAGATCTTTGTCTGGACATACTTCAACAACCACCTGGCTAGTATCTGGAACTGGTTGCCTGGTCTCCATATCTTTGTGTTAGACATCAACAGGCATTGAATTATAGCATAACTTTTTTTTAGCACATAAAATGTAGAGGTCATTTTAAAACAATACACCTTCAACAAAATAAATTACAGATGGATTAAGACATAAACATGGAACCAATAAATATTAGAAGAAAAAAATGACCTTTTAAAATAATCTAAGGGAAGGTAAGTCCTTTTACCTGGGACATATATTCTGAATAACATTTTTAAAAGATTCATAAATTTGACTATATAAGCATTTAAAAAATGTCTGCATGAAAAATATACTATAAAACAAAGTCAAAAGACAAATGGGAAACATATTTATAACTTACAAGAGGGCAGTTTCCTTAAACTATAAAGAACACTAACAAAAAATGGGTGAACAATATAAATGGAAAAAATATTAAAAGACTCAAGTCTCCAGGATGAGGCTTAACCTCATTTAAAATAAGTGGAATGCAAATCAAAGCTTCAGTGCTTTTTTCCCCCCACTGATTCAGTTCAGTCGCTCAGTTGTGTCTGACTCTTTGCGACCCCATGAAATCGCAGCACGCCAAGCCTCCCTGTCCATCACCAACTCCCGGAGTTCACTCAGACTCACATCCATTGAGTCCGTGATGCCATCCAGCCATCTCATCCTCTGTCGTCCCCTTCTCCTCCTGCCCCCAATCCCTCCCAGCATCAGAGTCTTTTCCAATGAGTCAACTCTTCCCATGAGGTGGCCAAAGGACTGGAGTTTCAGCTTTAGCATCATTCCTTCCAAAGAAATCCCAGGGCTGATCTCTTTCAGAGTGGACTGGTTGGATCTCCTTGCAGTCCAAGGGACTCTCAAGAGTCTTCTCCAACACCACAGTTCAAAAGCATCAATTCTTCGGTGCTCAGCCTTCTTCACAGTCCAACTCTCACATCCATACATGACCACAGGAAAAACCATAGCCTTGACTAGACGGACCTTAGTTGGCAAGGTAATGTCTCTGCTTTTGAATATGCTATCTAGGTTGGTCATAACTTTCCTTCCAAGGAGTAAGCATCTTTTAATTTCAGGGCTGCAATCACCATCTGCAGTGATTTTGGAGCCCCAAAAATAAAGTCTGATGCTGTTTCCACTGTTTCTTCATCTATTTCCCATGAAGTGACGGGACTGGATGCCATGATCTTCGTTTTCTGAATGTTGAGCTTTAAGCCAACTTTTTCACTCTCCTCTTTTACTTTCATCAAGAGGGTTTTTAGCTCCTCTTCACTTTCTGCTATAAGGGTGGTGTCATCTGCATATCTGAGGTTATTGATATTTCTCCTGGCAATCTTGATTCCAGCTTGTGTTTCTTCCTGCCCAGCGTTTCTTATGATGTATTCTGCATATAAGTTAAATACGCAGGGTGACGATATATCAGCCTTGATGTACTCCTTTTCCTATTTGGAACCAGTCTGTTGTTCCATGTCCAGTTCTAACTGTTGCTTCCCGGCCTGCATCCCCCACTGATTAGATGAGCAAAGTTCAAAAGTTGATAACACAATGCAATGGGCAAGAGAATGAGAAAACACACTCTTGGTGTTTGGCTGTGGAACGTGGACAGCCGATAGCTCTGGAGAGCAATCTGCAACAGCCTAAGTCACAAGACACATACCTTTCATTTCAGCATGAAAGTTAATGCCCGGGGTACTTTTACACATCTGCAAAGTGACATATTTCTAAGAATATTTATTACAGTCTTATTTATGATAGCAAAATATTAGCAAAACCTAATGACTATGCAAAATGATGTCATCAAGAAAATAAATAACGGGACCCCCAGGCAGTGACACACATCACGCAGAACAGGGCCCTCCCGCCCTGGCCCCAGGCTTCCCTTCCTCCCCTGACTTTTGCTTTCCTTCCCATTTTATCTGAAAAAGTAAGGGAGCCAGTGGGAGGAAAGGCCGACTACCGAGGGCCAGTATTTTACCTACATTCCCTCGTTTAATCCTCACAACAATGAGGCTGTTTCCATGTTTGCAGATGATGAAAACAAGGCTCATAAAGGATAAATAATTGCTCCAAGTTAACTAGCAGCAAAGCCATGATTCAGAGCCAGGTGTGACTGATGACAAAGCCCCTACTCTTACCACCAATTTACCTTTGTATTTGTAACAGCTTTCACTCCATATATTTTATAGTGTAGCTTTTTGGCACATACACTTTTGAATCTATTATGTCTTCACTATTGATTATACCATTTGTCAATGTGAAACCACTCACTCTCTTGTGTATAATACTTTTTGATTAAATATTAGTTTCCTCATATTTTTATCCACTTATTATTTTTTATAACTAAATCATTTAATGCATATTTGACAGCCATATACCAACTATACACTGGCAATACCAAAGTGAGTGAGACCTGAAGTCTGTCTTCAGGGTAATCAGAGGCAATGTTAACCAGCACATACTGTGCAGAGAGATCACTGACTCGACCACTTTACTCCCTGGGCAATAATGCACATAATTGAATACTGCCTTTTAGTTCACTTCAAGCTACTTTATGTTTTAACAGAATTTAAAACTATGTATTTGCCATAATGCACACACTTTGGGGGTTTATTGTTGTTTCTCATTTCCTTGCTTTTTAAGTTCTTTTTTTTTTTTTTTTGATGTGGGCTAAAGTCCTTACTGAGTTTGTTACAATATTGCTTCTGTTTTATGCTATGTTTTCATGTTTTGGCTACAAGGTATGTGGGATGTTAGCTGCCCAGCCAGGTACTGAACTCTCACCCTCTGTGTTGGAAGGCAAAGTCGTGGCCACTGGACCGCCGCTGAAGTACCCCCGTGTGTTGGCAGGCAAAGTCGCGGCCAGTGGAGTGGCACTGAAGTCCATCTGTGCATTTTCTTCTCCACCTTTTGCTTTCTGTAGCAGATCCTTTCTTTCCCAAACCCACTCGGGAGACAGGCATCTTATCTTTAATTACACGAAGGGTTCTCTTAGGGTTTTTTCACAAACACACAAAACATCTTATTTATCTAACCAAAACAAAGGAACAAACAAAAGCGTTTGATAATTTCTAACAGATGCCTAGATGTTCAGTCCCTCTGCATCTCTCAGCACCACTGTCCTCCATTATCCTGTCTTTATTAATTTATCTGAGTTCCCAAATCTAGCCATCACTGTGCGTTTCATTCTCTTTTAAGAACCTTTTTTTGGTCATTTGTATTCCAGTTTGTTTCCATGGTTACAGCAATTGTTAGCATCCGTCCTTATGCTGGTTGTTAGTATTTTTACTCATCTGACCTTAAAGTTCAAGCCAAGCTGAAGGATGATTCTCTGGGGATTCCTGAATTGGGCGGGAAGCTGAAATACCCTGTTTCTAAACTCCCTTCCCACTCCAGCATACTTGACAACTAACTGCAAAGTCTACACGCTGTTCGCACACACACAGAGCTTACATGGTTCAAGAATACAAACAGCTCACTAGCTAGATGTAGTAATTGGCTTGCTTATACACTCTCTAGACCTTGAAAATGTTATAGGAAAAGGATCTGGTGATACAGTTCTTTAGAACTCAGGCTCTATAGCTAGACTATCTTGGCTCACACCTGGCTCTGACTGTGACCCTGGGCCCATCCCTGAGCGTCTCTACCTCAGGCTGCTCACCACTGAATGGAAGGACTCGTTTCTCAGAGGGTTCTTTGGAGCCCCTAATGTTTCAGTAAAATGTTTCTTCTATTACTTGGCTTTTATCAGAATTCCGGAGCACAGGGGTAGTATTATAAATACGCTAGTAACTGCTGTTTATATCCTGCACTTTTCAACACTCAACTCTCTCCTTCTTGATAAACTGCAATTAATGACTGATTACGGAGAAGGCAATGGCACCCCCACTCCAGTATTCTTGCCTGGAAAATCCCATGGATGGAGGAGCCTGGTAGGCTGCAGTCCATGGGGTTGCTAAGAGTCAGACATAACTGGATGACTTCACTTTCACTTTTCACTTTCATGCATTGGAGAAGGAAATGGCACTCCACTCCAGTGTTCTTGCCTGGAGAATCCCAGGGACAGGGGAGCCTGGAGGGCTGCCATTTATGGGGTCACAGAGAGTCAGACATGACTGCAGTGACTTAGCAGCAGCAGCAGCAATGACTGATTAATGAAAAAGAGACGCTACTTCTTTACTTCCTACAGAAGACTTGCAGGGATCCCTCGGGAAAATGGTCACAACCTCATCAAACTGCATGACCCTTCTGGGGTCTGGATTATTTCATCCACTTTCAATTGGTCTGTTGCTCTGAGGAGGAGCCAGACAATGGTTTTGATATTCTGAGCACTTGGCTAGAAAGAGGCAGTTGTTTCTGGCTGTGAAACTCATCACAGAAAACAGCAGCAGAGCCGGGAACAACCACCCTGAAATGGAGCCTAACCCACTTACAAGACTGCACCAGTGTTCCAGGGGACAGGCTGGCCCCACGTTGCTCATGCTCCCGGGAACCAGCACCCATCACGAGCCCCGATGGCTGGGCGCCAGCACCCTGAAGCCAGAACTGATGGGCGCTGGCAGCCCACGCCCTCAGCGCCCCACTGTGGGGGCACCTGACAGGCAGAAGGCGCTCACTGAATGCCGTGGGGAATAGCACCCTGTGTCACACAATAGGGGGCTGCACTGGCACGCCTGCCACACTCCAGCCACACCCTGCACCTGTGATCACATTCGAGTGAGAGGGCAGACAACACACACACGGACAAGCACCCTGGGCCACGCGGCATGGCACCAGGGGTGATGGAGCGAAGTAAGCCGGGGAGGGCCTCAGGGGGTGGTGTGTGCTGGGAGGGGGGCAAGGCCTGCCAGATGCAGCGGCGCTCCACCTAACACGCTGAGCTCCACCTCGTCAGCCAATGGCCCTGGCCAAACAGCAAATCTGCTCCGAGCCTCAGTTTTCCTCCAGTGCGAAAGAGGGCCGATAATACTCTGCCATTACTGTGCCAACAAAGGTCCATCTAGTCAAGGCTGTGGTTTCTCCAGTGGTCATGTATGGATGTGAGAGTTGGACTATAAAGAAAGCTGAGCGCTGAAGAATTGATGCTTTTGAACTGTGGTGTTGGAGAAGACTCTTGAGAGTCCCTTGGCCTGCAAGGAGATCCAACCAGTCAATCCTAAAGGAAATCAGTCCTGAATATTCATTGGAAGGACTGATGCTGAAACTAATACTTTGACAACCTGATGCAAAGAGCTGACTCATTTGAGAAGACCCTGATGCTGGGAAAGATTGAAGGCAGGAGGAGAAGGGGACGACAGAGGATGAGATGGCTGGATGGCATCACCGACTCAATGGACATGAGTTTGAGTCAACTCCGGGAGTTGGTGATGGACAGGGAGGCCTGGCGTGCTGCAGTCCATGGTGTCACAAAGAGTCAGACATGACTGAGTCAGAGACTGAACTGAACTGAATACTCTGCAAAAGTCTCCTGCATGGACTTGTGAAGTATTACAGGAAGAAAGAATGCCTGAAACCTCCTGTGATCCCCAAAAGCTTGACAAAAGATGGAGCTTTCTGCTCTACTTCTCGAGAAAGAGCAGGACCAAGAGGACGCTTCTGGTCTGCCTCGGGGGTACCCCACCAAGAGGAGGAGAGGCCGAGCACTTCAGAACGTCCTGTGAGCACCTCCGAAGCTCTTCTCTCTGGATCTCTGGGTCTTGACTTGTTTGCTTCACCTGGCAGGTCCAGCCAGGAGTCTACTTTCCTGGTTCTGGGCAAGACATGGGATTTGGAGGGTCACCCATTTAGACCCAAGCCAGCACCCCCACCACTTTCAATTCAGGGGGGAACGGAGTAGAAAGCCCTTATTTCAGCTAGAGCAGGTTGTGGCTTTTGACACAATTTTAGAGACAATAAAGGTGCTATTTTGATCCTCATTTGGAAATTATCCTTTACAACTATCTTTTACAAACAGATTTCTGGAAGAGGACCCTAGCTGAAACTTTTAACAGGAGTATTCAATAATGCCTTGAGGTAAAGATGACCATACAGTCTTTGACACTTTTTATTGAGAGGTGGGGTCAATCTCTCTTCCCCTTTAACCTGGTGAGCTCTGGGAATGCTCTGATCCATGGACTATCTGACGGAAATGATGCTGGGACAGTTTCTGGCCCCAGATTTAAAGGCTGGCACCAGTGTTCGAAGAGGTGCTTCCACCACCTGCCTCTTGGAATACTGCTTTGGGGGATGCCAGCAGCCATGTGGAGTCTGACTGTCTGAGTCCTCCATGCCGTGAGGAAGCCCAGACTGGGCACAGGAGAGACTGGGCAGACGAAGCTGCTCAGCGTCCGCAGCGGATCCAGCCATCCCAGCCCGGGGGCAGACGCGTGACCGCAGCCCTCACATGCTTTAAATCTGTCTGCGGCTCTCTGCGCATCGTGGCCCATCACGCGATCACACTGGCCATCGGGGTTTTGTCACCAAACCACTTTCACAGACTCTTCTTCTTGCTTAGTTGCGCAGTTGTGCCAGACTCTTTGTGAGCCCATGGACTGTAGCCCACCAGGCTCCTCTGTGCAAGGAGTTTCCCAGGCAAGAATACTGGAGTGGGTTGCCTTTTCCTTCTCCAAGGGAGCCTCTTGACCCAGAGATGTTCCAAACCCGAGTCTCCTGCACTGGCAGGCAGATTCTTTACACTGAGCGCCCACCGGGAAGTCCTCGCAGCTGCATGGAAGTGAAGTCGCTCAGTCGTGTCCGACTCTTTGCGACCCCATGGATGGGAGCCCACCAGGCTCTGTGATCCACGGGATCTTCCAGGCAAGAATACTGGAGTGGGCTGCCATTTCCTTCTCCAGGGGATCTTCCCAACCCAGGGATCAAACCCACGTCTCCTGCACTTCAGACAGACGCTTTACCGTCTGAGCCACTAGGGAAGCCCTTTGGAACTGCATGGAGGGACCCCGAAGAAAACTACCCAGTTGAGCACAATGTAGAAGAGAATGACATTTTTTTTAAAGTTACTAAGCATCCCCAGTGGCTTAGTGTTCAAGAATCTGCCTGCAGTGCAGGAGACGCAGGAGCTCGGGTTTGATCCCTGGGTTGGGAAGATCCCCCAGAGGAGGGCATGGCAACCCACTCCAGTATGCTTGCCTGGAGGTTGCTATGGACAGAGGAGCCTGGCGGGCTACAGTCCAGGGGGCTGCACAGAGTCGGGCACGGCTGAGTGGCCTAGCACAGGACAAGCCTTGGATGGCTCGTTGCACAGCAGATAACCAGCACACGCAGAATGCTTTCAGGGTGCTCAGTGTGTCCCTACACATATGGCATTATTATGTGGTGAACCCAAGTGCACAAATCTGCTGCTGGGCAGGGACTAGAACACAGCCAGATGCCCCTTGCCCGCCCCAGACCCCGGCTCTCACCGCTCCACACAGCTGCTCTTGCTACTGAGCGGACAGCTGGTTAAAATCTGCCACTGTGCTCTGTGACCACGAAATGCACAGTCAGTGTCTGCAACTGTCTCAGCATCTGGCCACAGTGATTGTCCTGTGATGCTGTCCTCTAGCAACCCTACATTGCCAAGCGGCTTTTCCTCCCAGCAGACACTGATCCCAGGGAAGGCGCTGACATAAAAGGGCAAGAAAAACAATCACCATTAACTCTGCAGAAAGTAAAGTCAGTGTGGGTTCTCCCCGCTTCCCGTCATTTCTTATAACCACCCCTATCCTATCAAGGATGGATAGGAAGCATGCCTAATATCCACCATTCCTTTGCCTGATTTCAAGGGCTTTGAAAATATGGACCTTAAAACAGTCTACCCTTCAGTGTTAAAAGGGAGACTGCAAATCCTGTGTGCAGGATGTAATCCTTACAATGCAGTCTCTTCATCATGGAGTCCTCTAATGTAAACGGACTGTGCTCGTTTTACAGCGATTTATTTCTGGTATCAATCTTTACCTACATGTAAATTAAACTGGGTTATGGGGAAAACAGGCAGAGGTATGGAGTAACGACCTCAGAATTCTAGCAGTATTACTGACCAGGGTTCTTGCCCTTCTCCAATCACTAGAAGTTGACTAGAGCCCAGATAAGCAGTTCAAGCAAGGTTCTATTGGGTTGGCAAGTATTGGCAAGTTTTGATCTCTGCTGAAGCCAGGGGAGCAAGAAGGAAAAGCAGGCTCCCTTGTCCACTCAGCCCTCAAGGTGGGACAAGCCCTGCTCCTTAAGTGAGGGGGGTGTGTCTGGGGGCGGGGGGCTCAGGTGCTCTGCCTGCCCCTGAGGTGGTGCTGAGAGCAGACCAGGTGCAGGGCCCTGTTTTTGCTCCAGGCTCTTCAAAAGTGGCAGCTGGGTTTTTTAGTCTCATTGCATATTTTGGGTCCTGAATTTGCCCCAACTGCTCATGCGTGCAGTTATGGATTTCTCTGTCTTCTGTTGCTCGAGGAGAGGTGGGTCTCGGTGTATGCACTGCCGTGCTGCAGTGAAGGGTCCCAGGCCCACGCATTTCCAGGTTACCGCCTCAGTGGGAGGGTGAGAGAAGCATCACAGGGGCAGACCAGGGAGATCTGGCAGCTGCTGCGAGATTGGGTTTGCAGCCCAATGTCCCCCAGAAAGGAAACTGCTCGTCCCAGAGGGAGGTGAAGAGGGTTTTGAGGCAAGATGAAGATCTGGGACTCAGTCAAAAATCAGAATCTCAGAACCCAGAGAATGAGGTCAAAGGAGGTCAGAATTTACGAATTAAAAGAAACTTTGAGTGGTGTTTTCTTTTAGTCTCTACTATTTCTCTTATGTGCAGTGTGGAGGAACAATTACTCTTCAGGAAAATGCACCTGAAAATGTTATTTCTGTACAAAACTAAAGAAAAAAACTACAGATTCAGGGGGAAATGCATAGCAGTCTCTGTTTCATTAGACCACAAGCATTTCGGCTTCTTTGCTAAGAAGGCGAATCCAGCAAGGTCACGGCAAGTGCAAGGGCCAAGTGCGCCTGAGACAGCCGCCCGGGCAGAGCTGGAGACGCCCGACGGCTCCTGCCTTCTTCCCAACCAAGAGCCACTTGCAGCTTGAGGGTCTGATTCAAAAACGGGAAAAATATGCTTAAGACAAAACAAAATCATGCCTCTTTTCTTTGAAACTTAACCCAAGTCATTCAGCTTTAATTTACGTCAAGCTCTCCAAGCATCTCTAGAACAAAATTGAGCCCTACTAACAAATTTTGCCAACACCCGCTGGATCATCGAAAAAGCAAGAGAGTTCCAGAAAAACATCTATTTCTGCTTTATTGACTATGCCAAAGCCTTTGACTGTGTGGATCACAATAAACTATGGAAAATTCTGAAAGAGACGGGAATATCAGACCACCTGACCTGCCTCTTGAGAAACCTATATGCAGGTCAGGAAGCAACAGTTAGAACTAGACATAGAAGAACAGACTGGTTCCAAATAGGAAAAGGAGTGTGTCAAGGCTGTATATTGTCACCCTGCTTATTTAACTTATATGCAGAGTACTTCATGAGAAACGCTGGACTGGAAGAAACATAAACTGGAATCAAGATTGCAAGGAGAAATATCAATAACCTCAGATATGCAGATGACACCACCCTTATGGCAGAAAGTGAAGAGGAACTAAAAAGCCTCTTGATGAAAGTGAAAGTGGAAAGTGAGAAAAAGTTGGCTTAAAGCTCAGCATTCAGAAAACAAAGATCATGGCATCTGGTCCCATCACTTCATGGGAAATAGATGGAGAAACAGCGGAAACAGCATCAGACTTTATTTTTGGGGGCTCCAGAATCACTGCAGATGGTGACTGCAGCCATGAAATTAAAAGACGCTTACTCCTTGGAAGAAAAGTTATGACCAACCTAGATAGCATATTCAAAAGCAGAGACATTACTTTGCCAACAAAGGTCCATCTAGTCAAGGCTATGGTTTTTCCTGTGGTCATGTACAGATGTGAGAGTTGGACTGTGAAGAAGGCTGAGCGCCGAGGAATTGATGCTTTTGAACTGTGGTGTTGGAGAAGACTCTTGAGGGTCCCTTGGACTACAAGGAGATCCAACCAGTCCTTTCTAAAGGAGATCAGCCCTGGGTATTCTTTGGAAGGACTGATGCTAAAGCTGAAACTCCAGTCCTTTGGCCACCTCATGGGAAGAGTTGACTCATTGGAAAAGACTCTGATGCTGGGAGGGATTGGGGCAGGAGGAGAAGGGGATGACCGAGGATGAGATGGCTGGATGGCATCACGGACTCAATGGATGTGAGTCTGAGTGAACTCCGGGAGATGGTGATGGACAGGGAGGCCTGGCGTGCTGCGGTCCATGAGGTTGCAAAGAGTCAGACACAACTGAGTGACTGGAACAGAAATTTTCCAAAATAAGCTGTTCTGAGGAGTTCTGTCTGGGAACGATGTTACAACCCATATTTTATCTCTGTCCTATATCTGTCCTGTCCAGAATCATCGGGATTACTTTTTCAGATATAAAGGTTAGGGACATACTTTTTTTTTTTTTTTAATACAAAGTATAACAAAGGAGGCAGATAAATGCCTCCTGGCATCCAGTACCTCTGGGGTCAACTAAGCTAAAATGAGAAAAGGGGAAAACTCAACGCTGTGTGTGCTTGCCTCAGACAGGGCAGAGGAGAGAAAGACCTTGAATAGATTCTAGGTTCAGCGCGGGAATGGAAGCTCTTTAGTTGAAAGCTCATTCAAGGCAAAAAAAAAAAAAAAAACCCACAAAAAAACAAAAAACCCCTTGGAGGGAACAGGATGAGAAGGAAGGTAGGGGAAGAAAAGATGTTGTTACACGAAGCAGCCTAAGAGGTAACACCTTTCATTAAAAGCGACCACAGACTTTTAGGGGCAGAGCTGACAGCCGGTGAGCGGGGAACGGAGGCCGAGCAAGGAGCAGAGGCCAAGCCCGGGATCAGAGGCCGAGCCCCAGAGTGGAGCGTGAGCACGGAGCGGAGGCTGCACAAGGGGTGGAGGCCGAGCCCGGGATCAGAGGCCGAGCGCGGAGCGGAGGCCAAGCCCGGGAGCAGAGGCGGAGCCCCGGAGTGGAGCGTGAGCACGGAGCGGAGGCTGCACAAGGGGTGGAGGCCGAGCGCGGGAGTGGAGGCTGAGCACAGAGCGGGAGGCCGAGCGTGGAGCAGAGAGCACAGGGCTGAGCACAGAGCAGAGCCGAGCCTGGGCGTAGAGGCTGAGCAAAGACCAGAGGCTGCACAAGGAGCGGAGGACGAGCCCGGGAGGCGGAGGCTGAGAGCGGAGCGGAGGACGAAACCAGGGGTCCCAGTGGGAGCCTGGTGGCACAGTCTGAAACTGAAGAGCTCGAGCAGGTCCCCAAGGGGCGCAGCTGCGGCCGATCCGCACGCTGAGCCTGAAAAGCCTCTGGCACACTGGGTAACGCTACCCACCAGGAGGCTTAAAGATAATTCCAGAACCCCAGGGAAGACACGGGGTTAAACTTTTGTCATTCTGCACTTGTCTAAAACCCAAAAGTGAAAGTGAACTCGCTCAGTCGTGTCCGACTCTTTGCAACTCCATGGACTGTAGCCCACCAGTCTCCTCTGTCCATGGGATTCTCCAGGCAAGAATACTGGAGTGGGTTGCCATTTCCTTCTCCAGGGGATCTTCCCGACCCAGGGATTGAAGCCAGGTCTCTCGCCTTGCAGGCAGACCCTTTATAACCTCTGAGCTACCAGGGAAGCCAAACCCAAAGAGAGAAATAATAAATGTGGGACACAAAGGTTCGCAGTCACTCCAGCCTCGGCTCTCTGGTCTGTTTTGAGGGCACTAGCGGGTGGCTTGTGTTATTTAATTTTTTTCCCTCTCTCCTCCTCACGCAGTTGGGACTCCCTGAGAAAACCTGGCTGCAGCCTCTCCTCCAAGAGGCACCCGTTCTGCCCAGGCTAGCGGCACTCTGGCCCCAGCCAGGGCGGCGATGTGGAGAAGCCCTCCTCCAGCCCCAGGCATGGGAGCAGAGATCAAAGCACGCAGCACAAACGCTGCTCTGATTAAAACCCAGCTTTCGGCGTGTGATGTGGCCCAGACTCTGTTGTTGGTGAGGACAATGGAGTAGGGTGGCCAGAGGACTTTGGCAGTAAGTATAAAGCAAGATGCACTCCATCAAACAAAAACGAGAGAAAGTGAGAGAGACGGAAAGAGAGGAGGAGGGGAAAGAAGGAAGGGAGGGGGAAGAAGGGAAGTAAACCGGAGTCAGCCAGGATCCCGGGAGCAGCTAGGGGGCCAGCAAGGGGAAGCACTGTATCGCTTGCCGAGGGCCCCTTTCTGGGGAGGAATGGTCTGAGCGTCAGATGAGCAAGTCTTCATCCCAGGCTCACTCTGCCATTAGCCACCGAGCTGGCTTTACCATGTCGCACACCTTCTAAGCCTACTCCCCAGAGGCCGACTCCAGCCCTTTCCAGCCTTCTAACAGTTAGAGTCCATGGCTGCCGACTGGAGATGCTGCTTCATCCCGGCAAACCACCTTCTTTCTTGGAGGAAAGGATCTCTGATATCCTGTGTGGCAATGAGACAAAGGGAGGGTGTCTGAGCCAGCCCTTAAATCTCCCTGAGGTGGTACCTGGCCCTGCTCACTTCCACTTTCAAAACTCTCAATATGCTATGGAATTAAGACATGCCAAAGCAGGATAACCAAAACTCTTAAATAGTCTAAAATGCACATACTTCACAATTACTCTTATTTACTACCAAAATAAAACCTCATTTGGGGACAATGTCAGGAGACTCAATGTGAGGCCTTTTATGAACACGAGGCCTGGAGCTAACCAGCCCACCTGCTCTTCCTCCTAAGCCTGGCCATTTCCACACCCCAGGAGCTTAGCACATTGCTGTCACATGGTGGGTAATAAAGAAGCACATACAAAATGAGTCAAAGCCCACACAGAGGCACCAGCATGCCCTTGGGCTCTGCACGCTTCATTAGGAAAGCGATAAGAAGGCAATACAGTTATCTGAGAAGCATGTTGGCTTAAATCAGGCCCTGTGACCAAGCAGATCCTCAGAAATCACCTTCAACTTTCAGATCTAAGGGACAAAAATAAAACTGTTCCTAGAAGTAGAAATAATTAATATCCCGGTTTTGGTTACATGTGTGTGTGCTCAGTCATGTCCAATTCTTTGCAACCCCATGGACAGCAGCACACCAGGCTCCTCTGTCCATCGGATTCTCCAGGCAAGAATACTGGAATGGGCTGCCATGCCCTCCTCCAGGGGATCTTCCTGACCCAGGTCGAACTCACGTCTCCTGCATGGGCGGGTGGATTCTTTATCACTGAGCCACCTAGAAAGCCCTTTCTCCCTGATAGATTTACTGAATGAGGATTTCTGTTTGGTGGCTGTAAAGAGCCATCTAGGTGTTATAGGAAAAAAAGGACTCAGACGCTAAAATATGTCAGTTCCACACACTTCAAAATGGTATGGTCATTTCCTAAGATTGGCTATGCCTGTACTTATCCAGCCTGTGCAAATCTGAGTTCCCAATTCACAACCCTTGGAAGGAAGAAAGCATGAGTTTGAGGTCCACCGTCCTCACAGGGTTCATGGAGAGGATTAATGAGTTAATAAGCATTAAGCATGCTGCAAGCCACAGGTGATGGGCAAACATGATTAAGAACACATTCTTCCCACGAAAGTGGTTCAGACTTTGCACAGGAGGTTAAATACCTGGAGAAATATCTACTTCTAATACAAGGAACTCGATGCCGACTCTCAAGTAACAGGCTGCCTGGGAAAATGCCCGGTGGCAGGGACAAATTTAGATAATACAAGGGTAATGACGTCCCCTGAAGCACCATCGAAAGCAAGTGAAGTAATGAGCAGCTCCAGTCAGCAGCGGCACCTGCAGTGGCAGCAGAAATGCTCTGGGGAGAGGATGGTGCTCTGAAGCCTCCCTTTCTCAAGTCTCCAATGTATTTGGCTGTTCTGCCAGCTTCAGCTCTGTTAACAACATCCAGCCGTTCGCTTCCGCCACAGCGAGACTGTGCACACAGGAGCACAGCCTCCTCAAACTGCAGTGTCTGCATGTGAAGCTGCTCAGTCGCATCTAATTCTTTGATCCCAGGGACTGTAGCCCGCCAGGCTCCTCTGTCCACGGGCTTCTCCAGGCAAGAGCACTGGAGTGGGTTGCCATTTCCTCCTCCAGGGGATCTTCCTGACTCAGGGATTGAACCTACATGTCTCCTGCACTGGCAGGTGGGTTCTTTATCACGGGACTGCTGTGGAAGCCCCAAACTGCAATAACTGTATTTATCTGCTACAGCTTAGGTGGTTTCCAAGACTTCTTAGGAGGGAAAGTGCAGAGTGACGACGCTCACTTTAGCCTGAGATATGTCTCCTTCCTGTTCCCAGGAACATTTCCTCCTAACTCTATATTTACTCTCAAAGTACAAATACTGCAAAATGGTGAGGCAGCAAAAATTCATTGAAAGACCTCCTGTGCCACAGAATGACAGGCTATTCATTTTGTGCCCTCAGATACCTGCTACTCTAAAACCATCAGAGTTCCGAAAGAAGGAAACTTAGATGCTTTCAGGAAGGCAAGAATCTCTAAACCAAGAGTCCTGACCCCTGATTTCATCAGTGTGCTTGCGTTTTTGCAAACTTTTCATTTTCAGGACAAAACAATTAAGTGAACAGGGCTGTGAAGAGAAGCCTTTCTGTAGAGGTTTCTCTTCCCTTTTCTTTCTTTCTTATTTTGGCTGTGCTGGGTTTTCGTTGCAGAACATGTGGAATCTAACCCTAGCCCTTGCATTGGAAAGCAGATTCTCAAAGTCTGGACCACTAGGGAAATCCCTGGCAGTAGATTTCAGGATGGGAGAGTGAAGATGGGGTAAACTCTCATGACGGCATCACAGAGCTTCAGGAGAGATACAATGAGATTCTGAAAGGAATGAGTGGGCATCCACACATGGATTGATCACCCACGTGTGCCAGGCTTCATGTTAGGAGTTGAGTCTCCATCGCCTTAAAGTATCCAAGTGTCCCTAAACACCCAGCATACACATAAATAACCACGACGTTTATTAACCGCTATGACTGCAGTAAGAATAACATATCTTCAAATCACAAATTGAGAGAAAGCTGAGTCTGGGTCATCATGAAAGACTTCACAAAGATGACACGTTTACGGATAGGATTTCACCCATTCTAGAAGGAGGAAAATAGCTTTCCTGGCAGTATGAGATAAGAATATCTTTGGCAGGCTCAATACCTGTTGAATCATCCATCCACTTACTCCTTCAGTCTTTCTTAAGCTCACTTTTCATTTGTTCTTCAGGCCTCTGCTGTGTGCCAGGCCCAGTGGGGACAGAAGAGGAAGTGGCAGACGTCAGACTGTGACATTTCAGTGGCATCCTGACAATCGCTAGGGATCAGGCAAACGTGATGATCACAACTTCTACTAAGTGAAACAGTTCTAGTGGAAGTTCACAGTGGAGGGTGAAGGGGGCTGATGGCTGACAGCCCAGCTCTCAAGACACGGCTGCAGATGAGGAGGAGCAGGATGAGAAGCCCCAGGGGGGACAGGAAGGGTGAGCAGAGGAGGACCAAGGTTCACACAGTGTGAGCAGGGGAGGACCGGGGTTCATGCAGCATGAGCAGGGGAGGACCAGGGTTCACACCATGTGTGAGCAGAGGAGGACCAGGGTGCACACCATGTGTGAGCAGGGGAGGACCAAGGTTCACGCAGTGTGAGCAGGGCAAGACAGGGGTTCACACAGTGTGAGTAGAGGAAGACCGGGGTGTACGCAGTGTGAGCAGAGGAGGACTGGGGTTCACAGTGTTAGCAGGGGAGGACTGGGGTGCACACAGTGTGAGGAGGTGAGGACCGGGGTGCATGCAGTGTGAGCAGGGGAGGACTGGGGTTCACACCATTTGTGAGCAGAGGAGGACCGGGGTGCATGCAGTGTGAGCAAGGAAGACCAGGGTTCACTCAGTGTGAGCAGGGGAGGACTGGGGTGCATGCGGTGTGAGCAGGGGAGGACTGGGGTTCACACCATGTGTGAGCAGAGGACTGGGGGTGCACGCAGTGTGAGCAAGGAGGAACAGGGTTCATGCAGTGTGAGCAGGGGAGGACTGGGGTTCACACCATGTGGAGCAGGGAGGACTGGGGTGAACGCAGTGTGAGCAAGGAGGACCAGGGTTCACGCAGTGTGAGCAGGGGAGGACCAGGGTGCATGCAGTGTTGAGCAGGGGAGGACTGGGGTTCACACCATGTGTGAGCAGGGGAGGACCGAGGTTCATGCAGTGTGAGCAGGGCAAGACCGGGGTTCACACAGTGTGAGCAGAGAAAGACCGGGGTGTACGCAGTGTGAGCAGAGGAGGACCGGGGTTCACACAGTGTTAGCAGGGGAGGATCGGGGGTCACACAGTGTGAGCAAGGAGGACCAGGGTTCATGCAGCGTGAGCAGGGGAGGACTGGGGTTCACGCAGCGTGAACAGATTGAACTGCACTCAGTGGCGAGTGGGTGCAGTGGGCCAGCTTGTTTCCTGGGGCAGGTGAATGGGCAAAGCGTGAGACTGCAACCCCGCTGAGGGGCCCTGGGAGGAGGCAAGTCTGAACAACGGAGTCAGAGATGATGATTTTGTTTGTGGCATGCCTCATCTGAGAAATTTCTGGCTCACTCAGGCAGGAATGCCATTCATTCAGGAAAGGGAGCTAGAGAAAGGGGTCTGATAATTGTGTGCAAATAAATAACAGCTGAAACTATGGAAGTAGAAAAGATTTTACATAGAGACCTTTGCCAAAGCCTATTAGGGACATATGGGGGATCGTGATCTACTGGGAAGAAAGGCAGATGGCAGAGCAGGAGAGGACGACAGGGTGCTGTCACAAAGCCAACAGCAAGAGTGGGGTGCCCTCCCTGCAGCCCACTGGTGGGAACGCCAAGCATTCGCTGCCGTAGGTGGGGGTGTGAGCCCCGGTCAGGGAACTAAGAATTTCCAGGAAGAGGGCTGTGTTTGTGTCAGTCACTCAGGAGTGTCTGACTCTCTGCAAGGCCGTGGACTGTAGCCCCCCAGGCTCCTCTGTCCACGGGATTCTCCAGGCAGGAATACTGGAGTGGGCTGCCATGCCCTCCTCCAGGGGATCTTCCTGACTCAGGGATGAAGCCTGGGTCTCCTGCACTGCAGGCAGATTCTTCACCATTTGAGCTGCAGGGAAGTCCTAGAAAGGGGCTAGAAAATCGAAAAGTGCTGAAAGCCCAGCTCTTCCTTCTGCGCTTCTCTTTATACAGGAGTCCTGGAGATCAGGCGCCTCACAAGTCTACGCTAGTTCCAGGCGCATGCACACACGCACCTGTTCTTTCTCAACTCTTTCCCGTTTATGTTGCTACAGAATGTTGAGCAGAGTTCCCGTGCTGCACAGTAGGTCCTCGTTGGTCCCATTCTAAATAAAGCAGTGTGTGTACGTCTCTTTTCACTCCACCACATCTGTTTGTCCCCTCTGTAGACACATCCTTTAACAGCTCCCATTAAGCTGTCAGTTAATATGAATCTTAATATGCAGCTATGGTACGCAGGACAGTTAAATTAGAAGCTCCACTGATGTCAGTGTTTCCTGTCCCCACTTTGGTGGGGACATCTAACATGATCAAGAGTTAGAAGTGAACACCAGACATGTGTCAGATTAATCAAACTAGTACTACAAGTGAATATCAATGGACACTTTCAGAGCAGTTGCATCAGTATTTAAGAATCAAACACCTTACCTGTTGAGCATCTCAAAATTTTTTTATGAAAGATAAGCTATCAGGGTAGATATTTTTTCTTTTTATAAAAATAACATATAATATTTTATTTTACTTTATTGCATTTAAAGTAAACATGTGCAGACAGAAAAGCAGAAAGGAGTAAAAAAAAAACAACTCAGGCCTGGTCTGAGGCTGGGTAATTAAACCAAACTCCGTCCTGACATCTTGTGTTATGCCCTGTGGAAATCAGCTAATCCCTGGTTTCCCTTTGACAGAAGCTAAAGTTCTGTTCTCAAATTAGATCCACAGAGAGTGAGACTCCTGAAGGGGCCTGCTGACCCACAGGCTATTGGGAATGTCTGCTGAATCAGTGATTCTTCACTTTAAAACTAGTAAGTGGTGGGGAGTAAAGAGCTAATGTCTGGAGTTGATCATCTCGGAAGTGTAGCACAAGCATATCATTAAAGAGAGGGCGGCGGCCACTAAAGGAGCCAAGTATGGAAGCTGCTCAGAGCGGTCTCCTCAGGGAAGCCAGCAAGCAGCCAAGGAGGGCGGGGATTCTCCACTTTAAAGCCCGTTAGAACTAGGCTGTGGCTGATTCATGTCAATGTATGGCAAAACCAATACAGTATTGTAAAGTAGAATAAAGTCAAAATAAAATTTAAAAAAAGAACTAGGCTGAAGCAGGAGCCTGTGATATTCATTATAAGATGTTCTGTACTTTCCAGTTTTCTGCAATCAAGAGCATTTTTATTGGAGAATATGAAGTGGAAAAGAGCTGAGGCATGTTTTGGCTGCATGTGTGCTTGCTTTGCGGGCTTCCCTGGGGGCTCAGTGGAAAAGAATCTGCCTGTGAAGCAGGAGACGAGGGTTTGATCCCTGGATTGGGAAAAATCCCTTGGAGAAGGGAATGGCAACCCACTCCAGTATCCTTGCCTGGGAAATCCTATGGACAGAAAAGCCTGGCTTGGCTATAGTCTATGGGGTTGCAGAAGAGTTAGACATGACTTAGAGCCTAAACAACCACAACGCTTACTCTGTCTTATGTAGTCCAGGTTTTTGAACTTACATTCACAGAGTCACAAAAAGATCGTCTATTTCTCAAAGAAAAGACTGAGACTCAGATAAGTGAGCTGTCCAAGGTCACACAGGTGGAGTCAAGGCAAGAGTCCAGCCCTTCCACGAGGTCTGTACCTTATCCACACACTCTCAAGCTGTTGCTCACGAATCTCACGAAGCAGGGAATGGATGCATTCTCTTTCATGACATGTCAGACTACACCACAGACTTCCCTGGAAAATTATTATAACAGAGCTCGGCCTCATCAGACATCATAACTGTCTGACATTACAGAGAAAAAGGAAAATGCTAAGAGGTGGGGTATGGAGCTGGAATTTCCAGATGAAGTCAGTGTTTGGGGAGGGGGACCCTGGCACCTATACAACCACCCCTGCTCCACTGATTACATGGGCAGGTGGATTCGTCTGTCAAAGCTGCCATCACAAAGCACCACGAACGAGGTGGCTTACGCAACAAAAACTCACAGTCTCTCGGTTGTAGAGAACAAAAGTCCAAAACCATGGTGACGGTAGGGTTGGCTCTCCCTGTGGGCTGAGAAGGAGGGTCTGTTCTGGGTTTCTCACCATGGCTTGGAGATAACCGCCCTTTTCCTGGGTCTCCTCCAAGGTCTCTCTTCCACGCAGCCTGTGTGCCCTGATTTCCCTTGTTTACGACGGTGCCGGTGACACTGGACGGGCTGGCCCTCCTCCAGGATGGCCTCACCTTGAGTGATGGCACCGTCTGGTGTTGCATTCACCTCACTAAGTCATGTCAGACTCTCTACAACTCCATGGACTTCAGCCAGCCAAGCTCCTCTGTCCGAGATTTTTCCTGACAAGAATACTGGAGTGAGTTACCATTTCCCCCTCCAGGGGTCAAACCCAGGTCTCCTACGTCTCCTGCTTGGCAGGTGGATTCTCTACTACTGAGCCACCAGGCAAACCCAATTACACCTGCAACAACTCAATTTCCAACAAGGGCACCTTTGGAGATACTAGGGACTGGGACTTCAACATGTGAAAATGAGGGAACACAGCGTAACCTATAAAACCAGAAAATGACCAGACCCTTGATGCCTTCCTCCAAACATGTACAGAGTTTACTGAAGATTTTCTTCATCTAGGAATATGTCCCATTGAAAGCTAAAACTGGGACTTCCCCAGTGGTGCAGTGGCCAAGGACTCTGAGCTCCCAACCCAGGAGCTCAGGTTCGATCCCCTGGTCAGGGAGCTAGATCCTGCCTGCCACAACTAGGCGTTGTCATGTCACAGCTAAAGATCCCCCCCTTCAGCAACTGAAGATCCCCATTCCACAACTGAAGAGCCCCCATTCTGCAACTGAAGATCCCCCATTCTGCAACTGAAGATCCCCCATTCTGCAACTGAAGATCCCCCATTCTGCAACTGAAGATCCCCCTTCCGTGACTGAAGATCCCCCTTCCACGACTGAAGATCCCCCTTCCGCGACTGAAGATCCCCCTTCCATGACTGAAGATCCCCCTTCCACGACTGAAGATCCCCCTTCCGCGACTGAAGATCCCCCTTCCGCGACTGAAGACCTGGTATGCTGCAAGGAAAATAAAAGACCCCACATGCCTCAACTGAGACCCAGGGAGGACAAATAAATTAACAATTAAAAAAAAAAAGACAATTCATTGGAAAGAGATTTGAAAGAAGAAATTCGCTTCACATCTGAAAGACTAAAAGTGTTAGTCCTTCAGGGGCTGGAGCCTGTCAGGCTCCTCCGTCCATAGGATTGTCCAGGCAGGAGTACTGGAGCGGGCTGCCATTTACTGTTAAATCCTCCACCAAACACAGTGGAAAATACTACCCACAGCACTGCTTCCTCCCGATAAGTACTTTCTCTAGGATGATTCGGGGTTGAAGGAAGTAAGAATAACTTAAATTATAAATAAATTCTGTCTAACCATGGAGACTCTTCCGCTCAATAGCTATACTGAAAAGCTCACCCCTCAAGTGGCTGAGCCACATTTTGAGGGGTCTTGTCAATTTTAACTGTACAGCTGAATGAAGCCTGAGCACCTCAGACTGCAGAAACACATATAAAAATTTAAAATCCAATTTACTTTTCCATTCGACCATGATATTTACCTTTGCTTTCCACTCAGAAAGAAAAGCAAGGATGCCAAGTTTCCCTCTGATTTCTACTCTGCTCTTCTTGGACGGGTCTTTGCAGCAAGGACACTTCACAGGAAGTTCACAAGGGGACACTTTCCCTTTCACTTGGTTTATCTGATCGACAGTTCTCCCATAATATGCAATTGCACATTTGCCTAAAAAGCTTTTGCAAATCTGTTTAACTTGGGACAGCTATTCTAGGTTAATCCTTAAAACATGCTCTGGTAGCAAACTGATCAAACATAGCAAATATTTCTTACAGGAGTAAATTATATAAAGCTGATGGTTTTCGAAATATCCCCACTCTGACTCTCAGTTTACCTGTTTTATACTAACTCACTCATTCACTCACTTTTCACAGACTCATTCAACAATTATAGGTGAATCCCAACCCCAAAGTGGGTTACTTTACTTCAATTTATAACACCATTGTTTGGAACTGGAATGCATCGTTTAAAATACGGGCAATGTTACCCATGCAGACTTGGTCTTGTGTATTCCATAAATCAATATCATAATGAGATAATGAAAAAAATGGTGTCAATACCCATAACAAAGTGTAAACTAAAATGAATTATGTTTACTGATGAAAAAGAGAACTTTTCTCCTTACCTTTAATCTTAAACATTCCCTCTTCCTCCTACTTGCCCTGACAGAAGCCTTTCCCCTGAAAATACCACTTTCTTTGTAAGTCCAATTCTGATCTCTCCTTCAACTTCAAGGGCAAAGAGGAGAAGTCGGCAGACTCCTTGTTCCCTACTGTCCCTGCCAGATACTTGACCTTCTTTTTTTTGAGTGTAGCATTTTTTGATATATGTATTTTCAATTTGTTTATTTTAATTGCAGGCTAATTACTTTACAACATTGTGGTGGGTTTTGCCATACATTGGCATGAATCAGCCGTGGGTGTACACGTGTTCCGCATCCTGAACCCCCTCCCGCCTCCCTCCCCATCCCATCCCTCAGGGTCATCCCAGTGTGCCGGCCTTGAGTGCCCTGCCTCATGCATCAAACCTGGACTGGTGATCTATTTCACATATGGTAATGTACATGTTTCAATTGTTTTCTCTCAAATCATCACACCCCATGCCTTCTCCAGCAGAGTCCAAAAGTCTGTTCTTTATATCTGTGTCGCTTTTGCGGTCTCTCGCACAGGGTCATCGTTACCATCTTTTTAAATTCCACATACATGCATTAATGTAGTATTGGTGTTTTTCTTCCTGGCTTACTTCACTCCGCATAATAGGCACCAGGTTCATCCGCCTCGTGAGAACTGGCTGAAACGCACTTTTTAACAGCTGAGTCACACTGCGCTGTGCACGTGCGCCGCAGCCCCCCACTCGTCTGACGGCACCCAGGCTGCCCCCTGTCCCGGCTGGCGCACAGCGCTGCGGTCAGCCCTGGGCACGGGCAGCTGCTCCGCCTCCCGCAGCCTCTTGAGGAGCTCTGCTCCCTAAGGCGCTCAGACGCGTGGCAAGCGACGCGCACGACCCCTTTCCCGGAGCAGACCCTCCAAACTCCTGCCCGCTGCGAACCTCGCCTTCAGCCAGGCTCCCTGCACACAGCTATCTGGATGGGGGAGACAGCTGACCCAAGCCATCCCAGTCAGACTTCCTCTCTCTCAAAGTCTCAGATTGAAATGGAAGAGGAAATTATCTACATTCGCGTCGATTTTTTCTTCAAACTCCAAATACTGACGAATCGCCTGCTGCTGTCAAGGCCTATGGCGGAGCTTATACGACACCGTGTTTTCAGGAGGCGAGAACAAGAGTGAGCTAAAGCCTCCTGTTCATGAGGGAAGATGGAACGAGGACGAGGCTAAAACTGTAGCAGATTCTGAGGACAGAGCAAGGGTGAGGGCTGCATCTTGCAGTTAAAATGAAAAGCTAGCTTGTTTTACAAAAAGCGAGCTCACGTCAAGAAGTCCTCTGCTTCAGGGATACCAAGGGGGAAGTGGGGTGGACCGAGAGACTGGGACTGGCATGCACACTGCTGTGCATGGACCAGACAGCTGGAGGGCGCTCCCGCCAGCACAGGGGGCTCTGCCCTGCGGTGACTAACTGGGAAGGAGATCCGGGTCCGAGGCGACATCTGCACACACTCGGCTGGCTCGCCCCTGCAGCACGGCAGCACTGACGCACCGGCGCGAGCAACTCCACGCCACGGAGAAGAGCCTCGGCTCCCTCACTCGCCTCCCATCGTGCTTCGAATGCAGCCAAAACTGATCGAGTCTTGTGTGTCGGAATTTTTATAATTGCAACACACTGTTTTTATTAGTAGACTTGAGCTACCTGTTTACATCATGGCTCTCCCTGATTCAGTGCAAGATCAACTCTAATGGAAAAAAGAGAAGATGTGGCTGTTCTGTAGGTGTCTCCCCTGGGGACTGTAGCCCCTCTGGAAGCTGAGATAATGCTCAGGACTTAGGAGATGCTCAGGCAGTGCCTGAGGACTGGAGCCAAATAAGAAGCATGCCTCATGAGTGTGAAGATGCGACTGGAATGGAAAGAGTTAAAAAAGAATCACCCAGGATTTCTGAAAGAACACCTCACTGGATGTGGAGAGAAAGTCTGGGAAAGGTGCCTTCTCTGGCATGAAGACGGGGTGGGAAAAAAGAAGTGGAAGAAGAGCCAAATACTCTCAAAGAACAACCTTCTGTCCTAAGGAGAGAGTGACTTAATGGTCTGCAACACACCTGTGCCTGCCCAACGGCACAGCCATTAGGAAACACTGCTATCGCCTTCAAAAGGAAGCTTTCTGAAACATTAAATATGATAACCTCCTGCTGGATTTTTCCACAGCGACTGCGGTAACCGCTTCTAATTTTGCAGCTGAAAGATAAGGCACGCTGACATCTAAGCAGCCGCCCAGGGAGAAACGCTGTTCCCGAGGGTGACCCATCAGCCTGTGTTCCACTCAAGGGACCCACCCTGGTTCAAAAAAATTTTTTTCTTCCAGAGTCCTTGGATTCTGGTAACTGAAATTATGAAGATGTAGGCAGTGACGGTCAAGGGAGTTGCACAACTGCAAATCAGCCTATTTAACTTCAAGCCCTACATTGTTTTAACTAGTCAAATACAGATTTTCTAAGGTGATTAAAAAAATCCTATTTACAAGATTCTAGAACACATTAGCAGTCAAACATTTAATCTGAATTTTAATGCTGCTGTCAAGAGATGAAAAAAATTATTAGGCTTTTTCCCCACCATTATATATTTATTTGAAGCACATGAAAGAACTTTCCTAAGTGTGACTAGCTCACAGTGTCTTTCTCAAAGACAAATATATGCTTCAACTTATGTTTAATATAGGTCAAGCACGATCACGTTTTTCTTAATGCCGCAGAAAGGGAAAATATCCTGCAACTGGTTGAGTTATGGCAACAATAGGGTATAACCAAGGCAACGAAATGTCTCTTCCCATGTGCCTCTGTTCCCCTTCATGAAACCAACTGGAGGGAGCAGGAAATGGTTGGTGGATCCAATATTAAGAAGATTAACTTCACTACCGTTTAGCAAGAAGCTGGAGAGGCTCTGAGAAATTCGTTAGACCATACAACATCTTGAAGCCTGACACAACTCAGTAACTTGGAATGGAATGCTGCAAAGTCCTGGAAAAAAGGATCCTTCTCTCTCTAATTTCTCTTACCTCTGCTCTCAGCCCCAAACAGCCCAGAATAATTTGCCTAAAAAGCTTAAAGGGTCAGGCCTTTCTTTCAAGTTGACTAACCTAAAAGTTACTTAAAGAGAGCAATTTGCTCATTCATTCACTCAAGCTGTAGTTACTGAGTGCCCACTGAATTCCCAGTAATCCTCTAAACATTGGAATATAGCTTCCAACAGGGGATCAGATAAGAAACCAAGAGGCAATGCACAGTGGCGCGTGCACTATTTACACATATTCACACCCACACACAGGTGCATGCGCACTAAGCTGCTCTGGACTGTGGCCCGCCAGGTTCCTCTGCTCATGGGGTTCTCCAGGCAAGAACACTGCAATGGGTTGCCATGTCCTCCTCCAGGGGCTCTTCCTAACCCAGGGATCGTACACGTATCTGTTACGTCTCCTGCAGTGGCAGGCAGGTTCTTTACCAGTAGCGCCACCTGCGAAGCCCACATACACACATGCACACGTTTGCCCACATACATACATGTACACGTTTGCCCACATCACACATGCACACGTTTGCCCACATCACACATGCACACGTTTGCCCACATACATGCATGCACACGTTTGCCCACATCACACATGCACACGTTTGCCCACATCACATGCACACGTTTGCCCACATCCATGCATGCACACGTTTGCCCACATCCATGCATGCACATGTTTGCCCACATACACACATGCACACGTTTGCCCACATACACACAAGCACACGTTTGCCCACATACATACATGCACACGTTTGCCCACATCACACATGCACGTTTGCCCACATAAACACATGCACACGTTTGCCCACATACATGCATGCACACGTTTGCCCACATACACGCATGCACACGTCTGCCCACATACATGCATGCACACGTTTGCCCACATCACACAGGCACACGTTTGCCCACATACACACATGCACACGTTTGCCCACATACACACAAGCACACGTTTGCCCACATACATACATGCACATGTTTGCCCACATACACACAGGCACACGTTTGCCCACATACACACATGCACACATTTGCCCACATACACGCATGCACGTTTGCCCACATACACGCATGCACACGTTTGCCCACACAGACACAAGCACACATTTGCCCTCCATATCTACAGAGGCAGGACCTGCGGTTACCACGGGCTGACTGCACCACCCCACTTTACATAACAGATATGAGCATCAGTGTATTTCGGAGTCCACAGGGGTCTTGGAACCCATCTTCCAAGGATACTGAGGAGTGACTGTACTGAAGAGTATAATAAGTAAGCATTGGATTGGCCAAAAGATTGCTCACCCTTTTCCATATCTTACAAAAAACCCAAACAAACTTTTCTGGGTAACCAATACTATGACGCTGTAGAAAGAAATCAGGGTAAAGATATAAAGCAGGTTGTTATTGATAACAAGCTTGTTAATTTTACAACTACAGCCTCAAGATGCCAGTCCTTCGGTTTTCATGCGATGGCTCCTGTTCACATTTGGCAGTGCTGGTTTTACTTGTAATTCAGGGATGATTCTAGACTGTGGGCTCTTAGAGCTCGTCCCTCACCTCCATGTCTCAGTGAAGGCTCTTAATCCCTGCCCCCGGGACACTGCAGATAAAGAGCAGAGGTTTCAGGGAAGGAGTCGCATCTTCCAAGGCGTATGCATCTTCCAAGGCGTATGCTCGTCTCCTGAGAAAGGCCCAGGAAGGGCCACAGTCACACCTTCTGTGCAGCTTCCTGGTTCTCGTGTGTCTTTACAAAGCCATCTTTAAATGATCCACCCCTGACTGGTTTACTCTAGTGACTCACAGTTTTGTCACTGACTGGCCACATGGCATCGTGGATGTGTTTGTGTGTGTGTATCCAAACTCCCCCACCCGCCCTGCGTAAGGATACAGCCAGGGGCCCACCCTACTCCAGTATGACCTCGTCTTAACTAACTACACTGGCAAGGACCCTATTTCCAAAACACTGGGGGAAAGGACCTCAACACGCGAATTGGGAGGGGAGATACTCAACTCATAACAAAGAGCAGAATCTGTAAATGTGTTAAAAAGACTGGAGAGGGGAGCCAAAAATCAAGACCAGTGCGGATGCGAAACCTGACAGAGGGAACTCGTGAAGTGGGGGCAGGAGGCTCCCTGGGCCTGGGCCCGGCCCTGGGGTCTCACTATCCCGCAGGGGCCTCGGAGACGGAGGAGCCGCCCTGCAATGGGCACGCGGCTTCCGTGAGGCTGGAAGGAGGCAGCGGCGGACAAGAACAAACTCTGCTGAGTCCAGCTCAGGCCTCAGCTCCTCAAGAGCATTCGGCGCCATCCCCAGCTTTCAGGACTCCTCCCCGTCACGCGTGCAGCACGCGCTATCCGGAACACTCACTCAGCAAAGCTAGGCACGTTCCTTCTCTACAACTATATCAGCGAAACCTTCCATTTTCCCAAAGTATCCCACACGTATACAAAGATGACTATATCTTAAAACATTAGGTAGCTGAGAATGTATTTTATAAATCAGTATCTGAGATTCTTTCTTTAAAATAGTTTCATATCATCTTTCCAGGCCTTATGGACATTTTCAAAGAAAATATAACTGAATTCAGGACCTGAAGCAGTTATGAAGTTATATTCATTGTTTCCTCTGACAAATACAGACTGATAAGCACCCTGTGGACACAGTCTCCTGCCATTTCATAATTACTAAGGCAAAGATAAATTTGTGGAAAGTACATTCTCTGGCAGAATGAGAAATGATGTTTCTGGGACACCTATAATTGAAATTGAAATGTACTCACATAAAAATTGTAGTGTTCAAAAAACTTGAAAACCACTAAATCCATTTCAAAATTTTGTTTCCCAAGATTAAGATAGAGCACCTGGGTTTGTTAATTTAAGTCCCTCTTTCAACCAGGGATTGATACAATGAAGACCTATGACATGGCGACATCGTTGAATAGCTGTTTATCCAACACATGCACATTATTTGGGCTTCTCTGATGCTCAGATTATATTATACAGTGGAAGTGAAAAATAGATTTAAGAGACTAGATCTGATAGTTAGAGTGCCTGATGGACTATGGACGGAGGTTCGTGACATTGTACAGGAGACAGGGATCAAGACCATCCCCATGGAAAAGAAATGCAAAATAAAGTGGCTGTCTGCGGAGGCCTTACAAATAGCTGTGAAAAGAAGAGAAGCAAAAAGCAAAGGAGAAAAGGAAAGATATACCCATCTGAATGCAGAGTTCTAAAGAATACCAAGGAGAGATAAGAGAGTCTTCCTCAGTGATCAATGCAAAAAGAGAGGAAAACAACAGTATGGGAAACACTAGAGATCTCTTCAAGAAAATTAGAGATACCGAGGGAATATTTCATGCAAAGATGAGCTCAATAAAGGACAGAAATGGCATGGACCTAACAGAAGCAGAAGATATTAAGAAGAGGTGGCAAAAATACACAGAAGGACTGTACAAAAAGAGCTTCACGACCCGGATAATCACAATGGTGTGATCACTCACCTAGAGCCAGACATCCTGGAATGTGAAGTCAAGTGGGCCTTAGAAAGCATCCCAAAGCTAGCAGAAGTGATGGAATTCCAGTTGAGCTATTTCAAATCCTGAAAGATGATGCTGTGAAAGTGCTGCACTCAATATGCCATCTAATTTGGAAAACTCAGCAGTGGCCACAGGACTAGAAAAGGTCAGTTTTCATTCCAATCCCAAAGAAAGGCAATGCCAAAGAATGCTCAAACTACTGCACAATTGCATTCATTTCACACACTAGTAAAGTAACGCTCAAAATTCTCCAAGCCAGATGTGAACCATGAACTTCCAGATGTTCAAGCTGGGTTTAGAAAAGGCAGAGGAACCAGAGATCAAATTGCCAACATCCACTAGATCATGGAAAAAGCAAGAGAGTTCCAGAAAAACATCTATTTCTGCTTTATTGACTATGCCAAAGCCTTTGACTGTGTGGATCACAAGAAACTGTAGAAAATTCTAAAAGAGATGGGAATACCAGACCACCTGACCTGCCTCTTGAGAAACCTGTATGTAGGTCAGGAAGCAACACTTAGAACTGGACATGGACCAACAGACTGGTTCCAAATAGGAAAAGGAGTATGTCAAGGCTGTATACTGTCACCCTGCTTATTTAACTTCTATGCAGAGTACATCATGAGAAATGTTGGACTGGAAGAAGCACAAGCTGGAATCAAGATTGCTGGGAGAAATATCAATAACCTCAGATATGCAAATGACACCACCCTTATGGCAGAAAGTAAAGAGGAACTAAAAAGCCTCTTGATGAGAGTGAAAAAGGAGAGTGAAAATGTTGGCTTAAAGCTCAACATTCAGAAAACGAAGATCATGGCATCTGGTCCTATCACTTCAAGGGAAATAGATGGGGAAACAGTGGAAACAGTGTCAGACTTTATTTTGGGGCTCTAAAATCACTGCAGATGGTGATTGCAGCCATGAAATGAAAGGACACTTACTCCTTGGAAGGAAAGTTATGACCACCCTAGATAGCATATTAAAAAGCAGAGACATTACTTTGCCAACAAAGTAATGTTCCATCTAGTCAAGGTATCGTTTTTCCAGTAGTCATGTATGGATGTGAGAGTTAGACTTTGAAGAAAGCTGAGCACCAAAGAATTGATGCTTTTGAACTGTGGTGTTGGAGAAGACTCTTGAGAGTCCCTTGGACTGCAAGGAGATCCAAACAGTCCATCCTAAATGAGACCAGTCCTGGGTGTTCATTGGAAGGACTGATGCTGAGGCTGAAACTACAATACTTTGGCCCCCTCATGCGAAGAGCTGACTCATTGGAAAAGACTCTGATGCTGGGAGGGATTGGGGGCAGGAGGAGAAGGGGACGACAGAGGATGAGATGGCTGGATGGCATCACTGACTCTATCACATGAATTTGGGTGAACTCCGGGAGTTGGTGGGGTCGCAAAGTGTCAGACACGACTGAGCGACTGAACTGAACTGAACTGAAGTGTCTCTACACTTAGGAGAAGGTGATGACAACCTACTCCAGTGTTCTTGCCTAGAGAATCCCAGGGACGGAGGAGCCTGGTGGGCTGCCGTCTATGAGGCTGAACAGAGTCAGACATAACTGAAGCAACTCAGCAGTAGCTGCAAGTGCCTCTAACATTGGGCTTCTCATGTGGCTCCACAGTTAAAAAAACACAACAAAACGAAAACAAATCCTGCCAATGCAAGAGACGCAGGAGACATGAGTTCAGTATCTGGGTTGGGAAGATTCCCTGGAGGGGCAAATGGCACCCCACTCCAGAATTCTTGCCTGGAAAAAATATCCCACGAACAGAGGAGCCGGGGGCGGGGGGGGGGCCTACAGTCCCTGCACAAAGAGTCGGAATGACTGACTTAGTCCGCAAGCAAATGTCTGTTACACATGGCAAAGTTTGAGAACCAGTGTTAGGCTGTACACCAGTGGCGATTTTTGCCCTCCAGGGGACACCAGGCGACGTATGGGGGCAGTTTGTTATTACAAGCAGGGACGGAGGATGCCACTTGCAGCCAGTGGGTAGAGGCCAGAGATGCTGCCAAACCTCCTACGTTACAAAGGACTGAGCCAGCCCACAATTTCAGTGGCACTGAGGGTGAGAAATGCGCTGATGTAACTTGTGCACAAAGGGGCTGTGCAGTCAGCTACACAGAACTGCACGTCTCTCCACTAACCTTACGCACGCAGAAATGAAGGGCCAGGTGAAGGTGGCCCAGGCTGCCTGCAGGGGTTCCCGGGGGTGGCGTGCTCAACTTGACTGTGTCTGAACAGCCCTTCCGAGAGATTTGGGGTGGAAATCTTCCATCATGCTTTCTTCTGAACACTTCAAGGCAGGAAATGAGACTCCAGTGAAGCCCAAGCTGATACACTATGCCTCCTCCAAAGCAGTGAACGGCACCTGAGTGAATACTTGCAGTTCTCTGCCCAGAGGGCATCTTTTGGGCAGTGGGTACTGGTGACCCTCCCCCTGGAGTAGAGAACGGCTATCCTCTCCAGCATTCTTGCCTGGAGAACCCTGTGGACAGAGGAGCCTGGTGGGCTGCAGTCCATGGGGTCTCAAGGAGTCGGACAGAACTGAAGCAGCTTAGCATGCACGCACTGGTGACCCTCACAGAGGCAGCAGCAAGAGTTTCAGAGAGGTAATACCCCAGCAGCCAGCCTCAATGAAAGATGTGTTGGTAACAGGAGTTTTGCTCCCTTCCTCACTTCCCACGGGACCTGGTACTTTCCAGAGTGGTCAAGTGCTCACAGTGGGGTCTTTCTGGGTTCATTGCCATCATCATCTTACATTCCTGCTCTACTACCAGTGTTTTCTGAGGTTCTCTCCCAAACAAAATTCTTATACTGAGATGCTCATCTGAGGTTCTGCTTTCAGGGAACACAAAAATGAAACAAATCTTGAAATATGTGACACGATCAGATACGAAAGACACACTGGAAAATGAAGTGGACAGAAAGGTACATAGATCAGAATCAATAATGGTGCAAAAATATATCTTCAAAAAACCATTATTCACAGATTCACAGAGAACAGCCAAGTCACTGCATCCGCAAAACAAGAGGATGCTATATATATGAGAATGAACAATGAGACCAAGAAAATGTGCTGGAATTTAGCAACAGAACAGATTAAATTCCTAAAGATTCAACACAAGCATTGCAGATACAAAGCTAGTAACTGACCCTGAAAATGAACAAGCACAGCAGAGAATGGCAATCAGAGGGAAAGGTAACAGCAAAGATTAGCCTCTTGCTGGGTCAGTACAGAGGGTCCTGGATCCAGCCACCAGGATTTGCACCCTGAGGGCAGTGCCAACGGAGAGGAGCTGCCAGACGTAACACAGGAGCGCGTCCCAGAGCCGGCGCAAAGGGAGCCTCCAGACCACAGGTCCCAAGCCACTCGGTGAACGGCCCCCTAAATGTCTTAGCTATGTTTTCTTCATGACATTCCCAGGCGCAAAGAAATATCTAACAATTCGATTTATTAAGTAGCTAAGTCCTAACAACATAGTACATCTTTGAAAAAAATGAAAGGGTGAGTCGTCCTGTTTGTGACCCCATGGACTATAGGCCTGCCAGGCTCCTCTGTCCGTGGGATACTCCAAGCAAGAACACTGGAGTCATTCCCTTCTCCAAGAGATCTTCCCGACCCAGGGACTGAACCCAGATCTCCTGCACTGAAGGTAGACTCCTTATCATCTGAGCCATCAGGGAAGCCCCTAGTGCATCTTTATGTCCTGAAAAATTAGTGTTTGTTGGGCACTATGCAACTTCTTAAGCCTTGAAATCATACTGGATACCGCTGCCTCCATTTTTCACTTAGCACTTATTTTAATTTAATTTCTTATCATAGCAATTGCAGAAAATCCATCTTTGCAAAGATACTGACTTCACTGAAGGAATGTAACAATTTAACGTTGAAACTCCCTTTAGTGGTCTGCCTGGTGTACAACAGAGGCTGCTGCTTTCCTTGAGACCGTAAACTGTTCCACACGGTGTCCAGAGGAGACTGGTGGGCTGCAGTCCACGGGGTCACTAAGAGTCGGACAGGCCCGAGCGACTTCACTTTCACTTTTCACTTTCATGCATTGGAGAAGGAAATGGCAACCCACTCCAGTGTTCTTGCCTGGAAGATCCCAGGGATGGGGAGCCCGGTGGGCTGCCATCTATGGAGTCACACAGAGTCAGACATGACTGAAGCGACTTAGCAGCAGCAGCAGCACACGGTGTCCTGATGAGTTCACTGGTGCACCTATAGACCTTGGTACAGTTTGGGAACTACCGCTCCGGTCATTGGTGTCCATTAAGTGCTTAAAAGAATGATTACCAGAAGCCTCACACCTTGTCAAGTTACTCTACACAACTGAGACTATCAGAGATAAAAAAGAAGCATGATGCACAGGATGATTCAAGTAGAGGATGTGGGGTGGGAGGTGGGAGGGGGCTTCGGCATTGGGAGATTGTGTTCACCTATGGCTGATTCGTGTCAATGTATGGCAAAACAAATACAGTATTGTAATTAAAAAAATAAATAAATTTAATTTAAAAAATAAAATAAAATACAGGAGAAAAAAAAAAAGAAGCATTAAGACTTAACAGAGGAAAGAAATAGTTCACACATGAAAAAAAGAGAATGAGAATGGCATGAAACCAGTGAGAACAGAGATCAAAGACAATATCACGTATCTGCTTCCCAAACGCTCTTTCTCAGAGGGCTGCTGAAGAATGTGCCCCAGCAAAGCTGGGGAGCAAACAGTGAAGGTGCCGTCTGGTCGGGGGAGCAGACGCAGGAGAGAGCCGAGGGCAGCCCACGCAGGGTGGCCACATGCCAGGCTGCGACAGAGCCGGGCCAGAGCGGCAGGGCTCCAGGAGGAAAACAAGCAGGACGGGTGGATTATTCAATATGTGTGAACATCTGAAAAAATTATTGCTAGAAATCTGACACGTTAGTGCTGCATTTGGAAAAAAAAAATTGAGCTAGGCATAAGAAAACAAAGCAAATCGAAAAAAAAGACAAAAACCGTTAGTATTAATAACTGCAAGAATCCTGATCATAGAATACTACTCAACTGGAAAATGGAGCAATACTGACATCATTCTAATTTTATATACATAAAGCAATTTAGTCAGTAATGGCTAAATTTGATATATCAAGAAACAGCAGTATAGACATAGTATTCAGAATATTAGAATATGTATTCTAGTATGTAAAAATATGTATTCCAGTATTTTAAATAATCTGCCCATACTGCTATTAGAATATTCTAAATAAAATGCCTATATTGCGATATATTCTAATATTCTGGGGAACAGGAGAGAAGATAGGAGGGAGAGTAGGTGAAGGAATGCTATAAGCATGAATTGTTTTGATTTAGAAAAATTCTAAAAATGAAGTAGAGAACAGAGGGTGATATGTGGATATCACAAGCGGAAAAGCAAAGCCACTAACTTGATCTTCTGTGCAGATGAGAGGGTGTTTCAGACGAAAGTGCATGAGGTGCAGGCCCCAGAGAACCACAGAATCCCTGTATTTTATGTCCCTCTCTCCTTGTGTGGTCCTACCAGGCCAGTCACCTCTTCTGGGAAGCACTCCTTTCCACTTCATGTAGACTTAGTGCCTTCAGATATTCCATAAGTTCTGTTATAAGATTTCCTCCTTTGTAATTTATATGATTATAGAACTTATCTGTAATTTATATAAACAGTTTATTACTCTACACCTGTCTCCGCCTCCAGGCTGTTCCATTTTAGAAGAGCGGGAATTTCATTTCATTCCTCTATAGAGTTTTGCTTCAATCTACCAACAAGGCCCCACCTTACTAACCACCCTAAGACAAATGGTTTTCTTCCTGTTTTTCTTTGGTTACACCGGGTCTCTGCCACAGCGTGTGAGCTCTCTCTCACGGCAGTGCTGAGCTCTTCCAGTTGCAGGGGCTCCACGGGGTCTCTTTAGTTGCAGCACCAGCTGCATGGAGGGACTTGATTCCTCGACCAGATCCAACAGACCCATGCCCCCTGCATCAGAAGGTGGATTCTTAGCCACTGGGCCACCAGGAAAGTACCGGAAAATGATTTCAATAGCTAGCTGTGTAACACTTTCACACCAGACTCATAATCCAAACTGCGCCCCCCTTTCTTCTTCTTCTTCTTCTTCATATTTTATCATCTCTGAATTGGGGAATGGCCTTAAAGTTTCTGAAGGCCCAGATGGAAACCAAGTTCTTACACAGAGTATTTATAATTTTTCCTCTCATTCATCGAGGGCCCTCCCAATCTGAGGACACTTTAGATTATCTGCCTAAGTACTTGTTAACATTCACACTGACATTCTAAATTTAGATCTAAATATTTATTAGAACCAACTTGCAATTCAGGGAGTCCCTCGTGGCTCAGCAGTAAACAATTCACCTGCCAATGCCAGAGATACAGGTTCAGTTCCTGGGTCGGGAAGATTCCGTGGAGGAGGGCGTGGCAACTCACTGCAGTACTCTTGCTGGGAATTCCATGGACAGAGGAGCATGGTGGGCTACAGTCCATAGAGTCACAAAGAACTGGTCGTGACTTAGTGACCTTGCAATCAGAATCACAGGGGATGTGTTTTCTCTTTCCTCCAGTACCAAGTTTGAATGAGCCCCTATCTGTGATGGCTTAATTTTCATCTGACCCTGCACAGAAGGCATAATACTTTGGCGGCCCAATTTTAAGCAGGTATCCTGTAAGACTCCCCATCTTAGTTTTTTCTTTCCTAAGGATACATAAATTTATCTTCCACTGGATGGTCTCTTGGATTCCACAAAATACAGTACTAAATAACAAAAGTTAAAAAAAAAAAAAACTAAACTAAAGTATATTTTTATTTAGTAACAGTTATATATTTTACATTTCTAAATAAAAACACTTGGGTTTCTTTGGGCTAATAAGATCTTGGCATTCCTATAATTACTAGAAAAATGTTCAAAGAGTTTTGAATTTTGCTTTGTTGGTTAAATCCTTATTTGCCCACTATCCCTTCACAAAACACTTTTCTGCATGTTCCTGCATATCAGCATTTTAAGAAACAGTTCACATTTCCCCACTAAAAGCCACAGCAGCCTACGCTGTCATTTGATTGAAGGAAAGTATCTGATGCGACTAAAATTCATCAATGAAATACACTCTTGTGGGATCGTAACTCACCCCACATGGCAAACGAATTCCAGTAGGCCATCTCTTACATCAGCCAGTTTCCCAGCACGGTAAATCCCAAACTGTCCCCTGTGCCTGCATTTCAGAACCTATGACTGAACCCTCTATCCAGAAACAAGACTTAGCTAAGCATGAGATCTGATCTAGTGCAGACGATGCTCCAGGCAATGAGCTACCCCTTCACACACGCAGTCAACTCGCCTCCTCACGATGAACCTACTGATTAGGAAACTGAGGCTTGTCGTTAAATACCTTGCACAAGATCACAGGCTAGAAAGTGGTTGCATGCAAATTTAAGCCCAGATAGAATACATCTAAAGCCTACGCTCTAAACCACTGCTTTTTACCTCTTTGAGAAAAAAAAAAATTGCAACAGGAAGAAACAAGGGCAGTCTGAACAGCAATGCAAACTGGACCTGACAACTGCAGCCATCCTCAGCAACGGCTAAATTTCAGCCACAGCTGCTCGCATTTATGCACATGCTGACCCTTCAGTCCACAGCGAGGAGAAGCACTTTCGGAAAGTGCTGAGCTGAAGTATGGGTCATCCTTTTAATTTCCATGATAACCACTGTTAATCATGAACTTTTCCATCTTGTTTACTTTGTGTTGGGGATGGGGCTCATTTGCGTGGGTCTGTTAGGACATTTATTCCATGGTGCATGTTACATATTTTCTCAGAGGCCTCAATCTGCAGGCCAGAGGTAAATGCAAGTGCTATTACAGATCAAAGCCAGTGAAGTGTGTAATGAGGTTTGGTATATAAAACATGTTGTAAACGTGGGGGAAATTCCGGCTTTTCTTTAACATTAACTGCTTTGAAATGCATCATCTGAAGTACAATTCTCAGTAGGCCACAGGCTGCCAGAGAGGAACTTCCCTCCACACAGACACCGGTAGCCTCGGTTAGATGTGTTTCACAAATGTAGACCCGTGCAATGAGCTATTTTTAACACATTCTCCATGGTATGTGTTAAAATGCACCACTGAACAAGAGGAGCAACCCCTCACCCAGCAGAAAGAAGGAACTAAAAGATCAGCTTCACTTAAGGAATATGGTCTGAATTCTCAGACTGATACATAAGCTTAAAAAGAAACAATTAAAATATCTAAGCAGACAGTTTTCATCTCCTCCAGTAGGAAGTGTTCTTACTTATTTGGACATGAAGGTCCCTGAGCCACAGCGGGGCAAAGGCAAAGTGGTTCTAAATATAGCATGAAAAGGATAACTACCCTTTCCCATCACTTGTAAAATCATGCCTGGCTCCTCTTTGGTTAACTGTCTTTCAAGACTGGTCTATGTTAAGTAAGTGCTTCCTGGGTTTATAAAGTCCTTTCTTCACTCCTCTTCTCTACAGGGAAAGGTACGGTTTCCTTATCAGATGCCAAATGTTTATTGCCGTAGTCTAGCAGCATGAGTGCTGGAGGATGGGAGTCGTAAAAAGGGTCATTGTTACATCCCTGAATTCTTTCTCTCTCTCCCTCCTTCCTTCTGCCTGTCCTGCCATTTTTCCTCCCTAACACACTTTAACAGCTTAACGTGTACCAGGTGCATGCATGAATGCTCAGCCACTCTCCTCCGTCCATGGGGTTCTCCAGGCAAGAGCACTGGAGGGGGTCACTTTTTCCTTCTCCAGGGAACTTCTCGACCCAGGGATCGAACCTAAGTCTCCCGCAGTGTAGACAGACGCTTTACCGTCCAAGCCACCAGGAAAGTCGCTCCGTCACTCAGTCATGTCCAATTCTTTGCGACTCCAAGGACTGCAGCCCACCAGGCTCCTCTGTCCATGGGATTCTCCAGGCAAGAATACTGGAGTGGGTTGCTGTTTCCTCCTCCAGGGCATCTTCCTGGCCCAGAGATTGAACCCAAGTCTCTTCCACCTTCTGCACTGGCAGGCTAATTCTTTACTACTGCACCACCTGGGAAGCCCAGTGTATGCCAGCTACTATAGCTTTATATGCTGGAGTAAAAATTACCCTATTTGTCTTACTAATCTCCACTACTTCACATGCATGTATGTTAAGTTGCTTCAGTTGTGTCTGACTCTGAAACCCTATGGATGGTAGCCCACCAGGCTCCTCTGTCCATGGGATTCTCCAGGCAAGAACACTGGAGTGGGTTGCCATGCCCTCCTCCAGGGGATCTTCCCGACCCAGAGATCAAACTTGAGTCTCTTATGTCTCCTGCACTGACAGGGGGAATCTTTACCACCAGCACCACCTGGGAAGCTCTCCAAGTACTGCACAATCAGCCTTAAACGCCCCACCTCCCTGCTTACTGCAAGGAGGAGCCACACCTTACTCCTCCAAGGCTTCTCCTGGTCCCAGCATGATGTCTCGGGCTGGTGTCAGCGTGCGGCAGAAAAGCTGATGGAGTGTTAGAAAACCTGATTTCCAGCTCCATCACTGACAAGGTAACCTGGGACCAGTCCCACAACCCTGGCATTTCCATTTCCTCCTGTACAAAAGGGGAATTATAACAGCTGTCCACTCATCCACAAAGGGGTGACCTGGAGACAAAATCATAATGCGTGTGAAGCCCCTCTATAGACCTAAGTCTTGCTCAGGGAGGTGCCCCCAAGTATAGTTCAGGATGAGGTGCCCACAGCCCAGGGTGGCTGGGTGGGCGCAGGGGGCCACTCACCTCACTAGTCTTGCCAACTTCATGCTAGAAGCATGCTTGAGGGAGTGAGCTTCTAGAAATATGAAACCAAGTGTGACATTTCACTGCCTCAAACACTTCACCCTCAAAATGAAATCCAACTCTAAGAAGCCCTACCAGCCTTGACCCTGCTTGATCCTCTCGTCTTTTCTCACTCCTGCCCCTCAGCAAGGTCTAAAGGGTACATTCTTCCCACTCACACTCAGCTACAGCTGACGGCCAAGCTCTTTTTGGGCTGAGGCACCGGCCTTCCGCTAGCCCAAGAAGGGCTCAGCTTCCCTTCCCATGGGCAAGCACTGCAGCCCGTAAAGCCCTCTGAAGCTCAAATTCGGGTCCAGCTCTGAGGCCATATGCCAGCAAACTCACTACCCTCTGCCTGCACCCCCTCTCCCTGCCCGCCCCCCACCCCCGGCACTGCAGAGAGTGGTGGTGAAAGTGGCGTTCCAGCGACTCCCCACACCAGGCGCCCCTGGGGGCATGAGGAAGCAGCTTCAGTGACAGGGCGAATGCCAACAACCGTCTCTGACATTCTCGCTTGAGTCTCCATGTTCCGAGTCCGGTTCCATGACAGACTTTTGTATTCAAGGATAATTCTGCTCACCCCTCACCTCCACTCTCAGAACATTCTACACTCCTTGATCTCCACAAATTCTGAAGAAACTGACTTTATTGTTGCTTCAGCTACAAAAAGGTTGATATAGTTCAAATCATGATTTTACTATTAATATAAGGGCAAAAACCCTCCCCCACTCCCCCCCTCCACCCAAAGCTTCTAAAGGCATTTGCGCAGGTGTGCCCCGCCCTACTGCAGAGGGCACGTCCCTGGAGTCACTGGGCACAGCATCTGGGCGGCTGGACGCAGGGGCCCTGTCCCCCACTCCCTAAAATGGGAAACGAGTCTGTAGTGTGGAGATTTCTGATCTTAACTTTGATGCACGTTTGGTTTGACACTGACCTAACTGGCATAGTTTATTCACTATTTAAAGTCTGAATTGCAGTTTAGTCTCTTTGCTCACCATGTGTCCAACAACGGAGGCTCCATCACATTGCAAATGTGGGCCATACCGTGACAGATCCCTCTTGACAGCCAGATACCTGGTGATTAAGTTGCGGCTCACTATCCATTCCTGCCTCTCCCTCTGGGTGGCCGCACAAGGACCGTTTCCAGTTCGTGGCTGCCGCGTGATGTCAGCACACGAGGAGCGCGAAAGCATCCTGAGTCCAATAACTGATGCCGCTTCCACTGACTCAAGCAGGCAGCTGAAGCAGAAGTCAGTATCAGTCTCACCTATGAGCTTTTAAGTCTGACAGACCTGGATATCTTCTGTTAGTTGAAGCAAATAACCTGTTGTCTATCAACTTCAGTTTCCATTCGGTAAAATCAGCAGCAGTAGCACTAGCCTCAAAGAGTTACTCAAAGTGTAACAGCAACAAATGCTACGAAGGCAGCCCCGCATATATTAAGTCCTCAAGAGCTGTGAGCTGTTGCTGTGATTCCTTTCGCCCAGAGCAATGGTTTCCTAAGGTTACAGTTCTACAGTACAAGAAAAATAAAAAATAAAATAAAAATTTTAAACTATGAACTCTAGTAGAGGAATAGGGAAAGCCTGTTCTTTAGAAGGAACAAGTTCATCTTCATTTGAATTATAAAAATAATTAAGCACAGCAGGCACTTGATATATGCCCCCCTGCTTCTGTTAAGAAAATGCTCAGAGTGCTCCTCCTTATAGCAGCCCAGTAAATAAACATTTACTTATTCTCATTTTTCAGAAGACACTGAGGCTTGAGGAGGTTAAGATCCTTCTACGACAGAATCTAAGACTAGAATGCAGGCACTGAAATCTGCTGGGCTTCATTTGAGAAGAAATGTGGCCCTTGATTACGTTACTAATGGCACAGCCCTCTGTACCGTTAGATGGGCAGGGGAGCCTGGGGGCTGCAAAGAGTTGACATGAGTGACAGAGGCGCACACACACACACACCATTAGCACAGGCAGTGAGTTTCCACCAGGGGGCACGTGTCACGGAATGAGCGCTGTATCAGCATTGGTTGAAGAACTCAACTAGTCTCCATCTGCTCCCTCAAAAAAACAAACCAGAAAAGGCAATCTAAGGAAAAAAAAAAGTCTTTGCCATATAAATATATATTTAATGCAGCTCCCTTAGCCCTCTCATCCAACTAGATTACATCGGCACAGTCTTTCCTATGTAGAAATTCTGGAATCAAGATGGCATTTCCATGCAGGAGCAGTGGACAGGTGAGTTTTAAAAGCCCTTCTGGTGGTTCTGGTAAGTCCCTTCAGCTGGGAACCCTGTACTAGACTAGGCAAGCCACAAGAGGGAAGGTGTGTGCTATTTGATCTGATGATACATGACCATGCCCCCTCATTTAGGATCAATACTCTCAGAAGAATAGATACTGTTTTGGTGGGGAGAGAGTTTCTGGTTTATCTTAATAGCAGTTGATTTCTGAACACTCAGGCTTAGAATAAGACTGCTGCCCAAACAAAGTCCAGGTGGGTCTTGTCCAGGAAGCCCACAAGTCTTCCCCTAAAGCTCCTGCCTGGAACACACAACAATCTGTTGTAAGCTTGTTATATTTAGAGGTTTTTACAAAACTCACTTTTCAGTTGCTGCACCAAAAAAGCCAGACAACTGCTTGAATTATTTTCTTGACTAAATTTATTTTTAACTCCCAGAATCATATTTTCTTCCTCTTCAGGGGAGAGGTAGATTTTTAATCTATTTCTTTGTTAAGTCACTACTCACTAAATTGAAACAGAAGGGGAATAAAACAAAAGACATAATCAAGGGCAGCGCCTGAAATAGAAACAACCTGCCTTTGTGCCCCCTGATATTCTGCAGTGATACTGCAAGCCGAGCAGGTGTCCAGCCGTTTATAGTCCAGACTACACTTGCTCCAGATTCCACCCGCCCCTTGTCGCACAAGCCGACACACACCTGAACCAAGAAACTGCTTTCTGTTTACTTATGTTAATCATCAAGCCAAAGCAAATAGCCTTCCACTTTCTGGGTCCCAGGTAGCAACTGAATATGAAGGCATCACAAATACTCTAGACAAATAAGGGCTGGGGGAACCTTCTGTATTCTAGGCCAGGAAGTGGCCACCGTGGGCCAGAGCTGCATCAGCTGTTACGGAGAAGAGCAGCTGGTTTCCAAACTTCAAACTCTCGGTTTCACAGGCCCCACTGCAACTGATCAGCAGGAAATCGACTCAGGCTCTTAAATCAGGACTTAAATCAACCACCGGTTTACAAGGTCTCAGCCGAAACATTCCGTTTCAAGGGCCATGGTTTCATTTATTCATGTACTCAGCGGGCGTGACGTGGAGCTCAAGGGAGAGAACCCATAATCAAATAAAAGACCCCGGACGACTCAGTCTACAGTGTGGGCGCAGCGGGCTACACAGACGCTTGCGCGTCTCGCGAAGAGGCGTGTCCTCCGCAGGTGAGCGGCAGACAGGGACGCGGAGGCAGCGGGAGCGCGGCTGCGGCGGGAGAGACGGCCACCCGCCGCGCGCCCACCGCCCCTCCGCGCAGACGGACGCACGGCCGCACAGCACGCGCGCCGCAGGCCACCCTACTCTCACTCCGTGACACGGGGAGGGCCTTCAGGTCTCGAGGGAGGAGGTGCTAAGGCGCCTCTCGGGCAGGGGAAGCTGTTTACAAACGTAACGTCGGTTCCCCAGCACTCCGAGGGGGGCAGGAGAAACACTCCAGCAGCCCTCCACCCGGAGCGACCTGGAATCCAGACCGACCGGCCGGGCACGTGCCGCAGAGGCAAACTTCGGCGTAAAGCTGCAGCCCCCACCCCCGGCCCTCGGCGCGACTCGCCGGAGCCCCGTTTCCAGTCTGGAAGGAGGGAGGCCGGGAAGGGCGGTGGGAGAGCCGGCATTCACACGTGGCCCCCTCATCGGGGCCCTGGGAGACTCAGCCCCCACAGCCTTTCTTACGCCGCGCTGCCCAGGCTTCTGAGGGAAAATCGTGCCCGAGCAGAGTCGCGATCACTCGGGGAGCCGGCTCCGTGACGTGGCCGGGAACCCCTCACCGCCAGCTTCACCTGCAGCCCCTACACGACACCGGGATTTCGCGCGGATGAAAACGAGGCAAAGTGCAGGCCGCCCCGGCCCTCTGCCGGGCAATGGGTAGCGGCTCAAGCTCGCTCGCTCGCCCGGCCCTTCCCTCCAGCCCCGCCAGGTCGCCGCCCGGGACGACCCCGGGGTGCAGACGAGCTGCCGCCAGGAGGGTAGAAGTTGTCACAGCTCCGCGCGCCGCGGCCTCGGGACCGCGGCTGCAGGCGAGCGGCGGGGGGCGGAGGGAGGAGGGGGCGCGCCCCCCGAGCCGCGCGCCCCGCGACGGGCCCTCACCTTCCAGCAGCACCTCGCGGCCCGCGCGCTTCAGCGCCTGCACCGCCTCGTCGTGGGTGGCGTCGCGCAGGTCGGCGCCGTTCACCGAGAGGATGGCGTCGCCCACGTAGAGCGCCTGGGTCTGGTCGGCCGCCAGCCCCTTGAAGATCTTGCTGATAAGGATGGGCATCTTGTTCTCCTTGCCGCCCTTGATGCTGATGCCCAGCCCGCCCAGCTCCTGCTTCAGCACCCTCACGCCGCGCTTCTGGCTGCACACGGCCTCGGGCACCCGCTCAGGCGGGTCGGTGAAGGCGGTGCGGACCCCGGGGGCCGCCTCCGCCGGCCCCGCGCCCCGGCGGGACGAGGCTCCGGCGGCCGCCCCGAGGCCGTTGGCCGCGCCGTCCTCGCAGCTCAGCAGCAGGGCGTCCTCGCCCAAGTTCACCAGAACTTTGTGCCAGCGGTCCCGCACCAGAACTTCCAGCAGCCCGCTGCGCGGCGCGCGGCCGCCCCCGCCGGCCGGCTCCGCCGCTACCGCCATCTTTCTGGCATTCTCCAAAGCGCGCCCGCGGGGCAAAGTGCGGGGGGCCGCGCGGGGAGCGACGAGCGCGCGGGGGGAAAGCCGCGAGGGCCGCGCGGGGAGCGACGAGCGCGCCTGCGGGGAGGACGCGGCTCCGCTCCGGACTCGCCGAGCCGCCCCGCGCGAGCTGGCGGCTGCGCTCGGGCCGGCCCCCGGCCTGATCTGGGCGGGGTGGAGCGACCTAAAAGGAGAGACGGAACGGGAGGGGAGGAAAGAGCCAGCTGCAAAACCCCGACCGAGGGGGGCGGGACGGCTGCGCGCCGGGCGGGGCGGGGCGGGGCGGGGCGGGGCCGGGCCGCGGCCGCTCACCTGTCCCGCCGCCGCCCCCAACCCCGCGCGCGAGCCGCCCCGGGGCCCCACCCGCTCCAGGGACCCCAGTCCTCCTCCGGGACCCCACGCAGCCCCGGCCCTCTCCTCTCTCCGCCCCGCCCCGGGGACCCCACGCCGCCCCGAGGACCGCCCTGCCCCGGGCGCGCGCCGCCCTCCCGCGGTCTGGGTGTCCGGCGCCCGTCCCCCCTCCCCCGCGGATGCTCCCAAGCCCCCCGCCCCCCTCACACCCTCTGCCGGATCGCCCCGCAGTCCGAACCCCAGCCGAGTCTACATTCAAGCCTCCTCGCTTCCTCCTCGTGCCCAGGTCTTACCTGTCTCTCCTCTCCGCCAGGACGCCCAGGTAGACTCAGAGGCCCCGGGTTCCCAGAGAGTCACGAGGGAAAGGCTGGCCTGTGAATCCCAAGTGAAACAAACGTCAGCGTAACCCGATTGCGGGACACCGTCTTTAAAGGCAGGACATCTTTGTGCCGGGTCTTGGGAGACGTGTCTCCGCCTGGGACAGATGCTCTTCCAGTCCTAGCGGAGTATATGCTCTCTGCTTCTGACCTATCTCCCTACCCGCCTCGCCACTCCGAATGCTTCCTGTGACTTTCTTTATTCCGAAGATCCAATAGAGAAAGTCCATCTTAAAGAACGCAGTTGCAATGGATTGTGTCTCCAGAGTTTCTTTATGGGTGACTTATTTGCAGCTTAAGCTGCGTTTTTCCTGGGATGAGACATTATAATCCCTGGTTACCTTCCCAGTGGTAAGGTAAGCACTGGAAATGCCTACGTAACCCTTAGATGAATCTTCCGGAACCAGCCTAGTCCTTGAAACTCCTCAAGTTCTCCTCCGGCCACAGCAGGCCTCACGGAACTCTGGAAGTGTTTCACATTTCCCAGTTATTAATACCTCCCTTTCCCACTTCCCTGTGCCCTCTCTCCAAAACCAAACAAAAGATTCACCAATCCCAGAATTCCTAAACGTACACCCGACCCAGCAAAGCGTCAGGAGGAAAGAAGTCTTAGGAACACATTCCCACTGATGGGTATCATCATTGAAACTTCTAACCCTTCCACCATGACTCACAGTTTTAAATAAGAATGTTTAAAAACCCAGACCAATCCCCAAAGATTGGGTGGTTGGTATTCCAGGCCAGGACCCAGGATAAAATGGAAATACTAGATTTCTTCTCTTTTTTGCAGTCACTGCCGGTGGGTCAAGGGGAAGGCTCAGATTTATACTTCACTGGATTTCTTCTTTTTCTTTCTTTTTTTTTTTTTTGCAGTCACTGCAGGTCGAGAGGAAGGCTCAGATTTATACTTCTGCCTGCAGCGCCCTCATTCCAGTACTGCCAACCCACCAGTGCTCTAGAGGCTGTTTATCCTCTCGTTAGCGGCCCTCAGACCCCACAGCACGCAGCGCCCAGCTGAGTGGGAAGCTCGATGGTCCCGCCCTCTGTTTAGAGGCTGAGGACGCAGGTCTGGAGTGTCTGCCAAGTGCGCTGAAATGGAGGTCGGCGCCAGAAGGCCAGTGTGATGATTTAGCAATCAAACCAGCTCTGCCCTGGGACTGACATCTCCATTCACGTTGCACCTGGATCTCGCCTCTGTGGTCGAGCGATGTCAGGGGCCCAGGCATAACTAGAAGTAATGTATTGATTTGTCATCAGAAATTGCGAGCTCTGGGATGGCAATTTCTCAGAATCCCGCAATAAGCACATTTTTTCCGGGTAAGCAAAGCTACGTGGGAAGGAGTAGGTTGCTTTGTTGAAAGTGGCATCAGAAGCAGAGCAAATATTCATTATCATTAGGCCCAAGGCGTGCGTGTCAGCCAGAGACGGCTTTGTCAGTGGAACTGGAATAACAGCCCTATTCTAAACGCTTTACACATGTCAACCTAATCCTCCCAGGAATTCTTGGGATGACAGTGCTTCCTATCACTCCATCACTCGTGTGTCACAGGTGGAGAAGTGGAGGTGCAGAGTTTTAAAACCAGCCCTGGTCCTGCAGCTGATAAATGGCCGAGTCAGGGTACGAACCTAGGTGTGAAGAGTCTGGACTCCTCACCATCGTCCTCAGCTCTACTAAAAATGCTCAGACCCTGTCGGCCTCAACGTTCAGCTCACTCTGAGGACAGCATGTCCACTGGGAGAGTGGCCCTGAGGGTTAGGGCCCTCCCCCTGGAAAGGTGCAGACTGCCCAGATGGCTCAGTGGTAAAGGGTCCGCCTGCCAATACAGGAGACACAGGTTCGATTCCTGGTTGGGAAAGATCCCCCTGGAGAAGGAAGTGACAACCCACTCCAGTATCCTCCCTCACGGATAGAGGAGCCTGGCGGGCCATAGCCCAGAGGGTAGAATGGGTCAGACCGGACGTGGCATCTCAACAACCAGCGAGGTGCAGCCAGCTTCGCCTCTGGCCTCTCCTGCTCCCCAGGCTCAGAGGACACCCGACCCCCTAGAGCTAGCACATCCTTTTCTTCAGACATGTTAATAGGTTGGAGCTGATGACGGCTGTGGTCTTGCTGGCCTAGAAGCCCTGTCTGATCCCTCAGACACCTCTGCACACCTGACCCAGTCAGGAAAGCTGCCGGCTCTCAAGGTAAGCCTGAATTCATCTCTTGGTGCTAGGCAGGACTGCCGCGCAGTAGCCCTGAAATGCATGTAATCAGGACAGATTGTGCTCTCCTTGGTCTCCTCTTGTGAAGAATGGCCCCTGACAGGTCTGAAAAGACTCCCGGCATCCTGACTTTACGAGCGTGGCGTTTGAAGCTGAGCAGAGCAGTGACGGCGTTAAGGCCCCGTGATCGGTCTGTGACAAGCCACCGCTGGGCTGGCGTGACTGCCCGTCCACCTTGAGCATTCCAAAAGTGACACTGCAAGTCCCCTCCTCCTTTTCTACCCAGATTTCTTTTTCTCGGCTCTGTCTCTGGTTCTGTTTCCCCTTTGGTCCTCCTCTTTTGACCTCCATCTGCACCCAGCCCAAAGTGGGATCTCCTGTGGGTGCGTCTTTGCTGTGGGGTTGCGTTTTCCTGCAAGGGGGGTGGACCTCGGCCTGCAGAAGTCCTCGGCCGCGGGGTGAGGATGCCTGGGGCAGCAGGAGCAGCCCGTGGGGAAGGGGCCACGTCCGCTCTCTTTCTACGAAGCGGTTTGTCCCCTGCCCTGTCCCAGGTGCTGTTCTAGGGGAGCAGACAGACGGCAGGATGTGCCCTCGGGGGCGCCCATTGAAGTGGGCCACAGGGTGGAGGTGGAGAAAGGCTGAGAAGTAAGATTTCGTGGAGAAGTGAGTGCTGAGAAGAAGCTGCAGCAGGGCAGAGGGTCTAGAGTGACTCGGGGCAAGGCTTCTCACAAGTAACAGCAGGCCATCTTTCACAAGGTTCATGCGCTGGCGCTGTGAGGAAGCAAGCTGTTCGTCATCACTGGCTGAGCCAGAACAAGGCTGAAGTTGACAGCAGGGGGCCCAGTCCTGCCCTGATCTGACCCTCTGCTGCGAGGCCGCTGAAGCCTCATGGAGACCTACTGAGGAGTCTTAACAGCTAACAGAGACCTCTTTGAGAAACCAGAAGTTGCTCTGGTGCAGTTCTTGGCCCAAGAGGACCCACAAAGCTAGTTACTTTCTGTAAGAAGAAGATTCCCCATCGAAGACTCCACCCTGGCTCTCAAACCTTCCTCAAAGCACGTGAGGAGTGACTCTTACTTTCAGGATGCAGCACTGGGACTGAGGGATGAGACCTGTGAAGAGCACTGGCGCGCCCCAGGAGGCCTGCAGGCACGCCACCCACTGTACGCGGGTTGGCCAGCGCCCTCTGTTGCAGAGGCTGGTATCCAGCTGGGTGGATCCTTGGTAAACTAGGAGAGACCACCACCCACACTCTCAGCTAGCCGGTTGGTCAGGTGAATTATTTGATTGCTCACTGTGTTGAGAATGTTGTAGTGGTGACTTTTTGGGAGCAGAGCTAGCCCAGGGCAGAACTGAAATGCAGTCAGATGCTTATCGTCTCTCTCCTCTGAGTTCCATTCTCTCTGGTTCTCTTCCATAACTACTTCTGCTGAGACAAACCATATCCAGTCTTTTAATATCTATGCTCTAAATTTAAGTCAAGTTTTACGAAAGGATCTTAAATTTGATTCTTTTGAAAATTGTAGAAGGATAGGTGAGATGCCACATTAAAGACATTGACTAAAATGACTCTGAAACTCTGGTAGGCAAGATACATTCCCACCAGATACTAGGAGCCTTGGCAAGCTGGCCTGAGAAGGCACTGAAGATGTCCCAGTAAACAGGTGAAGAGGAATAAGAAATCAAAGATTTCTTTCATACACATCTTTAAATAGCAAGGAAGTGAAAAGTCAAAGGATGAATGTTGAAAGGAAAATGAAAGTCAAAGGAAAATGCTGAAAGCGGAATTGATTTGGTGTGGCAATGTATTTGAATATGGGAGCAAAGGAAAGTGTTTATGGGGAGAGAAATTCATAATTATTATGCTAACTTTTGAATTGCTTCTCTTCATAACTAAACTGGAGCCACACAAAAATAGCCCCAGTTAACTAGAAAACTTGGAAACCCAGAGACAGAAGACATATTTAAAGGCAAAGGGCTACTGCCCTACTTCTAAAATGAAAATTCAACCCATCTGAGGCATCTTAAGACACCGTATTTACTTGAAGTAGCCACTGGACTAAACTCCAAGTTGGCAGTAGATGCTTGAAATCTCTGATCTGCTTGGTGAAGGGAAAAAAACTGGAGCAAGCAAGAGGCTGAGCCGGGAGGCAGTCCCAGGCAGCGGCCTGCGCACCGTCTCCGTGGGTGATGAGCCTCACTGCAGCGGAGGGGACTGTGGCTGAGCAAGAGAAGTCCTCAGGACCAAGCGAGAGCAGAAAGGCAGGTCTCAGGAGCAGCCCGACGACAGCTCGGCCCAGCAGCGTGGAAGCATACTTTCAGAGGGATTTTAAAGAGAAAACAAATTGTCCGAGACAGAGTAGAGCTGTTTTCCATGTCTCTGTTCCGCGTCAGCTTCTCCAGCACTGGGGGTTCCATGGCTACTATAAACCTGCAGTTTCAAGGAGACACCTCGCAGCGTTCTCAGTGGTGGGAGGGAACTAGAATCCCCGGGGGCCATGTCAGAAAGGCAGGTAGGGACCCAGCAACCCCTTCCACACCTATGGGCAGACACGCCTCTGCAAGGAGGAGCTTTCTTCTGTGCAGCTTCTAGGCTGTTTGTTTGTTTGGCATGCCTCACAGCATGTGGGATCTTACTTTCCCGACTGGGGATCAAGTCTGTGCCCCTACAATGGAGGCACAGAGTCCTAACCTCTGGACTTCCAGGGAATTCCCCTGTATACAGCTGCTTTTGTTGTTGATTCTTGATTTCACTATGATCTAGATTCTTATCTAATGTGCTCTAATTCATTACTGTCATTATCCTGTTTTCTGCTTAAATATATCAAATTTGGCCAGTATGAGCCTCTTTAAGCTGACGCTTATGTTCTTTTGATGGGTCTTCATTGTCTTTAAGCACTTTTTACAAGTCTCTGCTTTTGCTTTCTGGCATAACAAGCTCTTCCAGGATTAATTTGTATTTTATATGCCTAGCCCTGGGATCAGTCATTCCTTAAGGAGCCCTGGTTCCTTTTAGTGGGAAAATTATTTAAAAACCAAGATATGGAGACTAGGTGTACTTATTTATACTATGATAACAGGCAGATAGTTTATATTCATATTCTCATTTCAAATCCTACGCCATAAGCTGCTTTCTTACTTTTCCTTACTCCATATTTGTGTCTCCCAATATGTGAGAAATCTGATTTTCACACATGTCAATAGAGTTATTCATTTTGGTGTGCCCTGCAATACAGAGAGAAATTGTTCAGAAAGCACGGTTAGTATTCTGATAGCAGCACCAGCGCAAGCCTACGCAGTGAGTTCAGAATCTCTGCAGCTCCTCTGTCCCTAGAACACGCACCAGGAAAGGCACACACAGCTCCGCACAGACGCTCCATCCAGCCCGCCACCTAATGCATGAACATGGGCCAAGAGCAGACCCAGATGGCCCGGACTCTCTAACACAAGTGGCCTGCTTGTCTCGAAAGTGTTAAGTCTTGGAAGACAAAACACAGGGTGGAATTTTTTAAAAGGAAGCTAAAGGACATGAAACTCAGATAAATGGTAGGATCTTAGATTCAGTCATCAAAGAAAAACTCAGGGACTTCTATGTGTGTGGCAATTAAAGATATTTCAATGCAGACTGTATATTTGATCATATAATTGCGTCCATGGTAATTAAGTTCCTTGGTGGCAATAATCACAGCAAGTTTTTCTTCTTCTTAGAAGGTATGTGCTGATTTGTTTATGGGTGAAACGGTGCCTATAGTTCAGCTCAGTCATTCAGTCATGTCCGACTCTTTGCGACCCCAGAAACTGCAGTACGCCTGGCCTCCCTGTCCCTCACCAGCTCCCGGAGTCCATTCAAACCCACGTCCATTGAGTTGGTGATGCCATCCAGCCATGTCATCCTCTGCCGTCCCCTTCTCCTCCCACCTTCGATCTTTCCTGGCATCAGGGTCTTTTCCAGTGAATCAGTTCTTCGCATCAGGTGGCCAGAGTATTGGAGTTTCAGCTTCAGCATCAGTCCTTCCAATGAACACCCAGGACTGATCTTTAGGATGGACTGGTTGGATCTCCTTGCAGTCCAAGGGACTCTCAAGAGTCTTCTTCAACACCACAGTTCAAAAGCATCAGTTCTTCGGTGCTCAGCCTTCTTTATGCTCCAATTCTAACATCAATACATGACCACTGGAAAAACCATAGCTTTGGCTATACGGACCTTTGTCGGTAAAGTGATGTCTCTGCTTTTTAATATGCTGTCTAGGTTGGTCATAGCTTTTCTTCCAGAGGGCAAGCATCTTTTAATTTCATGGCTGCAGTCACCATCTGCAGTGATTTTTGGAGCCCCCAAAAGAATAAAAGTCTCTCACTGTAATGATGTCTGTAACTGAGTTTCAAATAGAGTAAGAAAGGAATTACCAAGAAAATGTGGCAGAGTATCAACCAACCTTCAAATATAGAGACAGACAGAGAAGAGAAAGAGGAGATCTATGATGCAAATGTGGCACAATCTGTGGTAAGTGGATCCCGTGAGAGATAAGTGGGGATTCATTGACGATTGTTTCAAATAATTGGTAGGCTTCATACTTAAAAAAAAAAAAATAGAGTTGGGAGTGATAGTGCAGAAACTGAAAGCCTCACTCCAAAAGACTCTGACGATTCTGATCTTGGGTAGGGTCTGGAAATATACATTTTATCAAGGAGATTCTGAAGCAGGGACTATGGTACCTGGTCCAGCTTTTGTTTTTGTAAATAGAGTTTTATTGGAACACAGACATTTGTTTATAAATTATCTGTGACTGTTATCATACTGCAATGGCAAGCAGGGTTGAATAATCTGACAGATTATAGAGTCCTCTGACTTTTGAACCCTTTGACAGTAGAGATATATAAGAAATATATAATTATATATATAAGAAATATATAATTTATATCAGAAATATAAAAATATTCTAACCCAGCCCTTTACAGAACAAAGACCCCCCCCCTCCCCCGTCCCCGGGCCACCTTGGGCCCCCAGCCATCCAGTGGTCCAGATGCCGCCTGCAGTGCCGTGCTGCGGGGCTGGTCCCTGGTCAGGAGCTGAGATCCCACATGCCTCGCACCTAAAACGCCAAAGCATAAGACAGGAGCAAAACTGTAACAAATTCAATAAAGACTTTAAAAAAAAGAATGACTCCTGCTCTAGTGTAGTCAAATATAAGAAAAGGCCTAGAGCAACTTTAAAAGCAGAGGAAACCTGGAATTTGGGTGAAGGGGCATTGGTCTGGCAAATAGTAAACACTCGAGTTCATGGTGGCTAATGCAATTATATATAAAGGAAACAAACCAGAAAGAACCAGAATCAACACTTGAGTGTGCCTACTGTGGGCCAATTTACCTTTTCTCATGCGATAGTCACGCCAGTTCTGTGAAGCAGAAATCATCTGAGTTTCATAAAATAGTACATGGAGGGCAAAGACAGAAACCCACTCCGGGTCACATCAATTTGGGGGAAAGAGCTGAAATTCAGACTTTGGTCTAGCAAACTCCACCAAGTATCCCTTTACCACTGAGTCACGCTGCCGCTCTAGCACAGTTTAAGCTCCAGTTGATTGAAACTCAGAGTTTACGTCCAAAGGCGTCTGAGTGAGGGCTTTTATAGTCATTTTGAAAGGGAAACCCACGAGAGGACCAGCCTCTCTTCCAAAAGCTGAGTCTTTGGCGGGTTACCACTGCTGTGTTAAACTCTGTCTCACAGACTTCCCGAAAAGTGAAAAGAACCTGTGACTATCTCTCTCAGTTCCCAGGACCAATGCCCTCAGCAAAAAGCAGCTTTAGGTTACATTCAGAGCAAGGGAGTCTTAAATTTTTCATGGATGCAAAGATGCTTTATTGCCATTTATTTTCTTTCCAGAAAGTCAAGCAACTGCAAATTTTGTTTGGGGCTGTTTGGAGACTTCTTCCTTTGTTCTTTTTTTTTTTTGAAACAGAATTTTGTTTTTCCTGATAAAATCTGTTTAGAATGAACTTAGATGCTGTCACAAAACATCCATTATAATCAGTGCATTCTGAAATTTTTTCATGGCTAAGGTTATTGTGGTTTTGCTTTGGGGAACAAAGAAGCTTATGATTTTGATGATTTTATATATACATATAAAATGAGAATTTTTTTTCACCCTCAAGAGGAAATATGTCCTTTTTCAGTTTTCTTAAAATGCTCTACCCTCCAGTTTTCTATTAAGTTTTCCAAATTTTGATAGAGACATAAGTATAGATTAGCTATTTCTCCACAAAGAGCACAGTAAATGAGTCCAGTGTTGGGTAATAATCAGAGGCGAGAGGTGCACACACCTGCAGAGCGCGAGCTTGCTGAAAGGGCCAGCCCCGCTCAGCAGCAGGCAGTGACTGTGGCCAGGTGAGGAAAGTGTAGGGACCACGTCCTCTGACTTTCTAAGACAATCAAGAGAGACACTTCTAGATGATTTTAAAATGTGGCTCAGCCTATTATCAAAAAGTCAAGAACTAACAAGGGCTGGTGAGGATGTGGATAAAAGGGGGACCCTTGCACACTGTTGGTGGAAATAGAAGTTGGTGCAGCCACTATGGAAAATAAGCCTCCCAGGTGGTGCTAGTGGTGAAAATGTGCTTGCCGGTGTAGGAGCTATACGAGACCTGGATTCGATTCCTGTCTGGGGAAGAGCCCCTGGAGGAGGGCACGGTCACCCACCCGATATTTTTGCCCAGAGAGTCCCATGGACAGAGGAGCCAGGTGGGCTCTAGTCCCTGGGGTCGGGAAGAGTCAGGCAAGCCTCAGCGGAGTGCATGCATTGTTTGCTTGAGAGCTGCAGAGAGAGACGGTCTTCAAAGTCCTTATGATTAAAAGAGAGTTATCTGTGCAGTGATGGAGATGCTGACTGCCCTAGCTGTGGCAGGCACTTCACAGTATCTTTATCCGCTCACCATGCTGTGCATCTTAAACTCGCCTCATGGTATATGTCAGTGGTTTCACAATAAAAGTGGAAAAAGATTTTGACTCAAATTTGGATAAAATATTATTTAGCTCCAGAAATAAAATAAAAGACAAGCAAAACAAAGACTCAGACAGGTGGAGTCTGGCCTTCAGGTCATGACTTTGTATCTCCCGCTGTAAGTAACTGAATTGGAGGTCTGGATTTTTATCTGAATCTCTGGGAAGTCTGCATATGGTTGGTCTGTCTTCAGTACATAATCTGATACAATCTCATGCCCTTATAGCACTGAAGGAAAACTCTGAGCCCCGAGAAACTCCCATCCCTGTCCATACAGTGTATGTAACGCCGCAAATAGGTCTTGCAGCAACAGGCCAGCCGGCCTCCCTCCTGCTTCACGGAGCACCTTCAGCCCACGCCGCTGTCCAGAATTGCGGCAGAAGTAGGATGCTTTCTACTTCTTCTGTTTTCTGCTATAATGCTTCAACACCAGACTCAATGTTTTTCTGTCAGGTTCTTGCAAAAAGGCACAGAGCAGCTCTCAGATTGTAATTTTCCACCTCTTTCCCAACTCCTAATTGTCAAGCCAAACATTTCCACAAGCTTGCAGCAAAAAAAAAAAAAAAAAAGAAAGAAAAAAAATCCCACTTGATCCAAATAGTGCTAACAATGGAACCTGAGTAGAGATAAATTTGGGTTCATTTGAATCTATAGGCCATCCCAGGATTCTCTGCACTTTACCTTTGCTGGTAACGTAGGCAATTCAGAGAACATTTCTGGGCAAGTGCCTGCACTTTGATCCCCATGAAGGCTCCTAATACTTTAGAAATTCACTCTAACGACTGCGGGCTTAGCTGGGCACAGGAGCTAGCAGATTTGGTTCTGAGCAGTCTTGGGAAGTACAGCCTGATGCTTGGTCATCCAGGAGAGGATCGCATTATGTACACATTTCAAGGCTATGGATCCTGACACTGTTCAGCCACAGAATGGTTTCCCGGAGAAACACTGTGCCTCCTTCTTCCCTCCCTAGGTCATCATAAGAAGTCTAATGGACCCAGCCATTCCCAGATCTTTCATTTTTAGGCTGCATTATGGTTTGAAAATGTTTTCATACAGATGATGGCGTCCCAGAAAGGCAGGCAGGTCAGATATTGCTAAGCATTATTTATTGATAAGAACACAAGGTTGTGTGACTTTATCAAGGTTTTCAAGGTTATTATGGGCTTTCCTGGTGGCTCAGAAGGTAAAGAGTCCACCTGCAGTGCAGGAGACCCGGGTTCGATCCCTTGGTTGGGAAGATCCCCTGGAAAAGGGAATGGCAAGCCGCTCCAGTACTCTTGCCTGGAGAATCCATGGACAGAGGAGCCTGACAGGCTTCAGTCCATGGGGGCAAAAGAGTCAGTTTCATCTTCACCTCTTCACTTTCACTTTCAAGGTTATTATAACTCAGGTTTTCTGAGTAAAATTTCAGCGTTTTTCTAGAGTCTCTGGAGAATCATACTCTATACAAAACTGTGTCAACAATCTGTTGAGGCCATCAACTTTTAAACCTGATTCACATGACTCTCTCACCTTTCACCATAATATTATGTCAATATTCCAATAATTTCAGGAACAACTATTGACTAATCCATAAATAACCTGTGTTAGACACTTTTATGGAATTGAAAAATTTTCACAGGACTTGATTTCCAATCTCAAGGGATGGGTGATTTGGATTTGAAAGAAAAGGATTACGTGAAACTACCCGAAGAGAGAGGCCAAGCTAAGAATAGATCTCATAGCACGAATCGAGCCAGAGCTAAGCACTTTACATGTATTATCTGATTTACTCATTGGAACAACTTTCCAAGGCGACTGTGATTATCCACAGCTATTACGTAACTTGCCCAAGGTCGCAGCTGGCAGATATCAGAGCTGGTGTTAGCGGTATTCCTGCCAGATGTCAAAGTCCTGTGCCATTCTGACTTCCCAAACACAGAGGAGCCCCTGTCGATGAGGACTGGACGCTTCATTGTCCAGGAAAATGTAAAAGGTGAGCAGCCAGGAGAGCAGGGCAAGGCCAGGGAAGTGAGTGTTGAGTTGAACTTGAACGTGGAGGGCAGGCTGGTGCAGACCCAGCAGCAGTGAGGAGGGCTCGGGTGGGCTGGGAAAGCGTGCGCGGCAGGCGGGCGATCGGCCAGAGCCGTGACACTGTCTCCCTCCGAGGCCAGACGGCCTGACCTGCTAGAGAGCTGTGGCTTAGCACAGCTGGTTCTCAGAGCTGGATTTACAACTGTGCCTCTTTGTTCTAAAGGAGAATTTGTGGCTTTTGCCAAGTGCTTTGGCTTCCTGAGTTCAGGTACTCCCTGAAGTGGATGAAAAGCCAGATTTTGCAATATCTGTGAAAGAAGAGTGAAGAGTGGGTTGAACCATGCCATTGCTTAGGGGACAGTGAAGGAGCATGTAAGAGGCCTCTGGAAGGTCTTGGGCATGCTTTGCATGCGTGCAAAACCAGACTTTGCACAGGTTCTTACAAACAGGTTCTTCAAATTGTTTACCTACCAAAATTACAGCCCACAGATGTACTTTGCAAAGCTAGAGCTTCATATGGTAGACTCCAATTTCTCTGTTATTCTTTGTATTCTGAAGCTTCAGTTATTGCTGGGAGGTGCTGTCAGGAGCTCTGGGAAAACTGTTAGTCCGAGTCAGCCTTGTGAGCTATGGGTGTTCCTAAGGCTGTGGGACCTATTTGCCTGGAGGACCCTGTCCACCTCAACCATTCCCGAAGGATTCCCCTCTGATATGGGATGACTGTAGGGTGGTAGAGGTTGGTGGGCTTTTAGCAAAGTCTGCCCTTAAGAGTCATGGCTCCTCATGAGGAAACAAGGTGCTGCTGGAGATGCTGGACTCGGCCTGAGGGTTCACACCAGCTTGGAGGGGCTCAGGGTTATAGTAACACAGCCCGTTCCTCCGACTGACAGAGGACACGGGACTTAGGGAAAGGAGGGCGATAGTTTTCATTCAGTCGCTTTAACTCTTTAGAATGAGTGTGTCCAAATCTGCCACCAGAGCCCCTTCCCATCTACTTACAAGGGCACTTGGAACCAGGACTCTCAGAATCAGAGGCAACTGAATGAATGGCTGGTGTCAGAAATCAGACGGAGATGGTGTTGCAGGAGGAGTCCCTGTGTGTGGTGGCCCAGGGCATGGAGAGCTAGAGTCTGAGGAAATGGTGGCTTTGTTGGTAAGTCGTGTCTGACTCTTGCAGCCCCATGGACTGCGGCTCACGCGGCTCCTCTGCTCATGGGTTTTCCAGGCTGGAATGCTGGGGCGGGGTGCCATTTCCTTCCCCAGGGGATCTTCCCAACCCAGGGACTGAACCCAGATCTCCTGCACTGCAGGCAGAGTCTTTGCCGACTGAGCCACCAGCCCCTTGAGGTTTTGGCAAGTTTCAGATACTGGAAGGACATAAACAAAAGCCTTCACATAAAAAAATAAAGAAAACAGGCAAATTATATACTTGCCAAATCTCTGCAGCTCCACTCACAATAGAAATTAAAACAATAGATCACTGTCTTTTTACCTCTCAGGCTGGCAAAGATTTAAGACATTTGATAACAGTCCATCTTAAAGGAGATATAGGAAGATAGAACTCACTTTCTCTGCCCATGGTTTATAATTTGAAACAAACTTTTGGAGAACTTGTCAGCACTTTCTATGACTTTGACCTAGCTCTTTTGTTTTTGGGATTTTTTTTTGACCGATATACTCACACAAATGTACAAGCGTACTGTATATTTTATAATAGTAAAAAGCTGGAGACAGTTTAAAAAGCCATGAATAAGGAATACCATGCAAACATTTTTAAGGCTGTCAAAATAATATTAAGTCAAAAGAGACACACTTCCAGGTATAAGATAAATAAATCCTGGGGATATACAGTATAGTGTATTGTTTGTTTGAAAGTTGCCAAGAGAGTAGATCTTAAAGGTTATCATCATAAGAAAACAAATCTGTAACTATATGCAGTGGTAAATATTCACTAAATTTGTGATAGTACTCATCCCACATATCAAATCATTATGTTGCATACCCTAAGTGAATACAATGTTATATGTAAATTATATCTCAATAAAAATAATAATATTAAATCAAAACATCAAATAATAGAATAATAAGTATAGTATGCGCTTTTTGTGTGAAACAGCAGCAGAGTATATGCATCCATATGTCTGTCTGTATCTTTACATACGTCTGTGTTTGTCTCTCCATGCCTGGGACAGACTGAGAAGATGCATGTGTGATGGTTAATGATTGCCACTGGTAATGACAGGGAGACCAACGTGTGAAGGAACATTTTGAATTTTGATTTACTGACATATTTGGTTTGAATGTTTTTAATGAATGCTTATTTCTCTCAAAATTAAACAACATCTCTAAACAAATGTATAAAGGATAAAATAGTAACTATAGTAGGAAGATCAAGTGCTATCAACATAAAGCCCAAAGCATGGAAAATGCTGATGATAATAATATTATAATAATATTAACAGCACACACTTAGGCAGCTCTTCTTTGTTCCAGACACTGTTTAGCACAGAGTAACTCATTTAAGCCCTAGAATAATGAAGTAGTTACCATCTAGGTCGCCAGTTTAGTGAGGAGGAAGTGCGGCATAAAGAGGCTAACCCCCTCTAGGATGCACGGCACGGCGAGCAACAGGTTGAGCAGAGACGGCGAGCCCTGAGTGTCTGCTTTGAGCTCCATTCTAATCTGCATCTTGAGGTGCGATGGGAGGCCGCACAGTTCAAGGCTGAGCTGAGAACTGATCTGGGCCTGACAAGAGAGAGCCAGGAAATCACTGAACAGTCTCGGAGGTGCCCCGATCACCATTCCCAGCCTCTGGGTACCTGGCGGTACATGAGTTGAATTGCCTCAAAAAGTCAGAGATTCAATATTTCTGCCCATATGAGTTTGGCTAACTTGACAACAGTATCAGATTTGGGGGAGTGGGGCTGTGTATGTTGGTAACAGAATAATGTGGTTGCTTAAGCAAGATAAATATTTACCCTTTCCCCATGTATGAAAAATCCAGAGGCAGTCCAGAGAAAATTTATTGGCCAGATGAAATTAGGGACCGACACTCCTTCCAGCTCTCCACCCATCGTCCCTTCACAGACATGTTTGCAGTGGCTACTGGAGTGCCAGCCACAGCATCTCCATTTCAAGGAGAAGGAGATGACAGGAAGGGAGAGGAGGGGTGGACACTGGGTACCACAGTATGCTTCTTGAAATCTGCTAAATAACAGTTCTCCTGGGACATGATTGTCCAGAATGTAATCTTTTATTCACAGCTGGCTGTAAGAAAGCTAGGAAAATTCTTTTTTTTTTTTTTTTTTTTTTAGACAGTCATTTGCCTGGGGGCCAGTTTTGGGTTCTATTAGTAAGGCTTCCTGGTGGCTCAGAGGTTAAAGCGTCTGCCTGCAATGGAGGAGACCAAGGTTCGATCCCTGGGTTGGGAAGATCCCCTGGAGAAGGAAATGGCAACCCACTCTAGTATTCTTGCCTGGAGAATTCCATGGACAGAGAAACCTGGTGGGCATGGGGTTGCAAAGAGTCGGACACGATTGAGCGACTTCACTCACTTAGTAAGGCAGAAGGAGAGAATGGATTTTAGAATAAGTTACTAGCAGTTCTGCCCCCAAACAATCCATTTCTGAGTGTTAAGGATGGAGTCTCATCATTATAGTATCAAGATACCAAAAGTCATTCTGCCTCTGACTTTGAGCCATTGAACAAGGGGCATTTTGAGGGTACTGGGCTAAAGGGGCAGGTTGGCGAGGGGTGCTGAGCACGGTAATAGACTTTAAGAGAGAATAGAAGCGCTCAGAAAGCAAGCTCTACCCCTTCGCCATTATTACAAGCATCAGACTTGAACTCTGACAATTTTACTTTATCTGGGCCTTTCCTACAGAAGGCATCCACACTGCCGTGTCTCCTAGCACCTTTCAATTCTCTTCTTTGGAAAATGGGGAGGAATGATTTAGGGGTCACCTAACACCTCCATGAGGACATCGCTTCACTTATTATCAGTCTCCCCACCTGGACTTAGAAAGGAATGAACTTATTAATGCAGAGGAATGTGCCTGGGACTAGTGAGGTAAAAACAGAATGGGCTGGAAGAGCAAGAAGGAAGGTTCTGCCAAGCGCTCCAGAGTCGCACCAGGGCAGAGACTGCGAAGGGCTCTCACCGCAGCCAGCAGCTGCCACGGCAGTCTTGCTTTCCCCTAAGTGGCACACAGGGAAGGTGAGAAGCTTTTTTCTACTTTAGAAAAACATCAAAGAAAATCCAGTAACTCGCACTTTAATAGGCAACAAACTAAAACCAACAAAGGTCCCTGCCAACACCAAGGAGAAGAAAAACTGCAAGAAATAATCAGAGAAAAATTCGGGTAAGAAACCATTTAAAGAGGGAACAGCAGTGAATGGTCCACAGGCTGATTTAAGCCCAACACTGGCTTGAATGTGGCCTGTATTTATATGGCTACTAATGGGTTTTACATTTTTAAATACTTGAAAAAATTCAGAAGAAGAATGCCTCGTGACACAGAAAAGTTGCATACAGTTCAAATTTCCATGTCCATAAACACAGTTTAGTTGAAGCACAACTGTGCCCCCTGATTTACGCGGGCCCCCTGGCTGTTCTCACTCTCTAACAGTAGAGTCAAGAGTAGTTGCAAAGTCCAAAATATTCCTTACTGTTCCCTTTACAGAAAAAAGTTTGCTGAATCCTTATTTAGGAGTGCCCCCTCCCCCCCAAAAGCATGCCCATCACTGACAAGCTGCATGAGCTGAAAAATGCTGCTGTTTGACCTCAGTGCCCTCATTGTTCAGACAGGAGTAATAATCTGCTTTATAGACTGTTACAAGGATTAAAGGAGATAATTCAGGTAAAGCATGTGCCTGGAATATAGCACATTGTCAATAAATATAGGGGATTTGTTGTTATTTATTGCTTTGATAGCTAAATCATAATTTTCACTGAAGCTCAGACTGCTTCTTGTTTTTGAATATTTGTTTTTTTGATTTGGCTGTGCTGCATCCCGGTCGCAGCACGTGGCATCTTTTGGTTGTGGCATGCAAACTCTTAGTTGTGGCATGTGGGATTTAGTTCCCCGGCCAAGGATTGGACTCAGGCCCCCTGCATTGAGAGTGAGGAGTCCTAGCCACTGGCCCGTGAGTGAAGTCCTACCGTTTGCCTCTTGAGCTTTCCTTGAACTCTTCGTGTTGGACCAGGTGTCTTTCTTCCATGTCCCCCACTCAGAACCTAGTGCTTTTCTCCATCACTACTTACCACTTGCCAACAAAGGTCCATGTAATCAAGGCTATGGTTTTTCCAGTGGTTATGTATGGATGTGAGAGTTGGACTATAAAGAAAGCTGAGTGCAGAAGAATTGATACTTTTGAACTGTGGTGTTGGAGAAGACTCTTGAGAGTCCCTTGGACTGCAAGGAGATCCAACCAGTCCATTCTAAAGGAGATCAGTCCTGGGTGTTCATTGGAAAGACTGATGTTGAAGCTGAAACTCCAATATTTTGGCCACCTGATGTGAAGAGCTGACTCACTGGAAAAGACTCTGATGCTGGGAAAGATTGAGGGTGGGAGGAGAAGGGGACGACAGAGGATGAGATGGTTGGGTGGCATCACCGACTCGATGGACATGGGTTTGGGTAAACTCCGGGAGTTGGTGATGGACAGGGAGGTCTGGTGTGCTGTGGTTCATGGGGTCGCAGAGAGTCGGACACGACTGAGCATCTGAACTGAACTGAACTTACCACTCCATATTGTAATTATCTACTTGTGTGCTTGGTCTCTCCTATGAACTACTCATCTCTTGAATGAAGGGACCACGGCCTATTGGCGTCTGTCTTCTCAACGGCTGTCACTGTGATGGAGCACAGTAGCGCTGGAATTCTAAGGGTTCCTGCCACCAGGCTCCTCCCCAATACTGAACTCTAGGGTTAGAGAGGCCTGCTCACGCAACCAGAGGGTCTTTGAGCCAAGACAGCCTCCCCACCCATCACAGAAGTAGGGATGACCCAATTGTGGTTTTTTTAAAAAAAAACAACAAAATTTTGGACAGGAAATTTATTTATTTATGTATTTTATTTTTTGGCCAAGCCAGGTGGCATGTGGGATCTTCATTCCCTGACCAAGGACTGAGCCCATGTCTCCTGCTTTAGAAACAGATCTTAACCACTGCAGCTCCAGGGAAGTCCCTGACTCGATAGTTCTTAAGGGATGGGGTTGTCCTGTCTCTTCTCCCAAGTTTCTCAGATAATCTCCTAAATAATCATTTCTTTGCTGAGAAGAGTGAGTAAAAGGGTAGAGAAGAAGGCTGAGGGTGTACTAGGGTGGGACTACCTTTCTGGAAGCATGGAGCAAGGAGGAGAATGCTTCCCTTTAGCCTGTGGCTGCTCGTCATGTGAAAACCAAGTAAGCGATTCCCAAGGAATGGAGTTCTGCGTCATCTCACTGTGCTCCAGAAGGCTGCCACACTTGCCGTGTCACCTCTGGCACCCAGGGGACTATGGGAGCCGATGCTCTTTTCCTTAGAAGTGGTTCATCATGCCCAAGACAGTAATGTCTCTTCAGTCAAACACCTTGTTTCTGTGGGTACAATTTATAACTGAGTGGCAAGGCTCAGAGGCTAAACCTGAACTATGATACCTCCTGCTCAAGGCCAGAAAAGGACAGAACCAATATCTTCAGTAGCATTAAACAACAAAGCTTGCAAAGACAAATATTGACTCCTGTCCAAAGGGCAGAAGAGAATCCCAAACAAGACATGATACTAAAGGTCAGAAGACAAAAGCAAAGAGGACGTGAAATGGAAGAGGTTTGAAAATAAATTGCAGAGGAATTTGGAACACTGTTTTCCTGGGAAGCTCTCAGTATTTACTGGATGGAGGCTATTTTTCAGTTTTTCCACCAGTTACGCAGTTTCTTATTTATTTTATAGCACAAAAGCAACAATTGGCAACAAAAATTTCAGAATAATTCATGAACAAAAGTGCTACTTAAGGAAAATACTTTTATTTGACTCTCCCCATCTGAAAACTGAGAAGAGACAAACGTGCCCGCGGGCTCAGTCGCTCAGCCACGCCTGACTCTGCGAGCCCATGGATTACAGCCCACCAGGTTCTCTGGCCATGGACCTTTTCAGGCAAGAGTACTGAAGTGGGTTGACAGTTCCTACTCCAGGGGATCTTCCTGACCCATGGATCAAACCTGGTCTCTTGAGCCTCCTGCACTGGCAGGCGGATTCATTAGAGGCAGATCACTACTGTCTAGTTCCAAGAATATCAGTGTTTAAACAGAAATCCTGATAACCCTCTCATTACTTCGTTGCACAGCCCCAGGTGGTCCCTTCTGTCTGCCCTTACTGCTTCCTGGCGAGTGCAGGCACCATGTCAGGCGCAAAAGACACAGAAATGAGAAGCCCCTCGTCGAGAGCTCTGTCCAGTAAAAATACAAGCAGGGACTTCCTGGTGGTCCAGCGGTTAGCAATCTGCCTTCCGATGCAGGGGTCGTAGATTCCATCTCTAGTCTGGGCAGTGAGATTGCACAGCAGCAGGGCAGCTAAGTCCCGCCCCCAGCTCCCGAGCCCCGCCCTAAGCGCCCTGCAGCAAGGGAGCCCGCGGCACTGAGAAGCCGGGGCACCACAGCTGGAGAAAAAGCTCCCTCACAGCAACAGAGACTCAACAAAGAGCATCCAAAAAGAAATAAAACTGATGCACTAAAAATAAATATAAATACAATGCGAGCCACAAGTATGAGCCACATGAAAAGACACGGACAAAGCCAAGCTTAACGAAGTATCTTATTTATGTAAACATTTAACTCAATGCACAAAATACTATTTTAGCCTGGAACTGAAAGAATTACTAAGAGAGTTTATATATATATATTTAGCAAATCTGTGAAATCCAGTGCTTATCTTACCCTTATACATGTTTGCCTGTGTGCTCAGTTGCTTCAGCCATGTCTGACTGTTGGCGACCCCATGGACTGTAGCCCACCAGGCTCCTCTGTCCATAGGATTTCCCAGGCGAGAATACTGGAGTAGGTTGCCAGCCCTCCTCCAGGGGATCTTCCCAAACTGGGGTGGAACCCGTGTCTCCTGCATTGTAGGCGAATTCTTTACCCACTGAGCCACCTGGGACTGCCCATGGTAATACGCAGTATGGATCATAACAGTCTCAGTCCTTGCAAGCATTCAGTGTGGTCCGTGGGTGCCCTGCCAGGCGGGCAGGCTGCAGGAGCCCCTTTATACCTGTACATCACAAGGTCGCAAGAGCTCCTTGAGTACGTGAACTGAGTCTGCCTTGATTGCCATCACGTCTGCAGGGCCTGTTACAATGCCTGGCATGCAGGAGGTGTCAATACTTGGTGAATAAATCGTGGAGTTTTCACGTTTCCCTTCTCTCTGGTTTTAGTATTAATAAATAAGCTGCTTCATGGAGTCACTTGCTGCATCTGGAATTGCCACTTCCCTTGTCTTATGTCACACCTCACTCAGTCACAATTGTTCCCAGAGGCCAAATAGTTTCCGTGGAGCTCTGGATGGCTCTCAGCACCTGTTACTTCACTGTGGATCATGGAAGGAGGGGTTGTGATGACTGAATCTAAGGGCCCATTTTTGCTTTCCTTTAGATATTTAGTTTGATATTCCATCAAACGTGTAATTAATATTACTTGTAGTGTCTGAACTTTTCAAGCTATTTTGAGCACTATATGTAAGCTATTTTATGCACTAAATAAAGCATCAAGGCTTTATTCCTATTATTTTATCTTGAGAACGGTTGCTGCGTTTCTGTGTGTCGTGCTGTTATATCTTAGGGCCAATCATTTTTCAAAGGAATGCACCTCTAATTTTCAAATGTGAGTTATAAAAAGTTAGGAATTTTGATAACCAAAGCATTTCAAATATTCCACTTCTCTTTGATTCCACCTGAAGATTCCATCAAGCCCTCTGAGGTGGACACACCCTATGGTGACCGCTCAGAGAGCCACACACGTAATTCCCTCCTCGTGAGTGCAGGAAGGACACGTGGATTCCTTACAATCAGTGGAATGTGATAAGGGTGCTGGGGTATCGTCCTTTGATGAAGCTGCCAGCAGACTGGCGAGCGGGATTCTCTTCTGACTGAGAAGCGGCTTGTCGTGTTGTGGGCCACGCCAGCCGGCTGCCAGCCTTCCTCATACAACACAGGAGAGTCAAGTTCTGCCGGCAACCTAAATGTGCTTGGCAGTGCATTCTTTCCCAGATGAGACTCCGGGTGCACACACGCAATGGAGGTCTTACCCGCGTGCTTGTCAGACCTTGGGCAGAGGACCCAGTCGAGCCTGGGTCAGGCTCCTCACCCATGTAAACTGTGAGATGGTGAATGCGTGTTACTCTCAGCCATCACGGCTCATAACCTCCTTCCTATAATCTGATCCTTGGACACGTTTTTTAAAAAGGTTGAAATATTAAAGTGTAAATATATGTATGTATGTATTGCTGGAACTCTAATTCCTACTGTTCCCCTTAGTCTATTTAATGCTCCAATCATACTGAACTTACACAGTTCTCCAAATCTGCAATCCTATTTCATAGCTCTGCTGGGATGTCCCTTCTTCCGCTTGTCCACCTACATTACTCCTACTCAGCCTTCAATCTCACTGCAGATACCTCCTTTAGAAATCTTCCCTGAGTTTCTCAAGTAGAATCCATCACTCCTTTTTTTCTCTCCGTCACAACAGCAGTTCTACATGTCTGTCTCCTGTCTGGAGCTGGGCCATTGTATTATATTCCCCTCTTATGTACCCAACACTTAGTATAATACGTAAAGGTGAACACCCACACTTTAAATTACAGACCCATCTGCAGCCCCCTAACATGCATTTAAATAGCTCCCTTGGTAGAGATTTTCTTTGCCCAGTTATTTAAAATTCCTTGTTTAGGTGCCATGGAGCTTATTATAGCATGAAAACTCAGAAACCAGCCTGATCACTTTTAAACCTGGCCTCTGTTTACTGCTGCTGCTCTGGGTCTCCGTTGCTGCAGGTGAGCTTTCTGAGAGCTGCAGGTAGCATGTGCTCCTCTTGCTCGATCTCCTCACTCCAGCAGCTTCTCTAGTTGCGGAGTACATCTCCAGGTACTCGGGCTCAGAAGTTGAGGCTCACAGGCCTGACTGCCCAGCAGCACATGGACTCTTCCTGGACCAGCAGTCAAGCCCGTGTCCCCTGCATTAGCAGGCAGAGTCTTAAACACTGGCCCACCAGGGAAGTCCTTTGGGATGAACAGCTAAGACTTCTGTTTAGAAACCAGATTCTTAATATTGTATATCATGATTTTTAAAAATTTCACTTAGATTTATTTTATATTTGAACCAGATGGACTATCCTGGGATAGAGTCTGATTGCTGACAATTTAGGTATTTTTTCATTGCTTTCTTAGCTTTTCTGACTCTGGAGCTCCATTTAATAAATGGGTACTCAGGCCTCTGGATCCACAAAAGACTTAACCCAACACTCTCAATTGCCTATTTTACAACTAGCAAACTGCTCATATACTAGGCTGTTTCATTACAGAACAAAGACTTCAAAACTACCTTTTTGAAAAGAGACATTTGGATTAAATTTATTTCTAAAATATTCTCTTAAAACAACCCTTCTTTTCAAATAAGTGTCATGAAAAGGTTTATTTTTAGATTTAAGGTTTATAGGAGCTGTAGTGTACTTGGCTGTCTATGCTAGATTTTTATAACCCTCTCACATTTCTCAGAAGAGAAGGCTATTAATGTTGCCTTCCAAATAGTTTTGATTCTGTAGGGAAGATTTATTAAAAAAATCATCTTAGCCCTTGGGAAAAAAATTAACTCAGTTCAGATGCCATATCAAACATTTGATATCCAAAGAAATGCAATGTGGATAAAAGTATAATTTTGAAAAAAATGCCAAGGAAATTTTGGATACCATTTTAGTGAGCATAATATTCTCTTTGCAAGTTAGAAAAGAACCTGGGAGAAAGCTTCTTGTTACTGCTTAGTTACTCATCACTGTTATTTTCATTTATATGCTGAAAAAACCATTGAACAGTTCTTTCCTCTCTGTAGAAATGGAGCAGAACTAGCATAAAACAGCGTTCACTGGGCAGGTGTTGGGAACAGACCACTTCAATGAGCTCTAGTCTGCTAAGAAATAGGGAAGAGTTTTTCATGCAAATAGGAACAATGATATGGAAACAATGAGAATAATGGGTTTTCTCCTGTAGTTCCCACACAAGCAACTTTCTATTTTCAGGAAGTGCATAGCATTGCCAAAGAGTTCCCTTTCATTTTGGTGACTTTTCCTTGCTATTTTAACAGTAAAATTATATATATATATCTACGAAGCCTTTATTTATGAGTTCATAAATAGGATACCTACATATGTTTCGAATCATTAATGCAAAGGTGAAATTACTCTTTCGTGGCAGGTGGGCCAATTAGCATCTTTAAAAGAAGCCATCATTATGTTAACAAAAACTTGGGTTTGCTGATGGATAATAATTTCATCTCAAAAAGCACTTTGAAAACATTGCCTAATTAATATGACTCAGAAGGCTCAAATACAAATATATTCTGTGCTTTTAGACTTTTAGTTCAGCAGAAGCACTTTGGGAAGCAGAGAATGATCAATAGGAAAGTTACATTTCTCCTTTGCCAGTTGTAATTCCAGTTGCAATATAACGTAAAAAAAATTTTTTTGCAGTTACTTGTGTCAGAATGAGGATAACCTACATTTTACTATGGGAAATATATTTTAAAATAAATGTTGTATGTTTATACCTTGGAACATGGTGGAATAGACAGCCTGAACCTTTCCTAACAAAAACGTTTCAAAACGCCAGTTAAAATACAGACAATACCCTTTTGAGCTCATCCTTTGAGTTATCTGTGAGTAAGGTAGACATGAGGTGCAAATGGAACTGTAAAAGGAGCTGATATGGAACTGTGGAAGTACTAAAGTTGGTGGTTGCCAGTGTTAATAACCTATGGTTTTAGGTGCACACTCTGGGGCAGCACAAAATGGGCCAACAGGAGACAAATGTTTATAACTGAGACCTCTGTGTCAAGCCTGACCCTTCAAGGTCGACTATTTTAGTGAAAGGACAGATTAGACACAAATGAACCATTGTCACAGCAGGATGACAAGGAACTTTACCTGCCATCCTGGATTCTGAGTGGGAACAAAGTTTCTTCTGATAAATGTAACCACTGACATGTTCTCACTTGGATAAGAAATTATACTTTTTACTGTCTGCATTTTTGGAAATTCCATGATGATTAATTAACACAAAAATGGTTCTAGCACTTTTCAGAAGGTCAAATTTTTCTCCTGAAGGATATACTCTCAACTATGATACACAGAATTTTTACTGAGAAATTCTCTTTTTGAAGAAAAACTCAACAGTGATAAATCATAAATTAGTTAATATGATTATCCTTTAGAACCAGCACACACAACAAATAACAAGGTTTCAAATGATGAAATAAGGGCAAGTAAGATGATTAAAGAACTACAAAAAGAACTTCAGAAAAGTGAACAAAGAATAAGAAACTATTAAAAAGACCAATTTGAAAACTAGTCAAATAGAACTTCTATAAATGTAAAATGGAGTCATTTATATAGGAAACCCAATGGATAAGTTAGATTGTAGATTAGATACATTGGGAGAGAGAATGGGGAAAAGTAGAAGGTATAGTTGAAGAAATTATCAGAACAGAGGGATAAACAGATAATATAAAGAGAGATTAAAGAGATGCAAGTTGGAAAGAAAGAGGCCTAATGCATGTTGAATAGGAGTACAGAAGGAAAAGATGGGGAGAATAGGGAGAGAAGCAATGTTGGAAGAGAAAATGGGTAAGGATATTCCAGAATTGATGGGAGACTTGGATTCTCATACTTGGAAGTGCAAGAAGAGCATAACAGTGTTACTGAACCAAACTTGGGTCCTCTTGCCTCAAATGCAGCAAAGCTAATCTACTGACACTGGGTTGTGGTAAAGGAAAATATAGCATTTATTGCAGAGTGCCCAGCTTGTGTCCAAAAGATGCAAACTCTTTAACGGCTTTCAGGGAAATTGTGTTTTGTTTCTAATTTACTTACTTATTTATTTTAATTGGGAGATAATTACTTTACAATATAGTGGTGGTTTTTGCCATACATCAATATTAATCGGCCCAAGAGGTATTTTTTAGAAAATGTGAGGGAGAGGGTCTCAGGGTGGATGATCAGCTCATGCCTTGTTCTCTGGTTGTTGGTAAGGTAACAGAGTGATGTTTCAAGAATCTCAACCATCAACTTTCTGGATGCCTTAGAAAGCATCACTAGAAACAAAGCTAGTAGAAGTGATGTAATTCCAGTTGAGCTGTTTCAAATCCTGAAAGATGATGTTATGAAAGTGCTGCATTCAATATGCCAGCAAATGTGGAAAACTCAGCAGTGGCCACAGGACTGGAAAAGGTCCGTTTTCATTCCAACCCCAAGGAAAGGCAATGCCAAAGAATGCTCAAACTACTGCACAATTGCACTCATCTCACATGCTAGTAAAGTAATGCTCAAAATTCTCCAAGCCAGGCTTCAGCAATACGTGAACCATGAACTTACAGATGTTCAAGCTGGGTTTAGAAAAGGCAGAGGAACCAGAGATCAAATTGCCAACATCTACTGGATCATGGAAAAAGCAAGAGAGTTCCAAAAAAACATCTATTTCTGCTTTACTGACTAGGCCAAACAAAGCCTTTGACTGTGTGGATCATAAGAAACTGTGGAAAATTCTGAAAGAGATGGGAATACCAGACCATCTGACCTGCCTCTTGAGAAACCTATATGCAAGTCAGGAAGCAACAGTTAGAACTGGGCATGGAACAGACTGGTTCCAAATAGGAAAAGGAGTACGTCAAGGCTGTATATTGTCACCCTGCTTATTTAACTTATATGCAGAGTACATCATGAGAAATGTTGGACTGGAAGAAGCACAAGCTGGAATCAAGATTGCTGGGAGAAATATCAATCACCTCAGATATGCAGATGACACCACCCTTATGGCAGAAAGTGAAGAGGAGCTAAAAAGCCTCTTGATAACGTGAAAGTCGAGAGTGAAAAAGTTGGCTTAAAGCTCAACGTTCAGAAAACAAAGATCATGGCATCTGGTCCCATCACTTCATGTGAAGTACATGAGGAAACACTGGAAACAGTGTCAGACTCTATTTGGAGGGGTTCCAAAATCGCTGCAGATGGTGATTGCAGCCATGAAATTAAAAGATGCTTACTCCTTGGAAGGAAAGTTATGACCAACCTAGACAGCATATTCAAAAGCAGAGACATTACTTTGCCAACAAAGGTCCGTTTAGTCAAGGCTATGCTTTTTCCAGTGGTCATGTATGGATGTGAGAGTTGGACTGTGAAGAAAGCTGAGCGCCAAAGAATTGATGCTTTTGAACTGTTGTGTTGGAGAAAACTCTTGAGAGTCCCTTGGACTGCAAGGAGATCCAACCAGTCCATTCTGAAGGAGATCAGCCCTGGGTGTTCTTTGGAAGGAATGATGCTAAAGCTGAAACTCTGGTATTTTGGCCACCTCATGCGAAGAGTTGACTCATTGGAAAAGACTCTGATGCTGGGAGGGATTGGGGGCAGGAGGAGAAGGGGACGACTGAGGATGAGATAGCTGGATGGCATCACTGACTCGATGGATGTGAGTCTGAGTGAACTCCAGGAGTTGGTGATGGACAGAGAGGCCCGGTATGCTGCGATTCATGTGGTTGCAGAGTCGGACATGACTGAGCAGCTGAATTGACTGACTGGGGTCTGTGTACTGGTGATCAGCAGGGAGTTATTCCTTTCACTGGTGAGGGTTTTAGTATCTGCAACTGAAGGATATGACACAGGATATTATCTATAGCCCTTGAGGAGGAACTAAAGGGCCTTGATTTGTTTGATGGCTAACTACTGTTATCTTGTTTTGTTTGGTTGTTTTCTTTTGTTTATGCATTTTCTCACTTCTCTGCCTAAATTTGCTCTTTGGAACTCAGGGAAAGATGCTACAAACAAGTTTTTCTACAAATAAGAAAGGGGAGACACAAGGGTCTGTCTCCAGGAAGGCCCTACAGGGGCCTGCTTGGTTCAACAGAAGTAGGGAGGGGTAAACACATCACTCTGAACCTGCAGAAGAGCCCAGCCAGGAGGTGCTTTTAAAAGCAGCTGGAATGAAAACAGTGTCCTCTAAACTCTCCAGGGTACAGAGGCCAGCCGCAGGCTTGCTTCCAGGTAGTAGCCAGGCAAACAGGTTTGCAGGGTGGGCAGGAGGTCACCGGGTATTGTTTCTGTCTGGAGGGCTTGTAGCATCTTCTGCAAGAGACAAACTTCTCAGAGTGGAGACAAGCAGTGCACGACAGGATGCCCGAGCACGTGGGAAGCCTGGTGCGCAGGCCGCAGTGTCATCAGAGACAAACCTCCAGGAGGAGGGAGAGCTGCTCCAGTGGGAGCTGGGGCCAGTGTGGGCAGAGCTCGCAGAGTCCCTGTTGGGACCGTGAGAGGCGATCACCAGCCCAGATCAAAGAGCCACGTGTGTTCTGGATGTGTGGCTGAGGCCAAGCACCGCTGGATGTCGTAGCAGCTGTACCCCTCCTGACAATGTGTCCAGGAATCGCAGGAGAGTGCCTCCTGCCCCAACGTCTCATGCATGCCCTCTGTCCAGAAACCTCAGCTCACTGTAAAGAGGAAAGGTTGAAAGGAATTTCTCCCACCATTGCAGAGCACATATTGAAGGGTGAATTTCAAAATGAGAAGTAATAAATTGATAGGGGACATAATAAACTTTAGATAAAAGGGAGTTGACTACAGAACAAAGGAGTATGATCCAAGAAGGTAGGTGTGTTTAAAGAAAACAGCAGATAATACTGTGGAGAAATCTAAATGGCAATGGCTGTATATAAAGCAATAAAGATAACAGGGATTCATTCGGAGGGTGTAAAGCAAGCTGGAAGTAAAATACTGGAAAACTGATACGTATGAAAAGGAGAGGCATGATAAGAGTAAAAGTTTTCAAAATCTCTCTAGTGTCACAGAAAGAAGGAAGAGATTAACTTTCCTAGGAGTCATTTTTTACTGGTTTCTCTTTTCGTACTCCGAGGTCACTGTCTGTTGGCAAACCTCGCAGCGGCTCTGTCTTCGAGCCGCGTCTGAACACGCTCGTCTTCCTGCCGCCCTGGCCTGGGCCGCGGTGCTGCTTCGCACGTTCATTGCAGTCGCCTCTCGACTGTCCGCCCTGGCTCTGCCCTCTGTCTCCTAGCGTTGGTCACCCTCCCTCCTGCCTCCTTTCCCCCAAATATATCTGAACAACCTGTTTATCGTACTATTCCTATTGACCATTTCACACGTCTCCACTGACTTTCCATCTCACTCGTGTACAGATGGACCTATCTGCAGGGCAAGGATAGAGACACAGGCGCAGAGAGGCGCGCGGACACCGTGGGGGGAGAGCAGGGTGCGCTGGGAGACAGGACTGACATGTATACACCGCCCTGTGAAAGAGCGAGTGGGAGCCGCTGAGCAGCACAGGGGACTCACACCTTTGTGATGACCCAGGGGCTGGGCCCGGAGGGGGAGTGGGAGGGAGGCCGAGAGGGAGGGGGATATGAGCATCTGTCAGCTCAGGCGCTCAGCCGCATCCAACTCTTTGCGACCCCATGAATCGCAGCATGCCAGGCCTCCCTGTCCATCGCCAACTACTCAAACCCATGTCCATCCAGTTGGTGATGCCGTCCAACCATCTCATCCTCTGTCTTCCCCTTCTCATCCTCTGTCTTCCCCTTCTCCTCCTGCCCTCAATCTTTCCCAGCTTCACGGTTTTTTCAAATGAGTCAACTCTTTGCATCAGGTGGCCAAAGTATTGGAGTTTCAGTTTCAGCATCAGTCCTTCCAAAGAATATTCAGGACTGATTTCCTTTAGGATGGATTGTTTGGATCTCCTTGCAGTCCAAGGGATTCTCAGGAGTCTTCTCCAACACCACAGTTCAAAAGCATCAATTCTTCGGCACTGAGCTTTCTTCACAGTCGAACTCTCACATCCATACATGACTACTGGAAAAACCATAGCCTTGACTAGATGGACCTTTGTTGACAAAGTAATGCTTTTAATATGCTGTCTAGGTTGGTCATAACTTTCCTTCCAAGGAACAAGTGTCTTTTAATGTCATGGCTGCGGTCACCATCTGCAGTGATTTTGGACCCCAAGAAAGTAAAGTCTCTCACTGTTCCCATTGTTTCTCCATTTATTTTCCATGAAGTGGATGGGACCAGATGCCATGATCTTCATTTCTTGAATGTTTAGTTTTAAGCCAGCTTTTTCACTCTCCTCTTTTACTTTCATCAAGAGGCTCTTTAGTTGTTCTTCACTTTCTGCCATAAGGGTGGTATCATCTGTGTATCTGACATTATTGATATTTCTCCTGAAATCTCAATTCCAGCTTGGGCTTCTTCCAGCCCAGCATTTCTCATGATGTACTCTGCATATAAGTTAAATAAGCAAGGTGACAATATACAGCCTTGATGTACTCCTTTCCCAATCTGGAAACAGTCTGTTGTTACATGTCCAATTCTAATTGTTGCTGCTTGACCTGCATATAGATTCTTAGGAGGCAGGTAAAGTGTTCTGGTATTCCCATTTCTTGCAGAATTCCACAGTTTGTTGTGATCCACACAGTCAAAGGCCTTGGCATAGTCAATAAAGCAGAAGTCAATGGTTTTCTGGAACTCTCTTGCTTTTTCTATGATTCAACTGATGTTGCCAATTTGATCTCTGGTTCCTCTGCCTTTTCTAAATCCAACTCAAACATCTGGAAGTTCATAGTTCACACACTGTTGAAGCCTGGCTTGGAGAATTTTGAGCATTGCTTTGCTAGTGCGTGAGAGGAATTCAATTGAGCAGTAGTTTGAGCATTCTTTGTCATTGCCTTTCTTTGGGATTGGAATGAAAACTGATCTTTTTCAGTTCTGTGACCCCTGCTGAGTTTTCCAAATTTGCTGGCATATTGAGTGCAGCGCTTTCACAGCATCATCTTTTAGGACTTGAAATAATTCAGCTGAAATTGCATCACCTCCTCTAGCTTTGTTTGTAGTGATGCTTCCTAAGGCCCACTTGACTTCGGACTCTAAGATGTCTGGTTCTAGGTGAGTGACTACACCATCATGGTTATCTGGGTCATGAAGATATTTTTTGTACAGTTCTTCTGTGTATTCTTGCCACCTCTTCTTAATATCTTCTGCTTCTGTTAGGTTCATACTGTTTGTGTCCTTTATTGAGCCCATCTTTGCATGAAATGTTCCCTCGGTATCTCTAATTTTCTTGAAGAGACCTCTAGTCTTTCCCATTCTGTTGTTTTCCTCTATTTCTTTGCATTGGTCACTGAGGAAGGCTTTCTTATCTCTCCTTGCCTTTCTTTGGAACTCTGCCTTCAGATGAGCATATATTTCCTTGTCTTCTTTGCCTTTAGCGTCTCTTCTTTTCTCAGCTAGTTGCAAGGCCTCCTGAGACAGCCATTTTGCCTTTTTGCACTTCTGTTTTCTTGGGGATGGTCTTCAGGCACTCTTATCAGAGCTAGTCCCTTGAATCTAGTTGTCACTTCCACTGTATAACTGTAAGGGATTTGATTTAGGTCATACCTGAATGTCAAGTGGTTTCCCCTACTTTCTTCAATTTAAGTCTGAATTACCTAATTCAAAATTGCTTTTGAACTGTGGTGTTGGAAAAGACTCTTGAGAGTCCCTTGGACTGCAAGGAGATCCAGCCAGTCCGTTCTGAAGGAGATCAGCTCTGGGATCTCTTTGGAAGGAATGATGCTAAAGCTGAAACTCCAGTACTTTGGTCACCTCATGCGAAGAGTTGACTCATTGGAAAAGACTCTGATGCTGGGAGGGATTGGGGGCAGGAAGAGAAGGGGACGACAGAGGATGAGATGGCTGAATGGCATCACGGAGTTGATGGACAAGAGTCTGAGTGAACTCCAGGTGTTGGTGATGGACAGGTGTGGTGCGATTCACAGGGTCGCAAAGGGTCGGACACGACTGAGTGACTGAACTGAACTGAACTACCTAATTCACTTTGTTCTATGACAAAAGCTAACACATCATTGTAAAGCAATTATATAAAAATAAAGTGAAAGCCCTGAAAATATTAACAGCTAAAAGACTCCACATGGTCTTCCTCGTTATAACCCAGCATTCTTCCTTCCTGTTCTCATCATGCCCTCCTCTCTCCCTTGCTTATTCTGTGTTGCTTCCTGGGTCCCTGTGTTCTTTGCTTCTATCAGGAATGTTCCGACTGTAGGGCTTTTCTGAAAATGGCTTCTCTGGTGGCTCAGGCGGTAAAGAATCTGCCTGCAATGGGGAGACCTGGGTTCGATCCCTGGGTCGGGAAGATCCTCTGGAGAGGGGAATGGCAGCCCACTCCAGGATTCTGGCCTGGAGAATCCCGTGGACAGAGGAGCCTGGCGGGCTGCCATCTCTGGGACTGAACGAGCTGGACTCGGCTGAGTGACGACTAACATTGTCACAAACTTTCACTTTCCAACCCTCACTTTCTAGAGTGTTTACTCGAGTGTGGCTCTTTCCTGTGACTCCACATATAGTCCAGCCTGCTTCCTTTTCCCACCCTTGCACTCTTCATCTTTTTTATTTATTGTTTTCTGTTCTACCTACTACCATCTGAAATTCTCTGCAGCTATCCTCATCATCTGAGAGGGGCTGGTTTGGGGACATCTGGAACACCAAACTCTGCCAATGCTCAAAGAAGAGCAAAAGTGGAAGTGTTAGTTTTACTACTTTCTTATGAAGAGAATGATAAAAAGTGAAAGTCACTCATTCGTGTTTGACTCTTTGCGACCCCATGGACTGCAGTCTGCCAGGCTGCTCTGTACATTGGATTGTCCAGGTAAGAACACTGGCGTGGGCAGCCTTTCCCTTCCCCAGGGGATCTTCCTGACCCAGAGCTTGAACCCTTCACTGCAGGCGGATCTTTACCGTCTGAGCCACAGGGAGGCATTCCAGGCCTGAGTCTTATAAGAATGGCAGCACGGTTGCCTCTCTGAATCTGCGGATTCAGTGTCAGTGGCTGGCTGGGTGGGAACTTTGGGTACTGTATCCCTCTCCTGTCTCTCTTTCTTTCCCCGCTCCCTTCCCTCCCTCTGAAATAATGAGAGTCTCCCCCTAGGAAGCTTTCTGATGACAGGAGCTCTTGTGTTCATTGTTGCTTTCACGGTACCTCAAGGGTGTGAAGAAGTGGTCTGGCAGACAGTAGTCACTCAAACCTTTTGTTGAGTAAGTGGATGAGTGAAAGTATGAATCAAGCCAAAATAAAAACAAGGAGAACCCTACAAAAATTAAAAAATTCAACTAAGGAGCTTTATCTAATGGGTTTACATTGAACTCCAGATTTAACGATTAGCAACTATACACTTGCTAGTTACGCTGTGAATACATATTGATCGCTTGCCAGAATCAATTATGCATCTACCTCTAAAGCACGTCTCAGTGGAAACCGAAGTTGCAGTAGTAAGGCATCGACTGTCCTCTGTAACCACAATGCGATTAGAAGGCTGCCACAAAAATAAACTACACAACTACCAGGTGTGATTGGAAAGCAAAATGAGCAATAAATACATAAAAAATAAACTTCCTTCTTACTCATTGATTACATAGCAGTCATTATGTAGTTCAGAAAATTCTTAGAACTGCAACACATGAGCTTGTTACACATCAAAAATCTAAAGTATATTATGTGGAAATTTATACCCCTTGGGAAAACCCAGCAGTTTAAACATAAAACAAATAGAGGAAAAAGAAATAATAAATTTAAAAGCAGAAGTAAGTAAAGTAAAAGCAAAAACTTGAGAGGATCAAAAAACCCCAAAATTGATTCAGTGTGAAAAGTAATAACATGTGCAAAACTGTGATTCAATTGATTAAAAAAGAGAGAATCCTGAAATATACATGACTGGCAAAAAGGGGTACCTAAGTATACATGACAGAGATCTAAAAAGTAAATTACAATAAATATTTTTATGCCAATACATTTTTTAAATAAGAGAAAACAGACCATTCTAAAAATGACAGTCACATTATTTTTTGAAGTTAACAATTTTATTAAAATTTTAAAATGTCCTGTATATTAAGTTTCTAAAGAAGGCAAGCATTTGGTTTTTGAAATCTTTCTGATCATCTTTGGCAAAATGAGCAAAAGTATATGTTTCAGTTTGTTTATAGAAGTTAAAAATTCTAAAGTGCTTTAATCAAAATCCGTTTAGTTACAATCGCAAATCAAACTTCTCTAGGCAAAAAGCATTTATTGGCTCCTAAAACTAGCACTTCAGAAGTGTTTGTAGCTTCAGAAGGGCTGGGCGCAGTAGCTAAGATAGGGTGACCAGGAATTGCCTTTTTCTCTGTCTCGCCCCGCCTTACCCGGCTTTGGACTGACTCTCATGAGGCTAATGTGGGCTTTAACGTGGTCACCAAACTTTCTAGGCTTACATCATTCTCACAGCCAACGGTCATAGCAAACAAAGAACTCCTCTTTCCTGAGAGTTCCAGCCAGAGTCCCACAGGTCAGCACTGATTGACCCCTGACGTCACGAGCCCATCCTCCAGTTGACTCCTTTAACCAACGGAGGGAGTTGTCTGGCCATGTATCAGCCCCTGGATCAAATTCATTCTTTCCATGTAGACCAAGAGTTGAGAGAAGCCATGTTCAAAATAGCTTCCAGGTGCCTCCTGTAGACACCATGCTAGGAAACGACACAGAGGCCACCAGACGCTTACTTTTACACACTTTGGGCAGTCACCGCTGATATCTACAGGATAAAGTGACAGGGTGTGTGTGGTTTTTTTTTTTGGTGTCCTTCTCTTGTTCAGAAGCAGCAGTGAAGCTGGAATATTAATCTAATTGAATTTACCTTTATACATATACTGTCCTGATTGTTGCTATTTTTCTCTAGTATTTCCAAGCGCCAGGAGCATGTGGAACTGAGGGTCCAGGGGAAGGGAGTGATTTTCTCTCAGCCTTGCATCCAGTCTCTAGAGAAAAAGGAGAGAACACAGGATGAAAAGAACAGGAGAAATTGGAGGAGGTGGAGAAAGAATTCTCCTGTGTTTACAAGGGCCGCAAGCTGTTTTCATCGAGGGTATATGGAATTAGGTAAAATTCAAGGGGACAGCAGGCTTGTCTGGTGGCTCAGAGGGTGAACAATCTGTCTGTAATTCAGGAGACCGAGGTTCGATCCCCAGGTCAGGAAGATCCTCTGGAGAAGTGAATGGCTACCTACTCCAGTGTTCTTGCCTGGAGAATCCCATGGACGGAGGAGCCTGGCAGGCTACAGTCCACGGGGTCGCAGAGTTGGACTCGACTGAGTGACTAACAAGACACAGTGAGATAAAAAAATCCTGTGTTGAGATTATGTCAGTTAAGTATTTGCCAAACAGAAAGTTACTATGTGAGTGTGAGAAATTCAGCTCTATCATGTCTGGAGTTCTTATCTCTCTTCTTCTGTTTTTTAACAGACATAACTGGGCAAAGTGTGTTCCCCAGAATAGAACATTCTGTGACATAGACTGTGAGAAAATGTTTTCATAATCACATAAATCTGGTAAAACCAACATTTTTTGTACTTATAGTGTCTTACCATTCACATACTAAAGTCTACTAATACAGAAAATTTCAAATTTTATTTAGTCTTACTGACGGTTAGACCTGTCCTACCCTACCCCTCCTTTTTGTGTGTGTGTGGAAAAGCCTTTACATATACTCTGGGAAGACTAATTTTTCTCCCCTCAAGGAAGAACTAAATGTGGAAATCGGTAATTGACTTATAAGGAGTTTTTGTAGTTTCCCATACAACTGCTTCTCCTTTGTCTTTTTTCTTGCCCTCTTCGGTTCCCATTTCCATAGCTCACTGACTTCTGCTAATGATATTAATCATAGATTGCTGATTGCCTTCAGGGCGTCTCATTCATGACTTTACAATGAAGCAATTGCTATGCTTCCTCACTTCATAAATGAAAGATGAGGGGTCAGAAGCTAGGTCACGTGACTAAGGACAGCAGTAATGACCCTGCATTATGGCTGGAAACAGAAAGAGTAGCCGCGTTGTGAGGGTGTGTGAAAGAGACGTGGCTGTGCTGGCGACAGCGGGGCGGAGCGTCTCTCTCTTCCTCAGCTTCTGGCGAGTCATTCTCACACATGGAAGTCCGCTCAGTGTTTCATTTTCTCAATCTTTGTTGCCCTAAATCATTGTTTCCAAGGATACTTGGAGACAAAATAATGTTCATCACAATGGACACAGCTGGGCAAATTATGAGGACTGTTAAACAATATACATATTTATCCAAATTAGCCAACAAAAATATCTATGGCAGGTATGCTGGAAGGAAAGGCCAGGTTTTGGAAGACATGATGAGCTACAATTTCAAGTTTTGGGTCAGATTTGGGGTTACTACTTTTAGATGACTGGAATGGGAATACGGCCGTGAATTTGCCAGTCAGTGACTGAGTAAGATCTCTGCCTGCAGACTTCGGAGTCCAGCAGTTACTGGCCTCGAGAACAAAGGAGAAAGGGACGGCCGGAGGAGAAGAGAAGGGACGGGCGGCGCGCTAGCGACTGCTCTGCTCTGCCTCCGGGCCCCGTCCTCTCCGCGCAGCGCTGAGCCTGTCAGCCTTTACAAGGCTACTCGCCCAACCTCTTGGAGTCTTCATTTTCTTAATCTATAAAATGGGAGTGATAATACCTTTTTAGTTACTTTGCAGAATGGTTTTAAGGCTAAACAGAAAGAGAGAAGGGACATGCAAGGGGCTGGCTGTGTGTGAAGAGCAGCACAGATGTTCATAGCATGGTAATGAACACATTTATTTCCAACTTCAGGCATAAATATGACACGGGTGCGACATATGTGTGGGCCGAGTGAAGATCTGTGCTCAGGTGAGCACACTCTCTGTGGTTGGCAGATGGACTACAGAAAACATAGAAAAACGAAAACCCTAAGAATAAGAATTTTAAAATGGTGTGATTGTTTTAATAAATTAATTAAAAGCCACTTTAGAGTTTAGAAAGAGCGACGCATTAATGTTGGTTCTGGACAGTTGTTTGGAATTGAATTTAACTGTTGCTTGCAGCCTTGGCCTCAGCTTTAGTCTCTGCTTGCTTTTTGCTTTTCTTTGTTCTTGGTGTGTTCCTTGGAGAAGGAAATGGCAGCCCACTCCAGTGTTCTTCCCTGGAGAATCTCATAGACAGAGACACCTAACAGGCTACAGTCCATGGGGCCCCGAAGACCGGGGCGTGGCTGAGTGACTTCCCCTTCCACTTTGCGCTTAACCCGATGGATTTTCAGTCTCCCAGACGCCAGGGGCCAGAATGTCGGTTTTGGGCACTCAGAGGAAGCCGTGTGGCAGATGAGCTGGTTTTCCTCCCCTAACACAGTCCGCCTAAAACAGATGTAACTAACGTTTCACGTTTGCCACAGATTAGGGTTTGGATTATTATGTGGGACAGGAACGTGGCTGCAAATTTGCCAGATGGTGATGGAACTGTTTCCTTGACCTAAGTCAAGGTTCCTTATGTAACTGATTTTTTTCAGGTGTGTGCATTTCTCTTGGTTTGTCTCATTGCAATGAAACAATGGACCAGTGTTATAGCTCGATTACAGCTCAAGCTTTTATTCAGCAGACAGCAGATCATACATACACCCATGAGAGGTGAGGGGAGGTGGACCCTGAAGAAGTGGCCTCAACCTGTCTTGGCTCCTCCTGTTGACGCTTTTTGTCTCCTTCCCCCAGAGCCTGACTGGTTTTGCCCGGTGCAAAGTTGGGCTAGTACGGGCCATCCATCAGGAAGGTGGTGTGTTTTCACTGGAGGTTCCCACTCCGGTCCTTGGATTTTTCCTTTGTTCTCTTTTTCTCAGGCTTTTTCCTTTCTTTGCCTTTTAGCTGCCAATTTTTAACCACCATTTTGGACTCCCCTTTTTCTACTCTCACTACCTAACAGTTACAGTCTGCTTTTATAGATAGAATCAATGATGATACTACCTTAAGATGAAAGCAAACCCACAGAAAATTTTGTTTCCGGATAATTCTTCCTAGATGTTTAAATTTCTAAAGAACAGTTACTGAATCAGGAATTTTTGTTGTCAGTGTTTCAGGCTTATTTTTTCAGTTATATTTGTTTTGATTTTGCTGTTGTTGTTTTTCCCCCACTTGTGGTTAAAAAGAAAAGAAATGTCTAGGCCTGCAAAGGTCAATTCCTGAAATTTGTATGAGCTCCAGGTAAACTTTATCTGAGTTTATCTTACTAAAATTGCCTGGGCATAGATAGAAAAAAAAAAAAAATTTTTTTTTGATAGTGGTGACCATGTATCTCTTGATTAAACTGTCAAATTTGTAGACTGATTGACCCAGAGATAGGATTTCAATTATTGCTTTTGATGGTTCTGGACTTCATATCTAGAGATAAGACATTCAGCTCTGGGAGACATTTTCTACTGCTGGGGGCAAGAGATGCAGGTCACTGTAAGTGCACGAAACTTCATAAGCCAGCCTGGTCTGTTTGCTCCAGAGTCTTACAGCCATTTATGGTCTTTTTCTTGGTCTGTTGTGCAGAGGGCACACATGCGTGGTCTTCACGCTTCAGAGCTGAGTCACGGAGTTTCAGTCCCAGATCCTTTACCCTCTGTCCTTGGGAACTTGGGCCAACACTTCACGCTTCTGTGCCTCAGTTACTGTTGATGGTAAGGAAATGATGCTACCTGCCTGGCAGGATGTTGGAATGGATAAATGATCCTAGGACTTGGCACATTATTGTTATTACTAGCATCCCCTGGAAGGGCAGTATTTAAAATCTGTTTGCATTTGAAATTTGATTCATAGTTTATAAAGTATTAATTATTTGTGAGAATATTCTATGTGTGAAAATATTAAGTATAAAAAATTCCAATTTTTATTCTCATATTTCCACTCTTATTTATTTATTTGCCTTCTGACTATACAGTCTGAAGCATGTGGGATGTTAGTTCCCCAACCAGGCTTTGGACCCACACCCCATGCATTGGAAGCGTGGAGTCTTAACTGCTGGACAGCCAGGGAAGTCCCCAAACTTTCCATTTTAAAGATGGGAAAACCGAGGACAAGATGCATAAAATGGATTTTCCAAGATTCATGACATTGCAAATCAAGGCAAATCAAGAAAACTGCCTTAGGTCAGCATCTTCCCTTATTACCTATAACAAAGATTCTCTTCTTGATTAAATTCCAAGCTCTCTTGAACTATTTCTCAACTAGGCTTCACTCTTGGATTTCCATATTTGTTTCTGTATTTTCCAGTTTTAGCAATGTCAGTTTAGCTAGAATTTCCCAGCCTCAATATCTGGTCACTGTTGACATCTAATTGGGCTCCTCACCTTCCATCATCCCTCAAGTGAAGTTTGATCACACTGGAATACCTTCAATAAGACTCGTTTGGTGGGCTAAGCGAGAATCTTCCCTTACCCCACATATTTTCTCTTAGCAATTTTTTATCTACTGACCCCCATCCTGCTTCTTGGCTATAAATTCCCACTTGCCCAGGCTGTGTTCAAAGTTGAGATCACTCTCTCTTCTCCACTACAAGAGCCTATTATAGTGGTCCCCAGCCAACCTCACGGAGAAGGCAGTGGCACCCCACTCCAGTACTCTTGCCTGGAGACTCCCAGGGATGGGGGAGCCTGGCGGGCTGCAGTCCACGGGGTCGTGAAGAGTCGGACACGACTGAGAGACTTCCCTTTCACTTTTGACTTTCATGCACTGGAGAAGGCAGTGGCACCCCCACTCCAGTGCTCTTGCCTGGAGAATCCTGTAGACGGAGGAGCCTGGGGGCTGCAGTCCACGGGGTCGTGAAGAGTTGGACACGACTGAGCGACTTCCCTTTTACTTTTCACTTTCATTCATTAGACAAGGACATGGCAACCCACTCCAGTGTTCTTACCTGGAGACTCCCAGGGACGGGGGAGCCTGGCGGGCTGCCGTCTGTGGAGTCGCACAGAGTCGGACACGACGGAAGCGACTCAGCAGCAGCAGCAGCAGCAGCCAGTCTCAGTAGTCTCACTGTGAATGAAATCTGTCTTTCATCTATAACAAATGTCATGAATAATTTTTTCTTTGTAATAACATCTAGAATAGGCCTTGGTTTTTCATAGGTCTTAAGAACATTTTTGTTGAATAAATGAATGAAGTACTTGAAGCAAAAATTCTCTGGCCTCCAGGGTCGCTACTATGTTTATCGCGCTCAAGCTGCATATCTAAGCCAGACAGCAGCAGAATGGGTATGCAGCCAGAGTGCGAGCTCCCCTGGTGGCCCAGTGGTAAAGAACCAGCCTGCAATGCAGGAGACGTGGGTTTCATCTCTGGGTTGGGGAAGATGCCCTGGAGAAGGAAATGGCAACCCACTCCAGTATTCTTGCCTGGAAACCCAATGGAGCTTGGTGGGTTTCAGTCCATAGGGTCAGAATGAGTCAGACATGACTTAATGACTGAGCAGGCACGCACACAGATAAAGTGCAGCTTGTTTAATAAAAATGTGAACTGAGTCACATTTGTATGTTCCAGAATGCTGGCGAGATCCTCCTTTTTCCCAGTGAGTCTCATTGAGTATCTCGACTTCAGGGCGTTGAATTGAGATGGTTGAAGTACCCTCAGCTTCTGGAAAGAGTAATCCAATGATTTACCAGCAACAAACCATCAACCAGGTCAACTGAAGGAGAGAGGCTCTTGGTAACTGATGTCCACATAAGCCGCAGAACAGGCTGCATCGGGAAACACGCCTGCGTCTGAAAGAATACACATTCCTTCAGTTCCCTGAGACTGTCCCGTGTACAAGGACTTTCTTCCCTTGAGTGAAAAGGAGAGCACTGATTCGATGAGAAGGCCTTGAGAAATTTGACTGGACTTCATATTTGAGTACTAAGAAAAAGAATGCTGGGAGAATATACTTATTTGGCAAGAAGATTTAATGGTGAATTACAAGACCCCTCTAATAAAAATATTTCTGATGACAGAGGCTGCTACCATGAAAAGAATGCTGGATGGAGAGTGAAGACTGGTTCCTAATTTCAAGTCTGTAATTAAGGAGCAGCAGGGCTGTAACCAAGCTACTCAGCTTTCTAGGCTGCGTTCTCTTCTGTAAGTGAGTTGGTTTCATAAATAATGTTAAAGGTTCCTGAAATTCTAAATTTATATATTCATGAGAAATGTTTTGGATCCACACAATTAAAAAAAAAAAAAAAGCCCTCCTGTCTTTAAAAACAAAAGGAACTGAGGGACAATCAGCATTGAAACAGAAATTAATTCATTAGCATTTAAAAATATCTCGATGGCAATATTTCCCGAACAATGACTACATTGACGACATGAGAGGGCCATTGTGCCTTCTGCCAGTAGAACAGACACCACTTTATTCTTAGCAGCTGTGGTCCCTAATTGGAAAGGGGACTGGTCCAAAAATGATAGACGGAAATTGCGCCCCAGCGCTGAAAAGGAGCAGGCGCTCAGGGGCTCCGCTGCCTCGGTCACTGTTCAGCCCTTGAGCTTCTTGTCGAGGAATTTGCCCTCTGGAGACTGAAGCCCCATGGTGGCTCAACTTTTTGCTGTTGGGATATTTGCCTGAAAAAGTTCCTTTTGCTCTCTTTATTGCTCTAAATAGTATACGTGCATGCTAGTTGCTTCAGTCATATCCACCTCTTTCTGATCCTATGGACTGTAGCCTGCCAGGAGGCTCCTCTGTTCATGGGGTTTCTCCAGACAAGAATACTGCAGTGGGTTGCTATGCTCTCCTCCAGGGGGTCATCCCAACTCAGGGACTGAACCCACATCTCTTTACATCTCCTGCATGGACAGATGGGTTCTTCACCACTAGTGCCACCTGGGAACCCAAAAATAGCATAAAAAGGTTTTATTCATAGAACCAGTTCTTCAGTGCAGTGTCCCTTGTACTTGAGGTTTGCTTAAACAGTTTCCCCTGTTTTTTATTTTTTAGTTATTATTTTTACATTTTGGCCACACCGGGTCTTCATTGCGGCTCTTGGCCCCCCGGCTGCAGCGCTTGGGGCTTCTCTCTTGCCGCTGTGCATGGGCTTTCTCTAACTGCAGCCCTAGGCTTCGTTGCCCACGGCATGTCGGATTTAGTTCCCTGACCGGGATTCAAACCCGGGTCTTCTGCATTGGAGGGCGAATTCCTAACCACTGGGCCACCCAGAAGGCCCCTCTAGTTTCCATTTCCAAATAATTCTGAAATAGGGCAAAGCAGAAGAGACTAAATGTGATTCTTGAATCAAGTATTCAGGCTCTGAGGAGTGATGATTCTCTAGATTTATTCAAAGAGCCATGAGTTCTTGCTACTTCCTTTGTTGGAGAAGCTCTTTAAGTGAACATCCAAGGCTCTTACCTCACCCACTGCAGAGCTTTGCTCAAATGTACCTTCTGTGAGCCTTTTCCTGTCCAAACATGTGCATTACTTCTGATCCCATTTCCTGTTCCCCATTCCTGATTTATTTTTCATCATACCATCCCCCCGCCCCACACCATCTCATTAAAGCTAGCATCTTTCTGATTATTCTCTGGATCTCAATACGTAGTGGTGCAGTGGTGAAGAATCTACCTGCTAATGTTGGAGACGCAAGAGACACAGGTTCAATCCCTGGGTGGGCGAAAATCTCCTGGAGTAGGAGATGGCAATCCATCCAGTATTCTTGCCTGGAGAATTCCATGGACAGAGGAGCCTGGGGGCTACAGTCCATGGGGTCGCCAAGAGTAGGACCAAACTGAGCATGCACGCACGCACACGTGATGCCCAGAAACGTGCTGGTATGCACCCTGTATGTACTTGTTGAATGCTTGAACCTTGGATGGCATTTGAGAAAGTACTGTAATAAATATTTCCTAAAGGGATAAATGTATCATTCAGAAAGGGAGTCCTTTGAATTCCTGCTGGTCTTTTGATTTTCATTCTGGTGGAGCACAGAAGTAAACTGACTTGACATTTGATGTAGCTTTTCTGAAAGTCGCCTACTTCTTCAGTGTTTTTTGCTGCTAGGGGTGATTTCATCCCACCCAGGAAGGGAAGGCTGTTGAACACCAAAGGGACATGTTGAAATTCACTGTGATATCCTTCTGGATCTCTGTCGCATGGCTCAGTTTTGTCTTGGTTTCTCCTGGAGGCTTTCTTTCCTCCTGTCCTCTCTGGAGATTTTTTAATCCCACATTCAAACAATTCATGGTGGTAAAGTACAAAAACATAGAATGGGAGCATGTTAGATTCAGGAAGAACCATTCAGTCTAGTGACTCCTAAGCTTCTCTGCATCCTGTAACTCTTTGGAGAGCTTTTCTAAGTACGGGTACTCACAGCCCACCTCAGACTATTCAGCTAGACTCTGGAGCCAGATCCACATCAGGACAGCTTTAACACTTTCCTGTGATGCTATTGTGGAGCGAGAATTGAGAACTCATGATCTTCCTGCCAAATCAACAGGTGAGAACTTGAACTCAGATGTGTTAGTTTCCCATGGCTGCTGTAACAAATCACTATGAACTTCATGGCTTAAACCAGTAGACATATTCTCTTAGAGCTCTGGGGCCAGAAGTCCAAGGTCAGTATCACTGAGCCAAAATCAAACATGTTGGTAGAGCTGTGTTCTCTCTGGAAGCTCAGGGGGAGAACTGTTTTCTTTATCTCTGGTTTCTGGGAGACCTCTGGTTCATGCCAGCAGAGCAGCATCTTCAGATCTGTCTCTCTCTGCTTCACCTTCACACTGCCTTCTACTCTGTGTATCTGAAACTTCCTGCCCATCTCTTATAACCATTTCATGGATCACAGCCTTGTCGAGGCAAAGGGGCTTGTGTAACTCAATGAAGCTGTAAGCCATGTCTTGCAGGGCCACCCAAGATGAATGGGTCATAGTGCAGAGTTCTGAGAAAACGCGGTCCACTACAGGAGGGAGTGGGGAACTTTTGACAACCTTAGACAGCATATTAAACAACAATTACCCACCAACAAAGGTCCACATAGTCACGGCTAAAGTCTTCCTGTTGGTCATGTGCAGTTGTGAGAGCTGGGCCATAAGGAAGGAGCAGTGCCAGAGAACTGGCGCTTTTGAGCTGTGGTGTGGGAAGACTCCTGAGTCCCTGGACTGCAAGGAGATCCAGCCAGTCAACCTGAAAGGAAATTAGCCCTGACTATTCATTGGAAGGACTGATGCTGAAGCTGATGCTCCAATATTTTGGCCATCTGACGCAGGCAGCCAACTCACTGGAACAGTCCCTGATGCTGGGAAAGATTGAGGGCAGAAAGAGAAGAGGACATCAGAAGATAGATGAGATGGCTGGATGGCATCCCCAATGCAATGGACATGAACTTGGGCAAATGTTGGGAGATGATGAAGGACAGGGGAGACCTGGCATGCTGCAGTCCATGGAGTCACATGGAGTCAGACATGACTGGGTGACTGAACAACAGAAACACCTCTGTGTGCTATTGGCTTGTGAGATTCCTGAAGGGTGCCTGCATTAAACAGACCATGCCTCTGCCTGCCTCTTGCTTGCAGCACAAAGCAAGACATGCTTGTGTGCATGCTCACTGGAGTCCAACTCTTTGCAACCCCATGGACTTCAGCTCGCCAGGCTCCTCTGTCCATAGGATTCTCCCAGCAAGGATGCGGGGTAGGTTGCCCTTTCCTCATCTAGGGGATCTTCCCAACCCAGGGATCAAGCCTGAGTCTCCTGTGTCTGCTGCATTGGCAAGCCCTTTCTAATTTACTGAGTCTTTTTATGTATTTTGACGAATCCCATGCTACTAAGATTGTATTATGAAGTCCGAGATATTACTTACAACTACCGTGTGGCCATGGTGGGACTTCAGGCAGATCTTGCCTCAGTGCCAGTCTTTTAGCTTTTTCTACTGTCTGCACGGTTTGCCCCTGGAGAATTATAGAGAACCCATCAGCTAGATGCTCAGGGATACTCCTATTACTCCAAGGAACCAAGGCTTGCAGTCCAATCATTTTGTTTGCCTGCAGTAAGACCCAGAACCCAGTGTCAGCCTCTGGGAATAATTTATCTTGTTCTTGAGACCAAATGCAATAACAAAGACTCGAGTTGGAATTTTTATAGGCACAGAAAACAGGCAAGATTAAGTGGCTTTTAAGCATTCAGTTTGGATAGGAATGAAAGCAACAGCAATAAAGGTGGTGTAGGAAGATAAATCCTGCATGGGAGAGAGGGAATGCAAGCTCGCTGTGGAGTGATATCATTGGTCAAAAATCAGGATGCTTGGAAACGAGCATTGACAACAATGTGTAAGTTTAGGAATGTCAGTTATCTTCTTTATGCCCCTTGCACTCCATGCTTAGAAAATGGAGGTAATATAAAATCTACCTGGAAAATATGTAAAGTTTTTAGAAGACAGAAAACAAGACTATGTGTGAATGCAACAGGCAATATGTTTGAAAACAGATGAATCTGGAATATGTGTGCTGTGGGCTGGTCTATGTCCCGCCCACGTTTGTATGAAGTCCTAACATCTAGAGCTGCACAGTAGGGCTTTGTTTGGTGATGGAGTTGTTGCCGTTATACTTAGTTAAGGTGCAGTCATCTGAGGGAGAGTGGGCTCTGAGCTGATATGACTGGTGCCCTTATAAAGAGGGGGAAGCATGGGCAGACACACGCATGCAGGGAGCACCGCGTGGAGGCTGCGGCTGTGCCGCCTCGACCAAGCGGCCGCGGAAGCTGCGCGAGGCTGCAGCCGATGCTGCCTCAGCGCCTGCGGAGGGTCGTGTCCTGCTCACGGCGCGCTCTCGAACTCCAGTCTCCAGAGCCGTGAGAAAAAAAAATTCTGTTGTTTGAACCACTCAGGCTGTGGTACTTTGCTACCGCAGCCTTAGCGAACAGTTACGGTGTCCCTGGAACGGTGCTCCTACAGCGCGGGCTGTCTGAACGCGCCCCTTCTCAGCGCCACCTCATGTAGCAGCTCCAGCGATCCATTAGGGTCCAGACAGCGAGCTGATGCCGCTGCGAGGACCGCGAAGATGGGGTCTGTTTCCCAGTATATGGGTAGAGCTTCTTGATCTATAGAGAAAAGTGAATCCCAGGGAGGTGGTGTGTTTTGCCAAGACGTTCTCAGGACTAGAACTTCATGTGTTAAGTTATTGGGCCCCAAAGAGTGGCTCAAAGTCCCTCCTTGTATCGCCATAGTGGGTGTCACAGATGGACGTGGACTTTATTGATTCATTTAATCAATTGCTACTTATTTAATGTTGATTATGCAAAGTTCTGGAGAAGGAGATGGCAATCCACTCCAGTATTCTTGCCTAGAGAATCCTGTGGATGGAGGAGCCTGGTGGGCTGCTCTCCGTAGGGTCGCACAGAGTCAGACATGACTGAGGTGACTTAGCAGCAGCAGCAGCAGCAGCATGCAAAGTTCTAATCTCCTCCCTCAGAACATTTTCGTGGAAAGAAAGTTGTGCTAGCTTTATTTAGCGAACTATCATGATGCCAGCTGCCACGTTTCTCCACATCTGGGCATCCTGAGTAGGAAACCAATCTATGTGCCCTACTTTCTTTTCTCTTCTCTCCACCTCTTACTCCAGCTCAAGACTTTCCTTTCTACCCACACTGGGACAAGAAGAGCCTTTGGCCTAAGACTCTGATTTAGAAGGTCTTATGTGTCCCACCCTCACAAGTGAGTGCGAGTGACGGTTGCTCCTTCATGCCTGACTCTGCAACCCCACGGACTGTAGCCCGCCAGGCTCCTCTGTCCTTGGAATCCTCCAGGCAGAGTACTGGGGTGGGTTGCCATTTCCTTCTCCAGGGGACCTTCCCGACCCAGGGATCCTGCACTGCAGGAGAGTCTTTACCAGCTGAGCCACCAGGGAAGCCTACTATTAGGAGATATTTCTAAGTATAAAGACAGCCAACTTAAAAAGTATCGGCAGATACATGCTTGACTTTATCTTATAATCTATAGATAGTACTTTGGAATATTGGATTAGAATAAAGGTATAATGAATCCTTATACCCTTTCCAAAGGAATACCTAAGTCAGAAGTAGCAATGAACTTATACATGACAGTCATCAACCAGATGAAATAATCTCTCTGTCGAAGAGATGGGGACTGGGCAAGTGGTCAGGAAGGAAATACAATGTGCTTTGAACTTTGCATGAGAAATAACGTTCAGTTCCACATTGCTGAACATAGTTCTGTTTTTGCCAAATAAATCGTCTACTTCAAATTACTGTCCAAATGCATCATTGAAGCTCCACTTCTGCCTTTGTTTTGGAAGCTGTTAGTTTTGCTGCCCCTCGTGATCACTGTCCTCTGAAGCTCTTGCTTCTTTCCTGCTGTCCCCTGACACCTCGGTGGCCCTTGCGCTGTTCCCTGAAGCCTCGGTTGCCTTCCCGCTGTCCTCGGAAGTCGCGATATCCTTCCCGTGGACCTTCTAGCTGTGGTTGCTCTGTGGCCCCAGAAAGCTGCCAGCGCCGAGAATCACGCCACTCTTCCTGTGCTTCTGTTACTGATACAGTAAGGATGTCAAAGCAAGCACCCTGCTTTCCTTTGAGAAAGACCATTCTCTTCACTAGCATAACCAGTGTTTGCCATTTCAATCGAGCATTGCAAGATCACGGCCGTGAAGCCCGCTCCTGAGTTGCTCAGGGAGCACTAGTCTACCGACGTGGCCCTGGGGAAGTGGGCCGGGGCGGCTGCCAGGGCTTCCAGGGCTCCCCCAGTCAACTTCTCAGCTGACTGCTTGAAGTGACTCAGTGCAGTGGCAGGCAGAGTCCCAGAGCCTGATGGCATCTTTGCTAGAAGCTTTTATCATCGCTGACAGAAGGAACACCTGTTCGTTTAAATTTGATTCCTGCTTTTTGCTCCGCTTGGGCTAACTGGCATTCTTTGTGCTGGGAAAAGCAGATGCTAACCCTGGTTCTCCCCGCTCTACCTGTTTGCCCAGAATGATGAAAGTAGGGCTCCACATCCTTTGGTGGAGAATGCTGAACAACCAGATCAGCCTCGGGGATATCTAAGCCACGTGCAGCAACATTGATTGCAAGCAAAACCCCAACATCTCCATTTCTAAAGCCTTTCAGGGTGACTTCCCTTTGCTTCTGTGGAATGTCTCCGTGCAACGACTGGGCATCCTGTCTTACAGCCACATTCTGCTACAACTCCAGGCTTCTTTCTTCTTTTCACAAAATATGATAGCGCTCCCTGGAAAGCCACTGTGTACTCGCATCACGTCTCCAGTAACTGTTGGCTCTGAGTCCAGTGGCACCTGATAGACAGATGCTCTACAGTTGCTACCGTTTTCTGCGTCTTTTTACCAATCATGTCCATTGTTCATACGTAGGTTTCATGTATTTCTTAGCAACAGTGGGGGCAAGTTGAGGAAAATAGAAATGTATTTCTTTTTTTCTGCAACACCCACACAGCTAAGGCTTTAACAACAATAACAACAACAAAAACACCAAAAAAACTCTTTTCCACTTCCATATCCTGGGTGGGACAAGGTCATGGAGACAGATGCTCTGTAAGGGCATGGGAATAATTTGAGCGGCAGAACTCATAAATAAAAGAAAAACAAACTAATTAACAAATCGTTTTTCTTAGACAGCATAAAGTCAATAGATTTAAGGAGATATAATTTCCAGAAAGGGACAAGAAGGCATTCATTAACTGACTCAATGTGCCAACTGAGAAATATTTTGCAATGTGATAAATTCATATTGTTTTTTAGTTTGTTTATACGTTTGTCAAGATCTATGCTATCCAATATAGTGGCTATTTAGATTTAAGTAAATTGAAATTAAACACAATGAAAAATCCAGGTTCTCTGTCCCATTCACCACAATTCAAGTGTTCAACAGCCTTGTATGGAGGATGGTTGCCATATTGGACAGTTCAAATGCAGAACATTTTCATCATTGCATAAGATCCTATTTGACAGTATCAGTCTAAATGTAATAGATATGGAGCATGACATTGATTTTTTACATTGGCAGTTAGGTTGATACAGAAGCTGGGATTGTGAAAGTTTTATTTTTACACAAATATTTAATATAATTTAGTAAATTCTCAAAAGTATTCAGGTAATTTAAGTAATTAAAAGATCAGTCAGAAAAGGCCTAAAATAAAGGTGCCAAATGCTAGGTAAGGTAAAAGGTGTGCAAAGGAGAATATTGGCTGAAATACAGAAGTATTTTGTGTGCCATGTAAGGTGCAGCATCTGAACTTGTTACTAGGAGAATGGTCTCAGTGATGCTCATGGAAATGACACTGGGAACAATTCAGAGACAGTTCTCTGGGTCTAGTGAGTGGAGGGACATCTTGATGAAACACGTATCAAATATTCTTAGATACATGTTAAGAATAATGACTAAATGCTCTTAAAGCAACAAAATTAAATTTTGTTTAAGAGATTCACCAGAAGAGAAAAATGAGACAAAGATTTTATGAACTTGAGTGTTTCATACAGAAATGCTAAATTTACAGTGCACTGTGGTTTATGTGATAAGATAAAGATATTTTATGACATGTTTGTATTGAAAGTGAAGTGAAAATCACTCAGTCGTGTCCAACTCTTTGTGACCCCATGGACTATACAGTCCATGGAATTCGCCAGGCCAGAATGCTGGAGTGGGTAGCCTTTCCCTTCTCCAGTGTATCTTCTCAACCCAGGGATTGAACCCAGGTCTCCCACATTGCAGATAGATTCTTTACCAGCTGAGCCACCAGGGGAGCCTGAGAATACTAGAGTGGGTAGCCTGTCCTTTCTCTGGTGGATAGTTCTGGCCCAGGAATCGAACCAGGGTCTCCTGCATCGCAGGCGGATTCTTTACCAACTGAGCTATCTTTTGTGTTAATAGTTTATTATATGTGATCACATTAAAATGTTTTAAATTATATGTAAAATTATAGTTAATTTCTGAAGCTAAGTTTGCTTCAAGAATTCGTTGACAATGTTAATTGCTATTTTCTCAGAAGAGAGAAATTTCTCTACATTGAATTTAATTTAAAAATCTAAGAACTACAATGACTCAAGAATGTTTTGTCTAATTTGGCTTTGCTGTCAATTTACCCGAATTATACAAAAAATCTTTAACAATGTAATTAGTGTGCTGAAATAAAGGCAAGACATATTTTTATGAAAAATACAAGAATTTATGAATGGCATGTCTTTAGAACTCATTTTAACATGGGCAGTGTACCAACAGAACTGCCACTTGAATTAAATTCGGTTTTCTTTGACACTATACTTTCGATCACTTAAAACTAATGGTATTAAAAATACCATTTTTCAGTTTTCAGTTTTGTCATTAGGAAGGTCTACTTTTCACAGAAGGAGGATAAACACATATGTCTAAAATTGTTATTTGTTTATTGGCTGTGCTGCACAGCATGTGAGCTCTTAGTTCCCTGACCAGGATCGAACCCGAACCCCTGCAGTGAAAGAACAGAGTCTTCCTCCAGGGACGGCCAGGGAAGCCCCGTAGGCCAGAGTTTACCGGCGTCCGCCAGCTTGATGCGCACCTTTAAAATGCATGGCTACGTGGCGCGTGGGCCTCTATTTCTCCCCTGGCCTTTGGTCTGGGAATAGTAAGAGTGGCCTGGCTCTGTTTGTTAGTCCTTCTGGACAGAGTAAAAATACCTTTTCCCACAGGTTAGAGCTTCCTGTTTCAGAGCCTGAGAGAACTTACAGAGACAAGTACAGGATTCTAGTTCAGCTTCACAGCTCGCCTGTAACTGTCACATCATTTCAGACACTTCAGGGTGGAGAATATTTAGAGAAGACTGTGCTGACATATTCGCAATGGGTTATACTTCAGTGGGGGAAGGCTATGGCGCCCGCTGCAGTGCTCTCGCCTGGAGGGTCCCAGGGACGGGGGAGCCTGGTGGCTGCCGGCTGTGGGGTCGCACAGAGTCGGACACGCCTGAAGCGACGCAGCAGCAGCAGCAGCAGCAGCAGCAGCAGCAGCAGCAGCAGCAGCGTACTTCAGTGGGGCTCAGCGGTGAAGAATCTGCCTGCAACGCAGAAGCCGCAGGAAACACGGCTTGACTGCTGGGTTGTGAAGATCCCCTGGAGGGGAGGGCATGGCAACCCGCTCCAGTATTCTTCCCTGGAGAATCCCACGGACACAGGGGCCTGGGGGCCTGGTGGGCTATAGTCCGTGGGGTCGCAGAGTCTGACACGACTGAGCAACTGAGCGTGCATACTTCAGTGGATACCAAACGGTCTTATGTCACCTCTGCAGAAACAGAACAACAGGAAAAAGAAATGATTAGGTTCTGGTTTGAGGGATTTCACTTGTGCCCCAGGAAAAATGTGTTTGGTAGCAGAGTTGCCTTAAACTGTGAACTGGTTGATTGAATGGAAGTTAGGAAGCCCCATTCTCTTGGGCTCTGACTGGATTTCTCTGATTTGAATGTTATAGATCTGGTGGAGTTACGTCTAAAAGCAGACATAGGAATTATTTCCAGTTTTATTAAATTATAATTGAAAACAATGTAAATATTTAAGGTGGACAACTTGATGTTTTATATATGTACACATTGTGAAATGATCAATACAATCAAGCTAATTAACATATCCATCACCTCAACAGCTACTGTTTTCTTTCTTCTTTTTGGTAGAGTGTTTACAGGTCTAAAAGATTAGGGTTTTGTGGTTTGCTGCTTTGGCTTTCCAAGAGGCTCAAGTGGTAAAGAATCCGCATGCCAATGCAGGTACCGTAAGACCTCAGTTCCATCCCTGTATCGGGAAGATCCCCTGGAGAAGGAAATGGCAAACCACTGCAGTACTCCTGCCTGGGAAATCCTGTGGAGGGAGGAGCCTGGTGGGCTTATGGTCCATGGGGTCGCAAAGTGTCAAACATGACTAAGCATGCAAGTGCAGACACAGACAAGTCTGCTGTTTAAACACTGCACAGTCACATCACTGTAGCTCGAAGGTGGGGAGTGAGTTTTACCCATTTCCCTCAAAGTAGAAAACAGTCTCCATGAGTTGTAAAGCTGCATGCTCTTTCTGTTTCCATTCTTGCTGAAGCTTGTTGAAGCCCTTCAACACTGGGGACTTTGGTTCTGTTTTTACCAGTGAGCTAATCTGCTGTGGATAACCACCAAGGGTATGTTCCCACTGGCCAGGCAGCTGCGACACACCATGGTGAAGACCGGCTTCCTCAGAGGCCTGCCCTCCGAGAAAGTGCCCTCCGGCCTGGCCTGGAGGGAGAGCCATTTCTGGAGCCACCGAAGGAAAGGGGCTCTGGGCTCAGGTTTCAGAAGAGCAGCTGCTGGCCGTTTGGGCGTCTGAAACCTTTGCATAGAATGTGTAAATTGTCTGGCTTACAAGGAAAGCTGGCAGCTCTGACCTCAGGGAAAGAGGTGGCTTTTGGAAGGGAAAGATGAGCTGGAGCAGGAAAGGGCAGGCGGCAGGATGAAACGGGCTGCGTCTGTGGGCTGGGGTGGCAGAAAGAGGGGCGCACTTCCAGAAGGGACGACTGCCAGTTAATATACACGTGTGTGTGTGGGGGGGGGGATGCTTGAGTGACAACTGGTTGAAATGAAGGCCTGGGGCCCCTTAGAAAGTGATCTGATGAGTGTGTGCCTGCTCAGTCACTCATTCGTGTCCAACTCTTTGCGACCCCATGGACTGCAGCCCACCAGGCTCCTCTGCCCTTGGGATTTTCCAGGCAAGAATACTGGAGTGGGCTGCCATGCCCTCCTCTAAGGGGTCTTCGTACCCATGTCTCTTAAGTCTCCTGCGTTGGCAAGCGGGTTCTTGACCTCTAGCGCCACCTGGGAAGCCCCTGAACTGATGAGGCAGAAAGTACGTGAAGATGTCGTAGCCTGCTGGTTCCCTGCTTCAGGGTCAGGCCTGAGATGCTGAGTGTGGAGGCGGTGATCAGTGAATGACTAGGAATTAACCAGTGAGCGAATGGCTCAGCGCATTTGTGAATTTCTTGAGTGCCTTTGTGGCCCTACTGGAAAGTGCTTGAAGGTTCCACCAGACGTGTATGGATTTGGAATAATGGCTCCTTCTATGTGAGCTCAATGCTTCCAGCCTCAATTTTTCCTTCTTTTTATTAAAATTTCTTTAAAATTTTGGATTATAGTTCATTTCAATGTTACATTAGTCTTAGGTGTACAGCAAAGTGATACAGTTAAATGTATACACATATTCCTGGAGAAGGAAATAGCAACCCACTCCAGTATTCATGGACAGAGAAGCCTAGTAGGTTACAGTCCACGGGGACGCAAAGAGTCCCCCCACGGGGACACGACTGAGCGACTTCACCTCACCTCACCAGTATTCTTGCCTGGAGAATCCCATGGACAGGGGAGCTTGGCAGGCTACAGTCCGTGGACTTGCAAAGAGTCAGACACGACTGCGTGGTTAACACATGCATATTTTCACTCTTTTCTCAGATTCCTTACCTGTTAAGGTTTTTGCAGAGTAGCCAGTAGAGTTTCTTGTGCTATATAGCTGGTCCTTGTTGGTCATCTGCTTTATTTTCTAACTTGAGTTTTACTGAAGTGCACTTGCTTCACAAGGCGGTGCTAGTTTCCGCTTCACAAGGCGGTGCTAGTTTCCACTGCACAGCAAAGTAAATCAGCTGCACACGCACGAATCTCTCCGCTGTTCTGGACCCTTCCCCTTTCGGTCACCACGGAGCACTGAGCAGAGTTCTGTGCACACAGGAAACCCTCACCACTCACCTATTTTATGCACAGTATCAACAGTGTGCAACACAGTATCAACAGTGTGCACGCGCCAGCCTCGGTCTCACAGTTCATCCCCCACTCCCCACCTCTCCCCCTGGGTATCCATTCACTTGTTCTTTAAAATTTGCTTGATGATAACAGCTTTGCTCAGTTGTGTGAGAATTAAAGTGGCATATGTAAGTTCTAGGTGTGTATTTATTCTGAAGATGTAATCTCTTTAATCTTTCTCTTTTCCAGAAGCTGGAAAGGATAGTTGTAATGGATCAGCCCATATAATCTGCTTTTAGTAGTCAACGTTATCTGATACTTAGAAATACGGCAGAGAGGACTGTGTGTCCTCTCAGTGTCGTCCAGGCACATGGAGTAATAGGCCTCCCCAGCGACTACTTGGTATTCTAAGAGAAAATGCCTGTATTCGATATTCTATTTTCTATGGAGCAGGGCCTTGACTCTGTCATAGTACCTTTTAGCAGATTTTTGTTTGGCAGAAATACAACTTCCTATCCAGCAGAAACTTCAGCTGCAGAGGACAGTTTGCTTTCTACCTAACTAGCAATTTTACTTCAGGGTTCTTTAATCCCTGTAAATTCTCAGTTGCTATTTGATACTATTTTATGATTCTGCTGATTCCCTCTTAAACTGGTCAAATAAATTGATCCTTCTGTATAAATTAGTAACATAAATTGATCATGCGAGTCATGTTTTCAACTTTTGAAAATCATACTTCGACAGTATTTAGAGATCTCTATCTTTCGCTGTCAATGCCTAGAGCAAGCCTATGCTGGGCACTCAGCGTAGTTTTTTGAAAAAAATGGATGAAGAATAAACTAGAACATGAACTACTAAAGGAGGATGGAAGGGACCCTGAGTTCTTCCAACTTTTGAGAAAACTAGTATTTAATGAGTTTTTAAAATATTAGGTTTATAACAGAATTTTAGAATTCTGAGATAATTTCCTTTTTATCAGTGTTAAATTTATACCAGAGTTAGATTTTTATATACGAAATTATGGTAATAGTACTTTGAGTTTACTTTTGAATGTTGTCCTTGGAAATAAAAAATTGGAAATTTGCATCTCTGTGCTGGTTCATTTTTTTAGAAATGTCTCTGGCCCTTGTAATTCATTTGATCTCTAAGATTTAGTCCTCACTTGAAATGATCATCATGGGAAGATGAGATCTGGTTTACTTTAAACAAGTCATGTAGCTTCCAGCAAGACTTACTATCATTAAGAGAAATGGCTGTTTTGAAAGGCACTGTGCCTGCAAACTCATTCCCACTAATGTCAACTTTTAAGTAGCTTTTAGAATAAAGGAGAAAAGTTTTCCTTTTGCTATAAAAAGAAACAAGATAGTGTGGTCTACTTCAGATGTTCACGTAATTATCATTAAGCCGGTATGATGCCTGAAATATATCAGGGGCTCACTTCATATTTGCGTAATACATTTATTTTCTACTTTAAAGACTATTTTTAGTGGAGTTTAGTTGCTTCACAATGTTGTGCTAGTTTCTACTGTACAGCAAGTAAATCAGCTGTCTGTAGGCCTTTTGGACTCCCTTCCCATTGAGGTCACCACAGGGCACTGAATGGGGCTCCCCGTGCTATGGTCTTATCAGTTATCCGTTTCACACATATAGGCTTCCCTGTGGCTCAGCTGGTAAAGAATCCACCTGCAGTGCTGGAGACCCCGGTTCAATCCCTGGCTTGGGAAGATCCCTTGGAGAAGGGAAAGGCTACCCTCTCCAGTATTCTGGCCTGGAGAATTCCATGGACAGTATAGTCCACATATATTTATACATATATAAATATATATACATGTATAGACCATGTATATTTATACATAGTATCAATTGGAATTCATTTAGACAAGGTTCCTTTTTGTTTCCCATCTTTCATTGATCAAGCCTCACCCTCTAGGGTTTTAACTTACTACCATTTCACATGTTTGTAGAATGAAAGAAAAATATAGGCATCTATAATATCTTTATATCATAAAACATACCTAGTAGTAATCCTATGGGTATTACATGAGAAAATTATAGGATGCATTTTAAAAAGTCTTTTAATATTAATTGTCTTTATTAGGAAATGACAGGAGTGGACAGTAGCAATAACAAGGAAAACAGACCTTCTGAAAGAGGGTCCTCACATGCCTCACACTCCCTTAGGAGGCTGGAGCGAAGATCAAAGTGCCAGCGGATTAGCCTTAATTCTCTTTATTACAACAGACGACAGTGCTTTGTTCAAAACAGTTGTTGAGAAAATATTCTCAATCAGGAAGAAGACAAGGGTTAGAAGGAAAATAATAAACTAATTGTCAAACAGAAAAAAATGACAAGTGATTATGAATCCCCCTAATGTCTCATGATGCAATGATGAATCAACACTAAATTACTAATGCATTGTCACTAATTTGCAGAAAGGTAAATTGTCTACAAATGCAGCAGTCTCCCTGAAATATGTTCACAGTCGCCTGTGACTACCTATCTTTTGAGTTTATTTAGGCCACTATAAATGTCCAGAACACTTGATAATTGAGTTTAAATCCAAGGACTCTTCTTCCCCCTAGAAAAGTGATGTAAGCTGGAAACTAAACAAATATTTGAAGTTGGTGAAGGAGTGGTGAGTAGATGAAGAACTTCAGATAGACTTTGACAAGATGGGCATCAATTAATGATGAGTATTAAAGCAATGGTGTGTGTGTGTGTGTGTGTGTGTGTGTGTGTGTGTCTGGTGGGGGTACACTTTGAACTTGGTCCCCATGATTGCATTGTGAATACCTTCCTATATTCCAAGAATGTGAAAAATATACATGGTGCTTTCAAACATGAGCTCTTCCAGCAAATGCAGAAGGAAGCCCGGGCTAAAGCCGGTGTTCGGATGTGCCCACCGGGTGGTTCACAGCTCACGCTGATCGTGCTGTCCTGTGGCCACAGTTCCGGGTGTAAGAGTTCGTGATAGTTCCTGCTGTTGAGGTTTTCTATGAAGGCTCTGCTTTCACAGCTGAGGACTGGGGTCACACCCACACTATAGTGCTTGCAGAATTATAGTCACGGCTGTAAAAATTATGGCCGCATTTCTCAGTATAATTTTCCCTCTCATTTTTGATTTATCTGTACGTACATAAAAATGATCATATATTTAAGGATAAGAACTTTCTGAAATACTGTTTTCTTGTTTAATTACATCACTGCTGTTTGCTTCAAGGTACATGTTTGAATGAGTACTAAAATGATTTAAAATGAGCACGTGTTTTTTTTCACTAAGAAAATAATATGTGCTCATATGAAAAAACTGCTCTTATGAAAAGAAAAAAGTTATCTGTATTCTTATCACTTAGTGATAGTCAATGTTAGCATTTGCGTGTATTTCCCTTCAGTTTTTTTTTAAATGAATCATTTAGTTTTTAACATACTGTGATCATACCAAACATACATGTTGGTGCAGAATGTTGAACTAGATTCTATCAGTTCTTGTTAGTGAGTAATAGAAAGAAAAGGCCAGGATAAATGAAAACTGAAAATAGATGAAAACTCACTGTAGCCAATGGTCTAAACTTCCTCTTCCATCAAATCTTTTTTATGTTAAAGAGCACCTTTTCTTTTATTCTTTTTCTAAATAAAGTAGCTAATTATGTGGTTGTGGTGACTTGCTCATCACCATCTCATGGGAGCTCCTAAACAAGCACCGTCAGCGACAGTCATGGGACTGCCCTGGTGGTCCAGCGATTAAGGCATCGCCTTCCCATGCAGGTAGGGTGGCTTGGACCCTTGGTTGGGGAACTAAGATCCCATATGCCTTGTGGCCAAAAAGCCGAAATATAAAATGGAAGCAATATTGTAACAAACGAAATACTTTTAAAATGATCCATGTCAAAAGAAAAACTTAAAAAAGAAGTAGCAGCTGCGCCACGGCTAACTCGCTCCGATACAGTCAGAGCTAAGAGCCAGGTGTCTGCCCTCCACAGTGTTCTTTCCACTGCCTCAGGCTCCCACCTTCGGGGACTGATTGGATGCAAATGCTTCTGTAGGCTCTTCCTAGGCCACAACGGTCTTATCAGAAGGATAAATCAGGTCAGCAACAATCAGCTATAACCCCTTAGGTGATGCTGATAAATAGCTAAGCCTTCTAAAGACTAGGGGTTGTGGAACAAAGGGCCCTGCGGTTAGCCTTGCATCCAAGGCTTGCAGAGTGGGAAGATACGCAGGACTCTGGGTGGAAATAAAGATGGAAGTATTTCAAAGTCTTTCTCCTTGCTTTCCAAAGAACTTTTGATAACAGTGACCCACCATTCTTGTCTTTGAACCTTCAGTGCCCCAGTTCTAAATAAGTGAGTGTATGTGCCAGAAAACCTTCTAGATGCTAGGGACTTTCTTTTCTTTTTTTTTTTAATATTATAGATATTTATTTTTTAAAATTAATTAATTAATTTATTTTTAAATTACAATACTGTATTTGTTTTGCCATACATTGACACGAATCAGCCATAGGTGAACACAATCTCCCAATGCCGAAGCCCCTCCCACCTCCCACCCCACATCCTCTACTTGAATCATCCTGTGCATCAGCCCCATGCATCCTGCATCCTACATTGAACATAGATTGGCGCTTCGTTTCTTACAGGAAAATATACATGTTTCATTGCCATTCTCCCACATGTTCCTAGCCATTTGGGAGAATGGCTAGGGACTTTCAATAATCGGTTTTCAAATTAGTTAGTGTATGGTGGGGGTGACTTATGCATGTTGCAAAGGGACGCTTTAGTTTATTTTTTTAATCAATTAACTTTCTCGGCTGTGCCAGGTCTTCGCTGCTATATGCTATACATGCTATATACTATATGCTCTATATGCTATATGCTACAGATGCTATATGTGCTATATATGTTATATGCTATATGCTATACATGCTATATGCTCTATATGCTATATGCTATATATGCTATATGCTATATGTGGGCTTTCTCTAGTCATGGCAGGGCGCGGGCTCCAGGCATGCAGCCTTCAGGAATCGAGACTCGTGGGCTCTGCAGCACAGGCTCTGAGGTTGTGCCTCGTGGGCTGCAGCTGCTCCATGTAGTGCAGAGTCGTCCCAGACCAGGGGGCTGAGCCCGTGCTCCCTGCGTTAGCAGATGGATTCTTCACCTTGGTACCACCTGACAGTCTCAAAGGGACCTTTTAAAATAAATTTTATCTTCTTTTCTTCCTCATCCTTCTCTTCAGTTTGGACCAGTCTTAGGAGGAAATGGCAATCCACTCCAGTATTCTTGAATGGAGAATCCTATGGACGGAGGAGCCTGGTAGGCTACAGTCCACACGGTTGCAAAGAGGTGGACACGACTGAGCAACTTCACTTTCAGACAATCATATTCTGATTTAATTGATATTATTTAGTCCTGGGATTTGAACTCAAGATTGCTTAATTCTATATTTTTTTATAGAATTTATAGAATAAATATATATCCAGTATATTAACAGTGACTCAGTGTATTAAAAAGTACATTAACTTTTTAATTATCTCCTCTCATCAGAATAAGGCAGGCCGCATGAGAGAATTTTCCAGGTAATTGAGGTAATGCTTCTGCAAGGTTCAATACAGTTTTGATCTTCATCATTTTTACAGTGAGAAATCATATGCTAGGACTATATATTATTTTCTGCATCTTTAACCAGACAACATTGAATGTAATCTTACCTTTTATCAAGGATTGGGACATTCTCTTTTTTGCTCATGAATGTCCTTGGGATTTGGGGTTTGTTTCTTCGTCCCTCTCTTTCCTCTTGGTCTGAATCTTGATTATCACTTCTGCCATGTTTATGCATCCTTTCTTTCTCTTTTCCTTTGGTTTATTCTTTGGTTTCTTTCCCTTTCCTTGGCTTCTTCTGTTTGCTGGAGCGAGTTTTTCTGGCCTAAAAATCAGATGATTGAACAAGTTAAAACTAGCCAAGGTCTCGAGTCCACTGAGCAAAGTGCAAGTTTTAATAAGGATGCTTTTTATTCTGTTTTCTCATTTATTTCAACTATGGCTGTTTTTAGGGAAGCCAGGAAAGGGGCACTTAGTGAGAGGCACACTGACCTCCAGGTAAGTGAATGTGAAGAACTGTAGTAACAATTCTTCAAGAAAGTCAAGTGTGGCAAGAACAGATGGAGATTAGCAAAGGCTGGGCAGACAGGGCCGGAGCCAGCTCTCCGGGAAGAGCTGGACTGGGAGTCAGGGCGCCACAGAAGAGGAGGCAGGCAAGAGACGAAGCTGGGAAGGAACGAGAGTAAGCGCCAGAGGGGGAAGGAAAGGAGCTGCCACACGGACACCACGCATCCTATACAGCCTGGCTACTTTATTTAGTCCTCTGAGCACGTTATGTAGGTATATTACATTTATATGACCCCTGAAAGGTTAGGACACGCCCAGGCTGGCTAAGGCACGCCCCCCCAAAAAGTGCTACAGACAAGCCTCGGAGGTGGGACAACGACCAAACAGGAACCGGAAGTGGACCAGGCTTCCGGGGGGCCAACCCCTGCATCCTGGCCCAATCAGGTGTCGACACAGAGCCCTTGGACATCGATCACCGCTGTAGCCCGCGCTTTCTACCTTATATGGGAGGACCTGGCTGGAGTGCCAGCCCTGGCTATAAAGCCCCCTCCCCACCCCTCATGCCTCGCAGACTCCCTTTGTCCCCCTCCTCACCTGTCCCCGGGAGTTCTGCCCGAGAGCGACCGCCCAATAAAGGCTTTCATCAACGGTCCCTAGAGGTGGCTTTTTCCTTCCCGCGGCGTTTTCTTACACCCCCCACCCCCACCCCCCGCCAAAAAAGAAAAAGATTTACTCTTTACTCTTCCCCTCCCTTCTCCTTTATCTTTTAACTTCCTATTGGGTTTGGTCCATGGGAGACTTTGACATGGAATGGAAGGGGAAAAGAGACAAGGTCTGGTGTTTATTTCTCTGGCTCACTGCAGGGCTGCACCCGCCAACACTGTGGCCCCGGCACCTCCCTGCCCCTTTAGGCCTAGTGCCATAGCTGGTCCAGGCTGTGGGCTCCTTAGACCCTGCCCACGTCTTGCCGATAGACCTTGTGTTAAATTCTCATCAGGTGTCATTGCTTTCCTGCTGTTACCTTGATTGACCCAGGCACTGTGTTTTTATTCTGTTAAAAATGGTATGAGTGAATTTTAGAGATTTTTATGTAACATGCCCACATTCACACATCTAGAAATAGTTGGCTCTGGGATTTGTAGCCAGGTCTGTCCAATGCCTATGTCTTTTGCATTATGCCAGGCTGGATGAGTATTTATGGGAGAAGCTAGGGGACCAGTATCCTTAGCTGGGAAGGATCCCACTATGAGATAAAGAAAGAAAAAATTATGATCTATGTATGTTAACTGACTGTCTAATCTGGGCAAGACGCTGTAACTGGAGGGCCGTAGGACATTAGGCCTGGAATGAGTTTTCATGCTGTGTTCAGTGGAGCCCCAGGAGTTCCACACAGAAACATCTGGGACTCCACGAAGAGCAAAGAGATATCAGCTGGGCTTAGACACTCTCATCTGTTTTCTTGAGGACAGATACACTTTAATCAGCTTTATTATTATTTTTCTCTGTGCTCACCAAATAAAATTATGAGAGAGAATTCTCTAAAGCTGTCCTTGGTTTCTTCTTTAAAATGAGACTGTCCTGTCCCTTAAGATGGTTGGTGCTATTACTGAGATCTCACATATAAAATACCTGGCTCTCAATAAATGTATATTTTCTTATTTTCATTCTTCTTGAGTATATCCAGAGAATAAAATTCAGTTTAGGCCATGATTTTTTCAGCTACATCTCTCACTATCAGTAGCTCCCTGAGCGTGGCTGTGGTCTGGTAGCTGAGCAGGACCCTCTGGGGCCTTCCCAGGACAGACCCCCCCGCCCTCCCTGGTCCCTGTGCCAGCTCCTCTCTGCAGGACCTAGACAACAGTGTTGGTGATGCACACTCCCTGAGTTCACAGATGCTGGAAACCTTACCAGACGGAAGAAATTAGCTACCTGATGACCACGAGCACGTAGCCCCTGGACCTGCTGGTAGCTGAAGATTGAGAATGTTAACTAACCCCTGTGACACAGTCCTGTTACCTCACCATCAACCAACCAGAAAATTGGGCATAAGCTGATCACATGCCCTGCAACCGCGCTCCCTCACTTGGCTTCTAAAAATGCTGTGCTGAAACCCCTCAGGCCGTTCGGGTTTTTGGGGGAACATGAGCCTCCCTGTTCCTTGAATGCCTCTACAATAAACTGTTCCCTGCTCCCAATTCTGATATTTTTTTTGTTTGCTTGTTTGGTCCCACTCTGTGTGCATCAGGTACCTGAACTGAAGTGTGGTAACAGTCTGAAAAATTGCAGCAACTAAGAAAGCTGAGGAGAGGGACATGAGTGCTCTCTGAGCTCTGACGAGCCAAACGTGCCTTCTCTGCTTAGACAGAGCTCTGTGGTCCCTGTGGCTCATGCTGATGAGCAGATGATCCAAGGGCTGATCCAGGAGATGCAGGCTCGCACCCAGCTGCAAACAGCTGCCCCCGAGGCCTTCACCTGCCTGAGCAGCAGCATCGTGCTCACTCCTGGGGCTTGCTAGGTAATCTGACCTGGAAAAATACCATTTGCTAGGCATTTACCTTGAGCTATGTTTTTCCCACAACAGTGTTGTATAACTGCTGATCTAGAGAGTTAGGTGGAAGGTATAGTCCCTGTATATATGTATACTCAGTTGTGTGAGCACACAGACATCTAAACACACCGCATCCATTCCTTTGTGGTGTAAAGTCATTATGTTGCTGCTGCTAAGTCGCTTCAGTTGTGTCTGACTCTGTGACCCCATAGATGGCCTCCTACTAGGCTCCTCTGTCCCTGGGATTCTCCAGGCAAGAACACTGGAGTGGGTTGCCATATCCTTCTTCAATGCATGGTATATAACGAGGTGAGGTGAGGTGAGGTGAAGTCGCGCAGTCGTGTCCGACTCTTTGCAACCCTGTGGACTGTAACCTACTAAGCTTCTCTGTCCGTGGGATTCTCCAGGCAAGAACACTGGAGTGGATTGCCATTTCCTTCTCCAGGGGATCTTCCCGACCCAGGGATCGAACCCGGGTCTCCGCATTGGCTATATAATGGAGTATAACTAAACACTTGAGTGCATCACATCGGTGGTTCTCAAGCTTGGCTGCATAGTAGTAGAATCACCAAGAGGGTTTTAAGATTTTTAATGCCCAAGTGGCATCCCAGAATATTTAAAGCAGAAATTTTGGAGTGATATTCCAGGTTATGACCAAGTGCAACCAAGTTTGAGTATCGGTGTACCAGATTAAACGCTTCTTATGGTGAAATGCCCTTGGAATGCATTCACTTTGATAAAATAAGCCATTTAAATTTTTATGTATGGCCAGATTTCATACAGGTTTACTTCTGCTTCTGGCTCTGATGGAGTAACTGTGATAGGACATACCCCTTCATGGTAAACAGAGAGGAAACTGCATAAAATATACGAGACAACTGTTTCTGGACATTAGACAACAGGCAGGGCAGGACTGTGATTCATGAGAAAAAAAGAGTGTGAACCTGATGCTCATCTGGGCTGTGTGTCTGGGGGGCGCTTCCTAGACTGCAGAGAAGGGAGGAGAAGCTCAAGCGAAGCACAGGGGCAGAGAGAGAGGGGTTTTGGAAGAGTGAAGGGTCTGAAATTTAAGGGTCAGAGCATCAGGGAGGAGGAAGCTGCCTGGAGAAAAACTCCAAAATCTACATAACGGTCCCCTTGAGTATTGTGTTGAAGAGTTACCTACCGATGTGAAGGGTGAGCCTCCATGAGGCTGGGCAGAAAAAGCAACCAAGGCACTGTGAGCTGAAGGGCTTCTGGAGCGCACGCAGGGCTGGGAGATGTCTGAGTTCTGGTCAGCTGTAGTGCAGAGCTCGTGCTGGGGCCCTGAGGACGCTGCAGGATCACGCCTAGTGAGACAGAGTAAGCTAGCTCTAGCGCAGAGGCCACTCGAAACTTGCCCTGAAAAGATTTTAAGAAAACCGCAAGTCTCAGACTGAATAGCAAGTAATTTGAGTGAATGAAGTCCGATGCCTTTTAAAGGAATGTATATTAAAAGAAAATACAGCAGTCAACATTATAAAATGCACAGTGTCCAGGATTTAACAGAAGCAAAATACTAGGTGTGTGAAGAAGCAGAAAAAGTACAACCCACTACAAGAAGAAGCAACAATGATTATAAACAAAATGAAAATGGCAAAGGGAATAGAATTAGCAGATGAGAACCCTAAGCTAGCTGATAACCTTCAAGAATTTAAAGGGACAATTGGACAAATTAGAAGAGGAATGAGGGACTTTAAGAAGTGGACTTTCTAGAAATGAAACAACATCTGAAATGGAAAGATTCATTGGAGGATTAGTAACTGTTAGACACTAAGAAGGAAAAGAAATCACTGAATTTGAAAGTGTCACAGCGGAAACTGCAAACTGAAGCCCGGAGGGAAAAGTCGGCATGGCAGAACCTTACTGGCCAGGGGACATGGCCCAATGTTGCAGACGCGCAATCAGCCCTTCACACAACGCAGAGAAAGGGACCCGGACGGCTATCCGAGGAAATGCCAGCAGACGTTTTGCAAACATGCTGGAAACTAGTGATACACATGTTCAAGATACTCAACAGACTCCCAACGAGGATAAGGAAAGAAAACGTCATATTGAATAGCATTTTTGAAAATCTATGGTAAAGAATAAATCTTAAAATAAAACAAAAGCTATCACCCTAGAATCCATTATTCAATGCAGTTAGCTTTAAAAATAAAAAAGAAAGAAAAACTTCTTTGGAGACCGAAATCTGAAAGAGTTCAGATCTGGGTGCAGGCCTGCACCATAAAAATACTGTTAAAGTTTTTATCGTTTTCATTTGTTTGCGTTTTAATATGAAAGGCAAATACCAGATGAAAACTCAGAACTTGAAAAAATAAGTAACACTGGAAATGGTAAATATGTTGATTTATACACGAAAGACTTTTCCTTACCAACATGTACTAAATACATAAAATTACTAATGAGATTTTGACACTCTTTTCTTTAGCACTAAGTGATTGCAGTCCACCACATTTCGCCTTGGACTAACCACATGCTAAGTGCTCAGCTGCCACATGTGGTGAGCGGTTACCGCAGGGGGCAGCCCAGCGCTGGCCCACCAGCCTGGTTTGTTTCCTCATTTACAGCTGACCCTTGAACAACCAGGTTTAAACTGCTTGAGTCCACTTGTGAGTTTTTTCAACAAATCCATACAGCAGGATCTGCAGTTGGTTTATCTCAGGTTTCAGAGCTAGAACAGAGGGCTGACTATAAAGTGACACACAGATTTTGAAATGCATGGAGGCCCAGCATCCCTAACTTCAGCACTGTTCGTGGGTCAGCAGGATTCATTGTCATCAGAAGACAATATACTTCATACTTATTTTCTGTCTCTAAACTGTGAGCTGTTACCAGAAAGGACATAATCTGGTTCACGGCGGTGTGCCCTGTGGTTGGAACAGAGCCTGATACACGGCAGGCACGCCTCGTACACGCACTGCTAGTATTTACGTCTTAAATAAAAGATGCTTTAAGGAAAAGACCTGAACACTGCGTGCACCAGGTAGAGATCCCACTGTATGCAATCGCTTTATGTTCCTGTAAAGTCACTTTCTCCTCCTGATGCCTGGTTCCTGGCAACTATTGGTCATCTTTCTTTTACTATAGTTTTGGCTTTTCTAGAATTTTACTTGAATTAAATCATAAAATGTGTAATTTCTTTGTATCTGAATGCTTTTACTTAGCAAATATGTTCTTGACATTTATTTATGTTATTGCTTTTATCAGTAGGTCATTTCTTTGTATTGCTGAATCATATTGGTATTAACATTTCATCGTTTCTATATACATATACCACAATCTATATAGGTTAATTAGATGTTAATGGAAATCTGAATTCTTTACGATTTGGAGGCTATTGTGAATAAATCTCCTTTTGAGTATAAGTGTAGACTAATATTTCCATACCTCTTGGAATTTCTCTGTATATGTTAGATTATGTATAATTTTCAAACTGCTGCACGATTGCACTTATCTCACAGGCTAGCAAAATAATGCTCAAAATTCTCCAGGCCAGGCTTCAGCAGTATGTAAACTGTGAACTTCCAGATGTTCAAGCTGGATTCAGAAAACGCAGAGGAACCAGAGATCAAATTGCCAACATCCGTTGGATCATTGAAAAAGCAAGAGTTCCAGAAAAACATCTACTTCTGCTTTATTGATTATGCCAAAGCCTTTGTGTGGATCACAACAAACTGTGGAAAATTCTTAAAGAGATGGAAATACCACACCACCTTACCTGCCTCCTGAGAAATCAGTTTGCAGGTCAAGAAGCAACAGTTAGAACTGGACATGGAACAACAGACTGTTTCCAAATTGGGAAAGGAATACATCAAGGCTGTATATTGTCACCCTGCTTATTTAACTTATATGCAGAGTACAGCATGTGAAATGCTGGGATGGATGAAGCACAAATTGGAATCAAGATTGCCAGGAGAAATATCAGTAACCTCAGAAACACAGATGACACCACCCTTATGGCAGAAAGTGTAGAAGAACTAAAGAGCCTCTTGATAAAGTGAAAGAGAAGAGTGAAAAAAACTGGCTTAAAACTCAACATTCGGAAGACTAAGATCATGGCATCCAGTCCCATCACTTCATGGCAAATAGATGGGAAAACAATGGAAACAGTGACAGACTTTATTTCAGAATTTATTTTCTTGGGCTCCAAAATCACTGCAGATGGTGGCTGCAGCCATGAAATTAAAAGATGCTTGCTCCTTGGAAGAAAAGCTATGACCAACCTAGACAGCAGATTAAAAAGCAGAGACATTACTTTGCCAACAAAGGTCCGTTTAGCGAAAGCTATGGTTTTCCCAGTAGTCGTGTATGGATGTGAGAGTTGGACTATGAAGAAAGCTGAGCGCTGAAGAATTTATGCTTTTGAACTGTGGTGTTGGAGAAGACTCTTGAGAGTCCCTTGGACTGCAAGGAGATCCAACAGTCAATCCTAAAGGAAATCAGTCCTGAATATTCATTGGAAGGACTGAGGCTGAAGCTGAATCTCCAATACTTTGGCCACTTGATGGGAAGAATTGACTCATTGGAAAAGCCCCAGATGCTGGGAAAGATTGAAGGCAGGAGGAGAAGGGGAAGACAGAGGATGAGATGGTTGGATGGTATCACTGACTCGATGGACATGAGTTTGAGCAAGCTCCATGGTTTGGTGACGGACAGAGAAGCCTGGCATGCTACTGTCCCTGGGGTCACAAAGAGTTGGGTACAACTGAGGGACTGAACTGAACTGATGTATAATTTTAAGAGGAATCCCCACTGTTTTCCCATGTGTATTTTCACTAATGATGTAAGAGAGCTCTGAATATTCCATATACTTGTCAATAGTTGGTATTGTCAATCTTTTTGATTTTAGATTAATAGATATGTAATGGTATCTCATTGTGATTTTAGATTACATGATGAAGAATGATAAGCATATTTTCATGAATTTATTTGGCATCTATATACCTTGTTTTATGAAGTATAGTTTTTACATGTATATTTTTATCAGGTTATTTTCCAATTATTTTGTTATAAAAATTCTTTATGTATTCTGGATGAAAGTACTTTGTCAGATATACATGTGTTTTAGGGATGCTGTTCCAATCTGTGATTGCCTTTAAAAATTCTTAACAGAGTCTTTCGAAGAACAAAAGTTTAAATTTCAGTGCAGTGAAATTTGCCAAGCTTTTTGCATATGTGATATTTATTTATTTTGGAAGTTTTTATTTATTTATTGGCATTGAATTACAGTTGATTCAAATGATTTAGGTGTATAGCAAAATGATTCAGTCATGAACATATAACTGAATTTTTTCAGATTCTTTTCACAAGACACTGAATACCATTCTCTGTACTATATGGTAGGTCCTTGTTGTGAATAATTTTTCTTTTATATTCCATACTTTTGGTGTCATATTATTAAATCTATTTAATGTTTGCTGAATTCAGATGTGCTAAGATTTTTTTAACTTTCTTTTTCTTTTTGGCTTAGCTTTTTATGTAGGTTTTTCAGTAGATATGTTTCTATTAGCTGAGGAAAGTTTGCCTTTACTTTTAGTTAGCTGAGCATTTATTTTTAAAAATTATTAATGAGCATTGAATTTTTTTCAAATGCTTTCTCTGCATATGTTGTGCATTCTTTGACTGATGTAATCAATATGCTCAAATACCATGAGGGTTCTAAACCTCTTCCTTTTAAAAAATCACTCAAAAGTCATCTGGTCTTCAGGGATGGCTGGATACTTCTAAATACCACTTTATAATTCTGTCTTTACACCCAAGCATAGATTTTTCTCAGGCAAAACCTGAAATTGTATTCCTAATATTTATTGATTCCTAATAATATTTTATTCCTAATATTCTCCAACTTGCCTACCATGGGAACAATGAGAAAGTTCAAGGAATTGAACTAATTTAACCTTTTGTCTCTGAATTTCTCTATAATAAAATAGAAAGGGTTGTTTGTGAGAAAACTGAGTAAGATAACATTTGTAATAGACTTAGTACAGTGCCTAGAATACAGCTGTTATTCTAAAAATCCTTTTTAGTTCAAAAGCCTGATTTTGTCCTTGTCTATCTTGACCTTCAGCTAGTTTAGGGTGTGGCCTCAGCTTCTCTCCTTCCCAGTCATTTCTGTACTCAGGTTGCTTGCCTGCATTCACAGTCTTTAGATATGCCTTCATGAACCGAAAACTTCTGCTTTGAGAAATAACTTGAAGAGTTCAATACTGCATGCTTCCTAATTCTCTCTTCCCTCTACTTGTCCCTGTCATTACATAATGCAGTATTAGAGCAAGCTTCCACTGTGTTTTGCTAAGTATTTTTTGAGCACTTTTGATTTAAAAAAGTGAGTAATTATAAGAGATTCAGTTCAGTTCAGTCGCTTAGCCGTGTCCGAGTCTTTGTGATCCCATGGACTGCAGCACACCAGGTCTCCCTGTCCATCACCAACTCCCAGAGCTTGCTCAAACTCATGTCCATCGAGTCAGTGATGCCATCCAACCATCTCATCCTCTGTCTTCCCCTTCTCCTGCCTTCAATCTTTCCCAGCATCAGGGGCTTTTCCAATGAGTCAATTCTTCCCATCAAGTGGCCAAAGTATTGAGATTCAGCTTCAGCCTCAGTCCTTCCAATGAATATTCAGGACTGATTTCCTTTAGGATTGACTGTTGGATCTCCTTGCAGTCCAAGGGACTCTCAAGAGTCTTCTCCAACACCACAGTTCAAAAGCATAAATTCTTCAGCGCTCAGCTTTCTTCATAGTCCAACTCTCACATCCATACACGACTACTGGGAAAACCATAGCTTTCGCTAAACGGACCTTTGTTGGCAAAGTAATGTCTCTGCTTTTTAATCTGCTGTCTAGGTTGGTCATAGCTTTTCTTCCAAGGAGCAAGCATCTTTTAATTTCATGGCTGCAGCCACCATCTGCAGTGATTTTGGAGCCCAAGAAAATAAATTCTGAAATAAAGTCTGTCACTGTTTCCATTGTTTCCCATCTATTTGCCATGAAGTGATGGGACTGGATGCCATGATCTTAGTCTTCCGAATGTTGAGTTTTAAGCCAGTTTTTTCACTCTTCTCTTTCACTTTATCAAGAGGCTCTTTAGTTCTTCTACACTTTCTGCCATAAGGGTGGTGTCATCTGTGTTTCTGAGGTTACTGATATTTCTCCTGGCAATCTTGATTCCAATTTGTGCTTCATCCATCCCAGCATTTCACATGCTGTACTCTGCATATAAGTTAAATAAGCAGGGTGACAATATACAGCCTTGATGTATTCCTTTCCCAATTTGGAAACAGTCTGTTGTTCCATGTCCAGTTCTAACTGTTGCTTCTTGACCTGCAAACTGATTTCTCAGGAGGCAGGTAAGGTGGTGTGGTATTTCCATCTCTTTAAGAATTTTCCACAGTTTGTTGTGATCCACACAAAGGCTTTGGCATAATCAATAAAGCAGAAGTAGATGTTTTTCTGGAACTCTTGCTTTTTCAATGATCCAACGGATGTTGGCAATTTGATCTCTGGTTCCTCTGCGTTTTCTGAATCCAGCTTGAACATCTGGAAGTTCACAGTTTACATATTGTTGAAGCCTGGCTTGGAGAGTTTTGAACATTGCTAGTGTGTGAGATGAGTGCCCTTGTGTGGATTTATAACAGATTCGTTTCTCTTATTTAATTACATCAATTAGCTTTGGGGGATATCTACCATTGAGTCTGAGTTTACACTGCTTAAACACAAAGCTCTTCTTTATTTGTTAATTTTCTTGGCTACTGTTTTTAATAACATCATACCTCTCTCTCTCCCTCATAGCTCAGTTGGTAAGAATCTGCCTGCAATGTAGAAGACTTGGGTTTTATTCCTATGTTGGGAAGAGCCCCTGGAGAAGGAAATGGCAACCTACTCCTATATTCTTGCTGGAGAATCCCATGGGCAGGGAAGCCTGGTGGGCTACAGTCCATGGGGTCTTAAGAGTTGGACATGACTTAGAGACTAAACCACCACTACCACCATACCTCTTTCACTATGGTTGGACACATAGATGCATTTGAGGTTCTTTTTGAATTTAAGTTCTTGACTGTTTGAAGCAGAAATAAGGGCCAAATTATGGGAGCATTTTAGTGCCCTCAGATCAAAGGAAATCACCTACAACAACAAGATGGAATCAATGGCTAGAATAGGTTTTAAGAGAATAAAATTTCAGAATCTCTGAATACAAAATGGATATGGCAGGGCTCTTTATATTTGCGGAGGTGTAATATAATATATAGTTTCAAATTATTTTTTTCTTATTTTAGGCAACATTTTCATTGCAGAAAATATTTTAAAATATGCACATATAAAGAAGATGAACTTAAAAATAAGACATTTTTGTTGAAAGTATGCTTTAGATATGTATATAGACATAATTTTATAATTCATAAATGTCATATTGTACCTATTGTTTTTATGGTGTAGCTTTTGACTTCTTGGTTACCTTTTTCTCTTTACTTTCTTATCCACTAAAAATTCTTTTTTAAAATCTGATATACATCCTGAATGTATTTTTTTGTCCATGTTTGCAAGACAATAATATATGAATGAATGAATGAATGAAGTTGCTCAGTCGTGTCCAACTCTTTGCGACCCCATTGTAGGCAGACGCTTTACCGTCTGAGCCACCAGGGAAGCCCAATAATATATAGCAGTTATATGCATATTTTAAAGCTCACCTGTACTGGTATTTACTGAATGTTAAAGGTTATGCTAAATGCTTTATGTGAATTTTCACCTTTCATTCTCATGAAAATGCCCTGTGTGGTTACTATATTTTTCCCACTGTTTTAAGGATGAAGATATTTAGCTACAGAGAAATTTAGTGATTTGATCTAAGTTACTCAGGAAGCAAAAGAATTAGAACTTATACTTTAGTTCATATGTATTCATTTTAGAATAGTATATATACACACTGCGGAAGAGCTTTATTTTTCATTAATAATACACTGTGAATGCTTATTTGCGTAGATGCTTATTGTACTGTAACGTATGTCAGACGTTGTTCCATTTGGCTTTCATTTCCATTAAATCAGATCACAGGATGGGGTCTGAGAGCATGTTTTCCCTTTATTTTCAGTAGCCTAAAGAGATACCATCTACCCTTTCTTTGAACAAAAGGGAAATCAGACTAAAGGTGGTCAGGGAACAGCTTGCCAGGGGGCCTTTGGAGGAGCTAAAAATTATGTCACACTTCTGTGAAGCGTTCACGGCTCTGGCCTTAGAAATCCCATATCACATCAAGCCCTTTCAGTTCCTCTGTTATGGCTAAATATATGCCCATCATTAGACCCAATCAGCTCCCAAAGGGGACAGATTTTGTCTCTCACCCATTCATATAGCTCCCCAACCTCAAGATGAATAGAGTTGACCTCCAGACATTTGTTCCCATGGAAACTCAACAGGCATTTAGAAGGAGCGTTCAAAATTATGCCTCTTTATGGGGCAGAATCCATCAGGCCTGGGAATGTGGCTATAAGTTTATGTGGTTATTTTAAAGTAATGAACCAGAGCCTTTCCAGGGTCTGATTCATGCTTTGAAAGGGAGTGAGAGACTCTTTCTGAAGAAGAGGTTATCCCCAGGCTATGCTCATCGGTAAGGCAGCCCTTAGTATAAGTGGGTGGTGAAGCCCTGGTGTCCTGCTCTCATTTGAAAACTGGAATAAGCGTCGAGCTTTGGCTTTACAGAACATGTGCAGACCCTGTAAAGAGTTCTAGAAGTGTACTCGTTTTCTGCCAGATTTATTTCCCTTCCTAAGGTACTTTTCTATCTCTGAGTGCGTTATTGGAGACAAGTTATGTTAGACATGGAACAGTGTGGGGTGGTGCTTCATATGGAAAACATTATAAAGGCAAGAAGGTAACTGGCATTCTTCAAATTCTACTATTTCCCAGGCCCTCTGATGGGGAGATTGTGTGTATATATTTTGCATATGTAAGTATATGAACATATATAGGTAGTACAAAAATTATATAGTGTTATGTTCATATACAATATATGAGCATATAATAAATATAAAAATAAACAAAATATATCTTTTATTTTGCATATGTCAATTATATATATATATATTTACGTTTGTAATTCAATCTTGAGGGCAACATTTTTTCCAACTCTTTGAGACCCCATGGACTGTAGCCTGCCAGCTCCTCTGTCCATGGGATTTCCTATGCAAGAATACTGGAGTGGGTTGCCATTTTCTTCTCCAGGGGATCTTCCCAACCCAAGAATCAAACCCACGTGTGCTGCATTGGCAGGCAGACTCTCTACCACTAAACCACCAGGAAAGCCCTATAATATATAATAAAATATAAAATAAATTAAATATACCATTTATATATGTCAATTATATATATTAAAATATAGATATATATTTATGAAAGTGAAAGTTGTTCAGTTATGTCTTACTCTTTGCCACCCCATGGACTGTAGTCTGCAGGCTCCTCTGGCAAGAACACGGCAATGGGTAGCCTTTCCCTCCTCCAGGGGATCTTCCCAACCCAGAGTTTGAACTCACATCTCTTGCATGACAGGCAGATTCTTTACCGTGTGAACCACCTGGGAAACTGGTCAAGTACTTGTAACCGAACCTTGACGGCAACATTTTGAAGTAGAATCATGTCCAGGAAGAGCCAGGCTCCAAAATATTTCTGGTGCCTATACTTCTAAAGTTCTTGCATTCTCTATTAGTGTGTGCATATGTGTACACGGCTACAGATATTATGCAAAGCTTGTGAGAATACGACTGCAGTATCTTTCTACCTCTTATAAAATGCACCGTACGTATTTTATCATACCAATACACCTAAGTTTAGTTGCCAGTGTTTTATTTTTGGTCACTGAGATCAGAAAATATTGTATCATATATGCCATCACTGATTTATTTAACTACACTGTTCTTTTTTTCGGTATTTAGTTGTACCACTTTTTACCCCACCATACATAATATTGTGATGAACATTCTTACATTTGCTCGATATTTTTGTTAGGGCAAATTAGTAGAATTGGAATTTCTGGATTAAAGGGCATAAATATTTCTTCACAATTTTTTTCAAAATGTCATAAATGTTTTAATTAAGCTTGCCTAACTAAAAGTGAGGCAAATGTTATTTATGTATGTATACAAAAACTTTTCTACTATGCTTGATAAAAGCTTGAGAAAGAATATAAAAAAGAGAGAGAGATAGAGAAATTCTTTAAGAATTTTCTTTATGTGGACTATTTTTTAAAAAAAAAGAGAGATGGAGAAATTCTTCAAGAATTTTCTTTATGTGGACTATTTTTTAAAGGCTTTATTGAATTTGTTACAGTATTGCCTCTGTTTTATGTTCTGTTTTTTGGCCACAAGCCATGTGGGGTCTATATAAAAATGTGGAATATAAAATCCTAGTTTCACTCTAATAAGGCGAATGAACCTAGAGTCTATTACAGAGTAAAGTCAGAAAGAGAAAATCAGACATCCTCCTGACCAGGGACTGTGCTCACACACCCTGAACTGGAAGGTGAAGTCTTAACCTCTGGGCAACCAGGGAAGTCACAGGGAATAAATATTTCTTAATGGCGCTAAGTAGTGAAGTGAAAGTTGCCTAGTCATGTCCAGCTCTTTGCGACTCCATGGACTATACAGTCTATGGAGTTCTCCAGGCCAGAATACTGGAGTGGGTAGCCTTTCCCTTCTCCAGGGGATCTTCCCAACCCAGGGATCAAACCCAAGTCTGCTGCATTGCGGGCAGAATCTTTACCAGCTGAGCCACAAGGAAGCCCATGGCTTTAAATACATATGGCTAAATTGGCCTGCAAAAAGACTGTAGTGTCTACACTTGCCCTAAAGTGTTACTCAGCTATTAAAAAGAATACATTTGAATCTATTCTAATGAAGTGGATGAAACTGGAGCCTATTATACACAGTGAAATAAGTCGGAAAGAAAAACAGTTGTATAGTATATTAATGCATGGTGGTGATGGTGATGGTGAAGTCGTTCAGTGTGTCTGACTCTTTGCGACCCCATATGGAATTTAAAAAGATAGTAGTGAGACAGCAAAAGAGACACAGATATAAAGAACAGACTTTGGTACTCTGTGGGAGAAGGCGAGGGGGTGGGGTGATTTGAGAGAACAGCACTGAAACATGTATATTACCATATGTGAAACAGATCACCAGTCCAGGTTTGATGCATGAAACCAGGCACTCAAAGCCGGTGCACGGGGATGACCCTGAGGGAGGGAGGTGGGATGGGGGTTCAGGTGCACCCACGGCTGATTCATGTCAATGTATGGCAAAAGCCACTACAGTATTATAAGGTGATTAGACCCCAGTTAAAATAAATATGTTAATTTTTTAGAAAAAGTGAGTGACGCTGATGTGCAAACTCAAGATAGACTCAAGTGTGATCTGTTTGTAAAGCTGTTGTAAACTTTCTGTGAGAAAGATATGAAATACAAATTCAACACCAAAAAAAAAAAGTGTAGTGATTAGACTTCCCCTGGAAAAATATAAGATTTCTGCCTTCCCCACATGTTAGCTAAACTAGATACTTTCATTCTTAGTCATTACCAACCTGATAGGCAAAGGGTAATATCTCACTTTAATTTGTATTTTCTGATTAAGATTTTAAGCATCTTAGTATTGTATCTTGAGCAGAAATGTATTGGTCAAGAAAAATAGAATTTAATTTCTACTAAAATAAGAAAAGTTAAGCATGGTCGTTTTAGTACCCAGGAAATATTTTGAAACAATTTAAAATCAGTGAATTGATTAGAACTTCATTCTAGTTGTACATGGTATTTAGGGAATATTTTGTTTCCCATCTAATCATGCTGTGTATAATTACATAAAGACATAGCAGGAAATAAACTTTTTTTTGAAGAAGTATCTGGAGCCAAGTTGGAAAGACATCCGTCACGATGCATGTCACTCACATGGTAATTATTTTTGCAAGCATTTAGTGCCCAGTTTGAACCTTGGTGTTCAGAGAAGCCACCATTTTCTCTGCATATGACAGAAATATGCATTCAAAATCTGGATAAAGGAGAATTTTTATTAAGACTTGCTGCATAAAAATTTGACTCCGTTCTAATAAAGTGAATGAACCTGGAGCCTATTATACAGCGTGAAGTCAGAAAGAGAAAACTAGATACCGTATATTAACACAGTTCATGGAATATAGAAAGGTGGTTCTGATGAGCCTGTCTGCAGGGCACAGTGGAGATGCCGAGTAGAGAAGAGGCTCGTGAACACAGGGTGGGAGGGACAGAGAGCGAAGCCTTGGAACACGTGCACTGCCACATGTAACTTAGGCAGCCTCAGAAGCCTGCTGCAATCAGCAGGGAGCTCGAATCTGGTGCTCTGTGACAACCTAGAGGGCTGGGATGGGCTGGGATGTGGGAGGGAGGATCAAGAGGAAGGGGACAAGTGTATACCTAAGGCTGATTCATGCTGATATGTGGCAGAAATCACCACAATAATATAAAGCAATTCTCCAATTAAAAATAAAGAAATTCAAACATTTTAAAAAAAACCCACAATGACACAGGGAACTCAGTTCAGTATTTCGTGCCAGCATAAATGGGAAAGGAATTTGAAAAAGAGTGGATACATGCATATGTATGACTGGATCACCTTGCTGCTTGAAATTGTCACAGTATTGTCAATCAACTCGCTCCAATATCAAATTAAAAGTTAGAAACCTTTTCTGAATGAACAACAAGTCTGATAAATTCTGTTGAAGACTGGTTTTTCTTTTAAATCTGGTTTTTCTTTTAAATCTTACAGTGTGAAGAATGTGTACAGAATTTGAACAATTGTGTGTCAAAGAAAAAGCACCGTACTACCTGAAGTGAAAGTCGCTGTTGTGTCTGACTCTTTGCAACCTCATGGACTGTACAGTCCATGGAATTCTCCAGGCAAGAATATTGGAGTGGGTAGCCTATCCCTTCTCCAGGGGATCTTCCCAGGGATCTTATCCGGGTCTCTCGCATTGCGGGCAGATTCTTCACCAGCTGAGCCACCAGGGGAAGTCCAGGAATACTGGAGTGGGTAACCTATCCCTTCTCCAGCGGATCTTCCTGACCCAGGAATCGAACCCAGGTCTCCTGCATTGCAGGCTGATTCTTTGCTGGCTGAACTACTAGGGAAGCCCCAAGCTACCTGAAAGAAAACTTCAATTTCAACCTAGAATTCATTCAATAAAAAGTTGCATCACATTAGCTAGATAACTTCACATTTCTGATCTTTAACTCCATCATCTGCAAAATGATACTCTTCTTTGTAAACCTTTCTCCTAGTTTCCTTCTTTTCTGTTCAGAGTATGATTGAAGCATATGACTGGATGCCTCTATGTCAATAGCTTGCTAGTCCTAGAGTCCCAGCTTCAACTCGCTGACGTGTTCCCTACATCCTTTTCAACTTTGACGTGAAGGAAACTATATTTTTCAAAATACCTTGTCAGTTGCCTTCTGTCTAGGTTCCACCAAAGAGACCACTACTGAGCTCCTGAAGGAAGGGGAGGCCCTGATATTCTCTGCGTCCCCTCTCCATCGGCAGTATCTCCAGTTTGGGCTAGGGCTGCTGGAAGACTCCAGGTTCTGACAAACAGCCTCTGCATGCTGGCAGGCTGTCTTTATCTCCAGCTTCTTGGAGGCCCCCAGACCTTGCCTCCAGTAAGACCCTTCTTCTCATTCTTGCATCAGCCTTGAAGGTGGAATCAATAACCTCAGACATGCAGATGACACCACCCTTATGGCAGTTTGTGAAGAGAAGCAAAAAAGCCTCTTGATGCAGGTGAAAGTGGAGAATGAAAAAGCTGGCTTAAAGCTCAACATTCAGAAAATGAAGATCATCGCATCTGGTCCCATCACTTCATGGGAAATAGATGGGGAAACAGTGGAAACAGTGTCAGACTTTATTTTTGGGGCTCCAAAATCACTGCAGATGGTGACTACAGGCATGAAATTAAAAGATGCTTACTCCTTGGAAGAAAGGTTATGACCAACCTAGACAGCATATTCAAAAGCAGAGACATTACTTTGCCGACTAAGGTCCGTCTAGTCAAGGCTATGATTTTTCCTGTGGTCATGTATGGATGTGAGAGTTGGACTGTGAAGAAGGCTGAGCACCAAAGAAGTAATGCTTTTGAACTGTGGTGTTGGAGAAGACTCTTGAGAGTCCCTTGGACTGCAAGGACATCCAACCAGTCCATTCTGAAGGAGATCAGTCCTGGGTGTTCTTTGGAAGGACTGATGCTAAAGCTGAAACTCCAGTACTTTGACCACCTCATGCGAAGATTTGACTCATTGGAAGACTCTGATGCTGGGAGGGATTGGGGGCAGGAGGAGAAGGGGGACAATAGAGGATGAGATGGCTGGATGGCATCACCAACTCGATGGACGTGAGTCTGAGTGAACTCTGGGAGTTGGTGATGGATAGGGAGGCCTGGCGTGCTGCGATTCATGGGGTCGCAAAGAGTCGGACACGACTGAGCGACTGAACTGAACTGAACTGGAGGTGGTAACAGCTCCCTGATGCTACGCATTCCTGGTTCGCCTCACTGTCCCCTCTTTTACCTCTCAGTTCTTATATCATCCATGTAGCCAATTCTCTGTATTGAATTCCTCCTATTTAAAATACTTGCAGTTTTTCTGAATGGACCCTGACTGATACAGTTAAACATTTTTGTTTCACTTCTGCCAAATACCTAGATATGAACATTATTGGGCTTCCCTGGTGGCTCAGCAGTAAAAAATTTGCCTGCAGTGCAGGAAATACCTGGGAAATCCCATGGATAGAGGAGCCTGGAGGGCTACAGTCCATGGGGTTGCAAAGGTGGCCATGACTTAGGTTATAAAGAAGCCTCCTCTTTCCAGCTTCTCTTTTTTCTGGGTTGGAAGGTTAGTATTTCTATCCATTTTATTAAGATATAATTGGCATGCAGATCTAAGTGTAAGGTGTACCTCATGATGACTAATACATGCGCTGCAAACTGATCCTCACATGAAATTTAGTTAATGTTAATCTCTCATACAGTTACCAAAAAAAGCAAAACTTATCACAAGAACTTATCCTTGTGATAGGAAATTTAAGGGTTTATCTTCTCAACGACTTTCAAGTAAACCACACAGTACCTATAATCACCACACTGTATATTGCTTTCCTGGTTCTTTTGTGTCCCAAGTTTTCCCAGCTTCTCTTTTTTTGAAATAATGCAAACAGATTTATTTGCATTCACAACAGTGAGGACTAGGACCCGAGATGAAAAGGAAAGCACGCTTCTGTCAAATGGGGAAGGTCAAGATTTCTAAGTAGCTAACTGTGGGACGTGCTGGGTGGGGAGACTTGCTGTGTTTTCAGTTCACCTGTTCACAAACAAGTGACATGTTTTTAATGCAGTTTTCATCATAACCAGACTTCTTGTGGTTTGTTCTTGTGTGGAGCATAAAATCCGGTTTCCTCAGCCCTGAACTGAAGAACTCTAGAATGTAGACAAAAGTAATCTTTCTAACTTCTCCCCGTCGTGGTCCACCCCCATCTCAATTTCTCCACGCCTCTCTTTTCTCAGTGCTTTGTGGTGCCTCCTGTGAGTGCTGCGGCTAAGTCGCTTCAGCCATGTTTGCCTCCGTCCGATCAACTATGGACTGCAGGCCCCCAGGCCCCTCTGTCCCTGGGAGTCTCCAGCAGAGATCGCTGGAGTGGGTTGCTGTGCCCTCATCCAGGGCTGACTCCTGTACCACTTACTTACACTTTGTTCCAGCTCTGCTGTCTTCATGGACTGAGCATCCATTTCTTCTCTGCTGCTGCTGCTGCTGAGTCGCTTCAGTCGTGTCCGACCCTGTGCAACCCCATAGCCGGCAGCCCATCAGGCTCCCCCGCCCCTGGGATTCTCCAGGCAAGAACACTGGAGTGGGTGCCATTTCCTTCTCCAATGCATGAAAGTGAAAAGTCAAAATGAAGTTGCTCAGTCGTGTCCGACCCTCAGTGACCCCATGGACTATTCCCCACTCTTCAAGACCCAGTGTGAGCCCCACGTCTTCTGTGAAGCTGCTTCTGACTGCTGCACTCCGTGTCAGTCCCAGTTTCTCTGGAGTGTGAGATCTGCACCTGCCGCTTCACGCTGTTACTTTCAGGTCTGGCATCTGCACATGAGGAAAGGCGATAAAGTGCCATGATTTGTTTTCCTAATTACATCTATCCCCAAGTTATTGGAAGAACTGCAAGAATTGACACAGATCCTATAATAGGGAGAGATAAATAAATGCTATTTCCCTTTCTGCCTTTCAAGATATTTTTTATTGAATGATTTAGTTCCATTTAGTGTTTGGTTATAAATGTAAAAAGAAGTAATACTTAGGTTGAATATTTGCTGCCCACAAGGTGTATGCCAAAAATTTTTGTTTTGAACGTATCTCTTAATATGAACTTGTTTTCTTTGGTTTTCTCATTTCCTAAACTTTTAATGAGAGGAATGGGAATACATTCATTTGTTTATTCAACATTTGTTTATCTCATACTGCATGATAACTACTCTGCTAGCTCTAAGGATAAGAGATAAGGAGTTAGGTGGACCTGATGTCAGCCATCATGGTGCTTGAATTATAGTGAGAAAAAGAAAAAGAAAGAACATACAAATAAGGATGCCATAAAGGAGAAAAAAATTTCCTTCTCAGCTTCTAGGTTCTATAGCTGGTCTAAGAATTAAATTGGCATAAGACAGATTAACAGGAGAAAAAAATTAATTCCATACATATACAGGAGAGTTTCACAAACATATGAGTCAAGAGGGGTCCAGCTGAGACTTGTATACTATCTGGAATTATGGAAAGGAATAGGGTTTTGACACTTGGTTGGGGGAGTGAATTAGGGAGCAAAGGAAACATTTGGTAAGTTAAAGGCTGCCTTGTTTTGCAGTTAAGAGTCTCTAGGGTAAAAACAAAAAAAGTTGTCTCTGGGTGTAGCTTTTCTCCTAATACAGATGCCTTTACTAATGGAAAATTTGTTTATAAATGCAAATTTCCTTTACAAAACAGGAAATTTATGCTTTGTTTTAGGCACTTAAGGGGGCGATAAAGAGCTCTCTGGCCTCTGTTAGATCTGATCACCTTCACCTCAGAATACTCCCTGTGCAGAAGCAGCCTGTGTTAGGGCGTCAGGCCCTGAGCCCTTCAGTGCGAGTGAGCAGAAGTACTATGAAGACAAGGGGCTGGGCTGAGGGGCAGGTCTGCTCTCGATGCAGAAGTCATGGGGGTTTTGCCTGCGGTGCTGACACTGGATGGGGCCAATTGGTCTTCTCCCTGGTGAGGGGCTGAGAGGTGTGGGGCTGGAGCTCAGCCAAGGCAGACAGGCAGGCACTTGCTCTGTTCAGTGAATGGAAGGAAGGCCAGTGTGGTCAGAGCATACAGGGCGCGGGAAGGGAGGAGGTGTGCAACAGGGATGCTGAGAGGATTCGTGCAGATCATCAGACTGAAGCTTCCAATAAGCTGGACTCCTTTTAGATAAGGTTTTGAGAAAGAACACTCTATAGTAATTTTCAGCCTCATGAGATTTACTGTCAAAACTGAATAGTTGTGTTTGCAGAGCGTTAGACCACTGGTTGTTGACTTCTTTGGGGAGATTTTAAAATGAACTCTCTGAGAGATTCTTGGAGATGAGTGGCAGGCAAAGAGGTTCAATGAAACTGGTAGTTAAGCCTTGACTGTATGGATCACAATAAACTGTGGAAAATTCTGAAAGAGATGGGAATACCAGACCACCTAATCTGCCTCTTGAGAAACCTGTATGCAGGTCAGGAAGCAACAGTTAGAACTGGACATGGAACAACGGACTGGTTCCAAATAGGAAAAGGAGTACGTCAAGGCTGTATATTGTCACCCTGCTTATTTAACTTATATGCAGAGTACATCCTGAGAAACGTTGTGCTGGAAGAAATACAAGCTGGAATCAAGATTGCTGGGAGAAATATCAATAACCTCAGATATGCAGACACCACCCTTATGGCAGAAAGTGAAGAGGAACTAAAAAGCCTCTTGATGAAAGTGAAAGAGGAGAGTGAAAAAGTTGGCTTAAAGTTCATCATTCAGAAAACGAAAATCATGGCATCTGGTCCCATCACTTCATGGGAAATAAATGGGGAAACAGTGGAAACACTGTCAGACTTTATTTTTGGGGGCTCCCAAATCACTGTAGATGGTGACTGCAGCCATGAAATTAAAAGATGCTTACTCCTTGGAAGAAAAGTTATGACCAACCTAGATAGTATATTCAAAAGCAGAGATATTACTTTGCCGACTAAGGTCCGTCTAGTCAAGGCTATGGTTTTTCCAGTAGTCATGTATGGATGTGAGAGTTGGACTGTGAAGAAAGCTGAGAGCTGAAGAATTGATGCTTTTGAACTGTGGTGTTGGAGAAGACTCTTGAGAGTCCCTTGGACTGCAAGGAGATCCAATCAGTCTATTCTGAAGGAGATCAGCCCTGGGATTTCTTTGGAAGGACTGATGCTAAAGCTGAAACTCCAGTACTTTGGCCACCTCATGCGAAGAGTTGACTCATTGGAAAAGACTCTGATGCTGGGAGGGATTGAGGGCAGGAGGAGAAGGGGGACGATCGAGGATGAGATGGCTGGATGGCATCATGGACTCGATGGACGTGAGTCTGAGTGAACTCTGGGAGATGGTGATGAACAGGAAGGCCTGGCGTGCTGCGATTCATGGGGTTGCAAAGAGTTGGACACGACTGAGTGACTGAACTGAACTGAACTGATCTTCCATTTGGAAAGATTAAGAGCTAGAGGAGAAGGGGTGACAGAGGATGAGATAATTGGATGGCATCACTGATTCAATGGACATGAATTTGAGTAAGCTCCGGGAGATAGTGAAGGACAGGGAAGCCTGGCATGCTGCGGTCCGTGGGGTTGCAAAGTGTCAGACGTGAATTAGCAACTGAACAACAAGAATCCTTCATTCATTCACTTATTTGTTAAGTCACATAACATGAGCCCTTCACCAAAATACTTTTCAACAGTCTTCCAGGGATAGAATTCTTAGTAGAATGAACCGTGACTCTGAATTCATGTTTTATTTTTTATTTTACTTTTTGTCTATTTAAAAAGTATATAACACAAAGCAGTGGACTGTAGCTTTTGGGAACAGGAGCTGAATTTTTCATTGTGTTCCTGGACGTCTGACATACACGCACATAGGACAGTCACCTTAAGTCCCAGCAGCTCAGAGCTCCCTCTGTGATCTGTTACCTGTCCCTGCGGTGCTGGGGCCTGATGTGCCTTTGTTTGTCTTTCTAGAGAGTTCCCTGAGCTTGTGAAGTTCAGTGTCTCTCTTGTCTTCCCTCCGCAGCAATGGGCTAAATGTTCTCTTGAGTGGCAGGCATTATTTATGACAAAGGCTCCCTGAATGTCAACTTGTCCACAGAGGAAGCGTAGCTCCAAGGGCACGTTCTCTGGATGCCAGACCCAGCTCCCATCAGCAGAAACGAGCTTTACGTGTGTGACTGCAGCCCTTTCTGGGCCGCTGCGGCATGGAGCAACGCCTTTTGTCATCCATCACATCTCCAGAAACCCTTGCTCCCTCCCTTCTCCCTTCTCTAAATAGCTTTCCAAACAGGAAATTGAAAACATTATTTATCTCTGACCAAAATGTTCTTTCCAATAACAGTAATGAGGTCTTCTGAAACCAAAAGGCAGAATTTGCTCTCCCTGGACACAGGACAATGCTAAACGGATTGACCTCGTGGGAAGACCCTGTCAGAAGGTCCCAAATCTGGGACCACTTTAGGGATGTATTGTCATTTCTTGGAGCTCAGGGACCCTGACTTCCTTGGATCCAACACAGTTCTTAGCCTTCTGAGAGGCAAACAGCAGGTGCTCTATAATGATAGCCAGCTACTTGCTAAGCCCTTCACATGTATTATCACAGATCAATTGACTTGATATGTCTGATGGATATTGTCATCCTTTTGGTCTGTCCAACTTGAGAAGTCTAGCCCCTGTGTGAAGAATTTCTCATTCAGGAGACTCAAAAAGGTGCTGGCTGACTGTTTCCCTGGCCTCTAATGCAGCTACGATTGGGGTGGGCACAAATCCACTCTTCTCTCATCATATGGACATTCTGCAGACTGGGAGTTGCTGCAGGGGACGGGCACCACAAGGAAGATTTTTGGGGGCAGCAGTGGTAAAAGCAAGACTAACCCCAAACAGCAGAGGGAGCAGAACTGCAGGGTGTTCTGAGGTCAAGGTCAGTGGTGTCTGCACATCACAGCGGGCAGAGCTCACTAGTAGCAGCAGCAATTTCCTCTCTAGGAAAGTTCTGTGGCATAAAGTTGGACATTGTTCTTTGCTTTCGAGATGCAAACCTGGTTATCTACTTTTCAATCAAGTCTGTGAGCTATCCAACATCTTTTTATTAGTTGGCCAAAAACTTTGTTCGAGTTTTTATGTACCATCTTATTTTCAGTACCCAATACAGTATCATTAGTTATAGGCACTGCATATATCTGTAAATTATTGTATTCATGCCTAGGATAAGGATAATTTGATTAAATAATTATGCAGCTCAAAGCAATGTAGTTTTATTTAAATTGTATTTGCATTGTGTCTCTCCATAGAAAATAATAGTATAAAATTATCACCATGTGAAGAGATAATGATACAAAAGTATACAGACAAAAATATAGGAAAAGAGTATGACAGAGGTATAGTGTGTTATCTCTGAGATTTTGTCACATTTGTGGTAATTGTCAACTTTTAGAAAATAATAGAGTTAAAACCCACATAACATAAAATTTACCACTTTTACTATCCAATGACTTTTAGAACTTTCACAATGTTGTATACATCATCACTTTCAATTTTAGAACATTTTTCATCAACCGCGCAGAAACCCTGTATCCACTCAGCAAGAAATCCCCATTCCCTCTGACCCTCAGCTCCTGGCAACCACTAACCTGCTTTCAGTCTCCGTGGATTTGCCTATTCTGGACATTCCAAATAAATGGAGTCATTTAGTAGGTAGACTTTATTTCTGGTCTCCTTCTCTTGGCATAATATTTTAAAGGTTTTTGGTTGTAGCATATATTAGTGCTTCACTCTTTATATGGATGAATAATATTCCACTGACTGGATATACCACATTTTGCTTATACATCAGTTGATTAACATTTGGGCTGATTCACTTTTTTGGCTGTTATGAAATATGATGCTATGAAAATTCATATTCAAGTTTTTGTTTGAATGTATGCTTTCAATTCTCTTGAGTATATACCTAGGAATGAAATTGCTGTATTGTATAGTTATCCTGTTTTACTTTCTGAGGAACTGCCAAACTATTTTTCACAGTGACTTTAATATTTTACAACCCTTTGAAAATGTATGAGAGTTACAGTTTCTCACCAATACTTTTTGTTTCCTATTTTGTTTTTAAATGCTAGTGGGTGTGAGGTGCATATTATTACTGTTTTTATTTGTATTTTCCTAATGATAATGATATTGAGCTTCTTTTCATGTGTTTCTTGGCCAGTTGCAGAACTACTTTGAAGAAGTGTCCATTTAGTTTCTTTGTCAAGTTTTAATTAAGCTATTTGTCTTTTTGTTGTTGAGTTGTAAGAGTTCTCTTAAAATTTTTATTTGTTGATTTATAGCTGTGCTGAGTCTTCATCACTGTATGGGGCTTTCTCCATCTGCAGTGACAGGGGGCGGCTCTTTGTTGCGGCGCAGGGGCTGCCAACTGGAGTGGCCTCTCTTGTTGCGGGCACAGGCTTCAGGTGAGAGGGCGTCAGTAGCTGCAGCGTGTGGGTGCAGCAGTGTGGCACACAGCCCCAGAGGTTGAGGGCTTAGTGACTGTGATGCTTGGGCTCCGTTGCCCTATGGAGTGAGGGGTCTTCCCAGACAAGGGACTGAACCCATCTCCCCTGCATTAGCAGACAGATTCTTAACTACTAGACCACCAGGAAAGTCCCTATAGTTGTTTTCTTAAATTCAGTTTTGAGTTTTTCACTTTTAACTGTGTAGAAATCAAACTGATTTTTGTATGTTGATATCGTGTCCTGAAACTTTCCTGAACTAGTTTACTAGTCCTAATATTTTCTTTGTAAATTATTTAGGTTTTTCTCTATATAATATCATGTCCTCTAGAGATAGTTTTACTACTCCTTCTTCTATTTGTATAGCCTTTTATTTCCTTCTTCCCTCTCCTTCCTTGCTTTCTTCCTTCTTTTCCCCATCCCTGAACAATTGTCCTGGCTCAAACTTCCAGTAAAATATTTATTACTTGTTACTGATTTGAGGCATAAAGCTTTAACATTAAGTATGGTTGATGAAGATTTTTCATAGATGCACTTTATTAGATTGATACAGTTTCCTTCTGTTTCTAGTTACTTGAATGTTTTCAGTTCTCTTGACTATACAGCCTCACATGCAGCACCCTAGTGCCCAGTCAGAGGCTGAGGGTCAGGAGGGTAAAGTCTCCCTAAAATGAATCAGAATTATGGTATCTTTAGTTTTTACCACATATAACTTGAGAGGCTTAATTAGTTTAGCTCCTGCCAAAATGGAGAGAGTCCTCGAGTCAAAAGAGAAAGGTCTGCCGTGTTATCACCCACCTATCTGTGTTGAGTGTTGTGACTCACATGTCAAGGCACAGCTGAAAGTCTGCTGAAATTCTAAAAGTGAATAATGCATGATATAGTGCTGTGTCCCAGAACTTGTTTTATTATCTAAATTTTGCACACATTAATATGCCTCCCAAGAAGGTGACTTGTTTCTGAAATATCACAAGAAAATGCAAGAGAAACAAGAACTGCAGAGGGAATAAAAGGTTATGCCAAATTATTTCACTGCTTTGGTAAGTGAATTTGAATTAGTAAGTGAATCTATTTCAGTATAAATTTTATTTAGAGAAAAATCTGTTTCTTCCTACCGAAATAAGTAGCTATTGAACATTTGTTTGAAATACCAAATTATTAGCTACTGAGACTGGTTGCATGGCTTGCTGGGAACCTGCAGAAAAATCTAAGAAGCAAGCAGTGAAACGGTGGAACGAGGTTGTGTGGACTTGTTCCCACGCACTGTGTGAGCTGCAAATTATGCCTAGGGTTCTTGGGAACAAACACACCACCTAAGACGTCACCTTAGAAAACTTTTTTATGAATTGTGTTTGTGTCCACAAAATTCACATGTTGAAATCTTAACCCCCAAAGTGATGGTATTAGGAAATGGGAACTTTGGAAGGTAATTAGGCCATGAGGACGGAGCCTCATGAGTGGGAGTGGCGCCCTCGTAAGAAAAGACATGAGAGAGTTTGCATCTCCTCTCAGTTTTCTGCCATGTGAGGATGAAAGGAGAAGATATCTGCATGCAAAACAAGAAGAGTGTCTTCACCTGACATCTTATCTGCTTGTATCTTGATCTTGGTCTTTCCAGCTTCCTGAACTGTGAGAAGCAAACATTCTCTATTTAAGCTGGTCAGTAATGGTGCTCTGCTTTGGCAGCATGAGCTGAGAATAAGCCACTCAGTAACAGTGCTCGGTAGTAACAGTGCTCGTAGTAATGGTGCTCTGTAGTAATGGTGCTCTGCAGTAATGGTGAAAGTGAAGTCGCTCAGTCGTGTCCGACTCTTTGCGATCCCATGGACTGTAGTCTACCAGGCTTCTCTGTCTATGGGATTTTCCAAGCAAGAGCACTGGAGCGGGTTGCCATTGGTGCTCTGCAGTAACGTGCTCTGTAGTAATGGTGCTCTGCAGTAATGGTGCTCTGTAGCAATGGTACTCTGTAGTAACAGTGCTCTGTAGTAATGGTGCTCTGTTTTGGCAGCGTGAACCGAGAATGAGACACGGCTTCTCCTTTTCATGTAAATACGTGGAGAGATTTTGTTGCTGTTTTTGCTCAAAGAAGAATGTAACAGTCCTATATAAAATTATTCATCCACCTCTTTTCTTTTAATTAAAATGATTTAAGTCTAGTTATTTTTATACTTCTGACAAAAGTCACTTCCCAACCAATTGTGAATTTTACCTTTGAGAGGAAAAAAATGAGCTTATATATTCATATATTGAATAATGAATTGAGAATCTCTATGTGCCGAGATTTGTGCTAGCTGCTGAGTGTACAGAGATGAATAAGGAACATTCCCAGCCTTTAGAGAACATTATAGTGCACGAGATTAAATATAATACAAAACTTGCTATTTTGATGAGGGCTGCGGTGCACAAAGTCGTGAATTTGGTGCTTATTTCAACAGCTCAGTTCAGGAAAGTGCTGAATGGAGCTGGTCATCAGCTCATGCCCCACAACCATGAATATCTCCAAAAGTTCAATTTGTACGTGTCTGGTTACTTTAAGGACCATATTGAATAAACAATTGACTTACCCAGCAGGTGACTAATAGTTTTTTGCTTACTTTGGGATAAGCCCTGTGTGGTTCTCAGAAATCTCTTAATTGTTTGATTATTTAACAAAAAAATCTTGCCTGTTAAGACTTCAAAACCTTCCAAAGTCCTAGTAGGAATTAGTTTTTCATGCTCTTAGTCATTGTGGGCTCATTTCCTTCTTGTTCTTGAAAAGAGTGATAAGACAGGTTTGCTTATAAAGTAGCTGTTAATAGTGAGATGGTGCCTGGTTTAACCAGACACACGCTAAAGCAGCCTCTGTCTCCCTTTCTCTGTGATCAGATTATTCCAGATAGGGTGACAGCAATTAGCTCAGTAGGTGATCAGTGAGGGTTTGTGGAATGAGTGAGTGACTCATTTCTCATGGACCAATTTCCAAAGCTGAGTCTCTGATTTTGTCACTTACATAACGAGCGTTACAGAGGCACATCTTATTCTGTGGACGGTAGTTTAGTTTCTGTTTTCAAGGATGTGAGTACTATGCTTGTGTTCATGGCTCATCTTTGTGTGGTGATGCAGAGCCTTCTGAAGGTAAATGGTATCTTGAAATGATACCTCTCTTATATTAAGAAGCCCAGTCCTCACCATTAGGCAACACACAGTGAAGATAAATCTTCCATCTAAATAACCAGGCCTTGGAGTAAGCAGAAGACCCTGTCCCCTGAATGACATGGACACTCTTGCCCTTGTGGTTTATTTATTTTATTTTTTAAAATTTTTGGCTGCGCTGGATCTTATTTGCGGCATGTGGGCTTTCTCCTGTGAAGCACAGGCTCTGTGGCGTGGGCTTCAGCAACTGGGACCCATGGGCTTAGCTGCCTGATGGCATGTGGGATTTCACTTCCCAGATCAGGGACTGAACCTGTGTCCCTGTGTTGCCAGGTGGATTCTGAACCTCTGGACCACTGCAGAAGTCTCACTTGTGGTTTATTTTTAATCTAAAATTCTGTTCCACATACTCTTTGGGCCCCAGTTTATTCACAGTTTACAGTATCAAGAAGCCCACTCAAATCCTTCTAACCCTGCCTATCACTAATCTCTTAGCAATCATATTTCACATGCCTTGTCAATCAGCTTTCGGTAGAAGCCTCAAGAACAATAGCTTTTTGCTTTTCACTTTTTGAGGAAATGGTTTAAACATCCTTCTGCTTACAGCTTAAAAGATAATGACTGTGGAAGGTATATTAGATAATCAATTTAAACCATTACAAGAGCTGGATTTCTGACCCAGAGATTGAATCCAGGTCTCCTGTGTTGGCAGGCAGACACTTCACCACTGAGCTACCAGGTAAGCCCATTGGAGTTAAATGGGCTACTTAAATCAAGTTGGCAACCTAATCTTTGACCACAAAATGGATATATTTCTGCCTATTATACTAAGAGATCAGGAGCGTCGATGCCTAGTAGGGTTTGCAAGCCTCTCCCTTGAGTAATCAACTAATTATTGGTCAATAATAGTCAGCGGGCAATCCCATTGCGCCCTAGAGCCAGGAAAGAGGCATCTTGTCAACTGCAGACGTAACTGCTACTTCTCACACTGTAACAGAGGACATTGCCCTGGCCTAAGGTGCCTAACAAGAAACTCTGGATGTTTGTCTAAAGCAAGGAGAGTCCTTTAAGAGCAAAACACTGGGGTTGGAATGATTGGGGCTTGACTCCTTATCACTTTATTTGGGATAATTGTTGCAACTTCCCTGAACTTAAGTTTCTCATCCTATTGTGGAAGTAAAAATAACATAAACAAATAACTCATTGAATAACTCATGTCTTCTGTTTCCTATCCTTGCCTTAATCAAAAATTGGTTCTCTCAACACTGATTCTCCTTTGCTTTGCTCTAACACAGAGACAGAAAAGCTAAGCATTCAGTTTTCCTAGCTGCAATCTAGCTCATGACTAGAACTGTGATGCAACACAGTTCTGACCAAAGAAATGCCGGCTTAATTCGATGGGAAGGGCTTTCATTAAGCAGAATACCAGTAGCCTTCCCACCTTCTTCCTGACTGGGAAGCAGGTATGACGGCTGAAGGTGCCAGGTCTCCCTCCATCCTGAGAACTAGAGTCACATCACAAGGACAGTGGGACCAGGGGGTAGAAAACCTAGTCCCCAACAATATCACAGAGTGGATACTCAGATTACTGGGCAAATGAAAAGCATCATTCACCAAAACAGCTTTTATCATCCTTCTTGAGATATTAGTTTTCTTCTTATTGTTGTTCTTTTAGTCATAAGTTGCATCCAACTCTTTCGAAACCCCCATGGACAATAGCCCACCAGGCTCCCCTGTCTGTGGAATTTTCCAGGCAAGAATTCTGGAGTAGGTTGCCATTTCCTTCTCCAAGGTGTCTTCCCAACCCATGGATTGAACCTGTGTCTCCTGCATTGGCAGGATTCTTTACCATTGAGCCCCTGGGGAAGTCCTTTCTTCCTGTTAGAACAAAATAGACCCATTTTGTTTGATTTTGCTATGCTGAGAGAAGAAATGCCTACTCCTTGCCCTGAGTTACATTTCAGAATGATGGACTGCGTGTAGGAAGAGGCAGAATCCAGCATCTTCTCCACCAGTAAAGAGCGGCTAAAGGTTACTCGAGAACTGAGAGCAAAGAAAGGATGATGTAATCAAGTGTGGAACCCAAAAATAGCAACCAGAGCCTGAAACAGAGGCAGTAAACTCCAGCAGGAAAGTTCCACAATGCCTCAGCCAGTCAAAAATTCCCATATCAACTCAGACCAAGAAGCTAAGTGCCTCTTTACCAGGAACGCTGCCTTGGAGCATCCAGACTATCAGTGACGGAGCGTGTCAAAGCATGCGTCCCAAGAAAGACACCAGCATTTCCAGTGGCTTTAAAGACCGATGGAGTCAGACCATGAGTGAGAAACTGAAAGAGCTGTATCAGACGCTTGAGAAGAGCCGTGTTCTGAAATGGAAGGAGAAAAACACAAGCTGTAAATGAAGCTATAGACAGGGTAAAATGGACAGAAAATGTAAGCAAGTAAAGGAAACGTGTGAAAAGAATTTGTAGAAATATTGTGTGGTTCAACCTTAAATATCTGAGAGCACTCAGAACTGAATCTTTCTGACTCTGGGACCTGTTATTCATCATTGCACTCATGTATTGCCCCAATGCCAGATACTCAGCAAATGTTTAAAGAAAATAAAAGTTACTGATTGATGAATTAAAGTTTCTTTCTATTCATACATTTAAAAAGTCTCCTATTTCAGCACAATCTCATACTGACATTGAAACCAAAGGTCTCCGTTAGCAGGATCTTCTCTCTGTAGAAGTGAGAACTGAGCTGGGAGACAGCTGAAATAAATTCTGCACGGCCTTGGCCTTGGCTGTGCAGATGAAAGGCATGGCCCAGAGTTCTTTGGCTGGACCCCCAGGATGACACACTTGTGGCCACAGGAGAGGGGACTGGGGGAGCCATGCGGGGAGGACTGCCAGCTGCACACACAGCAGGAATGAACCTCTGCCTCAGGTGGCCTTGCTTGGCTCTGTCACCATGGCCCTTTTAAGGGATCATAGCAGAGACAGCAAATTCCACGTTAATCCACTTTTTAAGAACAGAAGAGATGCTCTTCAGCATCAGCCAGTCAGCTGTAGTGACTCAAAAATGAGTCACAGATGTTGCCTTTTGCCCAGGTTCAAGGTCCAAAACACACCAGGCAATGTGTCCGAAGTGGGATTAGAGTGGGCTAAACGCAGGCAGCTCATAGCCTCAAGTCTGTGGCTCAGTAAAGCTCTGTGCTCACTGAACACAGAATCTAGATTTCCGCCTGCTTCTCTAGCCCTTAGTGCTTGTTTCAGACACAGAGTGCTCGGGGCAGCTACACATGTCCCTTTACGTGCTCTGCTGCTTGTGTCTAATAGCGTAGTGAAGAAAACCTCAGACACTAATGACAGAATCTGCTTTGTTTGTTTTTGTTTGCTTTGCCAGGCTGTGCAGCATGTGTGATCTTAGTTCCCCAACGAGGGATTGAACCTGCATCCCTCGCATTGGAAGCAGAGTGTTCACCACTGGACCACCAGGAAGTCTCATTGATGGTAATTTTTAAAACAGGAAAATAATATATATACACATGCTAAAATTGCAAATAGTGTCAAAAGATGAAAAGGAGGATTCACCCTGCGTCTGGTCCCCTTTACTCACTAGTGTGGCATTCCCATGGATGAAATAAGCTCATTCAATAGAAGGAGACAGGCTTGAGAAGAGAGAGAGTGAGTTTTCTCTACCTCCAGGGACCTGGGGGACTAAGGAAGCAGAGAGAATGGTTCTCTCACAGATCGTTGCAGAGTTGGAAGCACTTTCCAACTTAGCCATGCCTAATGGGAGGTCTGCTTTGGGAACATGGCTGAGAGTGTGTGTCACTCAGCTTACCTGTCACTGGTCAGAGCTGTGTTGCATTCCCATCGCTAGCTAGAATGCAGCTAGGAAAATGGAATACTTAGCTTTCTCTTCTCTATGTTCACTTCAGTTCAGTTCAGTTCAGTTGCTCAGTCGTGTCCGACTCTTTGTGACCCGTGAATCGCAGCACACCAGGCCTCCCTGTCCATCACCATCTCCCGGAGTTCACTCAGACTCACGTCCATCGAGTCAGTGATACCATCCAGCCATCTCATCCTCTGTCGTCCCCTTCTCCTCCTGCCCCTAATCCCTCTCAGCATCAGAGTCTTTTCCAATGAGTCAACTCTTCACATGAGGTGGCCAAAGTACTGGAGTTTCAGCTTCAGCATCATTCCTTCCAAGAAATCCCCAGGCTGATCTCCTTCATAATGGACTGGTTGGATCTCCTTGCAGTCCAAGGGACTCTCAAGAGCCTTCTCCAACACCACAGTTCAAAACCATTGATTCTTCAGCGCTCAGCCTTCCTCACAGTCCAACTCTCACATCCATACATGACTACTGGAAAAACCATAGCCTTGACTAGATGGAACTTAGTCAGCAAAGTAATGTCTCTGCTTTTGAATATACTGTCTAGGTTGGTCATAACTTTTCTTCCAAGGAGTAAGCATCTTTTAATTTCATGGCTGCAGTCACCATCTGCAGTGATTTGGGAGCCCCCAAAATAAAGTCTGACACTGTTTCCACTGTTTTCCCATCTATTTCCCATGAAGTGATGGGACCGGATGCCATGATCTTCGTTTTCTGAATGTTGAGCTTTAAGCCAACTTTTTCACTCTCCTCTTTCACTTTCATCAAGAGCCTTTTAGTTCCTCTTCACTTTCTGCCATAAGGATGGTATCATCTGCATATCTGAGGTTATTGATATTTCTCCTGGAAATCTTGATTCCAGCTTGTGCTTCTTCCAGCCCAGCGTTTCTCATGATATACTCTGCATATAAGTTAAATAAGCAGGGTGACAATATACAACCTTGACGTACTCCTTTTCCTATTTGGAACCAGTCTGTTGTTCCATGTCCAGTTCTAACTGTTGCTTCCTAACCTGCATACAAATTTCTCAAGAGGCAGTTCAAGTGGTCTGGTATTCCCATCTCTTTCAGAATTTCCCACAGTTTATTGTGATCCACACAGTCAAAGGCTTTGGCATAGTCAATAAAGCAGAAATAGAGGTTTTTCCGGAAGTCTTTTGCTTTTCGATGATCCAGCGGGTGTTGACAATTTGATCTCTGGTTCCTCTGCCTTTTCTAAACCCAGTTTGAACATCTGGAAGTTCATGGTTCACATTTTGCTGAAGCCTGGCTTGGAGAATTTTGAGCATTATTTTACTAGTGTGTGAGATGAGTGCAATTGTGTGGTAGTTTGAGCATTCTTTGGCATTGCCTTTCTTTGGGATTGGAATGAAAACTCACCTTTTCCAGTCCTGTGGCCACTGCTGAGTTTTTCCCTGTACAGGAGACAGGGATCAAGACCATCCCCATGGAAAAGAAATGCAAAAAAGCAAAATGGCTGTCTGCAAGGCCTTACAAATAGCTGTGAAAAGAAGAGAAGCTAAAAGCAATGGAGAGAAGGAAAGATATAAGCATCTGAATGCAGAGTTCCAAAGAATAGCAAGAAGAGATAAGAAAGCCTTCCTCCAATCAGTCCAAAGAAATAGAGAAAAACAACGGAATGGGAAAGACTAGAGATCTCTTCAGGAAAACTAGAGATACCAAGGGAACATTTCATGCAAAGATGGGCTCGATAAAGGACAGAAATGGTATGGACCGGACATAAGTGGTTTGAACCTAACAGAAGCAGAAGGTATTAAGAAGAGATGGCAAGAATACACAGAAGAACTGTACAAAAAGATCTTCACGACCCAGATAATCGTGATGGTGTGATCACTCACCTAGAGCCAGACATCCTGGAATGTGAAGTCAAGTGGGCTTTAGAAAGCATCACTCCGAACAAAGCTAGTGGAGGTGATGGATTCCAGTTGAGCTATTTCAAATCCTGAAAGATGATGCTTCTCTATATTAGAGGAAAACAAAGGAGAATCAGTGTTGAGTGAATCAATTCTTGATTGAAGCAAGGAAGAGAGAGACAAAAGATTAGTTACAACCTAAACATGGGCTTCCCTGGTGGGTCAAATGGTAAAGAATCAGCCTCCAATGCAGAAGATCTAAGAGACCCAGCTTCAATCTCTGGATCAGGAAGATTCTCTAGAGAAGAGAATGGCAACCCAGGCCAGTGTTCTTGCCTGGAGAGTTCCATGGGCAGAGGAGCCTGGTGAGCTACAGTCCATGGGTTGCAAAGAGTTGGACACGACTGAGTGACTAAGCATGCACGCACAACCTAAACATCAACCAGGTAACCCAAACGTCAGTAATAACGAAAACTGACCCAAGAGGTGGGACCGGTGGGTGGAGCTCCCCCATAACAACATACACCCCCGGGGAGAGAGGCCCCTCCTGAGTTCACCGAGGTTCTTTCTGCTCCCATGCTGCGTGCCTGCAGATCACAGCAGCTGCAGTGAGCCCGGCTCCTTCCTGGCCTCATAGGGTTAGTGGTTGGGGCTGTGTGGCAGCACAGTGGGATTTTTCAGTGGTGAATTAGCCAAGGAGGCCAGATGGCTTTACTCTGCAACAACAGCAGCTGCAGTCGCATTGAAAGCATGCAGCCACCTATGGGACTGAGCAGCTTTTCTCTCTTCAAAACCTGGGCTAAATATCTGAACAAGGGCAGACCCTGAGAGGAGTGGTAACCTGAAAGAGATAAAAAGAAACTTCTTAAGGTGATAAGGTGGGCTTCCCTGGTGGCTCAGCGGTAAAGAATTTGCATGCCAGTGCAGGAGACACAGGTTCGATCTCCAGGCCAGGAAGCCCCTGAGCTGCAGCTACTGAACCTGTGCTCTGGAGGCCATGAGCCATGAGCCATGAGCACTGGTGCCTGTGAGCCCGAAATAGACGAATAACCCTTCAGAAAATGTTGGTTCAGCGTTAGATGAAGAACAGTACTGTGTGAGCCAAAACGGTGCAAATGAAACCAAGCCTGTCTGTGCAGGTTCCAGCCTCCTTGTTGCAGGCAGCACGTTCACGAAGGGCTTGCGCTGCACCCTCAGTGCCCCCCCGTGCTGTCAGGGGCATCCTGGAGAAATGGGCAAGGGGCAAGGGACATGCTCATCAGCCTTACCCCCAGAAGTGACCTGTGGGAAGCCCACCCCTCAGTGGGGAAGCCTGACAGTAAAGGCGACTGATCAGCTCAGGTAGATCCTCTCTCTTGTGGAACTTGACCAGAAGACAGAGTCACATCACGACAACAGAAGCAGCAGCAGAGCCCAAGGCTTGCCAAGGAAGCTTGACGGCAGAGCGCTCAAGCTGGACACTTGCTGCTGAGAGTCTGATCGTGTGATGGAATGACCGGCACTTTCCCTGTGTTTGGTGGATTTCTAGAGCTAACGGGTGTTTTCTAAATGAACATCAGGTTTTCCTTAATGTTCCGCTTTATCTTTACAGTAAAACTGACTGCGCAAGGTGAACCCGAGTGTGTCAGGGGATCTTGAAACTTCAGAGTTGCTGGTCAGTGCAGCTCTCTGTGGGCTGTTGCATAGGTTTATTTGTATCAGAACACTCATTCCTCCTCACAATGACTGGTTCTGATGACCATGTGGTCTTCACGACCATCCACTCCTACCGACTCGGTAAGCAGGGACTACTTCAGCCAAGTTGAAACAATCAGACTTTATACCTTTATGTGAGTTGAAGTCTGGTTAGTTCACTCATGATTAATGCTTGAGATAATATAAATGCAGGACTTGAGTTTCTTCTGATGGGATGGCCATTGCTGGTGAAATTTATTCATGTAGTTTAAAAGCCCAGCCAGCAGTGACTTCTGCTGCCCTTTCTAGAGTCACTCACCCATGTCCCTGATACTCTTTCTGCACCAGGCCTCCTGTCCTTCATTCAGGTCTGCACAAAGTTGTGATTATGCTGCCTCAGGGCCTTTGCACAAGCTAGCCTTTCTTCCTGGTGACTAGTTAGCTCTTATGCAACCTTTCAGATCTCAGACCAAAGGAATTTTTCCAGAGATCTATTATTAAGCTCTGACCCCCCATTAGATTAGATTAGACCTCTCCCCCGCCATTCTCTCTTCATCCCTCACAACACCCTTTTGTGACAGTATACATTTTCTGTTTCTTCATAAAAGTAGTTTAGTATGGTCTTCCATTATGGTTTTCCTGCCTGCATCTTTTGCTTGTCGCAAAAGTAGTTATGAGCATATGTATACCTATAGCTGATTCACCTCATTCTACAGCAGAAACAACATAATATTGTAAAACAACTATACCCCAATTAAAAAAAAAATTAAGATGAATGGGGATGACATATTCCAAACATGAATGAATCAATGATTGAAGACAGGGAAGAAGACCTCAAAAGGGAGTCAGCTCAGCTGACACCTGTGAGGTTAAATAACAAACCAAGACTCTTCAGTTCCTTAAGATTAAATAATACTCTAATAATCTGGAATAAATCTAGTAATTGCAAGACTCAATATGCCAGCAAATTTGAAAACTCAGCAATGGCCACAGAACTGGAAAAGGTCAGTTTTCATTCCAATCTCAAAGAAAGGCAATGCCAAAGAATGCTCAAACTACCGCACAATTGCACTCATCTCACACACTAGTAAAATAATGCTCAAAATTCTCCAAGCCAGGCTTCAGCAATATGTGAACCATGAACTTCCAGATGCTCAAGTTGGGTTTAGAAAAGGCAGAGGAGCCAGAGATCAAATTGCCAACATCTACTGGATCATCAAAAAAGCAAGAGACTTCTGGAAAATCATCTATTTCTGCTTTATTGACTATGCCAAAGCTTTTGACTGTGTGGATCACAAGAAACTGTGGAAAATTCTGAAAGAGATGGGAATACCAGACCACCTGACCTGCCTCTTGAGAAATCTATATGCAGGTTAGGAAGCAACAGTTAGAACTGGACATGGAACAGATTGGTTCCAAATAGGAAAAGGAGTACGTCAACGTTGTATATTGTCACCCTGCTTATTTAACTTATATGCAGAGTACATCATGAGAAACGCTGGGCTGGAAGAAGCACAAGCTGGAATCAAGATTTCCAGGAGAAATATCAATAACCTCAGATATGCAGATGATACCATCCTTATGGCAGAAAGTGAAGAGGAACTAAAAAGGCTCTTGATGAAAGTGAAAGAGGAGAGTGAAAAAAGTTGGCTTAAAGCTCAACATTCAGAAAACGAAGATCATGGTACCTGGTCCCATCACTTCATGGGAAATAGATGGGAAAACAGTGGAAACAGTGTCAGACTTTATTTTGGGGGCTTCCAAATCACTGCAGATGGTGACTGCAGCCATGAAATTAAAAGATGCTTACTCCTTGGAAGAAAAGTTATGACCAACCTAGACAGCATATTCAAAAGCAGAGACATTACTTTGCTAACAAAGGTCCATTAGTCAAGGCTATGGTTTTTCCAGTAGTCATGTATGGATGTGAGACTTGGACTGTGAAGAAAGCTGAGCGCCGAAGAATCTATGGTTTTGAACTGTGGTGTTGGAGAAGGCTCTTGAGAGTCCCTTGGACTGCAAGGAGATCCAACCAGTCCATTCTGAAGGAGATCAGTCTTGGGTGCTCTTTGGAAGGAATGATGCTAAAGCTGAAACTCCAGTCCTTTGGCCACCTCATGTGAAGAGTTGACTCATTGGAAAAGACTCTAATGCTGGGAGGGATTGGGGGCAGGAGGAGAAGGGGATGACAGAGGATGAGATCGCTGGATGGCATCACTGACTCAATGGACGTTGAGTTTGAGTGAACTCTGGGAGATGGTGATGGACAGGGAGGCCTGGTGTGCTGTGATTCATGGGGTCGCAAAGAGTTGGACACGACTGAGTGACAGAACTGAACTGAACTGAAACTTGCAATACAAATAAAGTTCAGAAATTAATACATATATATTTCTCATACATTTCAGCTTGGAGAATACATTTTTGACATGTTTTCTAAGGAGAGCATATAGTGAGGTTATTTTGGCACCATTTGATAATAATCTCACCTTTTCCTGTATCATTCATGATAGTTGCTAAGGGAAGCCAGACCTTGTTCAGCCCCTTGAGTTCAAACATCACTCTCTGGACAGTCTTATCAGCAATGGCAAGGGTGACGAGTGACTGTATTTTACTAATGCTAATGACAACTCTGGCAAGGAAGGTCGCTTGGGACCAGTTTGCTGGAAGGGTAACTGGGTTTGTGGCACTCAGGTAAGAATTTATGAACTACTTGGAGACAGGGTATCCTTGGGCTATGAGGCTCTGAGGAGACAGACAGGACATTTAAATGGACTAGGAGTCAAATTGAGAAAGGAATATGTCAAGGCTGTATATTGTCACCCTGTTTATTTAACTTATATGCAGAATACATCATGTGAAATGCTGGACTGGATGAAGCACAAGCTGAAATCAAGATTGCCAGGAGAAATATCAATAACCTCAGATATGCAGATGACACCACACTTATGGCAGAAAGCAAAGAAGAACTAAAGAATCTCTTGATGAAAGTGAAAGAAGAGAGTGAAAAAGTTGGCTTAAATCTCAACATTCAGAAAACTAAGATCATGGCATCCAATCCCATCTCTTCATGGCAAATAGAGGGGGAAACAATGGAAACAGTGACAGACTTTATTTTCTTGGGCTCCAAAATCACTGCAGATGGTGACTGCTGCCATGAAATTAAAAGATGCTTGCTCCTTAGAAGAAAAGCTATGATCAACCTAGACAGCATATTAAAAAGCAGAGATATAACTTTGCTGACAAAGGTCTGTCTAGTCAAAGCTATGGTTTTCCAGTAGTCATGTATGGATGTGAGAGTTGGACTATAAAGAAAGCTGAGTGCCAAAGAACTGATACATTTGAACTGTGGTGTTGGAAAAGACTCTTGAGAGTCCCTTGGACTGCAAAGAGATCCAACCAATCCATCCTAAAGGAAATCAGTCCTGAATGTTCATTGGAAGGACTGATGCTGAAGCTCCAATACTTTGGCCACCTGATGGGAAGAACTGACTCACTGGAAAAGACACTGATGCTGGGAAGGATTGAAGGCAGGAGGAGAAGGGGATGACAGAGAATGAGATGGTTGGATGGCATCACTGATTGGATGGATATGAGTCTGAGCAAGCTCCAGGAGTTGGTGATGGACAGGAGGCCTGGCGTGCTGCAGTCCATGGGGACACAAAGAGTCGGACATGACTGAGTGATTGAAATGAACTGAACTGAATGGGGGAGTCATAATACAGAGTCCCACTGGATACTCTGATTAACTTCATATTGGTTTTTCTTTGTATTTTTAGGAGAGCATTCTTAGAGATTTGGCACTCTGTGTGAGGGTTGGGTGACTTTGAGGCAAAGATGTGTGCCCATAAAGTGGAGGTTTCAAAATGCAGGATTGGTACAGGATGGAGAAATCTTAATTTTATTTTTGCTGCATTAATAAATTGAGGATGGTGAGATTTCTGCTCTTCTTGGTGACAGTTGAAGAGGAACATGTCTAAAATAAAAAACAATTAAGAGAGTGAACCATGTTATACGAAGGTTGGCTGAAAAAGTCTGGGAATGTTTACCCACAAGAAAGAGAGCTCCAGGTGTCACAACTGCCAGCTTCAAATATTCAAAGGCCTGTCACTTGGAAGAGAGATTACACTCATTCTGTATGGCCCCAGGCCACATCTGGGTTCAGTAGTTAGGAGTTATAGAAAGGCAACTTTTGACACAGAGCAGGCAACTCAAATAGCGATGTCTGAGGATTGGACGGACTGAGTTCATGACCAAAAAGGACTCCGAGCATAGGCTGGCAGCATTACCACAGAAGCAGAGCAGTGCAGGGTGTTAGTTGGGCCCTAGAGACGGGACTGGGCTCCAGCTTTGGCCCTTACCAAATACAGGACATGGAGCAAGTTACTTCATTCTTCTCTTTCAGTTTCATAATGATTCAAATGAGAAAAGGCATACTTGTTGGCAAGGCTTTAAATAATTAACTTTGTTGTCTAAAAAGGGGATGAGTGTGTGTGAATGTGTGAGAGAGAGTGTGTGTGTGTGTGTGTGTTTGGCACTTCTGTTTCCTCTTAATCTGAAGTTGTATGATTCCAAAGTCTTTGGTAGAGAAAAGCTGAAAGAATAAGCTATTCTATGCATTCCTTAGGTACTGCTCAGTATTTTGAAATGAGCTTAAAAGCCTTTGGAAGGGCTCCAGTTTCTTATGAAATTGTTTTGATGTGGTTTTTCTCCAATCACAAATTCAGTTTAGAACAGGTGGAAAATATTTAACACTTACTCTAGTGCCACCTACGGCTGAGAAATGTCCTGCCCTCTGCCTGTGCAGAATGAGGTATGAGGATATTTATCGAGAAGTTGAAAAAGACAGAGAAGGATGAGCAATCACAACTCAGCTCCCTGGTTAATAGTGAAATTTGATTATGTTTACATATCAGACTTGTGTTTGGGGACCTCTGAGCCTCTGTGCACGTTTATCAAATTGCAAACAGCACCACTTAAGCGCAGCTGGTGATAAAGTACTAACACACAGCTGAATAGCTCTCCCAGTAGAAGACGATTATTTCCCAAGATAAAAGCCAGCTACCTGATGCCAAAGCAATTAATCAATTCAATGACACAGAAAAACCCCAAAATCAGACAAACCACTCTTGGTGTAGTGTAGGATGAACAGTTGGTTGATTGACAGGGTTTGGCTGCAAATGCAGCCACAGCAAACCTAAGGCAGCATTAGGAGTTCATGGGAATCTTCATTATACTGGAATTGTTTGTGCTAAGCCTTCTTTCTGGTTTCTAATTTGTTCCCAAGTTAACTATGAGGGTGGAAGTTAGGGGGCCCCTCACCATTAACTCCAGCTCTCTTGCCTGGAAAATCTCATAGATGGAGGAGCCTGGTGGGTCACAGTCCATGGGGTCTCGAAGAGTCGGACACAACTGAACGACTTTACTTTCACTTTTCACTTTCATGCATTGGAGAGGAAATGGCAACCCACTCCAGTGTTCTTGCCTGGAGAATCCTAGGGTTGGGGAGCCTGGTGGGCTGCCGTCTATGGGGTCACACAGAGTTGGACACAACTGAAATGATTTAGCAGCAGCAGCAGCACCATGAACTATAAGGTGGAAGTTAGGGGCCCTCACCATTAAGGATATTTTGGGTTTGCAGATAAGAATTGTGGTTTTCACTTCCGATCTGAAGACACTGTGCAGTTTTCAATGATAATTTATATGGTTGGAGACGTTGGGTTTGTAAAGAAAGAAACTCAATCCTGGTATCATGACACCACAGAGGAGACATCTCAGAATCTAAGAGCAACTGCCATTTGAGTTTTGCTTGTCTAGCCACAAGTAAGGTGGAATAGAATAACCCTGGCCTTTGAAGTAAAAAGAACTCATTTATTTGTTCATTTACCCAGCATATTTTTATTGAGCTCCTTTTTAAGTGCCCAGTACTCTGAGGGTTTGGGAATTCAGCAACAGACTGACAAGCTTCTTGTTCCATAGCCATGACAACTAGGGCAGTGGAGGTGGAGGGGCTGGATGATAAACATACCAGTATCCTCAACTCTGAGTCTCTGTATTTTCTTTTTCTTTTTTGGTATGATTACCCTGGTGGCTCAGAGGGTAAAGTGTCTGCCTGCAATGCAGGAGACCTGGGTTTGATCCCTGGGTCAGGAAGATCCCCTGGAGAAGGAAATGGCAACCCACTCCAGTACTCTTGCCTGGAAAATCCCAGGGACAGAGAAGCCTGGTAGACTACAGTTCATGGGATCACAAAGAGTTGGACATGAGTGAGTGACTTCACTTCACTTTTCACTTCACAGGGTAAATAGAGGAAAACAACAGAATGGGAAAGACTAGAGATCTCTTCAAGAATATTAGAGATACCAAGGGAACATTTCATGCAAAGATGGGCTCGATAAAAGACAGCAGTGGTAAGGACCTAACAGAAGCAGAAGATATTAAGAAGAGGTGGCAAGAATACACAGAACGGTACAAAAAGATCTTCATGACCAAGATAATCGTGATGGTGTGATCACTCACCTAGCGCCAGACATCCTGGAATGTGAAGTCAAGTGGGCCTTAGAAAGCATCACTATGAACAAAGCTAGTGGAGGTGATGGATTCCAGTTGAGCTTTTTCAAATCCTGAAAGATTATGCTGTGAAAGTGCTGCACTCAATATACCAGCAAATTTGAAAACTCAGCAGTGGCCGCAGGACTGGAAAAGGTCAGTTTTCATTCCAATCCCAAAGAAAGGCAATGCCACAGAATACTCAAACTACCGCACAATTGCACTCATCTCACACACTAGTAAAGTAATGCTCAAAATTCTCCAAGGCAGGCTTCAGCAATACGTGTACCGTGAACTTCCAGATGCTCAAGTTGGGTTTAGAAAAGGCAGAGGAGCCAGAGATCAAATTGCCAACACCCCTGGGTCATCAAAAAAGCAAAAGACTTCTGGAAAAACATCTATTTCTGCTTTATTGACTATGCCAAAGCCTTTGACTGTGTGGATCACAAGAAACTGTGGAAAATTCTGAAGAGATGGGAATACCAGACCACCTGACCTGCCTCTTGAGAAATTTGTATGCAGGTTAGGAAGCAACAGTTAGAACTGGACATGGAACAACAGACTGGTTCCAAATAGGAAAAGGAGTACATCAAGGCTGTATATTGTCACCTTGCTTATTTAACTTATATGCAGAGTACATCATGAGAAACACTGGGCTGGAAGAAGCACAAGCTGGAATCAAGATTTCCAGGAGAAATATCAATAACCTCAGATATGCAGATGATACCACCCTTATGGCAGAAAGTGAAGAGGAACTAAAAGCCTCTTGATGAAAGTGAAAGAGGAGAGTGAAAAAGTTGGCTTAAAGCTCAACATTCAGAAAACGAAGATCATGGCATCTGGTCCCATCACTTCATGGGAAGTAGGTGGGGAAGCAGTGGAAACAGTGTCAGACTTTATTTTTGGGGGCTCCCAAATCACTGTAGATGGTGACTGCAGCCATGAAATTAAGAGACGCTTACTCCTTGGAAGGAAAGTCATGACCAACCTGCTACTGCTGCTAAGTCGCTTCAGTCGTGTCCGACTCTGTGTGACCCACATAGACGGCGGCCCACCAGGCTCCTCCATCCCCGATATTCTCCAGGCAAGAACACTGGGTGGGTTGCCATTTCCTTCTCCAATGCGTGAAAGGGAAAAGTGAAGAGGAAGTCGCTCAGTCGTGTCCGACTCTTAGCGACCCCATGGACTGCAGCCTACCAGGCTCTTCCATCCACGGGATTTTCGAGACGAGAGTACTGGAGTGGAATGCCACTGACTTCTCTGGACCAACCTAGATAACATATTCAAACGCAGAGACATTACTTTGCCAACAAAGGTCCGTCTAGTCAAGGCTATGGTTTTTCCTGTGGTCATGTATGGATGCGAGAGTTGGACTGTGAAGAAAGCTGAGCACCGAAGAATTGATGCTTTTGAACTATGGTGTTGGACAAGATTCTTGAGTCCCTTGGAATGCAAGGAGATCCAACCAGTCCATTCTAAAGGAGATCAGTCTTGGGCGTTTTTTGGAAAGAATGATGCTAAAGCTGAAACTCTAGTACTTTGGCCACCTCATGTGAAGAGCTGACTCATTGGAAAAGACTCTGATGCTGGGAGGGATTGGGGGCAGGAGGAGAAGGGGATGACAGAGGATGAGATGGCTGAATGGCATCACCGACTCAATGGACATGAGTTTGAGTGAACTCCAGGAGTTGGTGATGGACAGGGAGGCCTGGCGTACTGCAATTCATGGGGTCGCAAAGAGTCAGACATGACTGAGGGACTGAACTAAACTGAACTGAGGGTAAGTTATGGAGAAGGCAATGGCACCCAACTCCGGTACACTTGCCTGGAAAATCCCATGGACCGAGGAGCCTGGTAGGCTGCAGTCCATGGGGTCACTAAGAGTCAGACACAACTGAACGACTTCCCTTTCACTTTTCACTTTCACGCATTGGAGAAGTAAATGGCAACCCACTCCAGTGGTCTTGCCTGGAGAATCCCAGGGACAGGGGAGCCTGATGGCCTGCCATCTATGGGGTCACACAGAGTTGGACACGACTGAAGCGACTCAGCAGCAACAGCAGCAGCAGCAGCATAAGTTATTGGGCTTCCCAGTGATGCTAGTGGTAAAGAACCCACCTCCCAACTGCAGGAGATGTAAGAGACACAGATCAGTCCCTGGGTTGGGAAGGTCCCTTGGGGGAGGGCACAGCAATTCGCTCAGGTATTCTTGCCTAGAGAATCCCATGGGCAGAGGAGCCTGGAGGGCTACAGTCCACGGCGTGTCAACAAGTCAGACATGACCGCATTGACTCAGGACAGGACAGGGTAAGTTATTAGGGGCTTTCCAGGTAGCTCAGTGGTAAAGAATCCGCCTGTCAATGCAGGATACGTGGGTTCTACCCCTGGGTGGGGAAGATCCCTGGGGAAGGAAAGGGCAACCCACACCATTATTTTTGCCTGGAGAATTCCATGGACAGAGGAGCCTGGTGGGCTACAGTCCATGGGGTTGCAAAGAGTTGGACAGGACTAATGACTGAACAACAACAAAGCGTTAGCTATTAGCTTATTTAAGAGGCTCAGGGCTCAGCAAGGGACAATATTCTAGTCTTCTCTATGCCCTGCACTACAGGACCCTAGAAAAGAACAAACGGACTACTTCTCAGCTTTGGTTGATGCCTTTCTTGGGGCCAGAAAAATGAAGATCCTTGTCATCCTATGAACTGAGGGTAGATTCAGGATGAATTGGTTTATTGTCCAATGTTCTTGTGAGGGTCTGTCTTTTATGTCCCAGAGCTAATCAACATATTTTTCATTTTGCCTTGCCAAAGAAAATACTTCCAGATGAACTACTTTCAACCCATTAATGCTATTTAAAAAACAAAACAAGCAACCATATGCCTACTGCAAATGGATCATCTTGACTTACTTTATCTTTTCCTGACTTTTCATCAATTGAGGTGATTAAGGAAAACTGAAAAGCAGTGGATTTTATAATTACTCTCTAGGAGGCTCAGAGGTTGTTTTAGGGGTGCTGTTAGGATGACTATGTGGTTACCTGGTTAGAGATGAGACTTAGATGAACAGATGGTAAAGGATTGATAGGGAAATAAATATCATTATCAAAAAATAAATATCATTATAATTTTAAGTGCAAACCCAACTGACAATGGATAAAAAAATGTAGTCAGAGTGCTGTTTCTCAAATAAAATATGTCTAGAGTTTCACACAATTGAATTGAGATAAATATTTAGACTTTGTGCAGCCCACTGGGAAGCTGAAGGAATGAATAAGATGTGAATTAAATATTCCCTTTACCTTCTCTCGTTTCTCTTGCTCCAGGTACTTATAGTTTATACTTCATCCTTACTGTAGATTTTATATGTGATACCAAAATCTTTTTGCCTTGTAAACTGAGTAAATCTATAATTTGTAGAGAAAAAATATTATTGTAGAGAAAACAAAATATTATTGAAATATTCACATAGCTCTCCCTCTCCCCAGAAGGTGCTTGTACTGCTCTGGTAAATCAATCTAGTCCTTTAGTTGTGTTAACTGGACAAGCAGCCAAAGGGAAATCTGGAAAAGCCTGGAAGAGACAAGAGGGATTTTTATTGGAAAAGGCAGAGTTATTGGCAGAAAGGGGAAAATACAGAAAGGATAAAAGAATACAGAAAGGATGGAGGCAGAGAGCCTGTTGGGAGAGATCTTGGGGGCTTGGGGGAGGGTTGGAAAAAGAGTTTGTGAATAGCTGTATCTGAAATACATAGAAAGAATAATGCAGGAAAAAAAGAGACTTTTAAGAAGTTTGGCTCTACATTGTAAATTTAAGTTACTGCTGGCCTTCTTTTAGGATAATACAGTAAAATGTAAATTACATTCCAATTATTGTGACTGCTAAGTAGGTTTTTTTTTCCCCTTATACAATACTAAAAAGAAATGGGGCCTCAGAGTGACTTTATAAAGTTTAATTTTGAATGAAGCATTGAGGCCATTCTGGCATTTTTGTGCCTTAAAACTCCTTGTTTCTCCAGGTGCCCTTTTAAGACATTTCTCCCAGCTGTAAACTAAATAAGCCACGGGATGCATTGCATAGTGTAGAGAACACACCCAATAATATTCTCATAGCCCTGTATGGCGACAGATGCAACTAGGGCTACCATGATGACCATTTTGTGATGTGTAGAGCTATCAAACCACTGCATTGTTACCTGAAACTAACATAATATCATGTGTCAATTATAATTCAATAATAAAAGAGACGTTTCTTCAGTGTTGAGGAGAAATAGCTTAAAATCCATGGGCTTTGCAGTTAGACACATCTGGGTTTGAATCCTTACTTGCTAGCTTGTCTCCAAGGACAAGTTATGTTGTCTCAACAAGCTTCAGTTTCCTCATCAATAACACGGGATTAAGAGTGCCTACCCCAGGACTGTTGTAATCACTGAAATACAGGGATGTTTAGAAGAAAACCTTGAAAGGGTTGGGTTTCCTTAGCCTGAGTTCCTGTAGGAAACAGATGGCCCATTCAAAGTATGAAAATTTGAGGAAAGTGCAGCAGCAGGACTGTTTTAAAAATGTATAGGTAAGGTGTAGGAAAGTCACAAAGATGGCGCAATACCCTATTTACAATAGCCAAGACATGAAAGCAAACTAGAAGTCCATCAGCCGATGAATGGATAAAGAAGACGCGGTATGTGTGTGTGTGTGTGTGTGCACACAAAGGACTATCACTCAGCTTTAAAAAGAATATAATGATGCCATTTGCAGCAACATGGATGAACCTAGAGATGATCATACTAAGAAAAACAAATATCCTATGACATCATTCACATGTGGAATCTAAAACATGACACAAACCAACGTATTTACAGACAGAGAAGGATACACGTTTAGAAAACAGACTGCAAACTCTTGGTACCAAGGGGGCAAAGGTGGGATATAAACTAGGAGTTTGGCATTAATAGCTATACTTCTATATACAAAACAGATAAACAACGTGGACTACTGTATAGCATGGCGGACTATATTCAATATCTTGTAATAATCTATAATGGACAAGAATCTGAAAAGCAACAAATATATGTGTGTATATATATATATTCAGCTTTATGTATGTGCATACAATTCTATCACACAGCTGCACACCTGAAACTAAGACAACATCATAAATCAATTTTGCTTAAAAAAAAAAGCGTGCAATACTCTGGGGACACCAGCTTCAGGCCTGTAGGTTTGGTTAAAACCAAGTTTCCTGGGGCCTGGAGACAGAATGCTGTGTCAAGGGAGCTACCGGAGGGGCACTGAGACCTCCACAGAGATGGGCCAGTTCTTGGCGACCGCTGGCAACGACGCCACTGGTAAGAGAGGCCGTTAAGGTCACAGGACGTGATCCAGGGACAGCGCGAGAAGGGTGGAGCGAGGATCTGGGGGTGAACTCAGCATACCCACCAGGCTCCCTAAGTGTTGTTTCACTTTTTTCCTCTTCATGAGAGTGCGGACAAGAAGGTATCTTTCCCATGGAAGAAAAAGGACACAGAGCTATTACTAGTCTCTGAAAGACTGTGCCTTATATGTGAGTTCTGTAGCTTATGACACTTCACAGATACAGCTCTACAGTTGGAAACAAACATGTCAATCTTTATTAAAGGGCGGTGGGAGGGGTACAGACTGCTAGTGGCTGATTCTCCAAGGGAGTGAACAATACGGAGAGCTTGTTGCGCTGGTCAGATATAAACAGGAGCTCTTGTTTCAACAGTGGCGTTTCAAGTTTGCCTCTTGGCATGAGGCTAGCTCTGGCAGAGGGCATCACATAAACAGGCCACCTGCTCAAGCATGTAGGCCAGTCACTACTTGCTGGACACGTCTGTAGCCTCTAGCTCACAGCCTACAGCAAGCCAGCAAAGCTGCTGGCAGAGCATCATTTCAGAGCCTGTGCTACGGGCTACTTGGATCCACTTCAAAATGAGCTGAAGGCCACTTTTCTCTAGAAAAGAGTGCTTTGTCATCACTGGGGGTACAAGCACATATTTGATTCATTCCACTTGTAAAGTATCTGGCCTTTGGATACATAACTCTTTCCTAAAATAAATAAATGAAAATCCTTTTCCTTTGCTTACCACAGTGGGCTGAATAGTAGCCCCCTCCCCCCCAATACATCCATGTCTTAATCCTCAGAACCTGGGCATGTTACCTTATTTGGAAAAAGGGTCTTTGTAGATGTAATTAAGGTAAAAGACACTGAGATGAGATGATCATTCTGGATTGTCTGAGTGCCAAGAATCTTTATAAGAGACATACAGAGCAGAGACACAGTGAAGAGAAGTCTATATGGAAATGGGGGAAGAGACTGGGGCGGTGTGGCCATAGCCAAGAATGCCAGCAGTCACTGGCTGCTGGAAGAGGCATGGACTGGACTCTCCCCTGGTGTCCTTGTAGGGGAGTACGATCCCTAGCTGTGGACTTCAGGCCTCCAGCATTGTGACAGAATGAATTTCCATTTCTGCAAGCCAACAAGTCTGCTTATTTGTTGCATATTTGTTATGTGATACTTGTTACAGTGGCCCTGAAAGCGGATGCATTTCCTTTGTAACCATCTGTGCTGACGCTTTGATCACCAAGCAGACTGAATCCTAGCAGCCTGCAGAATTACAGTTAGTGCGGGATAAGCATCGCAAATGTATGTTTATGAAGATTATGAGAAGCCATCCCAAATCCAAGAAAGCTGCGTTATCTAATTTACACCTTAACCAGTTGCAATGGAATGTCCTTAAGTTGAATGAGAGGCAGAAGGAAGTGCATTGGAGGAAAGAATCAAGTGTCCTGGATTCTATTAATATCACTGGCTTTAGTATTCACTGGCTATTTGACCTTGGAAAAGTCATTCCAGTAGTCCAGGCCGAGATTTTCTTATCTTTAAAATAATTGTCCTACCTACTTTACAGTGTTGGCCAGAAGGTTAAATTATTTCAGTGCTTTGAAATAGTAAAGTGCTATCCATTAAAATGAAAAGTGGTATATGATGCATTTCACAATTCATAATATAAACACAACATATACTTGCTGAACTAAGTTAGATCTTACTAACTTAGAATTTGCCATGATTTGGAAAAGGGCTACATCTGAGATCAGAAATCAGGGTTTTAGCTTTGGCTCTAAGGACTGAAGAGCCAAGTGACCGTGGACAAAGTAGTGAACATTTTACGGACACAGTTTTTGTAGTTGTTAAGTGAAGGAGTTTGACTGGATAATCTCTGAAGTCACTCCCATATCTCTTATTCAATAGAATTTGAAGAAAATTATTATTACCTAGATGGTTTTTGTCCTTGGTAAATTTGTTCCTTCTCATGGATTAAACTCATTAAATTCTGTTGATCCTGAGCTTGTCTACTGAGATTCAGATTTGTATAACCAAAGGTCTAGATGTCAACAGTAGATCAGCTGAGAAACTCTGAATGTAAAGGAAAGGCAAAACAAAACTTGCTTACAGAAGAAAAAAAGAAAGAAAAGAAGAGAAAAGAAAATAGAATTTCTTGGCTCACTTACTTGGAAAGTCTATGAATAGACTTAGTTTTAGCCATAGCTAGATTCATGGCTTGAACAATGTCATCTGGATTTACTTTCCATCTCTAGCTCTGTTCTGCACAGCGTTGGCTCCACTCTGCAGCTTCACTTAGTGCAACAGTGCAGCTGCATTATCTCTTAGTTACAGGTATCAAGGGAAAATAGAAGTGTTTTCTCAGGTGCACAGCAAGAACCTCATTGCATCTCACTGACTCCAGTTGGCTGAAATGTCTAGTTCTGAACTAATCACCTGATGAGAAGGCATTCAGTGTGATAACTGGCTTAGATCTGGGTCATGTGATTCATTGCTAAGCCAGAAACATAGTCCCAGTGTGCCAGAGCCAGTTGACTATAACAATCTAGTAGTTTTCCGAGTTGGTTGTTAAACTGTTGTAACCATAAAAGTAGAAGAGATGGGAGTGGTCACAGCACAGATTAGGGCTGCGTTTGTTTATTTTTGAGAGCTCGTTTACCAGCATCTCTAGGGATAGCTCAGTCCAAGCAGAGGAGGTAAGGGTAGGATCACCTTGCCAAAAGAAGGCTGTTATCAAAATAAGGCAAAAATGAATACTGCAGGGGCAAAGAGAAAAATACAACTCTTCATTCACTAAAACTGGAAGCTTAAACTCGAAATATAGTGTTGAAAGGACTCTTGTTCCTCAATCTGCTTTGTCTCGTGGATTTTCCATCTTGACTGGTATCCATCATTCCAATCGGACACTCATATTAACTAATTAAAATATGACATTTAATTTTTGAATGCTTTTATTTCTCACTTAACATAATTTTGCTTCCTTAGTCTTTTAAAAACCCATCTCCTCCTCAATTGCTTCTGTCAATTACTCTCACCTAGAGTGGTTTTTAATCTCTCTGGGCTATTTCAGGGTTCTTCTCATCTGCCTGCCTTCAGCCTTACCTTTCTTGATCTGTCCAGTATATCACCAGCAGACTGATCTATCTAAATAAGTCTGACCCAGTCGTCATTTCTTCCTAAATTTCTTTCCATTCCATGATAGATAAGGTCTGTGATGCTTTTAAACTCGTTCACAAATTCTTCCTCCTGGAAGGGGTGGAGCTTAATTCTCTAGCCTTGAGTGTGGGCTCAAAGAAGAGAATGTAACAGAAGTGATGGTGTGAGGGTTCCATGACTAGGTCACAGAAGGAGCTGTGGTCCCTCCTTGCCCTCTGTCTTGGCTGCCCCAGTCTAGGAGAAGCCAGCTCTCGTCTTGTGAGAACACTCATGCAGCAGTAAGGTGGGGCCCACGCAGCAAAAAGCTGAGGCCTCCTGCCAGCAAGTCTTGGAAGCAGATTCTCCAGCCTTAGTGGAGAGTTTCAGTGACTAGGGTCCAGGCTGATGTCGTGACTGAAACCTCAAGTGAGATTCTGAACCAGAACCACTTGAGTCACTCCTGAGTTCCTAACCTGTTGCAACTCTGAGAAAGCAACTGATTATCATTTTAACTTGTTAAATTCTTTTTTGTTGTTGTTGTTTAAATTGAGGACATTGCTTGGCAGTGCTGTGTTGGTCTCTGCCAACAATAACACAGACCAGCCGTGAGTGTGCTGTGTCTCCTCCCTCTTGCCCCTCCCCCTCCACACCCTCTAACCCTTCTGGGCCATCACAGAACTGTGGATGGTCTGGATTCCCCGTCTTTCACAGCAGATTCCCAATAGCTATCTGTTTCACACGTGGCAGGGTGTATATGGGCTCCTCAGGTGGCACTAGTGGTAAAGAGCCCTCTTGCCAGTGCAGGAGACATAAGACATGTGGGTTCAACCTCTGTGTTGGGAAGAGCCCCTGGAGGAGGGCATGGCAACCCACTCCAGTATTCTCTCCTGGAGACTCCCATGGACAGAGGAGTCCGGCACGCTACAGTCCGCGGGGTCACAAAGAGTCAGACGCGACTGAAGTGACGTAGTGCACACGTGCACACACGCACAGCGCGCATGTCCATACTACCTTCTCAGCTCACCCACCCTCTCCTTCCCGAAACTGTTAAATTCTGAGTGCAGCAATAGATCGTTTGTTCTCAGCCTAACACTTTGTTTTTTTCTCCACCACTGAAGTTACACATCACAACACCACATGGGTTTGTCTTCCTCATTATAATTTGAGCTTCCTGAGAGCAGGCATTGTAACTCCAAGCACGCTGCTGTATACTGAGCAGTAGATTGTATTTCACAAAGATGGCTGCAGTGATAGCTCCTGTTTCAAGCACTCTTCCAGAACCTTACCCCTTCCAGAGCTGGATTCCCTGTCTCGTCCCTGTGGGCCTGAATGGAACTTTGTGACTCTCTCAAACAATAGAGCTGAAAGGATGCCCTGTTACTTCCAAAGGTAGGTTATCAAAATGCCACACACATTTGCTTCTTTCCTTCAGACACTTGTTCTTGGAATCCAGTCACTGTGCTGTGGGGAAACTCAAGCTATCTGTAGAAATGGCACAGGGAAAGGAAGCGAGGGCCCCAGCCCACAGTTGGAGCTCAGCTCCCAGATGACAGCCAGTGCTCACTAGCCATGTGAGTGGACTGTCCTGGAAATTGGTCTCCCAGCCCCTAGTTGAGTTTCCCAAGCCAGCGTCCCCTGGATCAGAGATGAGCCACTCCTGCTGAGCTCGGCTCAAATTGCAGTTCTGTGAAGAAGATAAATGATTGTGATTGGTTAAGCCACTAGGTTTTAGGATAATCTGCTATGCAGCAGTATGTAATGGGAACATCCAGCACAGGATATCTGTGATATCACAGGCATTTGACAAGTATTTGTAAACTGGCTGATGATTCTAGTTTCCTTATACAGCTGCTCTCTGGGCACATTAATACACTTGTTCTTCTTTAAACAGATCTTGAACTCATCTGACTTGAGATTTGTGTTCAAGCTATTCCTTCTGCTGTGAATTGCCGCCCTCCTTTCCTTCTACATTTACCTGCTCAAGTATTACACTTCTGAAAAAAATCCAGTTGGATATTCCTTTTTTATTCCCTCCCCTCCATCCTTTTAATAAATATGTCATGAATGTCTTCTCAAAACCCAGGATATGGAGCAATATGGACCAAATCCCCATCCCCTTGGAGCTTTACATTTCAATGGGGGATCCAGTCAATAAATACATATGTAATCAAAAATTATAGCATGTGATTCATGTCTTAAAGGGGTTAGATAGTGTACAGTAACAAAATGATGGTGGGGTGAGAGGGGCAGAAGCGAGGTCCTATTTTAGATGGGAGGTTTAGGGAAGATCTTTCTTAAGGAGATGATATTTGAGATCAGAACAATAAGAGGAAAGAAGTTCAGAAGAAAAGACCATGGCAGCCTGGGCAGAGAAAACAGTAAGTGCAAAGCCATGAGATGGGATAAAGAATGTTTCCTGTTGGATAAAATAAAGGTGGTATTTATGGCTTCTGCTAATGACTGGAGAGAAGACACTGATTAAAAGAGGCGGGAAAGCTAAGCAGGCACCAGATATTCATGCTCAGCATCAGGGGAAGGAATTTAGATTTAATTCTAAATACAAATGCTGACTCGATTCAGTCATATCCAATTCTTTGCGATCCTATGGACTGTAGTCTACCAGCTCCTCTGTCCATGGAATTCTCCAGGCATGAACACTGGAGTAGGTTGCCATTTTCTCCTCCAGTGGATCTTCCCAACCCAGGGAGCAAACCCACGTCTCATGTCTCCTGCACTAGCAGGTGGGTTCTTTATCTCTGGCTCCACCTGGGAAGCCCGATTCTAAATACAAAGATAGTTATTGAAAGACTGTAAAGCGGAAGAGTGCCATCATCTGCTTTGGATTTTAAGCTTACTCTTGCTGCTATGCAGAGAATGGGTTTTAGGTCGGCTGGAAGGGGTGCAGGGGTCAGTAGGGAAACCTAAACAGATATGAGATGGTGGTGCCTTGGGTTAGGGTAGTAGCAGCAGACATACGGAGAAAAAGGACATTTTGGCATAAAGTTTGTGACTCTAACATACAGGACTTGTTGGTGACTTAGATACAGGAGCTGAAGGGGAAAGAGGATTTCTGGCTTTGGTAAGAGGTCTGAACAAGGCGGTGGGGGAGGGTCAGCAGGGCAGGGCACGCTCTGTTTTCCTTCTCAAGTTTCTCCAGATGCCTGCTCATGGATTAGTCTCTCTCTCCTCTGTGTAGTTAATCCTGGTTTTGTCTCTTATAGGGGAGGCAGCACCAGGTATGGGTTAAAACATAAGGAATTTTGAGGGCTGAACTGATGTGGGTTAGTTTGGGTTCCACCTCTGCTCATATGAGGCATAAGAGTTGGCAAAGCCCATTTATCTTTGTGGCCTCAGCTTCTCCAAAGGCAGGTAGCATCTATGTTACAGGCTTGTTGGGTTCATTAAATGAAACTCTGGAAGAGAAGATATACATGAGGAAGTTTAGGGAGAAGACCGGGCCTTCCTTTAACTTTAAATTCCCGCAATAATTAACTCTAACATCTATGGAGCACCACCATGTGCCTGATACTGGTGTTTTACTCTTCATAACACCTGTGTGGTGTAGCTATTCGTATCATCCTCCTTTACAAGTAAATACACACAGGCTAGGGCCCCCAGGTGGTTCAGTGGTAAAGAATCCACCTGCAAATTCAGGAGACACAGGAGACGTGAGTTCAATCGCTGGGTCAGGAAGACCCCCTGGAGGAGGGCATGGCAACCCACTCTAGTGTTCTTGCCTTGAGAATCCCAGGGACAGAGGAGCCTGACGGGCTTCAGTCCACGGTGGTCTCAAAGAGTCGGATATGACACACTAGGCATGCACACACACAGGCTCAAGGAAAGCATACTCAAGGCCATGCTGTAGCACGGGCACAGATTTGTGCTTCTGTGTCCCTCTTTCTCCCCGTTTTTCTCAGAGAGCAGGGAGTGTGTGTGTCCTGCTCACAACTCTCTTCCTTATCCCTGGCACATTGCAGAAAGTAACGTCACGTACACTGCGCGGGTGAACTTTCAGGCACTGAGTCACGTCTCAAAGTCTGGGTCTTGACAAGACAGAAGTCAGAGTTCTGGGGCACTGTTTTTACTGGAGTAGGCCCACCCAGTTGAGCTGGGAGAGTCCTGAGCCAGACTAGCTCAGAAGGCTGGTGAGACCCACAGGGAGATCAGATCCACAGGGGCCAGCCCCGGATGCCAAGTCCACCGCATGGCTGCGGTGAGGCTCGTCCAGAGTATTTGGCTTCAGAAGTGCGGCAGTGGCACAGCGCGGCCTTTATCAACAAGATGGCATGGGGGTGGTGCGTTCTGACTGCCCAGGAGGACTGGCAGCGCCTTTGTCTAACCCTTTAAAAGCTCCATAAAGTGCGGGGGCTGCTGCACCTTGGTCAGGACTGTGCGGTGAACACGATTTGTGTCTTGAAGCTGAAAAGCTGCTGAGCCTCCGATCTTACAGTGTGGTCCATGCTTTATTCTAAACATGGTTAGTTTGGAGGGGAGCGTGTGGAGGAGATTGGGCTGAACATACTCTGAGATGAAGTGCTACCTTGAGATGCTCATTTTAAAATCACAGAGTGATAGGGACTCATGTTACTTCAGAACTGACACCGCCCCTAAAAAAGAGTGATGGAAAAAGGGAAAATTAGCAAAGGATTCTGGTCAAAGCCTTAAGGCTTTCTGTAAATATCAGCTTAATTTCTCCCATAAGAAGACTGGAAAATGATGTTTACTTATCAGAGCTGTGCTTGCTGTGTGTGGTTTAGCACATGTAGCTTCCCCAACACTGGTCTGCAGAGTAAGAAAGAAGACAAAGGCAGGGAGCAGTCCCGGGTGAGGGAAGAGTTGAGAAGGGATTGTTTTATATCCTTTAAAGGGCGTCTTGAGTGGATTTACCCGGAGAGCAAAGTGCACTGTGATAGAAGGGGACATGATGTGATTCTAGCAGGCACACTGAGAAGGTCCTTCTGCCAAAAATAGACCCACCTGCTTGTGAATGTCTGGCATTCCTTTGACTGGGGACAATGCCAGAAAGGCCAGCTGTTAGCTCAGATACTCCTCCCATGGGCTGGCTGAGATCTGACATTCCAGCCTTGAACTTAAGGCTAAATTTTCCTCTACAATCTACTGCAAAGCACGTGTTCCCCTCTCCACCCTCCTCAACTCTAAAATAAAGGTGTTAATAGCTATTTACACCACAGTATGAATTATATAGATTTGAGCAAAGAGCAGAAATTATGAAGCAGGAGAATCCTTGTTCTGCTCTTTCCCACTTAGCTCTTGTGACTTTGGTCAAATCTTTAACTGCTTAAGCAATCGTTTGCTCTTCTGTAAAATAAGACTAAGCCAAAACACGGGTGGTAAAGAATGGCACAGTGGTAAAGAATCCACCTGCCAGTGCAGGAGGCACCAGAGACACAGGTTTGATCCCTGGGTTGGGAAGATCCCCTGGAGGAGGGTTCTTGCCTGGGAAATCCCATGGACAGAGGAACCTGGTGGGATTCAGTTCATGGAGTCACAAAGAGTTGGATACAAACTGACAGACTGAGCACACTCACAGAAGGTAAAGCAGCTGGATTCTTGGAAGGGCAAAATAAGATAAACCGAGAGAACTAACTAGCAAAAGGCTAGACATGACCCAGATGTCTATCAAAGGGAGGCAAATGAAGCTTGGAGCAGCCACGCAATGCCATATTATGCATCTGTGAAAGGGAACCAGGAAGCCCTCTACACCTCAGTGTACAGTGGGCTGGGGCATATTTTGAAGTAACAGAAACAAAATGCATCATGGAATTTGCACAATGTTGTAGTTTAGATAAAAAGGAGAAGACATAGTAAATACACACTTATGTGTAATTTCTGTAGCTGGATAAACCAAAAATTAATTTAAAAGTGGGATGGAGGGAAAAAGAAAGTAGAGGATATGAAAGGGATATAGATTTCTTTATGAAACAATTTGTTCTTTGACTTTGGAATCATGTAAATAGTTCACCTAATTAAAAGCAAAGAGAAAAGCACACCAAAACACAAGTCCGAAAACTTTAAAATAAACTGGAAAAAGTGAACCTAGCTTATATCAATTCTCTAGCATATCAATCTCAAGAACTATAGCAAATGATTTTGAAACACATATTTAGACTGTACATTCCTAGAGAGATATATTCTAAGGACAAAAAGAAGTATAAGATCTCTTACCCAAATAAACGTTTTTACAAAACATATGGACTGACAGACACAGAGAACGGGCTTGTGGTTGTCAAGGGGGTGGGGGTTCATATAAATGTGTTAAGTCAACAGGCATACACCTTAAATTTACACAATGTTATATGTCAATGAAATCTCAATAAAGCTGGATAAAAAAATTCCCTCCCGTTCTGGTGACTCCATTCCAGTCATCAATATCTGACAAAACCATTAATTGAAGACCTTTGAGGAGTTTTACAATGGAAGTAGGCATGTGATGCTCAAAACAAAACAAATAGCAGATTCCACATATCTGCGTTAATATATGATCTTTTTCTCCTGATTCAGCTTGGTGCTCTGTGGTGACTTAGATGGGTGAGATGCGGAGTGGGTGAGAGAGAGGGCCGAGGGAGGATATGTGTACCTACAGCGGATTCACTTTGTGGTACGGCATAAACTAACGCAACATTGTCAAACAACTACGCACCCCCAAACAAACAAACGAACAAACAGCAGGCAGTGTTTTGCAAGTGACAAGGCTGTAGCACAGAAAAGGCTGCCTCCCGAGTAAACACAGACGCGAGCTGCTCACGACTGTGGATGGAGGCAGAGCGCAGCAGCAGACTTGGGGGTTTGGCGGCGGGTAGGATCCACTCTCCCCAGCTCCCACTCTTTTGATTCTCCCCGCCACTGAACTGCACGGGCCTGCACGGGAACTGCCTGGGCCTGCACTGGCGGAGAGGGACAGGTGCCTGGGCTGAGGGCAGAGCCCTCAGTGGGTGGCGCTGTCTCTCCTGCTCGGCCACACCCTGCTCTGGAAGGGGAGAAAGTCTTACTCTCGGCCCTGGCATATCTCCACCTCCTCGCTTAGTAGCTGAGGGGCCCTAGGTCTGTAAGCCTTGGCTCCCTCTACTGTGGAAGGAGGGTGATAAGATGGTGTCCTTGGCAGAATCAGGTGAGGTGATAATTCAAGCGCCCGGCACAGGCAGCGCCCAGAGAGCTCAGCCCAAGGCCACAGATGCCGTGGGTCTCTGCACCAGGGATGTGGCCTTGCTCCTGCGGAGGCTCAGTCTGCATGCTCCTTTCTCGCTCAGGAAGATTGTGATTAGAGCTGAACGCCGACAAGACTCGGCTCAGTGAAGTTGTAGTTACCAATTTTGCTTCTAGATAAATCAGTTTTTCTTTTCTTACACTTACTGCTTTAAAGGGGCCTGAGTTTTACTAGTTTCAGTGCTATACTTTTGAAAATGTCTCTCTTCTCTTGGGCATCACCCTTGGCTCCACGCAAAAAGTCCCGCTCAGTGTTACTCAGGTGAAACTTTCACCAAATGTACCCTTGATTTGCCTAAAATACTTGCCTCATCTTAAATCAGAGTCATGATGACCTGCAAGACCACAGTTGTTGCAATATGTGTTTTATACCTCTGATATCACTTAAACGATGGGCTTTGCAGGTGGTGCAGTGGTAAAGAATCTGCCTGACATTACAGGAGAGACAGGAGACGTGGGCTCTATCCCTGGGTGTAGAAGATCCCTTGGAGGAGGCAATAGCAGCCCACTCCAGTACTTTTGCCTGGAGAATCCCATGCACTAAAGAGCCTGGCAGGCTACAGTCCAGGGGTTCGAAAAGAGTTGGACATGACTGAGTGACTGAATAAATTCAGAACATCACTTTAATAGGCTTGCAATACAGCAAGGAGGAGCACAGACAGTGTCCTGTTCTTCAGGGGCTATTGTTCTATTGCTCTTCATTCCCACTTGCTGAACACCCAGAGGCAGTTTCTCCAAGTGGCCATCAGATAGGGAACAGCTGAGGGAAATGAGCCTTTAAGCTATTGAAAGGCTCTTCCACAGTACTTACTCATCTTTCCTCGTGCAAACCACCTTCCTTTCCCAAGTGCAGCCCTGCTCTGCCTTGCTGCTGCTGCTGCTGCTAAGTCGCTTCAGTCGTGTCTGACTCTGTGTGACCCCTGAGGCGGCAGCCCACCAGGCTCCCCGCCCCTGGGATTCTCCAGGCAAGAACACTGGAGTGGGTCGCCATTTCCTTCTCCAATGCATGAAAGTGAAAAGTGAGAGTGAAGTCGCTCAGCCGTGTCCGGCTCTTCACGACCCCATGGACTGCGGCCCACCGGGCGCCTCTGCCCATGGGGTTTTCCAGGCAAGAGCACTGGAGTGGGGGCGCCATTGCAAACAAAACGCACCGGGGATTACACGGTTATTTTTCCACTGCTGCCATCTAATGGCGATGTGTGTTAATGCATGGTGAAGTGAGGATCTGGGTTTTGTTTTGTTTGTTCCTGTTCCCTGGAATACAGGTAGACCGAGACTTCGGTCTGGGAGCCAGCTCTTGTGGGGGTCTGCTGGGGTCCTGCCCCGGTGAATCCAGGGTAATTCGAAGGGGAGACAGAGTAGGCGAGGAAAAACTTATTTAGAAATATAAAAGAAATTAAGAAATAGTATAGTAGGAAAATTTACTGGAGAAAAGAGGCTGAATAACTTGGTTTACGTGGAGAACGAATAAAGTTCCAGACAAGAAACTTGCACCATCTGCGTTAGGCCACCGGTGCCCATTTGACTAGCAGAGGGTGCCCCGCCTTGGGCTCTCTCTCTCATGGATCTTAGAAGCCGGGGCAAGTAAGTTGACATGGAGAGCCTCCGCGCCCCAGATGGGAATTCAGCCTGAAAACAGAGTAAAGAAGACACGGGGGGAACCAGTCCAGTGACTGGCCCACCCTCTATTGTCCAGAAAGGCCATATATACTCTTGATTGTACATAGAGATCAATGGATAATATAAAATTATGCAGCGTCAGCAGCCCTGACTCTTATCGAGACCAGGCTTTCTCTCTGCATACCTAGTTGTATACATAAGTCTTAGGTGATTTACATCATCTTCTGGCCAGAAGGCCAATTAACATTTTATGGCCCTTTTCTGATAAGGGTTTGTCAACCAGAAGACTTATTTGCCTTAACAGTGTTGTTCTTCCCAAAGTCTGGTGCCACTCTCAAAAAGCACTAAATAAAGTTACACTCTTACATAGCTAGGATACAACAATTTATAATAAGGAAAAAGGGGTACAGTGATTTATAACAAAGAGAAAATTCATTAACTCAAAAGTCTAGTATTGCTAACATCAAAGCTACTATAGTCCTATTTCTGCATCTTGATTGCATTGATCAATATCCTCCCAGGTGCCTAAAAGATAAAGGATATGGAGGCCTGGTGGCAAACATTAACTCAACAAACTCTTCACCAAACTAATTCTTAGCTCCAAAAGGCTCTATATCTTTAAGATGTTTTAAGCTTCGTGCCTCTCATGATTGGGGGCTGTAAACAATCCACAAATTGCAAAGTCGGGCAGACCCGTCAGATAAGTTAGAGAGCCATCAAAGGGGTTTTAAGCTGAGACTTTCTTTTTATGCAGGAGGCTGTTAACTGAAGCTCTGAGTTAACTCTTTCCAGAGAAAAGGTGGTAATGTCAGAAGAGTATAGTATAGCAGACAGTAAACAGACAGATTTTGGTTTCGGGGTAGATGCTCAGACAGAGGACCCCTTGAGACCTGACTTGCCTTGCCCGTCAGGCCTCTCCACATGACCTTGTCATGGGTGGGATCTCCGTGCTGGTTCCTGGAATTATTAGCCTGATAATAGGCTAATAATTAGGCTAATAATTCCTGGTCAGTGGAATTACTAGCCTAGGTGGAATTATTTAATTTTTTTGCCCTATCGGAGAATTGGCTCGTCTTGTGTGCATCAGTGCTGGAGTCTGTTAGTGCCGTTTCTGTTAGATTTGTCTGCGCATTTTGTGTTTTGTTGTTATACAGCTTACAAAGACAGGAAATATTTCCTCCATCCTGAGGGAAGGATCTTTGGGGTGCACATTAGATATGTTAAGATGAGAAGAGCAATGGCACCTGAATGGCTCACAATCTGGCCAGCAGAATGCTTTACAAAGGAGAGGAACACTCTGATAATGAACATCCTAGGGCAGGGGAGGGGTGCTCACTTGGACTGGAGGTGTCTGATTCTAATTTCCCTTACCGGAGCACTGGAGAAGGATGGCAACTCACTCCAGTATTCTTGCCTGGAGAATTTCATGGACAGAGGAGCCTGGCAGGCTACAGTCCATGAGGTTGCAGGGTCAGACAGAACTAAACGACTAACACTTTACTTCATATGTATATGTGTGTGTGTGTGCGCGCTTGTGTGCTTAGTGGCTCAGTTGTGACCGACTCTTTGTGACCCCATGCACTGTAACCTGCTAGGCACCTCTGTCCATAGGGATTCTCCAGGCACGAATACTGGAGTGGATTGACATGCCCACCTCCAGGGAATCTTCCCAACCCAGGGATCAAACCCAGGTCTCCCACATTGCAGGCAGATTCTTTACCACCTGAGCCACACAGTGTCAGACTTTATTTTCTTGGGCTCAAGAATCACTGCAGATGGTGACTGCAGCCATTAAATTAAAAGATGCTTGCTCTTTGGAAGAAAAGCTATGACCAACCTAGACAACATATTAAAAAGCAGAGACATTACTTTGCCAACAAAGGTCTATCTAGTCAAAGCTATGGTTTTCTGCAGTAGTCATGTATGGATGTGAGAGTTGGACTATAAAGAAAGCTGAGCCCTGAAGAATTGATGCTTTTGAACTGTGGTGCTGGAGAAGATTCTTGAGAGTCCAAGGGACTGCAAAGAGTTCAAACCAGTCAACCCTGAAGGAAATTAGTCCTGAATATTCATTGGAAGGACTGATGCTGAAGCTGAAACTCCAATACTTTGGCCACCTGTTGCCAAGAACTGACTCACTGGAAAAAGACCCTGATGCCAAGAAAGATTGAAGGTTGGAAGAGAAGGGGACGACAGGAGATGAGATGGTTGGATGGCATCACTGACTCAATGGACATGAGTTTGAGTAAGTTCCAGGAGTTGGTGATGGACAGGGAAGCCTGGCGTGCTTCAGTCCATGGGGTTGCAGAGAGTCAGATATGACTGAGCAAATTAACTGAACTGAGCCACCATATCTATCTATCTATCTATCTATCTATCTACTCTCTCTATATATATATATGTTCTTTTGTAGATTGTACAAATGTGGAACACCTCATGTATGTGCCTGTCATCCTTGCTCAGAGGTTTTGCTAATCTTTTGTATATTGTTCCAATTTTAGTATACATACTCCTGACTCCAGCTTGCAACATATATTCTTTAAAGTAAACCTATCCCTTCTAAAGGAAACAAGTAATGTTTTCTGTGCATGTAATGTTGATGTTGGGCTACAGCAGATCTTTTTTTCAGTTGATATCCATTGTGGGGATCTTGCCACTTTCTTTTATTTTTAAAAAATATATATTTTAATTTATTTGGCTGTACCAGATTTTAGCTGCTACATGCAAACTCTAGGCCTGGCATGTGGGCTGTAATTCCCTGGACAGGGATAGAGCTTGGGCCCCCTGCACTGAGAGCTTAGCGTCTTAACTACTGGACCACCAGGGAAATCCCTTTTGCCCACTTTTCATGTGATACAACATGATCACTTGGCTCCTTTTGAGTCCAGAGAGGGAAAGAATAATACCTTAGTTTAGCCTAATGTAAAACATTAGTAAATGCTTTCAAATTTGCCAGCATCAGTTGGATCATCGAAAAAGCAAGAGAGTGGCAGAAAAATATCTCCTTTTGCTTTACTGATTACCTCAAAGCCTTTGACTGTGTGGATCACACAAACTGTGGACAATTCTTCAAGAGATGGGAATACCAGACCACCTGACCTGCCTCCTGAGAAATCTGTATGTAGGTCAAGAAGCAACAGTTAGAACTGGACATGGAACAACGGACTGGTTCCAAATTGGGAGTGGAGTACATCAAGGCTATATAATGTCACTCTGCTTATTTAACTTATATGTAGATACATCATGCAAAATGCCAGGCTGGATGAAGCACAAACTGGAATCAAAATTGCCGGGAGAAATATCAATAACCTCAGATATGCAGATGACACCACCCTCATGGGAGAAAGCAAAGACGAACTAAACAGCTTCTTGATGAAAGTGAAAGAGGAGAGTGAGAAAGCTGGCTTAAAACTCAATATTAAAAAACTAAGATCATGGCATTCAGTCTCATTACTTCATGGCAAATAGATGGGGAAACAATGGAAACAGTGACAGACTTTATTTTATTGGGCTCCGAAATTACTGCCAATGGTGACTGCAGCCATGAAATTAAAAGACTCTTGCTCCTTAGAAGAAAAGCTATGACCTACCTAGACAGCATATTAAAAAGCAGAGACATTACTTTGCCATCAAATGTCCATCTAGTCAAAGCTATGGTTTTTCCAGTAGTCATGTATGAATGTGAGAGTTGGACTATAAAGAAAGTTGAGCACTGAAGAATTGATGCTTTTGAACATCAGTTCTTCTTGCAGTCCAAGGGACTCTCAAGAGTCTTCTCCAGCACCACCCTAACCCCGACCCTGACCCTGACCCTAACCCTAACCTACCAGTCACCAACTCCCAGAAGTTATTTAAAGTTTAGGGTCAGAGTCAAGGTTTAGGGTCAGGGTCGGGGTCGAGGTCAGGGTCAGGATCAGGGTTAGGGTGGTGCTGGAGAAGACTCTCGAGAGTCACTTGGATTGCAAGAAGATCCAACCAGTCCATCCTAAAGGAAATCAGTCCTGAATATTCATTGGAAGGACTGATGCTAAAGCTGAAATTCCAATACTTTGGGCACCTGATGCCAAGAACTGACTCATTTGGAAAGACCTTGATGCTGGGAAAGACTGAAGGCAGGTGAAGTGGACTACAGATGATGAGATGGTTGGATGGCATCGTTGACTCAAAGGATATGAGTTTGAGTAAGTTCTGGGAGTTGGAGATTGGTAGGTTAGGGTTAGTGTTAGGGTCGGTTTCAGGGTCAGGGTCAGGGTTTAGGGTCAGAGTCAGGGTTTAGGGTTAGGTTTAGGGTCAGAGTCAAGGTTTAGGGTCAGGGTCAGGGTCGAGATCAGGGTTAGGGTGGTGCTGGAGAAGACTCTCGAGAGTCCCTTGGACTGCAAGAAGATCCAACCAGTCCATCCTAAAGGAAATCAGTCCTGAATATTCACTGGAAGGACTGATGCTAAGAAATTCCAATACTTTGGCCACCTGATGCCAAGAACTGACTCATTTGGAAAGACTTTGGTGCTGGGAAAGATTGAAGGAAGGAGAAGGGGACTACAGAGGATGAGATGGTTGGATGGCATCATTGACTCAAAGGACATGAGTTTGAGTAAGTTCTGGGAGTTGGTGATTGGTAGGTTAGGGTTAGGGTTAGGGTCAGTTTCAGGGTCAGGGTCAGGGTTTAGGGTCAGGGTCAGGGTTTAGGGTTAGGTTTAGGGTCAGGGTCAAGGTCAGGGTCAGGGTTGAACCGCTCTCTGACGTTTGCATTTTCTTTTCAGATGCGTCGAGCTTGTTGGTTGAGGTTGTGTGTGACGAGTGTGTGCTTTTGCTTTTTGTTTCATCGCCACAATATGAATGCTTATTTCTAATATGAAAGTCTGTTTATTTGTCCCTGAACGTTGTTGTTGATGAAAGAGCCGTCCGTCCGTCGTACCTCGCCCAGGGACGTCCTCAAGAAGTGTTGGTGTGTCCTGTTCTCTTGTCCGCGTTGGTGACTGAGGCGGAGAAACTGCGCCCGGACCCCTCTGGCAACGAGTCCCTGCCGGTCTCCCTCGGAGCTTCTATGCTGCGGCCGGCTCTCTGGAAAGCGTCACCTGCCTGTCGGTTGCTTTTTAGATGGCCCTGCGGGGGGGACCACGGATGGAGCAGGCCGGGCTTGTGAACTCTTGAATGCCCTGGGGCTGTGGAAGGAGGCTGTGTGGGAGGGGCACCTTGGGCCAGAGGTCCACGGGGCGGGATGGGTAGCCACCTGGCCTGTTTGGTTTGGACTGAAAATCTCCTTTTGGAAGCTTGATTAATTTGGAGAACAGCTATTTGAACCCAAGGAAATTGACTTCCTTCTTTTTGGCCTCGTCCCTTGGCATGGGGCTGCCAAGGATTTCAAACAAAGCCACGACAGATCACGTGGATCCATTTGCTCCAGTCAGGTTCAGGGGCAGAATGCAAGGATCAAAGCTGGCCTGGTGACAGCAAGTCGTGCCCCCTGCCCGCGCCCCCGCCAACTAGGAACACTCCCTGTCTGCCTGCCCAAAGACAAGTGCTGGCTGGTGGCTGGGGTGAGGTGGCAGACTCACATTTCGTGGGAGTGGTCTTGATCGCAGAGGTGATGAATGAGCTCAGAAAACAAGCAAATGATGTGGGATATCCAGCCATGCACCTTATCCTTTGCCTGGCTGTGTCTCTCTGCCTCTGCCCGAACCCCCTAACCCGCATATGCCACACACCATGTGCACACCACACACACACAGCGTTGTCCTTTGCCTGACTGTGTCTCTCTGTCTCTACCCAGTCTCCTGCCCCGCACACGCCACACACCACGCGCAAACCACACACACACACACAGAGCGTGGTTTTTTGCCTGGCTGTGTCTCTCTGCCTCTGTCTCTTCCCGCACCACCCACAGGCACACCCTACACACCACATGCCTACCCTCACACAGTGCACACACATACATCCCAACCCGAACCCCCCTACACACACACACACACACCCCCCGCCCCTACACACCACATACCCCGCCCACACCACACACACACACACACACACTGCATTGTCCTTTGCCTGGCTGTGACTCTGCCTCTGTCTCTGCCTACACACCACATGCATACCCACACCCCCCCGCCCCCCACCCACGCAGCACCTGCGCAGCACCCGCGCATGCCACAGACGACACACCACACACCGCCCCTTCCCGCCCCCCCCACACTGTGTGTGTCCCTGTCCCTCTCTTTCTCCTTCCCTTCCTCATCGTCCCTCTGCCCCTCCCTCCCTTTCCTCCACCTTCACAGGACAGGGTGCCTTTCAGATGAGTCTGCCTGTTGTTAATACACCCTTGACATGAAGATTTCTACAGTCTGACCTGTCATGCCTGTAACCTGGGGCAGTGGGGGTGGTCAAACATTCTTGGTACGCTAGGTATAGCTTTCTCTGTGGAAGGTGGAAGCCTTCCTCCTGTCCCTTGGTGCAGACAAGCAAACCAACCAAAACTGAAAGCAACGGTGTTTGCCACTTGGGGCATGCCTTCCACAGTCTCTACTGATTGACACGCCACCCACTTCGCTCATCAGGGGTTGTTTCTCTGTTGGAGGTTGAGTTGTCTGATGCCTTGATCAACTCCCCTTTTCCTCCCTTCATCCACCTCATGCTCCCAAGGCACATTGGTGAAGGGGGCCTCGAAGGGCAGAGAGTCAGACCTGGAACACCAATAAGTTCCCTGGGGCTGAGTGGGCAGGGGAAATGCTAGCCACATTCCTCTTACCCTCCAAAGCCTCAAAGGTTCCTCCTGTCACCAGTGATCCTTTCGAGGTAAGAACCCCCCGTTAACCACCCCCTCAGGGCTGCTGACCTGTCACAACTCAACTTCTTCTCCCTTGCTGCCCTCCTCATCCTATGTAATTTCTCAGGGTTACCTCCATCTGCTCGAGTGCTTTGGTCCTCCACCAGCATCTGGGAAAAGTCACAGTTGTGGAGAGGTATGGACTCTGTGTCCTTCCCCCTACCACCTGCCTACAAGCAAATGCAAAGGAAAACTGCAAAAACAGGGATAGGAAAAAATAGACTTAAAAATGCCTACCTCAAAAGACAAAAATAACCATTACATACTGATAAAAAGATAAATAAAAATAGATATAACCCTTATTAATATATATGCGTCCAACAAGGAGCACTGAAATATATAAAGCAAATACTAGTGATCATGAGGGAAGAAATTAATAATAGAATAATAAAGATGAATTTTAATACCCATCTAAAATTAATGGATGGATCCTCCAGGCAGAAAGTCAATAAGGCAATGGTGGTCTTAACTGATATTAGATCATTTGAATTTAATCAGTAACTACAGGACATTACCTCCAAAATCGTAGAATGCACTTTCTTTTCAACTGCACATGAAATATTCTCCAAGATGTTATTCTAGTTCACAAAACAAGCCTCAACAAATTTAATAAGATAGAAATTATAACAAGGATTGTTTTCTAGATGCAATGGTATGAAACCGGACATCAAATACAGAAAGAAAAGTAGGGAAAAATAAATACCTGGATAATGAAGATGTTACTAAAAAGAAATGTGTCAATGAGGAAATAAAAAAAATTAAAGCAGATGAGAATGAGAGCACATCATTCCAAAATCTTTGTTAATGACTGCAGCAAAAGAAAATTGAAGAAGAAAGATACCCAAAGAAGTAAAAACCTCTCAAAATCAACATACGCTGTTACCTAAAATATTTAGAAAAACAACTCTATGGTGGGGGAACCTAGAAGGAAGAAAATAATAAATCTGAAAGGGAATAAATAAAGTAGAGAAAAAATGATGAGAAGACGATGACATCAGAGGTAGACAGCTTCCCCAAGATGCTGGGCCTGATTCATATAATCATTTATGTTTTCTTGACTTCTTAGACCTTTGCATATAAATCAAATACTTTTCTATCATAGGCCTGATCTTATGCTAGTTTTAAAAATCAATCCAATTGTTGGGTTTGTGGCCAATTACCTGTGTCTAGTTCTGGGTTACCTTGGTAAATTTCTCTAGCACCAGACTGTAACTGGTTGGCTCTGAGAAAATTTACTTAAAAAAATTATAGTCATATTCAGGTCATTGTGATATTACTAGATAGGATCCTCTCAATGGGCCAATTAATAATGCCTCCTCTGACTCTGGCCATAAATTTGAGCTTTCTTGCTTTTTTTTATTACCCAAGCTCAATCAGAACAAGAAAAGTTTCCACAAAGGAGGGGAAAATCTCCCACAATTATGGGATGAATTTATATAGATAACGCCAGGCTATAGTAATTTAGGTTTAAAGTCTCCTCTGTGTTGGAAACAATTAAATCATACTAGAGATAATCTGTGAACTGAACTGAAAGATAATCAGTCTAGTAACACTAGAAAACTGGGCTATGTGCCTTACGCTGCTGCTGCTGCTAAGTCGCTTCAGTCATGTCCGAGTCTGTGTGACCCCATAGACGCCAGCCCACCAGGCTCCCCCTGTCCCTGGGATTCTTCAAGCAAGAACACTGGAGTGGGTTGCCATTTCCTTCTCCAATGTATGAGAGTGAAAAGTGAAAGTGAAGTCGCTCAGTTGTGTCTGACTCTTCGTGACCCCATGGACTGCAGCCCACCAGTCTCTTCCATCCATGGGATTTTCCAGGAGAGAGTATTGGAGTGGGGGTGCCATTGCCTTCTCCAATGTGCCTTATAGATGGTGCCAATATATAATTTTCCTGGAAGGTAAATATTCTACAGAGCAGACTAAGTCAGATGACCTGAGATATACTGGGCTACATCTAATGGAATTTCGGAGAAGGCAATGGCACCCTACTCCAGTATTCTTGCCTGGAGAATCCCAGAGACAGAGGAGCCTAGTGGCCTGCCATCTATGGGGTCGCACAGAGTTGGACACAAGTGAAGTGACTTAGCAGCAGTGGCAGCCACTTAAGTCTTACTTGTGACTTTACTAATACTGCCGGCTATGTTATTTGTATTTCACCTGCTTTACAAAATTTCTGTTTTTTACACTGTCAAATGTGTGTCTGAGGCCTCTAATAGAATAATATATAGTCCCATATGAGACTGATGATGGTAATAGTGTAACTCTGGACATGGGAAGAAGCAACAAGAGGGGAATATTTTCCTGGACCAAAAAGCTAGTAAGACAGGTGGTCCAGGGAATTTTGGATACTGTTTTATGGCCTAGTCCAATAACAGCACATTGAGTGGCTTGTCAACAGAATCTTTGGCAAACCTGAGAATAGACATTCTCAGCACCATGGATAAAATGGTCATGAAATGCCCCCTCAAAATCATGGTAAAGTTTATGAGCAAAAGGGGCTTTGCCAACTGAAGACTGACACTCGCCATCTACATCTGCAAAGTTTAAATCATGGCCGCTGCAACTGCTGACTTTCAACACCCCTGAGAGGAGTTTAGGGTGAAAATCAGGAATGAGGCACTCTGTGCTCTGGGAAAAACTGGCAGAACAGGCCTTCAGATAGTTAGATCTTTTCAGGAGAACATTTATGAATCCCAATTCTTGCATCTTCTCATACCTAGAGAAACACTGACATCATTAATGGTGAAATCTGCTTTGCCTATTAAGGAAAAGTTTACAATTAAAAGTCAAAGTAGAGTAGCTATGGTTCGGATATCCTGGGAAATAACTAGGTGATGCTATAGGTGTACTTTCAGATTAGAGCTTGTATTGCTAAACACTTGAGTTTTATGAGTCATGTCAGGCTTGGATGTCATCATTCTCAAAACAGTATCTGCTGGAAGCTAGTAACAGCAACCTTCAGTTCAGTTCAGTCACTAGTCATGTCCGACTCTTTGTGACCCCATGAATCGCAGCACACCAGGCCTCCCTGTTCATCACCATCTCCCAGAGTTCACTCAGACTCCCGTCCATCGAGTCCGTGATGCCATCCAGCCATCTCATCCTCTGTCATCCCCTTCTCCTCCTGCCCCCAATCCCTCCTAGCATCAGAATCTTTTCCAATGAGTCAACTCTTTGCATGAGATGGCCAAAATGCTGGAGTTTCAGCTTTAGCATCAGTCCTTCCAAAGAACACCCAGGGCTGATCTCCTTCAGAATGGACTGGTTGGATCTCCTCGCAGTCCAAGGGACTCTCAAGAGCCTTCTCCAACACCACAGTTCAAAACCATTGATTCTTCGGCGCTCAGCCTTCTTCACAGTCCAACTCTCACATCCATACATGACCACAGGAAAAATCATAGCCTTGACTAGATGGACCTTAGTCGGCAAAGTAATGTCTCTGCTTTTGAATATACTATCTAGGTTGGTCATAACTTTTCTTCCAAGGACTAAGCGTCTTCTAATTTCATGGCTGCAGTCACCATCTGCAGTGATTTTGGAGCCCCCAAAATAAAGTCTGACACTGTTTCCACTGCTTCCCCATCTATTTCCCATGAAGTGATGGGACCAGATGCCATGATCTTCGTTTTCTGAATGTTGAGCTTTAAGCCAACTTTTTCACTCTCCTCTTTCACTTTCATCAAGAGGCTTTTTAGTTCCTCTTCACTTTCTGCCATAAGGGTGGTGTCATCTGCATATCTGAGGTTACTGACATTTCTCCTGGCAATCTTGATTCCAGCTTGTGTTTCTTCCAGTCCAGTGTTTCTCATGATGTACTCTGCATATAAGTTAAATAAGCAGAGTGACAATATACAGCCTTGATATACTCCTTTTCCTATTTGGATCCAGTCTGTTGGTCCATGTCCAGTTCTAACTGCTGTCTCCTGACCTGCATACAGATGTCTCAAGAGGCAGGTCAGGTGGTCTGGTATTCCCATCTATTTCAGAATTTCCCACAGTTTACTGTGATCCACACAGTCAAAGGCGTTGGCATAGTCAATAAAGCAGAAATAGATGTTTTTCTGGAACTCTCTTGCTTTTTCCACGATCCAGTGGATGTTGGCAATTTGATCTCTGGTTCCTCTGCCTTTTCTAAAACCAGCTTGAACATCAGGAAGTTCATGGTTCACGAATTTCTGAAGCCTGGCTTGGAGAATTTTGAGCATTATTTTACTAGAATGTAAGATGAGTGCAATTGTACGGTAGTTTGAGCATTCTTTGGCATTGTCTTTCTTTGGGACTGGAATGAAAACTGACCTTTTCCAGTCCTGTGGCCACTGCTGAGTTTTCCAAATTTGCTGGTATATTGACTGCAGCACTTTCACAGCATCATCTTTCAGGATTTGAAATAACTCAGCTGGAATTCCATCACCTCCACTAGCTTTGTTCGTAGTGATGCTTTCTAAGGCCCACTTGACTTCACATTCCAGGATGTCTGGCTCTAGATGAGTGATCACACCATCGTGATTATCCGGGTCATGAAGATCTTTTGGTACAGTTCTTCTGTGTTTTCTTGCCACCTCTTCTTAATATCTTCTGCTTCTGTTAGGTCCAGGCCATTTCTGTCCTTTATCCAGCCCATCTTTGCATGAAATGCTGCCTTGGTATCTCTAATTTTCTTGAAGAGATCTCTAGTCTTTCCCATTCTGTTCTTTTTCTCTATTTCTTTGCATTGATCACTGAAGAAGGCTTTCTTATTTCTTCTTGCTATTCTTTGGAACTCTGCATTCAGATGTTTATATCTTTCCTTTTCTCCTTTGCTTTTCACTTCTCTTCTTTTCACAGCTATTTGTAAGGCCTCCCCAGACAGGCATTTTGCTTTTTTGCATTTCTTTTCCATGGGGATGGTCTTGATCCCTGTCTCCTGTGCAATGTCACGAACCACATTCCATAGTTCATCAGGCACTCTATCTATCAGATCTAGGCCCTTAAATCTATTTCTCACTTCCACTGTATGATCATAAGGGATTTGATTCAGGTCATACCTGAAAGTTCTAGTGGTTTTCCCTAGTTTCTTCAATTTAAGTCTGAATTTGGTAATGAGGAGTTCATGATCTGAGTCACAGTCAGCTCCTGATCTTGTTTTTGTTGACTGTATAGAGCTTCTCCATCTTTGGCTGCATAGAATATCATCAATCTGATTTCAGTGTTGACCATCTGGTGATGTCCATGTGTAGAGTCTTCTCCTGTGTTGTTGGAAGAGGGTGTTTGCTATGACCAGTGCATTTTCTTGGCAAAACTCTATTAGTCTTTGCCCTGCTTCATTCCGCATTCCAAGGCCAAATTTGCCTGTTATCCCAGGTGTTTCTTGACTTCCTACTTTAGCATTCCAGTCCCCTATAATGAAAAGGACATCTTTTTGTGGTGTTAGTTCTAAAAGGTCTTGTAGGTCTTCATAGAACCGTTCACCTTCAGCTACTTCAGCATTACTGGTTGGGGCATAGACTGACAGAATGTGGTCCACTGGAGAAGGGAATGGCAAGCCACTTCAGTATTCTTGCCTTGAGAACCCCATGAACAGTATGAAAAGGCAAAATGATAGGATACTGAAAGAGGAACTCCCCAGGTCAGTAGGTGCCCAGTATACTACTGGAGATCAGTGGAGAAATAACTCCAGAAAGAATGAAGGGATGGAGCCAAAGCAAAAACAACATCCAACTGTGGATGTGACTGGTGATAGAAGCAAGGTCTGATGCTGTAAAGAGCAATATTGCATAGGAACCTGGAATGTCAGGTCCATGAATCAAGGCAAATTGGAAGTGGTCAAACAAGAGACGGCAAGAGTGAACGTCAACATTCTAGGAATCAGCGAACTAAAATGGACTGGTATGGGTGAATTTAACTCAGATGACCATTATATCTACTACTGTGGGCAGGAATCCCTCAGAAGAAATGGAGTAGCCATCATGGTCAACAAAAGAGTCCGAAATCCAGTACTTGGATGCAATCTCAAAACGACAGAATGATCTCTGTTCATTTCCAAGGCAAACCATTCAACATTATGGTAATCCAAGTCTATGCCCCAACCAGTAACGCTGAAGAAGCTGAAGTTGAACAGAAACCTGAGAAACAATCAAAGGTTGGTACAGCCTCCAGACAGAGTCCTGGTTCCTACTTAAAGAAATACGCATAACAATGTCTTTGAGCCCCCACCCAGGTGGAGGATGGTAACTTCAGACTGAACACAAGATTCCTGGAGCACAGCTCTGTTGCCTCACCACCAACCAATCAAAAATGGTCACAAACCCTGCAATCCTCACCCCAAATTTTGCCTTCTGTTTCTGGGGACCAGAGATGACCATCCTGTTAGGTCTCCTGTTTGGCCCCTGTCTATTTCATCTCTGAGAGGGGCCAACAGTTTCAAACTAAATTGCTGTTATTACAAGGGTGAATGGTGGTTTCAGGCAAAGAACAAACAAAAACAAAAACAAAAAACCTTGACTTAGAGCTGATAGAGAGAGACTTCTGCTCTGTTAGGCAGGCCTACGTCCATGCACAGCAGAAAGAAGTTACAGAAGAAAGAGACCTCCACCCCAATTCCCAAGAAGTATCTTGAGTATGAAGTCTCTCAGAGGGGAGTTGTTAGGGGGAAGCACACTGATTGAAACCACCCACCCTGGCCAGGCACCATAGTAACCATTTGCATGAGTTGTTTTATGACAGGAGATCCTGATAAGGAATATGGAACTAATAAGCCACCACCAACCGGAAGAGTTCGGGAAAGGTCTAAAAGAGACACCGCGTGTCCATCCACTTCCCAGAACCCCTCTCGCTAGCATCCATCTTGGCTGAGCCATGCATGTGCCACCAGGAAAGACTCTGAATTAGAATGATTGGTCAAAGACCACCCGGAAACTAATCCCATCACCATAAATCCCGAGACTGTGAGCCACGCGGCAGAGTAGTTCTCTTGTGTTCCCTTACCCTACTGTTCTCCACCTGGGTGCCCATTCCCAATAAAATCTCTTGCTTTGTCATCACATATGTCTCCTTGGACAATTCATTTCCAAGTGTTAGACAAGAGCCCAGTTTCAGGCCCTGGAAGGGATCCCTCTTCCTGCAACAAAGCTTGTGACAGATATAACAATATAGCAATATTTAACTTATAATAAATCTAGGCACTATGAAAATTTTATGCTTAATGTTAATGACTCTTAGACATGCCTATATTACAAAAAAAATATTATATATTTAATATTATTTCCCAGTTTACATGAATCTAAAATTCATTTAGATCAACTTTCTCTTGTACTTAGAATTGTTTTGTAAGGGCCTCCTTTTCTTTATTTAAATAAGAACTCACAACTTCAGCAATATAAAAAAACAGAAGACTCACACTGAGACATACGTAAATCCACACAGACAGAAATCTTCTAGTTTTCCACCTAAGATTTAAAATATCTCTTTGACCTCCTTTTTTTTTTGGGGGGCTTGAAGTTCTCATTTGCCGAAGGCTAAGGTCTCAGGCAAAGTGGGCAGTGTTTTTCAAGGAAAGGGTTAACTTCAAGCTTTGCCCTAGGCAGGCCTTTTAAACAAGCTAATTGGTTTTAATTGCATATGCAAAAGAACCAGCTTTACAGTTTCCAAGAAAACAAAATTTTTCTTTTAACCAATATTTTCTGGTTTTATAGGATATCATGTCCATCCTAGGTCAGGTCATCTTTCTTTTCTGTAGTTATAGTTTTATCCCTGAATTATAGACAGATCAGCTGACAAGGTTTCCGTAGGTGAACTTGCGGTCGGTCCGGGAGCGGCGCGGTGGCCTCTCCTCCAACCGGGCGGCGCGCGATGGGAAAGCAGGGAGGGAAAGGCATCTGGAACGCGGCGCGCCCCGGGCGGGCGGTCGGCCCGTGGCCTTTCCGGTGGTAGGGGATGAGGGGCCGCGCGAGAAGGTGGGGGCGGCGTGCAGAGCGGGGGTCGGGGGGAAAGGCGGCTCTCCTCCGCCTTCCCGGCCGCCCCTCCGCGCCTCCATCCCCGGCCGGGCGCCACCCTTGCCGCGCGCCCGGTGGCGTCGTCTCCGGTGTCCCTCTCCCGCCCCCCGCCCCCACGTCCCTCGAGGTTGGCCCGAGGGCTCGGCTGGGGAGAGGGTGCTCAGCGCGCCCCACCCTCCCACGCGCCGTTGCCCGTGGCGCCGGCCTCGACTGCCTGCCCTCCAGTCACGGACCGCACGGCGCGGATCCTCCGGTCGCGCCTCGCGGGCTGTGCGGCGTGACGGGGGCGGCTCCCCGCCGCGGGGGCCGCTTGCCTGCCCGTCGCCTCCCGCCGCCGGCCCGGGACCGGGCTGCCTCGGCCGGTCGTCGGTAGTCCGCTGCTCTGGGCCTGCCGCGCGGTCGCCAGGCGCCTGCCTCCCCCGCGCCCCCGAGCCTCGGGGCTTGCCCCCAACCCCCTTCCCCACGCGTCCCGCGGCTGTCTTGTCCGGTTCTCTCGCGCCTCTCACCTCTGTCGTGTCCCTTGCCCGCTGGGCGCCACGCTTCCTGTCGGAGCCCCTTCCCTCTGCCCTTGGTGGTGGGGGAGAAGGGGGCCTGGGGCGCGGGTAGGGCGCCCCGGTGGTTGAGGGGAGCGGACGGGGTCGGGGTGGGGGGCGGCCGCACGGGGTGTGCGAGGTGGTGGGACGTGGGGGTGGTCGTCTGGCGTCGGCGGGGCCCCGAGCGTCACGGGCCGGCAGTGCCGAGGCCCGCGGGCGGGGACGCGGTGGTGGTTGGACGTGGGCGGTGGCCCGCGGGACGCGCGGGCGGGACGTGCCCTTCGCCCGCCTTCCCCTTTCCAGGTACCTAGCGCGGAGCGCGCCTCCTCTGGGCTCCTAGGCGGTGGGTCCCAGGTCTCAGGGGTCTCCATTGCGGCTGGGAACGCCCATTTTGTGGGCTCCTGGGTCCCCATCGATCGGCATCCAGGGAGCGGAGGGGAGGGGGTGCGGACCACAGGTGAAGGAACTGGGGCTCCGTGACACAGGGTGGAGCAGGGAACCACGAAGTCCGCCCTCTCTGTTGGCACAGTCTCGGAGCCCCTAACGTGGCGGTTGCAGAAAGGCCTCGCCACTGGGGTCAAGGCCTTTACCACTTTACCCCTTCGCATAAAGCTCAGACCCGCGCGGTTTTCCAAAGCAGCCTAGTGCCTGCAGCGAGGTCCCCAGGAAGTCCAAGGGATTTATCCTGCTTGGTGATTTCACCTTTGGGACTCCACAACCCTTACTCTGGCCGGCTGGCCCAGCCCTGCTACGGGCAGTTTGCAGCCCAGCGGGCCCTTGACCACCTGCTGGGATGGGAAAGGGAAGGGTCCACGAACTGCGCCCTAGAAACTTAGTGGGGTGCGTGGGTTTAAACACCTGGTGGACCCCCAGGCAGAAAAGAAGGGAGGAGGGCGCCGTGCTGCCTTTCCTGGTGGGATCTGTGGCTGTCCTGCGGAGAGGGGCCTTTCCGTGGGGACCCTGTGCAGTAAGCGTGGTGTTTTAGAGCTGAATGATTAGAACGTGTAAAATTTTTAAATTATGTGGTGCTTTAATTAATAAAAAAAAAGCTCCAAGTTTTTTTTGCAAATTGAGGTCTAAAAACTGAAGGCCTATTTTCCTTCCACTGTGGCATTCTATGAAGAAATGTGCGATTTTTTTTTTTTTTAAAGAAAAGAGTCAGAAAAGTGAGGGAAACAGAAAGCCCAGAGGTGCCCCTGTAGTTTGGTGAGGGCCTTAGGAGGTCACCTGTAAACGCTGCTGGCTGTCGGGAGGCAATCTCTTCCTGTGGCTGAGGGGGCACAGAGCTTTGCAGGCTTGTCCTTTGCATGGATATTTTTGTTGGTGGAAATCCAGCTGTCTCCTGAAGTGTAAGAACTTCCCAGACTAGACCCCTAGGCAAATCCCTTAGGGCCAGGCGCTCCTTCTTCATTGTATCTGTTTGAAAAGCAGCAGTGACATATTTTTCTTTAAATCTGGTGTATCATCCAGTCCTTGGAGTAATATTTCCCATCCTGCTCAATAGGCTTGGGTTCCAGGAATGAATTATAGTAAGTTGTCCATGATTTTACAGATGAGGAAACTGAGATCCAGAGAGGGCAGAGGACTGTCCAAGGGAGAATGGGATATTCTTACAGAAACCCTGGCTCCTGGGTTTTTAATGAGCTTCCTACCAAGCATGGTCATTAATTGCCAAGTGTTGACATTGAGAATAAACTGTTGGTGGAAGTGTAAAAGGGTTTTTAAAGACTGTGCCTACCAGCTGTGTATCTTATGGAGTATTTTCATTGTACTCCCCAACCCTTGGAAAGTATTGGGCACGGGGGAGATGCTTCATCATTTTTATTGAACAAGTTCAATTTCACACAATTATATCCATAGTGTCAGCAACACTACGAGGTATATTAGAACAGTGATCATCATAGTTGGTGTAAGAAAACGCCGCAGGAAGAAAAAGCCACCTCTAGGGACTGTTAGTAAAAGGCCTTTATTTGGGGCGGTCGCTCCCGGGCAGAACTCCCAGGGGCAAGCGAGCAGGGGAACAAAGGGAGTCTGCGAGGCGGGGAGGGGTGCGGGAAAGTTTTATCTTGAGAGCTAGCCGGCGGGTCAAGGTTTTTCTCCACCGAGGTAGCATTTGCAGACTACAGTGGTGATTGGTGTCTATGGTTTCCCGTTGTCCCCTGATTGGATCGGGGCTTTAGGGCCGGCCCCGAGAGGCCGGTCTTCTTCCCGGCTCCGGCTGACTGACATCAGCCAGCTTTCGGGACCAGCCGTTCTTCCCGGCTCGGCTGACTGAGTCAGCTAGCCTTCGGGACTAGTTCCTCCCGCCCGGCTCCGGCTGACTGAGTCAGCCAGCTTTCGGGACTAGCCGTTCGCCCTATCATCTCGACCTTTTGATAAAGGAAGAGGGGCGCCGAATCTCTCTGGCTACTTCCTGCTGAACAAGGGCGACGAAGGGAAAGGGTGGTCGGGATGTTTTGGGCTGGCTTTTAGATTTGGTGGAGATCTCTCGGAGTGGACCCTGAGTACTGTTGTCGCAGCACCATCAGCTGAACCGCGTTGGGCCTTTGTCCCAGCTGGCACATGTTTAGGGTCACGTTTGACAAGTAGCTGAGGATATAAGGCTCAAAAAGAAGAAGGGTTAGCACTACAAGGACAAATATGAAAATGGGCTTCCACCAACTGAACTTGAACCAGGAGGTAATCTCATCTAGAAGAGAGGGAGAGCTGTCACCCAACCAGGAGATACTGTCTCTTACCTCAGTCAAAGCATTAGAGACATTTTGGGAGAGATCTGGGATATATACACAGCACTCTGTCTTGATAATAGCGCAGGTCCCTCCCTGGGCAGCTGTGAGAATGTCGAGGGCCATTCTGTTTTGTAGTCGACCCGGGTCATGACATCTAGATCTCCCACAGAGGGTACAAACACAGCTGCTAGATAATCATACCAGTGGAATAGTGATCTGGCCCATCTGGCTTTGACCAGAGGTAAATTTGCCGGTGTAGGCATCTTTCCCGTGTGTATCCGTCCAGGGGCAAAAACGAATCCCAAAGTGCATCTGCCCACCCATCCGACCGGAAGCCAGGGCCAGACGTTGTTGTCACACACCCACTTGGTTTGTATGCATCACCAACAACAAGGAAACACAGTCCCTCCTGCTCTGGCTGCTTGCTGCCCAGGGCCCCATGGACGCTGGGGCCTCAGGGTGGGCTGGGGACTGGCCAGCTCTGGGTGAGTCGAGGGGCACTCATGGGCCACTATGAGGGCGTGACTGCCTGCACACGCCCAGCCCTTGGCCTGCTCCCACCTCTGTCCCTGTCAACACATCCTCGAACCCCCGCATCCAATCCATGCACCCTCATCCCTGCCTCCCGGGGCCCCATGGACCCCCCTTCTGTCACCTGTTCCCTCCACCACCTCCCTGCCACACCAGCGCTGGCTGCCCTCCACCACGCCCGCGCTTACTGTCCCCTGAAGGCCACCCTCTGTGGCCACGGCCCCTGGGCTTCCTCCGTACCCCTGAGGTCCTCCACTCACCCCTGCAAGCTTGGCCAGTCTCCAACCCTGAGGGAGGACCGTCCAGGTGAGCTGAGTGGTCAATTGGGTGTCAGGATCTGTCCAGGTGAAAGCGAAGAGAAACTGACAATTGGAATGAAGTGGAATAGTAAAGAAGGCATCTTTGAGATCAATGACAGTGAAATGAGAAGTTTGAGGAGGAATTGAGGAAAGAAGGGTGTAAGGGTTAGAGACCAGTGGGTGTGGCAGGAACCACCGCCACGTTAATCAGGCGGAGATCCTGCACCAGCCAGTAGTTACCAGAGGCCTTCCGGACAGGAAGGATGGGCGTGTTACAAGGGGAGGTCGTGGGGATCAGGAGACCCTGTCCCATGAGGCGGTCGATGATGGGCTTTAATCCCTTAAGGCTATGGATCGACAAGGGAATTGGGGTCAAGCTGGAAAAGAGGTGGGATCTCTTAGCCGAATGAGAACTGGAGGGTGGTGCCGAGCCACCACCGGAACTCGGGTGTCCCAGACCTCAGGGCTAACAGGAGGAGCCAAGGGGTCTGCGAGTAGCATCAGGAAGGCCCCTGACGTGGGGGCCAATCCGGGAGTCAGGTGGAGTGTGGCCTTTAGCTTAGCGAGTATGTCCCTCCCCAAGAGTGGGGTAGGGCAGGAGGGAATGACTAAAAAGGAGTGCGTGAACATGGATGAATCTAACTGACAAGACAGAGGTTGTGTCTGGAGAGGACATGAAGGTCGGCCGTCAATTCCCATAACTGAGATTTGGGAAGGATGTAACATGCCCCCAAAGGAAGGAAGGACCGAATAGGTAGCCCTCGTATCAACCAGGAAGTTGATAGACTTACCCGCTACCTGGAGCGTTACCCTGGGCTCGGCTTGGGTGATCGGGGTCCCCGAGTCTGGGCGGCATCAGTCTTCATCGAAGCTCAGCAGCTCCAAAGCCGGAGTAGGGCCGGAAGCCTCCTGGGGCGCTCTGGTCCCCGGCCCCTAGGGGTCAGGGCCCAAGAGGCCTGGGGACAGTCGCTGGCCCAATGTCCTCGTTGTTTGCACAGCGGACATGGCTTGGATGGAGGGCGCGGGTTGGGGCAGGCCTTAGCCCAGTGTCCTTCTTGGCCGCACTTGAAGCAAGCCCCCGGAGGGGGCTTTTGGGACCCTGAACCCGCAGCCGGCCGCAGGGCCGCCACCAAGGCTTGGGTTTGCTGATTAAAGAGGTTTGCCTGCTGGTTGAGGAGGTTAGTCTGAAACTCAGCCTTCTGTTTAAGCCTTGCCTTTCGGCTGGCTTCAGCAGTCTCTTCACGGGCGTTGTAAACTTTAAATGCAGTTTTTACCAGATCTCGGATAGGGGTTTGAGGGCCATCCTCAGCCTTGGCCAGCTTTTTCCGGATATCAGGGGCAGACTGAGAGATAAAACGACTGGCCAAGGTGGCTGCCCCTATGGGGGACTCAGGGGACAGCCTGGTGTATTGAATGAGGGCCTCAGTAAGCCGATTGAGGAACATGGCTGGATTTTCATCAGGCCCCTGAGTTACCTCGTCCAGCTTAAGGAAATTTACAACCTTGTGAGAGGACACCTCCATCCCATCAAGAAGGCACACTATCATATAGCCTACTCGCTGCTGGCCACCACCCCCCCTCCTGGTAGTTTTAATCAGGGTCAACGTCAGGGACCGCCTGAGCCCCGGGGGGCACTCGGGAGAGGGATTGGCAATGTGCCTCTGATCGGCCTGAGCTTTGGCTGCCGTCCAGATGGCCTGCCTCTCTTCTGGGGTGGTGGAGGACCCCAGAATAACAGAGATGTCTTGCCAGGTTAAAGCATAGGCACGGGTCAGGCCCGTGAACTGTTTGATATAGTGAGTGGGGTTGGAAGAGAAAGATCCCAGCTTGGCCTCAATCTGGGCCAGGTCCTGGAGAGAAAGGGGACATGGACCTGGGCTAGGCCCTCAGCTCCAGCCACCTGCCGCAAGGGAAAGAGCGAGGCTGGGACAGAAGAAGGGGGTGTAGAAGAAGGAGGTTGTTGCGGACTGCTGTGAGAGCGAGTGTGGGAGCTAACCGGAGAAGGCGGGGGGGGGCCGCCGACGGAGGGAAGAGGAGGATACAAGATAGGGTTTAGGGCCAGAGGATCCAGGACCGGCGGCGGAGTCTCGGGGGAACGGAGGTAGGAGGGGCTGGAGTGGAGGGGGGAGGGTGAGGGTAGAGAACCAGGGTCGGAGGAGGGGAAGAATAGGGTTAGCTGCCGGCTGGTTGGGGGTCGAGGGCGAGGCTGGGGCCCGGGTGGAAGGGGAGGGAGCCGTGGGAGAGGTATAGGGAGGAGGAGCCACCAGGTCTTCTGGAGGAACAGAGAAAGCAGAGGACTCAGAGACGGGAGGAGTTGGCTTGGCCAGGGAAGGTGGAGTCGGGGAGAGCCATGGTGAGTAGGACTTGGCTGGGAGCCACGTGGTGCACAGGGGGGTGGGGGTGGGGGGTGGAGGGGCGAGAGCGCAACGCCCAAAAGGCCTGAACATAGGGGGCCTGGGAGCCACGTGGTGCACGGGGGTGGTGGGGGGGAGGGGCGAGAGCGCAACCCCCAAAAGGCCTGAACATAGGGGGCCTGGGAGCCACGTGGTGCACGGGGGGGTGGGGGTGGAGGGGCGAGAGCGCAACGCCCAAAAAGGCCTGAACATAGGGGGCCTCAGAGCATTTTCCCGTTCTCCTGCAGTAATTGTCCAAATCACGGAGGACGTTAAACTCTAATGTCCCTGCAGCCGGCCAGTGAGCCATTATCCAGAGAATATTGTGGCCAGGCCTGAGAGCCCAAAAAGTAAGCTGTTTAGGGCGGATATATCCCTTAGTCTTAGGGTCCGCAAATTAGCCAGTAGGCACTTTAAAGGAGTAGAATATTGGGGGTCGGGTTTGGAGGCTGTCAATTGAAGAACTTAGATTAAAAATTTAAGCTCAGGAGGCAAGGCCATAGCCTCCCAGAAAATAGCTTTCTCTGTTTCAACTTAGTTGCTCTCTGTAAGTTTTCCCACCAATCAAGCGTATCCCCCGCACCTATGGCCTCTACTTCAATGTATCCCATAACCCGACTCCATCCCCACCTGCCTGTGATTTTTGTATTAAAACCCCTCACTACTGACACTAGGGGTTCACTCTTCCCCAGGAGACTGAACCCCGGCGCGCCGGCTTAAATAAATCCTCTTGCTTATTGCATCGAATTCGAGCCATTGTGGTCTTTGGAGAGACAGGTCCTGAGAAAAGGCCGCGAGGTCTTACATTTGGGGGCTCGTCCGGGATCCTACCTCGCTCACTCAGACTCTTTGGCTTCTGGATTCGGAGGTACGCTCGAGCAATTTCTGTCCTGTGTCGTGTCTCTGTGTGAGTTTGTTCTGTGTTAAATCTGTATTGTGTTACTTTCCCTTCCTGCCGTTTGACTCTATTTTTCGGAAGTTTCAGTGAACAGGCAGACGGTTGTGGGGCAACTGATTAGTCCCGGCCAGGGCAACTCCCTGGTGGACTTTGAAGGCCTCACAACAGGTGTGCCCCAGTAACTACCGCCCGGCTGGGTGAAACTTCCCTGTCTCTCTCATTCGAGGATACGGCCTGATATTACTGTGGGCACGGGTCAGGCACTTAAGAGCCGCTAAGGCGCCTGCCACTTGAAGACTCCCGTGACAGGATAAGGGGGTCACGAAACGGGCCAGAAGCCGCTAGGGCGCCCCGCCCCCAGCAAGAAAACTTCCGTGCAACGATTTAGGCACACGAGTGGTCTTAAAGCACGCCATAAGTCCACCTCTCTGGCCGCCACCTTTCCCGGTAGGATTTTTGGTGGCTATCCTCAATAACCTCTCTCTCTCTCCTTCAGTTTCCTCTAGCTGCTGAAGCAAGGTTCTGTGCGTACGCATCTGTCAGTCCGCTGCCCCATCTGCGGCGAGTCCCGGGCGCTGGGATCGCCAATCTGGGAGGGGGGGTCGTGACGACTCCCCTCCATCTGAATCTGAATAGGGGGCACCAATCTGGGAGAGGGGGTCGTGACGACTCCCCCTCCATCTGAATCTGAATTAAGTGAAGTCTCTGGAATAGCCTGTCCGTAAAGCTGAGAAGCTTGTCTGTTTAAAAGGCTTGCCGAGGGTAAAACTTGCAGCAGCTGCTCTTTCTTTTTTCTTTCCAGCCACCTTGGTAAATTTTATTTGCCTTACTCTGTGTTTCTGTGTTTGTTTGTTTTTGCTTTCTGTTTTGACAAACCGACGATGGGACAGACTGTAACAACCCCTTTGTCTCTGACAATAGACCATTAGACGGAAGTGAAAAATAGGGCCCACTGGCTCTCAGTGGCAGTGAGAAAAGACAAATGGCAGAGCTTGTGTGCAGTAGATTGGCCCGGCCTTAATACCAGCTGGCCGCTGGAGGGCTCGTTCTCTTTAGAACAGGTTAAACAGGTCAAGACTGCAATTGCTGCTACTGCCGGGCACCCGGACCAGGTGCCATACATTTTGGTTTGGGAAGACTTAATCCGTACCCCCCAGCATGGGTTCGACCCTTTGTTCTCTCTGCAGGGAAGCCACCGGAACCCGTTACAGGAATCCTTGCTTTAACATCCACAGCGAAAAAGAAGAGATAAAGACTCCTGTCAGAAATATATATCCAGATACACAGACTGATCTCTTGCTCCTAGACTCTCCCCCACCTTATCCGCCGGCACTGGTCCCGCCTCCTGCGCCCCAGGTGGCACAACCAACTGTCCCGCCTGGACAGCCTAGAGAAGGGGGAGGTGGGGCCGGCAGCAGAGACGCGTAGCCGTAGAGCTGCTGCCTCGGACTCCACCACTCTTCCCCTTCGAGAGAATGGGTCCCCCGCTGACCACGGGTTCGGCCACTGCAATATTGGCCATTCTCTGCCTCTGACCTTTACAACTAGAAAAATAATAACCCCTCTTTTTCTGATAACCCCCAGGCACTGACCTCTTTGATAGAGTCTCTTGTTTTCTCACATCAGCCCACTTGGGATGATTGTCAGCAATTGTTGCAGACCTTGCTCACTACAGAGAAAAGACAGCGAGTACTGTTGGAGGCCGGCAAAAATGTGCCGGGGGATGACAGGACGTCCCACAGTGCTTCCAAATGAAATAGATGCTGGCTTCCCGCTGACGAGACCTAATTGGGACTACAATTCCCCAGCAGGTAGGGAGCACCTAAGGGTCTATCGCCAGGCTCTGGTGGCGGGTCTCCGAGGGGCAGCAAGATGCCCCACCAATTTGGCTAAGGTAAGAGAAGTGACTCAAGGGCCTACTGAGTCACCTACTGTATTTCTAGACAGATTGATAGAGGCATTCAAAAGATTTACTCCCTATGATCCCACATCTGAGGAACATAGGGCTACAGTGGCCATGGCTTTCATCGATCAGTCAGCTTTAGATATTAAAAGAAAGTTACAGAGATTAGATGGGTTACAGGGATTCTCTCTTCAAGATCTGGTCAGAGAAGCAGATAAGGTGTTCAATAAAAGAGAAACAGAAGAAGAGAGAGAGGAAAAAAATGCTGAGAGCAAAATGAACGAAAAAAAAAAGACAGACAAAAGGCCTAGCAAAAATTTTGACCACAGTAATTAGAAAAGGAAAGAGAGATAATAAAACTGAGTCGAGAGACTGCAACAAAAGCAGGGCAGGGGCCAGACCATCATTAGATAAAGATCAGTGCGCATATTGCAAAGAAAAAGGACACTGGCTCCGGGAGTGCCCCAAGAAGAAGAGGGGAAGGTCCTCCACCCCAGACAAAGTTTTAACTCTTGAAGATTAGGGGAGACGGGGCTCGGATCCCTCCCCGAGCCTAGAGTAACTTTAAAGGTGAAGGGGAAGCCTGTACAGTTCCTGGTAGACACGGGAGCCCAGCACTCCGTCCTATTACAATCAGAAGAGACGCTGTCTGCAAAAGGGCATGGGTGCAGGGCGCTACAGGATATAGACAATACCCATGGACTACCCGAAGAACAGTGGACCTCGGCGTGGGCCGGGTATCCCACTCGTTCCTGGTGATCCCTGAATGCCCTTACCCCCTACTGGGATGGGACTTGCTCACAAAAGTGGAGGCTCAGATCCATTTTCACACCGAAGGAACCACGGTGACGGATGGGGAAGGGAGGCCATTACACGTCTTGACCCTGAAGCTAGAGGATGAATATAGGCTATATGAGAGCCCTTCCCTTGAGACCATAAATATGCAAGACTGGATGGCTAAGACTCCTCTAGCCTGGGCTGAAGTTTCGGGCATGGAAATGGCTGTCCGCCAGCCCCCAGTGGTGGTAAAAATCAAGGCCTCCTCCACCCCCATCTCTGTCCACCAGTACCCGATGAGTAAGGAGACTCGAGACAAAATTCGCCCACACATCCAAAGGTTCCTTGACCTGGGAATTTTGATAAGGTGCCAATCGGCCTAAAACACCCCGCTACTTCCAGTCCGGAAACCTGGGACGGGCAAATACCGGCCTATACAGGACCTGAGAGAAGTCAACAAGCGGGTGTCCGACCTACACCCAACGGTGCCCAACCCCTACAACCTGTTGAGCACGCTTCCCCCAGTCGAAAGTGGTATACGGTTTTAGACTTAAAGATGCCTTCTTCTGCTTGTGACTTAGCCCCATTAGCCAGCCTATTTTTGCCTTTGAGTAGAGAGACCCCTTAACAGTTCCTCTCTGCAGCAAAAAAAAAAAAACAGACTATGGTGGAAAGAGAGGCTAAAGAGATGTTAAAACAAATGCATTACTGGACTCACTTAGGAGCTAAAAGATTAGTCTCTCTTTTAATTAAAGCAAGATATAAGGTGCCGGAACTTTCCAAATTGGCTGAGCAAGTTGTCCTGAGCTGTAAACCTTGTCAAGAGGTAAATGCCGGCCGGAACAAGACGGGTCAAGGTAAACGGCTACGTGGAGACCGACCGGGAGCTTATTGAGAAATAGACTTCACCGAGGTACGTCCTGCGCGGTATGGCAACAAATATCTGCTGGTCTTTGTACATACCTTCTCAGGATGGGTGAAAGCATTCCCCACCAAAAACAAAAGTGCTCTTATAGTAGCTAAAAAAAATTTTAGAAGAGATTTTTCCGCGCTTCGGAGCACCAAAGACGTTAGGGTCAGATAATGGGCCTGCTTTTACTGCCCAGATAAGTCAGGAATTAGCTAAGTTCCTGGGGACCGATTGGAAATTACATTGTGCATACAGGCCCCAGAGTTCATGACAGGTAGAAAAGATAAATAAAACTCTAAAAGAGACCCTAACTAAATTGTCCTTAGAGACTGGCGGTACTGATTGGACGGTGCTCCTTCCTCTGGCTCTGTTCCGAGTGAGAAACACACCCTCTCACTTTGGTCTCACCCCTTTTGAAATTCTGTATGGGGCACCCCCCCATATTGACACTTAGAGAGGGATTCGACCCCCGAAACTTTAACAGTGGTGATCTGTGTGCTAGGCTAAAGAGACTCCAGCTGGTTCAAAAAAAGTGTGGACTCAGCTTGCTGCAGCTTACCAACCCGGTACCCCAGAAGAGGCCCATCCATTCCAGGTGAGAGACTCCGTATACGTTTGTCGACATCGGCAACACAATCTAGAGCCCAGGTGAAAAAGACCCTACATCGTCCTGCTCACGACTCCCACCACCATCAAGGTTGACGGAATCTCATCCTGGATCCACGCCTCCCACGTCAAAGCTGCACCAGAACCAACGCCTCAATAGAGGGCACACAGTACCCCACACCCTTTAAAGCTCAAGCTCTGTCGATCACCGGAATCTTAATCATCCTCTACCTAAACCTCCTGACTCTGCATCAAGGAGCTGCTCGTACGTATTGGGCCTATGTGCCTGACCCTCCTATGCTTCAGCCTGTAAGATGAGATAAAGATACGTTGCCGGTGTACGTGAATGATACTGCGCTTCTTAGAAAAATTTCTGATGCACACATTCAACACCAACAAGCTAATATTTCCTTCTATGGACTTTCTTCATGGTTTCCTATGTGTTTTTCATATAATGTTTCTAAGCCTTATTGCGTAAATATCTCCCCTGTCACTTCCTACCCTCGTGTAACCATTTCTGGGATTACTAACGATGCTGGGGCTATTTCCCATCGCAAGGGTGTGGGGCCTTTAAGTATACCTTACTGTGGTGATACATTCGGGAAATTGAGCTTCGGTGTGAAAATAGATGTGCCATGGACTTTGTGCAGGGGACACAATGCCACTGTTTATAACATCAATACAGCTCCTCGGCCGCTCTAAACGAGACCTGGGATTAATTGTTTCGGGAGTAATATCTTTGATTACTCTAATAGCGACAGCTGTTACTGCCTCTGTTTCTCTTACTCAGTCTATTCAGGACGCTGAGGTTGTTGGTTCTCTGTCTTATAATGTCACAAGAGTTATGAAAACTCAAAAGGTATTGACAAAAATAAAAAATAAGCTGGCTGCGTTATATGATACCCTCAAAATCTTAAAAAAAAGTTCAAAGCTTAGATCTTAAAATAAAGATTCAATGCCATGCTAATTATAAGTAGATCTGTGTCACGAAAAAGCCTTATAATATATCTGACTTCCCGTGGGAAAAGATCAAAAACATTTACAAGGTGTGTGGTATAACTCTAATATTTCTCTTGATTTATTGCAGTTACATAATAAAATATTGGATATAAAAAATGCACCCAAAGCTACTTTAGATATTGCCCAAACTGCTAAAAATTTCGTAAAAATCTGTTCTCTCACTTTCCCAGTCTTAATTCTGTGTGGCGGAACATGGTGGCTGTGGGTGTCATATCAGCTACTATCCTGGCCCTGATGTGTCTTGCGCCATGCCTAATTAGAGACATTATAAAGAAATTTCTGCACATAAAGATGCTCGTTCACCGTAACACGCTACAGCATCATCATCTTCTGGAGCTTCTAAAAGATGAAGAAGAAAAGGCTGCGGGGGACAGCCTGTAATGGGTTAAGTCCTGGGAGCTGCTTGGCCTGGTACCTGCTATACTTCGAAGGCAGGGGTACTATGTTCTGCACACAATAATGGGAGCTTGGTAACTGTTTTTCTGATGATGATGTAAATGCTAAAAACCATGTAGACTTGATTGTTTATGTTACCCTATATATGCAGCAATCCCCTAAGAAAACTTCGATCTGTGATTTCAGGATTGAAATCATGAACAAAAAGAAGAGGGGAATGAAGAACTTAGATTAAAAATTTAAGCTCAGGAGGCAAGGCCATAGCCTCCCAGAAAATAGTTTTCTCCTTATCGGGAGGCAAGGCCATAGCCTCCCAGAAAATAGCTTTCTCTGTTTCAACTTAGTTGCTCTCTGTAAGTTTTCCCACCAATCAAGCGTATCCCCCGCACCTATGGCCTCTACTTCAATGTATCCCATAACCCGACTCCATCCCCACCTGCCTGTGATTTTTGTATAAAAACCCCTCACTACTGACACTAGGGGTTCACTCTTCCCCAGGAGACTGAACCCGGCGCGCCGGCTTAAATAAATCCTCTTGCTTATTGCATCAAATTCAAGCCATTGTGGTCTTTGGAGCGACAGGCCTGAGAAAAGGCCGCGAGGTCTTACACAATCCCATGGCGACCACGTGCAGCGGAGGGCGAACCCCGGTATCCAAACGTCTTTGGACACGCTGGGGGAAGCCGGAGGTCCAGGCAGCCGATCAGAACGTCTTCCTCACGGACTGCCGGACCGGGAGGAGGCCGAAGCCGGAGGTCTATCAGTCGATCAGGACGTCTCCCTCACGAACTGATGACCGGGAGGGCCCAGTAAGTATGCACCCGTTACAGGGCCCTAGGAAGTGGTCATCAGGGAGGGCAGGTTCCAAAGCCGAAGGGACTTACCCCTGTATTCTGCCGTCCGGGAGGTTGGTCAGTCGCCTGGGTCTGGGGCTACCGCGGCGGTGGAGCTCGAGGGGGACCTCAACGGCAAGAGCCAGAGGCCCTCACCTCGAGCCCCCACATTGGGCGCCAGATGTAAGAAAACGCCGCGGGAAGAAAAAGCCACCTCTAGGGACTGTTAGTAAAAAGGCCTTTATTCGGGCGGTCGCTCCCGGGCAGAACTCCCAGGGGCAAGCGAGCAGGGGAACAAAGGGAGTCTGCGAGGCGGGGAGGGGTGCGGGAAAGTTTTATCTTGAGAGCTAGCCGGCGGGTCAAGGTTTTTCTCCACCGAGGTAGCATTTGCAGACTACAGCGGTGATTGGTGTCTATGGTTTCCCATTGTCCCCTGATTGGATCGGGGCTTTAGGGCCGGCCCGAGAGGCCGGTCTTCTTCCCGGCTCCGGCTGACTAACGTCAGCCAGCTTTCGGGACCAGCCATTCTTCCCGGCTCGGCTGACTGAGTCAGCTAGCTTTCGGGACCAGTCGTTCTTCCGGCTCCGGCTGACTGAGTCAGCCAGCTTTCGGGACTAGCCATTCGCCCTATCAGTTGGTACTTCACAGATCAGTAAAGAAAAAAAACTTTTTCTTAGGAAAGCTGTAACAGAATTGCTAAGTTTTAAGTTTATCCCACAAGGATATTGAAAAAAAGAAACAAATCTCTCTGATCATCACCAAGGCTATCAGAGTTCTGCTGAGGACCCCACGCAAGGGAGGGTCTACCTTTGGGACACTCCTGCTTCAGCATCTCCCTAAGCCAGCAACCTGGGACAGCTGAGTACACTTGAAGTTCCTTCCTTGACCTCGGGAGTTTTTGGAAGACAATTTTTTTGACCGGTGGGGGAAGGTTTTGGGATGTTCCAAGTGCAGTCCATTTATTGTGCTCTCTTTCTATTTCTGTTCCCTGGTGGCTCAGTTGGTAAAGAGTCTACCTGCAGTGCAGGAGACCCGGGTTCAATTCCTGGGTTGGGAAGATCTCCTGGAGAAGGAAATGACAGCCCACTCCAGTATCCTTGCCTGAAGAATTCAATGGACTGAGGAGTCTCATGAGCTGCCATCCATAGGATCACAAAGGGTTGGACATGGCTGAGTGACTGAACACTTATTATTTCATCAGCTCCACCTCAGATCATCAGGCATTAGATCCTCGAGGTTGGGGGCCCCTGCTTTAGTTCCCTCTTTCATCTACACAGCTCCAGCCTGCTTCCTCCTCCTCTTCCACCTGCGTAACTACCTGCTGGGCTTCTCTGAATGTGGCTAAGAATCTCCTCCCCTCACTTCGTTGTCCCTGAGTCCCTTCTAACTGGGTTTCCCTGATCTCCATTTAGGCACTTTTGCCCCAGGTGGTGCTGCTGGTAAAGAACCTACCTGCCAATGCAGGATCCAGTCCCTGGGTTTGGAAGATCCCCTGGAGGAGGGCACGGCAACCCACTCCAGTACTCTTGCCTGGAAGATTCCCATGGACAGAGGAGCCTGGTGGGCTCTGACAGTCAGACGTGACTGAAGCGACTTAGCACAGCATACCAGAGGACGTTTGAACTGCAGACCCGTGTGACTGTTTTGACTTCTTGGAGTCCCTTGTCATTCCACGTGTATGTTAGGGTCAGCTTGTGTATTGCTTCCTACAGGCCTGGAGAGGGTAACAGGCAGGAAGGCCAGGGGTCTCCAGACAGAGGGAATAGGCTGCAAGTGTCAGACGTTTTTTTCTCTCTTTTTAAGAGGCAGGAGGAAACAAACTAGTGTTGCATTTTTCTCCATCTCTATACAAATTTAAAAGGTTTCTCTGAAAATTCTGTGTTGCCATGACGACTCCTGGCTCCACCGGAATTTAACTTTTCTCAAACCTTGAGCTAAGCACTGCACTTTTCTTATGGAAATGTTTGTCTTAAGCTATGTTAATGTATTATGTATTTACCCCAGACTCAGTCTTCTGGTCAGTTCTCCCTAAAGGCTCAGAACCGACTGGACAAACCAGTATGTTTTACTCACACCTTGTTCTCCTAATCTATGTGAATGAAACTATATATTTGCTTGGAAACCTGCCTTTCTTCAAGATTCATGTCCATCATTTTATGGCCTGGGATGACTCACCTGCTGCCAGTGTTGAAAGGTTAGGACCCGCCCAGGCAGGCTGAGGCACGCCTGGAAAAGTGCCGCAGAGAAGCCTCGGAGGCAGGACAACAACCAAGCAGACACCGGAAGCGGAAGCGGACCAGGCTTGGGGGGGGCGGGCAACCCCCTGTAGCCTGGCTCGACCAGGTGCCGACTCGGAGCCCTTGGACACCCACCGCCGCTGTAGCCCGCACTTTCTACCTTATATGGGAGGACCTGGCTTGAGCACCAGCCCTGGCTATAAAACCCCCTCCCCACCCCCTCATACCTCGCCAGACTCCCTTTGTCTCCTTCCTCACCCCTCCCCGGAGTTCTGCCCGAGCCACAGCCCAATAAAGGCTTTCGTCAACGGTCCCTAGAGGTGGCTCTTTCTTCCCGCGGCGTTTCTTACAAGTGTTATCTCAATGCATGCTGTGGGTGAGGGGCCTGGTGCCATTCTCTGAGACATTGTCTTTCTTTCATTAGCAGACTGCTAGTGGCTGTATAACATCTGGCTAAAGACTAGCAGGGGGTACTCTTTCTTCCCCCTTCTGTTGTCTATGTCAGCAGCTTTCTCCATCTCTTTTATACTTCAATAAAACTTTATAAAAAAAAACCTCTGAGCGATCAAGCTTCGTCACTGGCCCTGGATTGAATTCTTTTCCTCTGGAGGCCAAGAATCCTGGCATCTTTTGTGGTTTAGCAACAACCTTTCAGCCTTTTGTAATTCATATTGAATCTTCATTTCAGATTGAAGATGCATTCCATGGTATTGCCAACTTAAGTCTTTCCATCGCTATGGAATATCTGTACAGGGATTTAGGGTATTTTTCAGCCATCGTGTATAATTTCCAGTGTGCCTACTTGTCATCCTCATTACATCCATGGCAAAGTCTTTTATTAATGTTGACATGATTGAAAGGGAATTGTTTGTTTAAATTCCTTTTCAGATTGTTATTTGCTAGTGTATACAGATAACACTGTGTTATCATTCATTTTTAGCAGTTTGGACAGCTTGATAGTTGTCTTCAGTTTCTTTAATTTCTCATAATTTAAGATTACCCTGGCTCATATATTTACAGTCTCACCCCTAGTCTCAGTCATTTATTCAACGAATGGTCCTTTTTTTTTTAACATTAAATTATTTTTGACTATGCTGGGTCTTTATTGCTAGTTTGTCTAGTTGTAGTGAGCAGAGGCTACCCTCTAGTTGACATGACATGGCTTCTCATTGCAGTGCTTTCTCTGGTTGCAGAACTTGGGCTCTGGAGCATGCAAATTTCAATAATTGTTCAGGGGCTTAGTTGCCCTTGGGTATGTGGAATCTTCTGGAACCAGGGATTGAACCCATGTTGCCTGCATTGGTAGGCAGATTCTTTACCACAGGGCTATCAGGGATGTTTCCTGTTCCCTTTTATTAGAGAATGATATTCAAAACATACACGTAGGAGCTAAATATGCTCAGCTGACAATACATGCTATTCCAGATTACCTTTGAACATATTCAGTTAAAGGTAATTTGTGATGATGCCTCCAACCTGATCCACCATGACATGGATATTGTAACCTTTCCTTCTATTTATCTGTAACTTCCCATTCCAATGGTAAGACACCTGGCTTCCACCACTTGTTATATACAGAATTCAGTGCTTGTCCCGTGTGGTTACTGAAAAAAAATGTCAGACTGTCTTCCAAAGGGGGCTCTGTGTGCATCCCACCAGTATCTTGAGTATGTTTTTGTATGATGGTTTACTATCAGCATACCCTCAGTGGCCAGGTGTCTATTTCAGTCGTTACCAATTATGAATGGGCTTGTTTGCTCTGGGGTTGTTGGGCAGTTCGAGTACAGTTTCTTTGTCAGATATGCATGTTTTAGGAAAACAGTTTTATTTATTGTTGGCTGTGTTGGGTCTTCGTGTGTGGGCTTTTCTCTAGTTTTTGCGAGCATGGGCCATAACTAGTGGTGTGCAGGCTTCTCACTGCGGTGTCTCCTGTTGTTGCAGGGCACAGGCTCACGGGGCTTCAGTGGTTGCAGTATGTGAACTCGGCATTGTGGCTTCCAGGATCTAGAGCACAGGCTCGGCAGTTGTGGCACACGGGCTCCGTAGCATGTGAGATCTTCCGTAGCAGGGATCACACCTGCGTGTCCAGCACTGGCAGGCGGATTCTTTACCACGGAGCCACCAGGGCATATTTTAGATTCTAGTTTTCCACACGTATCTAGTGAGAGAGGCCAGGATCAAGAGGCCTGGCCGCTGGGGATCCTCAGCCACAGCTCTGGTGTGCTATCAAAAGCTCTGGGGCCTTTGGCGAGCACCTCAGCTTCCTGGGACTGTTTCCTCCCCTCAGAAATGCCCTGTTGTTGGGCTGTAGCCCACCAAGCTCCTCTCTCCCTGGGATTTCTGAGGCCAGAATGCTGGAGGTGGTGTCATTTCCTTCTCTGATGCTGCTGCTTCTGCTTCTGCTAAGTTGCTTCAGTCATGTCTGACTCTGTTGCAACCCCATAGATGGTGGCCTACCAGGCTCCTCTGTCCCTGGGATTCTCCAGGCAATAACACTGGAGTGGGTTGACATGTCCTTCTCCAATGCATGAAAGTGAAAAGTGAAAGTGAAGTCGCTCCGTGAAGTTGTGTCCGACTCTTAGTGACCCCAGAGTTGCAGCCTACCAGGCTCCTCTGTCCATGGGATTCTCCAGGCAGTAGTACTGGAGAGGGCTGCTATTGCCTCCTCTGATTTTCTTCTCTACAAGATAGCTTTTTGAAGGTATTTTCTCCTGGATACTGTTTCTGATGAAGGAAGGGGGATCCCTTCCAGGGCTTGAGAGTGAGTTCTTGTCTGACACTTGGAAATGAGTTGTCTGAGGAGAGGAATGCCGTCCAAGCGAGAGGCTTTATTGGGAAGGGCTGCCAGGGCAGGGGGGTGAGGGAAACGGAGAGAACCGCTCTGCCATGTGGCTCACAGACTCAGGTTTTATGGTCATTGGGTTAATTTCTGGTTTGTCTCTTGCCAGTCATTCTGAATTGGGATCCTTCTTGGGGGCACACGCATCACTCAGCCGAGATGGATTCCAGCTAAGTGGATCCTGGGAGGTTGGTAGGACCTCCGAACTGGAGCCGCCTATCTGCTTCTGACCTCTCCAGAATTCCGGTTGGTGGTAGCTTGTTAGTTCCTTGTTCCTTACCAGGACCTCCTATTGTAAGATGACTCCTGCAAGTGTTTTCTTTGTTGCCTGGCAAGGGTGGGTGGTCAGTGGTTCATTTCACAGTTTGTTTTTGGTTCTCTTGAGTAAGGTCCTCCCCAAGGTAAATGTATAAAATGATAAAGGTCAATGTTTTAAAACATTTATATTGATAATTTGGTAAGCTGGCTTTGTGTGTGTGTGTGTGTGTGTGTGTGTGTGTGTGTGTGTGTGTGTGTGTTAGACCTGATCACCAGACCAAAGGTCATGTAGATCTTTCGTTGTTTTCTAAACTTTATATAGTTGTTTAAATGGAATTACCTTGTTGTAAAGTTTGTGTTTATGTTCATATTTTTTTAAAAACGGTTATTTACTTTTAGTTGATTCATCATTGCTTTACAATATTGGTTTGATTTGTCATGCATCCACATGACTTAACTCTAGGTGTACCTATGGCCTCTTGCTCTTGAATCTCCCTCCCACCTCACACCCATTCCCACCTCTCTAGGTTATTACAGAGCCCCAATTTGAGTTCCCTGAGTCATACAGCAAATTCCCGTTGGTTGTCTATTTACAAATGTTGGTGTACCTGCATCCATGCTGCTCCCTCCATTCATCTCACGCTCTCCCTCGCGTTCCCCACCCTTATCTGTAAGTCTGTTCTCTATGTCTGCATCTCCATTGCTGCTATGTGAACAGACTCGCCAGCCCCGTCCTTCTAGATTCCATGTTTCTCTCTCTTTGACTGACTTCCCTGTTTAATACACTCTAGGTTCATCCCCTTCATTAAAACGGACTCCAATGTGTTCCTTTTTATGGCTGCATTCCGTACAGGCTCTGATGGTTCCTTAGCCATATTTTGCGGAGGGTCGTGGAGCTAGTCTGCTCCATTTCAGTTTGGGCTTCCAGCCTGAGTGCCCTCCGCAGGTCAGCTTCTGGGGAGCCCTCTGAGGCCTGTGAGTGCGGGGCTGCCCGCTCTTCCCTGGCGGCCCGCAGGGGCGCCAAACCCCCTCTGACCCGCGGGCGCGGGACGCTTTGCCTTTAGACTCTGCTGCTTGAGCAGATGGCGGGAGCTTTGTCTCCTCGGGACCATCAGGGCTCGGGCTTCTGGATAACGGGCTGCATTCAGGCTGAGAGGATCATAGTTTACTTTCCAGTAACTTAAAATGTACAGAAAACTAGCAATGGGAAAAGGCGCTCACATTTGCCACATCATCTAAAATACTCTATGTGTTTTATCCAAAATGAGTACCTTCTGCAGAACCAGCACATCACCTCCAAAATCAGGAAATTGTATGGTTTCTACATTACCATGTAATCCACAGCCCCACTTCTACTTTTAGCAATTGTTCAAGTGTATGAATATATCTTTTTTCCATTCTCATCCTTTTTTCTTTGTTTAGAGTGTTATTGAGATTTTCAGTTATTTGGACACACTTGATGGATTTAAAGCAGACATGGTGAATATGGGATCTGGGTGGCCTTTTCTATATGGATTTTTTTTTTTTTTACTAAAGATGGTTTTAATGTTTATTCATGTTGTAACATGTATGAATCCTGCATTCTTTTTCCCCATAGTAATTAAAAATAAATAAGATGCCATTGACCATTTAGATATTTGTAAGCATAGAATGTTGTAGCAAACAACCTTTCCTTGTTTTGCAAACCAGTTTAATAATGTCTACCTTGTGCGTGCTTTGGAGAAACTCAGGAAACTGAGTCAATGACAGAAATGGCCCAAGATATCACCTTAGATACCATCTTCATCTAAACACAAACAAGGGCTTCCCGGTGGTCCAGTGGCTAAGACCCGGCACTCCCAAAGAAGGAGGCCCAGGTTCACTCCCTGATCCGAGAACTAGATCTCCCATGCCACAATTAAGAGTTTGCATGCTGTATCTAAATATCTGGCTTGCCGCAATGAAGGTCGACCTGGCGCAGCCAAATAAAAAAACAAATAAACATTTAAAAAATAAAACCAAAGGAAAGGAAAGGTATGACTGTTGTACAGATTTAGATCTTAACTTTCCCTACTGATAAAAAAAAGAGTTTCACAAGACTGTCTGTCATCCTTCTATCTGGTATACACAGAGGATTCCTTTGAAATGAGATTTCTCTGGTAAATGTGACTCTCAGAAGAGCCGTCTTGAACTTGGGTTTCCAAGATGATTATGTGTCCTCTTTAAAAAAAAAAAAGTTACTTAGGTCCAACTAATCCTCATGCTGAGAGTGAGCACTCTGGAGTAGCATTTGCTCCCCTTCACCTTGGACGTATCCCAGTTAGTTCACACAGCCATCTACGGAGGACATCCTGACATTTGAAAGTTTTTAGTTATTACAAGTAGAGCTGTTGTGTGTAACTGTGTGATACTTTTTGTCTGGACACTTTTTCAAAGCTGTTTACTAAGTGCTAGATGTGTAGTATTCAGGTCACAGGTGAGCCTTGTTCAGCTGTGGAAAAATCCAGCTGTGTTTCTCTGTGGCATGTGGGATATTCCTGGGTAAGAGATCGAACTAGACAGTCTAGCATTGTCAGGCAGATTCTTCACCACTGAGCCCCCGGAGAAGCCCCGCTCCACCTTTTCTGAGTTCACTGGATCTAATAGGCATGCATTGCTACTTCACTATTGTTTTAGTTTGTAATTCCCTAATGATATGTGATTTTGAGTATTTTTGATATGCCTATTTATTATCTTTATATTTTTGTAGGCCAGGTGTTTAGATTTATACATTTTTAATGAGGTTGTTTGTTTTAGATTTTTGGTATAGTTGGAGTACAATCCTTTATCAGATATGTATTTTGTAAATATATTTTCTGTGGCTTGTGTTTAAGTTTTGTGAATAAGGTTTTTCACAGTTTAAATCTCTAAATTTTAAAGTTCATGTTATATGTTTTATAACCTTTTATGGACAGACTTTAGTGTTTTTTTGTTGTTGTTGTGGTTGTTAAATTTCATAAGCAAAACTGAGGTACTGTAGATACAGTTTTAAGTAAAGCTGAGGTATTGCTTGAGAAATCTGTATGCAGTTCAGGAAGCGACAGTTAGAACTGGACAAGGAACAATAGACTGGTTTCAAATAGGAAACGGAGTACGACAAGGCTGTATATTGTAACACTGCTTATTTAACTTCTATGCAGAGTACATCATGAGAAACGCTGGACTGGAAGAAACACAAGCTGGACTCAAGATTGCCGGGAGAAATATCAATAACCTCAGATATGCAGATGACACCACCTTTATGGCAGAAAGTGAAGAGGAACTAAAAGCCTCTTGATGAAAGTGAAAGAGGAGAGTGAAAAAGTTAGCTTAAAGCTCAACATTCAGAAAACGAAGATCATGGCATCTGGTCCTATCACTTCATGGGAAATAGATGGGGAAACAGTGGAAACAGTGGCAGACTTTATTTTTGGGGGCTCCAAAATCACTGCAGATGGTGACTGCAGCCATGAAATTAAAAGACGCTTAGTCCTTGGAAGAAAAGTTATGATCAACCTAGATAGCGTACTCAAAAGCAGAGACATTACTTTGCCGACTAGAGTTCGTCTAGTCAAGGCTATGGTTTTTCCTGTGGTCAGGTATGGATGTGAGAGTTGGACTGTGAAGAAGGCTGAGCACCAAAGAATTGATGCTTTTGAACTGTTGTGTTGGAGAAGACTTTTGAGAGTCCCTTGGACTGCAAGGAGATCCAACCAGTCCATTTTGAAGGAGGTCAACCCTGGGATTTCTTTGGAAGGAATGATGCTGAAGCTGAAACTCCAGTACTTTGGCCACCTGATGCGAAGAGTTGACTCATTGGAAAAGACTCTGATGCTGGGAGGGGTTGGGGGCAGGAGGAGAAGGGGGTGACAGAGGATGAGACGGCTGGATGGCATCACGGATGGACGTGAGTCTGAGTGAACTCCGGGAGTTGGTGATGGACAGGAGGCTTGGCATGCTGTGATTCATGTGGTCGTGAAGAGTCGGAGACGACTGAGCGATTGAACTGAACTGGAACTGAGGTACCATAGATACAGTTTTGCCTTTGCTTGTTGAGAAGTTTGGAGTGAGGTTGGTGTAAACTGTAAAATTATGACTACATTCATTTGATTGGATATGGCTTCCAGGTATTTGTATAATTGGTTTTGGACATATCATGGGAAGTCAGTTTCCCCAAGGGAAATTGGGGTCCATGAAACATGAACTGTCTTCGATCCGTGGGAATCACTTTCTGCTTTTTCTGGCTTTGGATTTGATTTGTTTGGATATCTTATACTAGTGGAATCACAGAACATTTGTCCTTTTGGTCTGGTTTATTTCACTTAATATAACAACCGTAAGGTTCGTCCACATTGTAGCACTGTCAGAATTACCGACTTTGAAGGGCCGAATCAGATTCTATTGTGTGTATACCACAGTTTGTTTATGAAATTGGCTGCCATGGACACTTAGAGTACTTCTGTTTGTTTGCCAGTGTGAATCATGCTGTTGTGAGTGTGACTGCAGAAGTATACAGTTTTTCAGCCCCTTTCCCAAATGTTTTGGGTACATAGCATGAATTGGAATTGAACTGTGCATTTATTCCATGTATTCGATTTGGAGTCATTTCTGTAATGTCTTACACAGTGGCAGCGCCATGTAACGTCCTTTTGGCGGTAGAATACTGTTCACGCTTCTGAATATACCCTGCGCTGCATGTTCAGTCACCCACCAATGGACACTTGAATGGGTTCTACCTTTGAGCTGTTGTGAATAATGTCACTATGAATATTTGTGTCCCAGTTTTGTTTGAATTATTAACAAATGCATAGTAGTATATATGAAAGTAACCACAAGGACCTACGGTACAGTTTAGGAAACTGTATTGAATATCTTATGATAATGTATAATGGAACTGACTCTCAAAAGGAATATATGAAAAAGACATAATAACCATGATAATCATTGTGCCAACAGTATGAGTCATAGCACTACTCAACGTGTATTTATGCATGCCACTCAAATATTCACATCTGTAAGTATATTATAAACATTATATAAAAATCAAGATTTCAAACAGAGAATAAATAAACTTGCTGTCATTGCTCATCATCATTTATGCACTGTTACTACCTGTAACACTCATTGTATAAGTGCTGGACTAGGAACTGACATTCGTGTAAACCAAGAGACTGTGAAGATGTAAGGAAGTGTAACTTACTGAATTCCTTATGGAACTCTATGTACATGAAGTGACTGCAAGTCAGTTTAATTGAGCCACATTCTTATTAGAGTGATGAGCCTCCACCCCACCCAACGTTAGTTCACAATTAAATCCTGCAGTCCTCTGGCCTCAATGTCTGCTTTCTGCCATCCAGACAGAAAAGATGAGTAAGTCCTAAAAAAACGATGCTATTTTTCATTTTTTGATTTGTATTTTATTGCAGGGTTTGGCAGAAAGAGGGCCCAACCTGTTTTTAGAGTTCCATCCCAAAGGTTGCTCTAGCATGTTACATATGTTGACAAACTGCTGATTATTTTCAACAAAGGACACTGATCTGCACTTCACTATCTGTTGCTTGAGCTGGAATAGCAGGCACCCCTTGAAGTGCAGTCCTTCATGATGAAGTAGGCATCCCGGAAGCAGTAGCATAAGAGGAACACAGCTATCATGTAGACATCGCGTCCCACGCGTTTGTGATACTTTTTCAGCTGCACCCATCGTCACCGGAGGGACTGACTTGTCCCGGAATAGCGAGAGTGCCCAGTGTAACAGTCCCTTGACTTATGAGCACTTCTTCTGAGCACCCTATGAGCGCTTCTCCCAGTGCTCTTCCTCCTGCTCTGGTCCTGAACAGTAGAAGCTGATGGCAGTGGTCCTTGAAATGTATGTCGATTCCCAGGTGGCACAGTCGGTAAATAATCTGCCTACCAGTGCAGGAGATGGAAGTGATGTGGGTTTGATCCCTGGGTCAGGAAGATAACAATTCATACACTCGTTTTATGTGAACAAGTTTGATACTCATGAGTGTTGTTCTTCTGTATACAGAAAACAAATGCTGTTCAGGGATACTGAAAGAACCCTGATGTTGAAAATCAGATCTGTATTGTGAGCAATGCTTAGATATCCATGAGCCGAAGCATAGTATTATGCCTGTCATCCTTGTAGTTCTCTCAGTGAAATATGTTGAGAAAAAGCTCTTCATTCATGGTATAGATTCACGAAGAAGCTAAATAGCATTCATCTTTTATATTGACAAATGTGAATTTAAATCTCCTGTGAATCCTATGTGATAGCCACATCTACGAACATGAGTTATTAGTATTATATCAATATTTTTCATCCTATTGTATTTCATCTAAAAAATCAATATATAATTGTGCATGAAGTCAAGACATAACATCAATGCAAATACAAAATATTCCGTCCTTTGAGAAAGGGAGAAAAAAATCTCTGTGCTTTGCCTATTGCATTTTTATGAATTAGATCCTTAAGTATTTTATTCACTACACCCAACTGAATGATTCACAAATCTTCAGAGAAGAAAGGATCATTTCTCTTTAACGATGAGTAATTCAAATCCTCTCAAAGCAAAGTCATAAGTGAGTTTCATTTTGTGTGAGACTATGAAAACTCAGTGTTTTTTTAATCATGCCTGTGCTTATGACGGGAGGTCTGAGAAGGCACTTCTGAAGGTATATTCCTAGCAGTCATTGTCATTTTTATAGAGTCTTTAAAGATTCAATCGCTGAGGTGCTGCTTCTACACTTGTACCAGGCTGAGTAGCAGCCTGCCTTCCTCCCTAAGTGCCGTCGACGCCATCCCCACTGCCAGCATGTCCGCCTTCTGTCCTCTGGAGCATGTAGTGCTTGAGCTCACCACAGCCAGGTAGATGGAAATCGTCAGGGTATTCTAGAAACCCTTTTGTTGCAGTCTCTTCAGGAGGTTACAACTGCTGCAAACCTCAGGAATTTACAAAGTGCTTTTACAACCTCAGATGAGGGAGAAGTCAACACTCGTGACAGCCACAGGCTTCCGTGGCCTGCACATGATTGTTGGCTTTGCTTTCATAAACATCCTGTTTCTTATACCAACTAAGATGTCACTGTATTTTTTTAATTACCATTTTATCTTTGATGGTTTTAGATCTATTATGGATTTTCGTATATATGTTCTCTTATTGGTGAGGGTCTTATGTTAGTAGTAGTTACTAAAACTGACTTCCAGTCAGTTAGCTGTGGTAGAATAGGAAAAAGAATGACCAACTGTATATTATTAACATTATGTATTAATATATTATTAGGTTTATTGTTTGCAGTCATCCAATTCTAACTTTCTGAAATAAACATTCAGAAAAATCACGTCCTTTTGAATGTCAATTTGACTGTGTAGGAGCATGGCAATGTTATTACATAAAAGTGTTTACAGTTTCCATTACGTTTCTCCTGTTTGATGTAGATGTCAGCCTTTGGTTCTGTCACTAGCATTGCAAGTGAAGAAAAATTAGAAAAATTAATTAGAGCTCCTATGGTAATTTTACTGTTAGCAATAAGTATAGCATAAAGTGAACACAGAAGAGGTTAGAGCAGACCAAATATGAAAGTTAGTTTAAAAGAAAGCATACAGTATTGGATGATTGCAGTAGGGTTAAAGTTATAGTTATGAAGTTCCTTTATTATTATTCTACCCTTTCAGTTGCCTTTGCAGGGGTGTTAATGTACAGATTCCAGTACTGTGGCTAGAGTGAATAATACTATCATTATTCATGAGAGCAGTTCTACTAAGTCTTAACGCTCATGTCACTCAAGGTATTTTAATACCTATTATGTTAGTAGTGTTTGTAGTTTGTGAAGTCACCTAAGTTGTATTCATTCAAGCAATAGTATCAAACAGCTATGGCTTCAGTCATAGATGTGAATAGATACAGAATGTGAATGTTTCACTGTGACAAGTTATTATTGAAGGCATTCTATTAATGCCAGTAACAAAGCTGTGCAGAAATAATACAATGTTTATTAAGAAAACAAGATTTCCTAATTTGTTTTATTATTCTATTTCTTTTAAACTGATTTAATGACAACAGGCTTCACTTTTCATTCACTTGTATGACTATCAGCAGTTTGACCAAGTTGAAGAAGATGACTCGTTCATGGTCTTCCTCATCAGCTCATTCCATCTACTAGCTTTAAAATCGTTTAGTACAGAGCTCAAACACTGTCTAGGTGTTAATCCAGTGTTTGTTTGATTATCATGCAGGATCATTTTAAAAGTACAAGTACGCCTGTATGAGTTAGAGCTCTGATCCCAACAGTCCATGTAGAAGCTTCCACTGAGAAATGCATAGTTTTTGCACCAATGCTACTGAAATTTGTGAATGTGGTATACCATGCATCACAATACGTGTAAACAGATTCACATGCTACTTATTTGAAATGACCACTACTCATGACATTCTCACTCATTTGGGCACTAAATATAGCCAACTTAGGCTGTGTTTGCCAAATAAACTTTGAAGTATTCTTCATATAGTCCTTCATCGGTCGATGGCACTTTTCAGAGTGAAGAAACTCTTGCTACATGAAGGTTGTGAACACATATACTCATGTTTTGTTTGAGATGTTAAAGTCATTCAGTTTTGTTTGAGGAATGGTTTTGTATATGCCCCATGGATCCCCAAATCCACTGATGTTCATGTGTTTTGGGGCTTCCCAGGTGGTGCTGGTGGTAAAGAACCCACCCGCCAGTGCAGGAGACATAGGAGATATGGGGTTCAATCCCTGGGGCAGGAAGATCTCCTGAAGGAGAGCATGGCAACCCACTCCAGTATCCTTGCCTGGAGGATCCCATGGAGAGGGAGCCTGGTGGGCCCTAGTCTATGTGATCCCAAAGAGCTTAACACAATATAAATGACTTAGTGCAGCACGTGATTCATTGTCAGAGCTAATATAACAGCGATGACATGAACAGAAGGGCCAGCAGGTGAAAGTCAATATTCACCACTTTTAAACTTGGAAATTTATTGCTATATTTTACATCCATATTTATATGAGTTCCTAGTTGGGGAATCTATGCATATGAATGGCTGATTGTGTTATATTTATGCTGAGGAAAGATTTATTTTTATGTGGTTTGAGATACGGGTCCCATTTCATTTGTAGGCATATGCATACTCATCACTTATCATCATTTTTGAAAAGACCATTGTTTTGAAAGGTTGTTGCCTAACCATGAAAGATGCTTGGATTCTTGGCCTCCTTAGGAGAAGAATTCAACCTGGGGCCAGTGATGAGGCTTGATCACTCAGAGCTTTTATGTCACAAAGTTTTATTAAAGTATAAAGGAGAGAAAGCTTCTGACAGAGACATCAGAAGGTGGCAGAAAGAGTGCCCCCTACTCATCTTTAGCTGGATGCTATATAGCTAAGAGCAGTCTACTAATTAGGGAAAGGAATGGCAGCAGGCCCCTCACCCACAGGATACATGGAGATAACCGTGGCCCCAGGTGAGTCATCTTGCGCCATAAAACGATTGACGTGAGCAAATATATAGCTTCATTAGCACAGATTAGGAGAACAGTATATGAGTAAAGCATATTGGTTTGTCAAGTCAGTCTGGAGCCTTTAGGCAGAACCTACTTGAAGACAGAATCTAGGGTCAATACGTAGTACATTCACATACCTTAAGGCAAACATTTCCATAAGAAAAATGCCTTGGTTAGCTCAAAGTCTGAGAAAAGTTAAGTTCAGGTGGAACCAGGTGTCATTATAGCAACACAGAATTTTAAGAGAAAACCTCTTTTTAAATTTGTATCTAGAAGGGGAAAAAAGATAACACTAGCTTGTTTCCTCCTGCCTCTTAAGAGAGATTAAAAATGTCTGACACTTGCACCCCATTTCCTCGCTTTGGAGACCCCTGGCTTTCCTGCCTGCTACCCTCTCAGTTTCATTCATTGAATGTTATCTGCATTGTGAAACATTGATTCTAGAAGTATGTGTTTATTTTGGGGGTATTTCATCCAATTTCACTTGGATATATTAATGGTAGTATTACACAGTTCGATTTGCTGTTGCTTTGTATACTGACTTATGACATTGGGAAATGTGAGTCTTCCAAGTTCGATTTAGTTTTTCATGTTTGTTTTTCTTTTAGGGGTACAAAGAAAAATAACATGACTGTTAAAATCAGCTTTTGTATTTTTGCCAAATATGAATTCTGATTACATCGAATCTGGAGATTTGTCTGTGCATTAAAGTCCTAATAACTATGTTAATTGATTTCACTACCATGGGATTGGAGAAGGAAATGGCAACACACTCCAGTGTTCTTGCCTGTAGAATCCCATGAACTGAGGGAGCCTGGTGGGCTGTAGTCCACAGGGTCACAAAGAATCAGACACGACTGAGTGACTTTAATTTACTTTACTTTACCATGGGATGTTTTCATATCTACTGAGGATTTACTTCATGTATTTCGATTGTAATTTCCTGCCTTACAGTCTTGTTCATAGGTCAAAGCTATTAAATATTGAAAATGATATTTGAATTGGTCATCTGCTTTAAAATTCCTTGTGAACTTATTCATGTGCAGTTTATAAAACTGAATGGATTTTGTGTAGCCATACTTTCCTGTTGTCATTCTATGAATTTGAAGAACGTGGGAAGAATGTCTGAAGTTATGCCTTAAATGTTCATACAGATGATGTCCAATATTTATCTGAAGAGACTTGCTTTCGATTTGTAGTTTTCTATGCATATGACTTTCCTTATGGATTTGGGTATAACTTGTATTAACATTGAAAACTCTGTTAGAGCAACCTTGCTGACCTTCTTTCTGATGGTCATATCGAAGATATTCATTGTCAATTGATGAGCATGACGATTGTACTGTCATTCTGTGCAACGCTTAGGATGCTAGTGGAAAATGTGCTGTTAATCCTACATTTGTGAGGATTGAAATCAACGTAGAAAGTGGAATTTGTTGAAATATTTATGGTAAAAATGTATCTTGTGGATAATTACCCACATTACTGTTGGGAAATAGATTCCAAAGCTACAGAATGTATGATAAACATGTCTTCCACTGTGACCGATTGGATATGTAGTGGAGAGGTATTTTGGTGGTGGAAGTGATTTAAATAATGTGATCAGATTGTTTATATTACGGTTATGCAGTTAATGGGTCTTGGAACCCTGATTGAAATATTGCAGCCTTTTCCGTTGTAATGCATGTGAAGTGCCAAATTGAAGATGCTGAAGGTAAGTACACAAAGGTAAGTACAGGGTTGAGCAGGCAGGTAGGATGTGGGTTATGATGTGGGTTATACTGAGGGTATCAGGTAGGGTTAAGGTGTCTGGTGAGGGTGTCCAATGAGGGTATTTGGTAGAGTTAGGGTTAGGGTCAGGGGGTCAGGGTCAGGGTCAGGGTTAGGGTCAGGGTAGGGTCAGGGTCAGGGTTAAGGTTAGGGTTAGGGTTAGGGTTAAAATTAGAGTTCAAGTTAGAGATTAAAATTAAAATTTTAAATTAAAAGATTAAAATTAAAATTAAAATTAAAAATTAAAATTAAAATTAAAATTAAAATTAAAATTAGAAATTAAATTAAAATTAAAATTAAAATTAAAATTAAAATTAAAATTAAAAGTAAAATTAAAATTAAAATTAAAATTAAAATTAAAATTAAAATTAAAATTAAAATTAAAATTAAAATTAGAATTAAAATTAAAATTAAAATTAAAATTAAAATTAAATTAAAATTAAAATTAAAATTAAAATTAAAATTAAAATTAAAATTAAAATTAGGATTAAAATTAAAATTAAAAGTTTAAAATTAGGGATTAGAATTAAAATTAGAAATTAAAATTAAAATTAAAAGTAACGAAGTTAGAAATTAAAATTAAAATTAAAATTAAAATTAAGGAGTGATTAAAATTAAAATTAAAATTAAAATTAAAATTAAAATTAAAATTAAAATTAAAGATTAGAAATTAAAATTAAAATTAAAATTAAAATTAAAAAAATTAAGAATTAAAATTAAAATTAAAATTAAAATTAAAAAATAAAATTAAAATTAAAATTAAAATTAAAATTAAAAATTAAAATTAAAGATTAAAATTAAAATTAAAATTAAAATTAAAATTAAAATTAAAATTAAAATTAAAATTAAAATTAAAATTAAAATTAAAATTAAAATTAAAATTAAAATTAAAATTTAAAATTAAAATTAAAATTAAAATTAAAAATTAAAATTAAAATTAAAATTAAAATTAAAATTAAAATTAAAGTTAGAATTAAGATTAAGATTAGGATTAGGATTAGGATTAGGGATTAAAAGTTAGGATTAGGGTTAGGGTTAGAATTAAGAGTTAGGATTAGGATTAGGGTTAGGGATTAGGATTAGGATTAAAAGTTAGGATTAGGAGTTGGGAGTTAGGGTTAGGGTTAAGATTAGGATTAGGATTAAGATTAAGATTAAAAGTTCGAATTAAGAGTTAGGATTAAGGAATTAGGATTAAGAGTTAGAATTAGGATTAGGAGTTAGGGTTAAAATTCAAAATTAAAATTAAAATTAAAATTAAAATTAATAAAATTAAAATTAAAATTAAAATTAAGAATTAAAATTAAAATTAAAATTAAAATTAAAATTAAAATTAAAATTAAAATTAAAATTAAAATTAAAATTAAAATTAAAATTAAAAGTCCCAAAATTAAGATTAAAATTAAAAATTAAAATTAAAATATAAAAATTAAAATTAAAATTAAATAAAATTAAAATTAAAATTAAAATTAAAATTAAAATTAAAATTAAAATTAAAATTAAAATTAAAATTACAAATTAAAATTAAAACATTAGGAATTAAAATTGCAAATTTAGGGTTAGGGGTTGGGGTTAGGGTTAGGGTTAGGGTTGGGGTAGGGTTAGGGGTTAGGGGTTAGGGGTTAGGGGTTGGGGTTAGGGTTAGGGTTAGGGTTGGGTTGGGGTTAGGGTTAGGGTTAGGGTTAGGGTTGGGGTTAGGGGTTGGGTTAGGGTTAGGGTTAGGGTTAGGAGTTAGGGTTAGGGTTTAGGGTTAGGGGTTAGGGGGTTAGGGGTTAGGGTTAGGGTTAGGGTTAGGGTTAGGGTTAGGGTTAGGGTTAGGGTTAGGAGTTAGGGTTTAAGGAGTTAGGGTTAGGGTTAGGGGTTAGGGGTGTAGAACTAAAATTAAAATTAAAGATTTAAAATTAAATAGGGAGAGGGTAGGTTAGAATTAAATTAGGAGATTAAAGATTAAAATTTAGGGTTAGGGTTAAAATTAAAATTAAAATTAAAATTAAAATTAAAATTAAAATTAAAATTAAAATTAAAATTAAAATTAAAATTAAAATTAAAAAAATTAAAATTAAAATTAGGGTTAAAATTAAAATTAAAATTTAAATTAAAATTAGATTAAAATTAAAATTAAAATTTAAAATTAAAATTAAAATTAAAATATTTAATTAAAGGGATTAGGGTGAAAGTTAAAATTAAAATTAAAAATTAAAATTAAAATTAAATTTAAAATTAGGTTAAAATTAAAATTAAAATTAGAGATTAAAATTAAAATTAAAATTAAAATTTAAATTTAAAATGTTAAAATTAAAATTTAAATTTAAATTAAAATTAAAATTTTAAATTAAAATTAAAATTAAAATTAGATTTAAAGTTAATTAGTTAAATTAAAATTAAAATTAAAATTAAAATTTAAATTAAAATTAAAATTAAAATTAAATTTAAAATTAAAATTAAAATTAAAATTAAAATTAAAATTAAAATTAAAATTAAAATTATTAAAATTAAAATTAAAATTAAAATTAAAATTAGATTAAATTTAAAATTAAAATTAAAATTTAAATTAAAATAAAATTAAAATTAAAATTAAAATTAAAAATTAAAATTAAAATTAAAATTAAAATTAGAATTAAAATTAAAATTAAAATTAAAATTAAAA